>OY787641.1:14504456-15204170 GCA_963678965.1 Cruciata laevipes
AACAAACCATTCAAAAAATTATAAACATTTTACAAACAAATCCTTATGCCAAATTTTTCAGAAGTTTACGAGAAATTCCACAGTTAGAAAATTATCAGATCGTTATAAGGTCAATTCCAAATGTTGATCAAAGGGTGTTCAACAAACCAACGACGTCACAGGTAGCTGCATTGTGGGTGATAGGACAACCAAATGGACAAGCATGTGAACGTGACATTCAAGTCTACACTCGCAATGGTGAATCAAAGAAAATCAAATATTTTTTTGGATGCTATGATCCCCTACAGTATCCACTAATGTTTCCATTCGGAGACCTTGGATGGCACGAAGGAATTCCCATTTTTCACAAGAGTTCCTCCCATTTTTTCCTTAACTCCTCACCTCTTCAATTTCAAGTCCATTAATCCATTGTTTCTTTAATGTCATTTACCCTCCATCAATTTTATATTTTCTTTAATTCTCTTAATTATTTCCTGAACTTTATTTTTCCTTGTGACCTTACAATTTCTAGATCAGAAGTACCTTCTCATCTACCTTTTCCTTTTGTTCTTCAATTAATCCAATGATTTCATTCTTCAATTCATTCAATTTTCTTTAGTTTCATTCATGCTATTTATCTTCTCAACAAAAGGCACCTCTTCCTCTTCTTTCTTTTTAAATTCAATTCCCTTATTCATTACCCTTTATTTGATGGCTAATAACCTCCTCATCTTCCTTCAATTACTAACATCATAATTTGTTATTAAATCAATTCATTTTTACAATAAAACTTATGCAATTATTGCAATTTACAACCCTTATAATATTCATGAAATTGTAGAGTAATTTTTCATATTCCAGAGGGTTATTGGCATCTCCTGTATCTATAAATAGGACTTACCATCTCACTTCTTCTCATCACTCATTAGCAAAGGTAAACTCTTTCTTTCTTTTTGAAATTCAAACAAAATTTATATGCTAAATTTAAATTTAACCATTCCTAATCCTTTTGATTCTTCTTTTGATTCTAGAACTTGGCCAACTTATCAAGCAGCTTCTAAAATTGGGAAGACGGGAAATGTGCAGGTTGGATGAATTGGTAGTTCAATGAATTGGTGCTACTCATGTATATATTGGTGATGCAAATCCACTCATTCAAGATGCGACACAAGCAATTATAATTTTTAGTTTTCAAACTGTATACTCAAGCCAAGTATTAGAATTAATATGATCTGTCTAGATTATATATATCCCTTGAAAACGCATGTTTGCTGTAAAACCTAATCTTTTTTTGGTAGCCATTATATGGTTGATGAGTGATGAGCCTTTATCTTCTTTTTCTATCTTGAAAGCTCAAGTTCATCTTTGCATTTGAATGATCACTAAACAAGAGTACTTCATGTTATAAGGTTTGAGAGGTGTTTAAATATTCTTTGATTTAAGATGTGATTTTCATCGTAATGCGGAGCATAGATAAACAAGTGACACTACCTTTCTTCATATATGGGAAGTTATGTTTATAGATTAAATTACCTTTATGCCAAAAAGATAAAGTAGATGGTCATATGCTTAACAAATTATCACGGACAAATTTGTTAAAATTTAAGTTTCTATGAGGCACTTTCAGTAATTTTATGCTTTCATTTATTCTTTCAAAACTCAAGTACCTATTTTACCAAAAATATTTAGAAAATTAATTACTAAGAGGTTAATTTATATGAAAACATAACATCTAAAAAAATAAAAATTAAATTTACCATAATGAAAGTTAGTGAAGTGGTAAAGGGCCAAAGTTATCCAAAATAATATTTGCTGTGCCATACAATACACTTTAGTCTAATTTTTATATTAGATATGATTTATTTGAAAATACTCTATGAAAGAATTTTGTTTTAAACATATAATTATGTTATATTAAACCAACCAAATTCAGTGTTTTCAAAACATTTAGAATGCAATTACTTTTTAAGATTATTCAAAAAATAATTACACTTTAAGATAAATGTTATATACAACAATGTTTTCAATTATATATTCACGATATTATCTGAATTTGTAAATTGGGCCATGATCGCGCCTTGCGCGATCTAACATGCTAGTTTTGCATATAAAAGGTCTTGGGTGAGATATATCTTATTGTTTTTTTTAAAAAAAGGTGAGATATATTTTATCATAAATTTAAGATATTACGAATGATTTCTCATATGTTATGTGTTTTCAAAATTAGGGAAAATTCCTAAAATGGGAGTAATACGAATTAATATTACTACTACGGGCGTAAATTTTTCAAATCTAATATGAATTATTATACTCAAATCTAATATGAACTCTTGGAGCCCCGATGATCTGGTTGGAGTCCCCCCCGAGATAGTTGCTCATGACAAGCTGAATGTCAAAAACTCGGTGAAACAGATGAGGTAGAAGAAGAGGTCACTGGCAAATGAAAGGTCGGAGTTCATTAGGGCCGAGGTTGAGAAGTTGAAAATAGCAAGAATTTTCAACATAAACTATGATGTAATTTCATTTATGATTGCATTCATGAATCTTACGACAATTCTCTTATAAAACAGTCCGCTGGTGAAAAAATAGCCTTAATCAATTAAATTTAAACCCTTCCCAAGTTATTACGCTTATAACTATTTCAATCAGATTTTTCATTTATGGGAAAATCAATATTAGAGTTTTAACAAAACTTGCCTCACATGCTGACACGTGGCATGCCACGTCATTGAACACCTCATATACACTTCAGCATTTTGTCCCACCTCATTAATATACAAATTAAATTTTCTGCCAAAATACCCTTTAAGATTTAAAACCGCTCACCTCTTTCTCTTCTTTGTTATTCAATTCATTTTTATTTATTAATTATTCCACTCTTCCTTTCAATACCATTAATCCACTCGTTAATTCATACTCTTCAATACCTTAATTTGTGCCTTAATTCCATTCAATTGGGTTTAATGATTAAAAAGCCGGTTCAATTTCTTGAAAGCCACCCCTAATTCTTCCTCTTCAACTTCCCATTAATTCAATCATTCATTAATTGAGTTAATTTCTTTAAATGGGATCATTCATTCTTTCACACGTATGAATGGTTTGCAATTTGTATATAACTCCTCTTCCAGCCTTCATGTCTGCTATCTCGACTTCCAATTCCATGCTGAGGAAGAAATCACTTTTCTACAAATTTGTGCTGATATTAGTAAGGATTGATTATGTGTGCAGGATCGCGGGTGCTGATTACGTGTTCATTGAATGTATTTGTATGCTTATCGAGTTTGATTGTTTAGAGGTTGTGAATTACAGGTGGTAGGGACTATTTTGAAGATGGAAGAAAAGCTTGCATTTTGTAAATGGTTTGTTCATTTCGACATTATTTTATGCTTGAATCTTTGAAAATTGTATCTTTTTTAGAAGTCATTCTTTTAAGTTTGGTAATATATTAAATAAAACTAACCTCAATCTGATTTTGCTTCATTTTGGTTTCTTTCCAGGTGATTTTGGGTGGTGATGAACATATTCCCTCACCTTCCAATTACGTTTTTTGCACAATTTAAATGAACTCTTTATAACCATATTGGAAAGGTGACTGATTGGATTGTCGCCTCTGTTTGATCCACAAATTAAATTAACAGAAGGTTGTTCAAAGGTTGCAGAAACTTGGTCTGCATTTGTGTTGCAAGAAAAACTCGAGGTCAGAGGCAAGAAAGGACGAATCAAAGGACTGGACTTTTGGATGAGCAGAACCACATTTTAGGTTGAGCAACCATTCGAAACTCTTACCTTGGATTTTATCGATCAAGGCTAGCTGGTTTGATTTAGTCTTTAATTTAAGTTTTTTTTCTCCTTGCTATGTCTTTTATGGAATTATTTATGAAAACTTTCTTTGAATCAAATTTAAGCATTATATAGCTCTCTCTATAGAATAGATGCACTCCTAATTTATAAACATGCATGTTCAAGTCATTTATTCATATGATAATTGAGCACTGAAATATGATTCTGTTAGGAATGCAACGCCCTCTCCTATTTTAACCTCTAATACATACATGTTAGGTTGTTGTCAACGCGTAACAATTAACATCCCAGGTTGTTGAATTGAAATATGCGAGAAAAAATGTTGGCATGATCTAGGAAATCATTTTCATTTGAGTTTTGAGATGAGTATCTTTAAAATGCTACCAATATGAATACTTATGCAGTTCTTTTGTCCTCAAATAGTTTCTACATATTTTCATATATATCTTAAACGATAATACTATTTGAAAAAGTTTTACTTCATTTTTGTAAAAAACATTATTCATTTATGCCGCCATTAAGCAATAAATGTATAAAAACATATAGGTGTAATGTTATTTTAGATATTGTAACGATTTTCCTTTTTGTATTTGATAGTATCAATACGTAAAATATTCTAAAAGTTTGATATCTTGAATAAATTATATAACTGAATAACGGTTTCAGGGTTCACAATTCATTTAATCATATTAAACTGAAGGTATTATTGTGGAAGTTTAACATTTGACATAATCATGTCAAATTTAAGGAATTAATACAAAAATGCGATGGTTGTTTTAAAGTTTGATATGCACTTTAATCATATTATTATTATTTTTTGAAAAATGCACTTTAATCATATTAAATTGAACTTAATATGGAGAATGTAATGACGATTTTAAAATTTATTGATCATTTTAACCATTATAAATTGAAGAAATTAATATTTTACATGCCTTTCAAATCAGACATATTTAAAGTACTGAAATATTTAACACTTAGGACTTATAATATCAGGAAGATTAATTCTCCTATGAGGCAGCCTCACCCATGAGGCAAGGCCAAATAGGATAGTTTTAATGTTGTCACCTCATCCTACATCGCTACCAACTCATCAAATCTCAACATCACCTCATCAAACCTCGGTGTCAATCTCAATATTGCCTTATTGTTGGTTTCCATTGTACACAAGAAAGAATCAATTTGTAACATACTGAAAATCACAACATCATTATCATACAACCAAATACAAAGAAAAATACAATGCAACTCTTATAAAACAAACCGTTGAATCATATTCTGATGTCGAGAAAATAGATCATTCAATCAGTTTTCGATTCCCATTAGTGTGCTGATTTAAAATTATCTAGCTCCAGATTTTATAGGGGGAAATTAAGGTGTTGTTTTAGTTAAAGTGAAGAAATTGAAGGAGAATAATGAGCATATGAATTATCTAATGACACTCATCACTCATGTTAGGTTTGAGTTTTGATAATTTAAACTCAATCTATTTTGCGTGTATAAGAAATCAAATGATATTTGAATTTCTAATACCCAAATTAGTTGGTTTCCATAGAAAGTTAAGTAAGAGTTGACCTTTAATTTATTAGGCTTAATCAAGTTTGAATGATATATTATTTGGCTTGACTTTGGTCTGATATGATAATAATTGACATAATTAATTAAACACATAACAAAAAGATTGAGCCAAATATCATAAACTTAATTCATCTGAACTGAACTGAACCAAAATGAACTATTTTGATTTTGAATTCAATTGATTTAAACTGACGTAAAAATAATGTGTTGCGAAATAAAATTGTAATAATCACATCTGAACTAAAATGAATTGAACTGAATTTTTTATCTGAACTTTAATTGAATTAAACTAAAGTAAACAAAATGTACTAGGAAACAAACAAATAATAAACAAACTGTGCCAAATATCATGAACTAATATTTCATCTGAACAGAACTGAATCAAACTGAACTGCTTTGATTTGAATTGAATCAATTTGGACTGACGTAAAAATAATTTATTGTGGAATAAAACTTTAAAACCGAACTATAAACTTGTAGAGACATATGATTTGAACTGAAATTAACTTAATGTACCCCTAATAAAATAAAATTAATCAAACTAAGGTATATAGAAATTTTCAGTTACATACCATAAATTTCAGTTACATGAATAAAACGTCTTTACACCCACAACTTTTCCTCTTCAGACAATTACCCTCATAAAGTGACCTTTAATTTTGGGTCCATATGGATAAAAAATGCTATTTTATCATGTTAAATATAATAAAGTGATTCATTATATACACAAATTTCAGTTACACAGATTTTTAACTTCAAATAATTAATCTCGCTAGGTGACTACAAGTTTTGTTTCTAAATCGTTGTGGAAAAAGGATTTTTTAGACCCTTCATTACCCTTTATTTGATGGCCAATAACCCCTCATCTTCCTTCAATTACTAACCTCATAATTTGTTATTAAATCAATTTATTTTTACAATAAAACTTATGCAATTATTGCAAGATGCGACACAAGCAATTATAATTCTTTGTTTTCAAACTGTATACTCAAGCCAACTATTAGAATTAATATGATCTGTCTAGATTATATATCCCTTGAAAACGCATGTTTAATGTAAAACCTAATCTTGTTTTGGTAGCCATTATATAGTTGATGAGTGATGAGCTTTTATCTTCTTCTTCTATCTTGAAAGCTCAAGTTCAGCTTTATATTTGAATGATCACTAAACAAGAGTACTTCATGTTATAAGGTTTGAGAGGTGTTTAAATATTCTTTGATTTAAGATGTGATTTTCATCATACCGCGGAGCATAGATAAACAAGTGAGTAAAGTGACACATGCTGACATGTGGCAGGACACATCATCAGCCACCTCAACTCCACCTCATTATCTTGCACATCCCATTAATTCACACACTAATTATATTTATAAAAAATTTCCATTTTTCTTAACTCCCCACCCTCTTCGATTCCATATTCATTAGTTTATTACTTACTTCAATGCATTAATCATCCATTCACTCTTCTTTTCTTTAATTTCTTAATTAATTTTTGAACTTTATTTTTGTTTGTGTGGCCTTCCAATTTCTAAACCGGAAGCACCTTATCATCTTCCTCTTATTCTTTAATTAATCCATTGATTTCATTATTCAATTGATTCCGTTTTTTCAGTTAATGCATTCATGCTACTAATCTTCTCAACAACTCTTCATCTTCATGTAATTTATCTATATATAGTGGTCATTTCATGTTATTTTGATCTTTCATCACTACAATATATTTTGATTAGAAGCATATAGCTGACAACTTTCTATGCAGCCAATGTTTTATTTTTAAATTTAGTTTCCCTTTTTTTTATAGTTTTGGAAAAGAATGTGCTGAATTTATTTTTCATTTGTTACTGAATTTGATGAAACTTTTTGTTTTGATTTTTACATGAGCACAACCCTGTATTCACACAGATTCTAGATTGTGAGACTACATGGTACATGCATGTGATAATTCACTATCTAAGGTATTTTAACTATATCTCATGTTATCATAGATTTTTGATGACTATTATAAGCGTTATTATTTGTAAAATTGTGGAGAGCATTGGATAATGTGTGATTGGGGTTTGCAAAGGTATTTTCAAATTCTTTCTGTAGTATTTTTCATTCAATATTTACTATTCACTAATTTTTTTAAAATTTTGTTCAGGTGATACCACTCGAATATGGAAATGAGACATGAGTCTGATGTATGATTGAATATGACAATCACCCCATAAAACATAATTTTGGATGCATATGAAATAGAGTTCTAAGTCGTGCACAAACATATACAAGAATTTTGTATTTACTTCCTTTAGTTTGTTTTGATCATGTATTTACTTAATTTTGTCATAATTGTTTTTAAAAAAACAATTGGGCAATAATCCAAATGGACCTCCAATAAAATCTCATTATTCACATACCTTAATTTTCTACTATAATTATTTATTTCAGTTTCTAATCTTACGCCTTAGTGACATCATTGTCTTAGTGACATCATTGACTGTGAATGCATTTTTGCTCACCATGTTATGTGTTATGCATATGATAAAACTAAAGTAATCCGCGTGACTGAATTCATCTAAATTTAATTAAATTAAATTTTAATTAAAGTGAATTGAACATAAATTATCCACCTATAAGGTTGAAAGAACAGGGCCTTATATCTATCTTAAAAAATAAAATAAAAGATACTTAAATCTACTTATCCACATTAAAAAAACAAGACCACCTAATAACGTCTAAAGAGTTTTAGATTCTAAACCGTAACCAACTCTTTGTCTTACACAATTTATCTTCCATCCCGTTAACTCTCCATCAAATTCTTTCCCGCGATTTCAATCTAAACGTAGAAAATATTAGAAATATTGTATAACCATAATTACACTAATAATAATTTTGACCGTTATGGCCTTCTTCATATTAATTACTTCAATTTAACTAATATGAATAAATGAATTGTAAAACTCCAAAATCATTCTTGCATTGATATGATTTACTTATCATAGTACTAGACATTTACAATTTATAGTTTACGCAATAAGATATTAAATATAAGAATATTACATAACCATTTTTTATATTTAGTGCATGATTACAGAAACAAATAGAAGAGTTGCAAAGAATAATCATATCACATTTTCAAATTATTTTTTTGTTTAAAATTTGTATGCGAATTATATTCTTTTTAAAATAAGTCTATTATTATTTTATCGAAACAATTATACATTTTACATTTTAAATTGTAATTTGGCCATAATAATACATGTCCCAATTTTCATAATACAAAAAATTTGAACACTTGTAATAAATAATATGTAATTGATACATGTGCTGCAATCGGAAGAAAGTAAGCTACATGTGTAATGTAATCTGATAAATGTGAAGAGATTTAACATGGTTTAAATTTAGCCGTTTGATTTTGAAGGATCTAAAAATCATTTTCCCATAGGTTACTATTTAGAAACAAAACTTGAAGTCACCTAGCGAGATTAATTATTTGAAGGTGAAAAGTTGTGTAACTGAAATTTGTGTAAATAGTGAATCACTTTATTATATTTAACATGTCATATGGACCAAAAATTAAAGTTTATTTTATGAGGGTAATTGTCTAAAGAGGAAAAGTTGTGGGTGTAAAGACGTTTTATTCATGTAACTGAAATTTGTGGTCATAATGTGACATTAGTATAATCATCACAATCTTGTAACCTCCCTTGTAAAATCCTTTATTAATCAACTTATAGCAAGTTAGCAACACAAAATAAATAAGGTCAGTTAACTTATCAGAATTTATTTCAACTCAATTAAGTTCATATCCGTTTAATTTATTTTAATTAAAATATAATTTGATAATATTTATCTTAATTTAAATGTACTATTAATATTTATTAATGCAATAATTTGGCTCGTAGCAGTTTCATTGCTGAATTCATATAAGTTCAAAAATATAACTGCACTAAAACACTTTGTTGCTTTTGGGTCTCTCGTTAATTTTCCATTTATTTCGTTCTTCCCACTACTTTTACATACTCTATTTTATCATATTTGGTTAAATGTTTTCCACAAACATTCATATATATCACAATTAACTTAAAATATCTCAGAGCTTTTATCCTTTAGGTATTTTGGAAATTGCCAATACATCTATATATCATAAAAACAAAAAAATATCATTTTAAATATTATACATTTTTTTGTCAACTACAAATATCATACATTCTAACAAAACTTATAATAAACCATGTTGAAGGTGAAAACATATGAATAAATTTTTAGTTGGGAAATATGAAATTTAAATTCAAATATATGATATTTAAATTAAAAGTAGGTTGACTTTCGTCATTAGTACACCAAGAAGTCATTGGTACACCCGTTTATAAGATAAAATATGCGAATTTCGATAAATAACCAATTTATTAAAATGAATAGTCGCAAACCGCTACAAAAGTAAAAAAGGGGAGAAAACATGAAATGCAAGATTTCTAGTGCAATCTGGATGAAAATGATAAATCTAAAAAGTAGCATGAATTACTCTATTTATTAAAAAACTGTTGGATCCCCTTCACTTTTCAATCTGGAGCTTTTTGGCTGGATTTGGGTTCCTGCTTATCTCCTCTTCATCACGATCACTTCCAAGGAAGCCACTGGAAGATGAACTGTCATCAATCCTTGCCTCTACATGCATTTTCAGTTTCTTTTTTTTGGAACGAGGGTTTGGTCGTCCATTTTATCAATGCTATAAGTGTCATGGTAGGTACTTTCATATTGTCCGAGAAAGCAAACAATAGGACGAACCTCAAGAGGTTCTTTGATTTTCTCAGTCAGGACAATATGCTGCAAAATGAGGGTATTTCGTAAGATTTAAGGCACGTAAATGATAAATGTTACAACGGTTTGATACTTTTGCGTATTCACATACATTATCTCCAGCTTCTTTTAGTTATGCAGTGGTGAATTTGATGAGGTTCTCTGCACCTATTAACAAAGATAAAAGATATAATAGTTGAACGAAAATCAAGAAAAGTTACCTATTATCTTCATTTCATGAGGTTCTCTGCTATGCCTTCTCACTTCCATATCCGAGTGGTAATATTTCATGGGATTGTGGCCCTATAAAAATCAAAACAAAAAAGTTCATCACATTCAGTAACAAATTGCAAAATAAATTCAACATATTCTTTTCTAAATATAAAAAATTTAAAATAAAAACATTGGCTTCAAACAAAGAGTCGTAGTTCCTGAGTCGGAGAGGGAGTAAAAGTGTGCTTCTCGGGGTTCCTGTATCAGTCACCAATGTGAAGGTTGGAGAAGGGAGTATTGTTGACCCATTCATCTTTTGTTATAATAGTTATTCCGACTCATTCATTCAACTTGTCGATCTCGTCCGAGAAATCCCGATCGATAATCAGTTGATAGAACATTATAAAACGTGTCATCAAAAGAACATAAAATGTCATTATATATAGAAAACAATACATGAAGATGAAGAGTTGTTGATAGAATTAATTTTATAAGTAAATGAAAAGGGATAAATGTAATCAATTGAAAACTAAATGAAATCAATGAATTAATTAAAGAAGAAGAAGAGGAAGAGGAGAAGATGCTTCTGATTTAGAAATTGAAAGGTCACACAAGGAAAAATTAAGTTAATGAAATAATTAAGAAAATTAAAGAAAAAGAAGAATGAATGGAAGATTAATGACATTGAAGCAAAGAATGTAATAATGAATATGAAATTGAATATGTGAGGAATTTAGGAAAATGAAAGGAACCTTTGCATAAATAATAAGTTTGTGAATTAAAAGGGTGTGCTAAATCAAAGAGAGAATTAACTATTTTAATCAATGGTATGATGCAAAACGGAAGAAGATGAGGTTTGCAAGACCATATGTGAGAATCATAAACCAACTTGGCATCTGAAGTATGTAAATGCCAAAAAAACAGTATGAAAAATAGTATAAACTAAACTCTTTGATCCAGGTCACTTCCACGAGCCATGAACAGCCTGAAACACAATAAACCAAATTAGTTAAGTGGTATAAATGAAAATACAAAGTAATTTAGATCATATTGAGTACGTTATTACCTAATCCTACAAAGTGCTGGTAAGGATAGTAATATTATTTTTGTATCATCATATAAACACTAACATATATATGCACATAAACTAAGATCTTGTACTTTAAACAGACACATATAAACGTGAAATGAAAAATTAATGTACCTCTACACAAGCAGTAAAAGAAGTGCTCCCAAGGTGGTGATGATCACACTAGTGTCTTGTACAAGCCCGATGGTGAGCAGATCTCTCCAGTAACAGAAGGCGGTAACAGAGCAGAATTCTTCTTTTTCATCACAAAGAAACAAAGAAAATAAAGAAAATCACACTTCAACGAAAATAGAAAATCATACTTCAACAAAACGAAACAAAGTAAATGAATAGAATCAAACTTTAATAAAATAGAGTATTCTTTCCAAGTTGAAAACGAACATTCTGATTTTTGCATAATCCGTGACGGTAAGACCATTAGGATGCTACAAAGTGCAGCCTTGAGTTCATCCTCGCTATTTATTTTCATGGCTTTATCCTAAGCTTGTTTAAAATCAGTACCCCTGAAATATCAGATTCACAGCCATAAAAAATAATACATCAACAAACAATTGTTAACTACTTTCAAAGAGTCAAAACGTAATCCTCTGAAGGTAATGCTGCATCATCAGGCATAGAGAACTGAAAACCATCAAGAATGTTCTCCTCAGGAGTATCTCTAAAATAATCATTCTGAAATTCCAGAAAACCATCCGGAAATCTCGTTGATCTTCGATGAGGTCTGTGAGCATGAGCACGCATATAAGCTGGGAACATATCCTTGGACTGATCATAAACCAACCTAGTTCCTCTAGAATCATTATGCTCCTTAATTTTCCTGTCCAAGAATTGTACCAGTCTCAAATTATCAATAATTGGACATCTATTCATTGGATGACCAATTCTGCCACACCTCCTGCAGAATTTATGCAATCTCTCATACCTACATTCAATCCAGAACCTTTTCTGATTTGGCATGCGAACATAAAATCCTGGAATAAGTGGATTCCTGGGATTAACCCATATCCTGGCCCTAAGGTATCTGATGTTCACAGCTGGGACAGAATATAATTCAGCATCAATGAACTAGAAAAAGTGAATTTTGCCAAGAAGAAGCGATCTGGCACGATTAATATGTAACGCCCCGGAAATTACAATACTAAAATTTGGACGGGTGCTACGAGTATTGTAGTAAATTTTAACCTAACAAAAACAACTTGGTTTGTTATTTACCTAATAGAGTTTACAACAATTTTTGAATCAAGTCCTAACCGAAGCTCTAAAAATCATGTATACAATGTTTTGGCCATTAAATATTCTAAAGATATCTACACCAACTAAAATAAAACTCTACATTCAGTATTCTTCACTAAAAACACCATCGCATATTTTATTTATCGTTGGAGTAGAAATCTGCAGCAAAAATAGTGTAAAGAGTGGGGTGAGCTACACTAGCTCAGTGAGAATAATATCATCCTTTCAAAAATCTTTACAACACACACTTATCACAGTCAGAATCATAGAGCAAGTAGTCATGTAGCAGCAAGCAATGTCATTCAAGCAGTTTCACAAACAAGAGCATAGTTTTGCACTCACAATAAATAATTTAATGTTCTAGCCAACACAATGAGAGAAGCGCCTATTGAAAAGATATTGAAGACATGATAAAACCTTCACATTTTCCTGACTTAACATGTAAGAGATTAGGTGAAACCTACGATATATATTCCGTAGTAAAATATTATCACTTTTAAGCTCAAGACACTGTCATGTGCTTACAGAAACTTCAGTTCATTGTAACCCTCTTTTCTTACTGAATTTTTAACTAAATAGGTTCATACTTTATATAAAATCGATGTTTAGAGTTCCAAGATTACAGTGGTACAAAAATCAGCTAAAATGGAAGTTATGGTTATGAAGATATGAATTTTTAAAGAGCTGGCTGTCCAGAACAGCACTAGTCCAGTCACATCAGACTTAAAACTCAATTATCTCTATCAATAACTATGCAAATTCAGAAATTCCAGGTTCTACACCCTAGAGCATGTTACAAGGATTTCACAGGTACAAGAATCAGCAAACTCAGAGTTGGGGTTAAAAAGAGATGGGTTTTTAAAGTCAGGGCTGTGCTGCAAACATGGATGAAAGAGGGCAGAGCTTCAAAACTCCTTTTCTCCCTCATTTCTACACCAAATGGAATGATTCTTGATCTCAAATACAGATATAAGCCCAAGTTTTTGAATATATCATTATTATTCTAAATGGATTTTTGGACTCTATCATACATGCTTTAAAACTTCAGTACTCTAGATTCTACAAGATTTCCAGATTTCAAGTTTTCTTACCTCCCCAACTTCCCCTCTTATAATTTTCTCTTTATCACTCCTAATAGAAAAACTTTAAAACACAGACATGCATATATTACCCTTTTCATTAGTTTATTTCAACAAAATCGATCATATTGATAAGCCCCAATCCGAAAGTAAGGTTTTACCTTTCCTCCTAAGTAACAATGGATACTTTAAAAATAGACTGGATTGTGGTTGACTCCTTCCACCCCTCCTTCCTTCAAGATCGTTTTTGTCCTAAAGACAGCGGCGACGGAGCCATGAGCACCCTCTGCTCCTTCCTCAGTTGAGCTCCGGTGGCGAAACTTTTGGAGAAGCCTTCATCTCCTTCTTCCGGCGGTAGCCTCTGACGTGTGAAGGCACGGGCTCAAGGAATCCACGGTTATTAGCAGTTGGTAAATCTTGGATAATCAGTGGGTATATCACGGAGGAAGTGACTGAAAGTTGAAAATTAACATAGGGAGTGAAGTGCTGGACTGTATATAGATTGGAAAGGATTAGCGCTAATCTGATCGGTGAGGAGGACTTCAAGCAACTTCTAAGGGGTGAGAATGTTCTAAGTACTTGACGTCCTTTCAAATATGTTCTGGTGAACCAACTCAGAGATGGTAGATTTCGTGTTCACAAATTACAAATAATTTTCATACATTTTTGTTATTCTTTTTCTTAATTGTTTTGAGAATTATGTTCTAGGTACCATGTAACTAGGTCGTGGCCGAAGTCAATTCATAATATGTAGTGTCACTTGTTCAAGTTGTTGAGAGCTCACATCCACAGGCAGTGAGATCACAAAAGGTCAAGATGATAAGGAGAATTGTGTTAACGGATTCTGAGGTACCCTTACTTTTATCAATATATAGTCTAATAAATGAATTCTATTTGTTTTCTAACTAAATTACAATTATGCATTGCAGGGTACTAAAGTTTCAGCTGCGATCTTCGACAACGATATCCGTTATTTCAACAACCTCCTTCTTCCATGCAAGAGATACCACATCTCAAATGCTATTGTCTCATTGGCTGACCCAAACTACAGGCTCGGCTCATACAAGTATTCTTGGATAATCACGAGTAGCACTTTGGTGGAACCCGTTCAGGAAGATGAACCTCCCATCCTACCGTTACAAATCCCAATTGCAAAGTTTAGTGAGCTATACAAATATGCAGATACTGATATGCTACAAAGTGCGTATTTTTACCAAATCTGTATATAATTTTAATTTGTGACATAATTAATTTCCTACATTTTTTTCCTTATTAATTCATCGCAGATGTTGAAGCATTGGTGATCCATGCATTTCCACCAAAAACTCAAGGCGTGAATGATGCAACATCTAGGGACTTTGTGCTGATTACTCCAGAGTAACCCTAACAAAATTAATCAATATTTTAATTCTTGAATTTAATAAAATTTACTCCACTCTTTGATATCACTTAATTGATTAAATATTACTTTCTCCATATATGTTTCAGGAAAAAGCCCATCATCCTAACCCTGTGGAATGACTTTGAGAGCAATCAAGGCACAAACATTGCTGACAATATTGGAAGAGTTCCAACACTTCTTGCTTTGAGGATTAAAGTGACAACATTTAATGGTAATTTTGTACCTGCGTATAGGTTACAGTATAGCTAAATAAAGTTTCATACTAACGTATTTTTCAAAATTTCAGCACTCTCCCTCACGAGCCGTCCTCAATCTGGGTTTGTCATTAATGCTCCTACTCAGGGCCAGCACGAGCTCCGTGAATGGTACTCCTACAAATGCAACATTTAAGTAGACAAAACTATAATGCATCATTTCTAACAATTAATATTTCAGGTACCTGAACAACCAAGACAAAGTAGCTGAACTCCTAGACCAAGGTGGTTACAGGAATGCGGAATCCTTGCTCCCACGCCCAAGCAGTGATGCTATTCACACTATTCAGACAGCAATGGACTTATTCCAAAATGTAAGTAGTCAAACTTTGGTATTAATTATTCATAATAATGGTTGATTACTGATAAGAATAACGGTACAAGGCTACATGGATCAAAGCAAAAGCAACACTTGCTCCTCTTCAGAGTAGCTACTGGTACACTACATGTAATAACTGCATGAAGACCATCAACGGAGAGGTGGGGCAAAAGACCAAATGTGTATCCTGCCACCAAGATATTGAATTGGTTGCAAGGTAATATATCTCATCTTGTCCAATGTCAAATAACATATAATATTTGCCAATTAACCTAACTCCTTCTATTACAGGTGCAAAGTCATCCTCTCACTTTCTGACCATACTTCAACCATAACAGCTTCCATTTTTGGGCAAGATGCCGAGAAACTCATCTATTTCACCACTGCACAGCTAAAAGAAGCTGACGATAATGTATGAGGATTCACATACGTATCTAATTGTTGAAATATTTACCATTTACCATGCCATAAATCTTACAAAAATCACCCTCATTTTTCAGGAAATTCTTCTAACTGATGAAATCAAAGCATCTCTTGAGCTTCATCCAATTGTTTGCTTTCTTAGACAATATGAAAGTACCTACCAGGGCACCAAGTCACCACGCTATAGCATTGTGAAAGCATACATTGATGATGAAATGGATGACCAAGAACCCGTTCCAACAAAAAAGAAACTGAAGATGCCTGTAGAGGCAAGGATTGATGACAGTTCATCTTCCAGTGGTGGCTTATTTGGAAGTGATCGTGATGAAGAGGAGATAAGCAAGAACCCAAATCCAGCCAAGAAGCTTCAGATTGGAAAGTGAAGGAAATCCATCTGTTTTTAATAAATAGAGCAGTTCATGCTCCTTTTTAGATTTATCATTCTCATCCAGATTGCACTAGGAGTCTTGCATTTCACTAGGATTCTTGCATTTCATGTTTCCCTCCTTTTCAACCTTTGTGGCAGTGTGTGACATTTCATGTTAAACAAAATTTCTATCGAGTATCCACCCATTAGAATGAAGTCAATTTATTTATCGAATTTCACAATGATCATGACTTTATTTACAGCTGCTGTGTAGGAGTTCTTGCTTTTCTTACTTTTAGATTTAAAAATCTTAACTTTGAATTTAATTTTCATAATTGACGACTAATATTTTATTACTAACCTTTCACCTTGAACATGGTTTAATATAAGTTTTAGTTAAATTAATGTATAATTTTTACATTGAAAAATATATTATTTATGAAAGATGTATTTTCCTAAAACTTACTCACGTAAGGGTTATAATTTTCTCAAGCATCATAATAGCACAATTAAATGAAGTTGAACATTGTCTAATTATATTTTAACTTTATTGACTTAAATTGGTATGAGCTTAATTGATCTCAAATAAATTCAGATAAGTTGTGAAAATTATTTTTTACAAGAACAAATAAGTTGAGAAGATTTTTTTTTTGTTTTGGAATAACAAATAAGTTGATAAGATTAATGGAGCTTATACAAATTGTGTTGCTAATAATTTGATTAATAAAGGGTTCTACGATGGAGGTTACAAGATTCTAAAACTTATAGAATTTTCAAATTACATAATTATAAATTCATGATTACGTATTTCAGGTACATGTAAAAAAAAGGTTTTAATTACACCCATAAAATTAGCTCTATAGAAATTTACCCTCATAAAGTGACCTTTAATTTACCACCTTCAAGTTATATTTTTGAACTTTTTTAAATTTAATTGTAAAACGGCTACGAATTAAATTAAAAATTAATGTATTAATAATCACACCCACAAATTTTGCTCTGTAGACAATTACCCTCATAAAGTGACATTTACTTTACCACCTTGAAGTTATATTTTTGAACTTATATGAATTTAACGGTAAAAAGGCTACGAAATAAATTAAAACATAGTGCATTAATAATCACACCCACAAATTTTGCTTTATAGACGATTGCCATCATAAAGTGAACTTTAATTTACCAATTTCAAATCATATTTTTAATACGAGGAAAGAGGCAAGCCAAAACCTACTCTTAACAAATTGCTAAATAGAAGTCGTAAATTATCCTCCGCCCGCCAGCAGCAGAGGAGGTTCGATTCCCGTCATACGCGATGTAGCGAAAAAAACCGATTCAAATAACTAAGAATTAAATTAAAAATGAATGCATAAATAAATATTAATAGCACGAATAAATTAAGTTAAACATGATCAAATTTGTATTAACTTTATTGAATTAAATTGGTATGAACTTAATTCATAAAATGACCTTTAATTTACCTTCTTCAATATATATTATGGAACTTATTTTAATTTAATGTAAAACGGTTGCGAAATCAATTAAAAATTAATGCCATAAAATATGAATGATATAGTTATATTCTTTAATTACACCCACAAATTTTTCACTATACACAATTACCCTCATAAAGTGGACTTTAATTTACCACCTTCAAGTTATATTTTTGAACTTTTTTAAATTTAATTGTAAAACGGCTACGAATTAAATTAAAAATTAATGTATTAATAATCACACCACAAATTTTGCTCTATAGACAATTACCCTCATAAAGTGACATTTACTTTACCACCTTCAAGTTATATTTTTGAACTTATTTGAATTTAACGGTAAAACGGCTACGAAATAAATTAAAACATAGTGCATTAATAATCACACCCACAAATTTTGCTTTATAGACGATTACCATCATAAAGTGAACTTTAATTTACCAATTTCAAATCACATTTTTGAACTTATTTGAATTTCACGTAAAATAACTAAGAATTAAATTAAAAATGAATGCATAAATAAATATTAATAGCACGAATAAATTAAGTTAAACATGATCAAATTTTGTATTAACTTTATTGAATTAAATTGGTATGGACTTAATTCATAAAATGACCTTTAATTTACCTCCTTCAATATATATTATGGAACTTATTTTAATTTAATGTAAAACGGTTGCGAAATCAATTAAATATTAATGCCATAAAATATGAATGATATAGTTATATTCTTTAATTACACCCACAAATTTTTCACTATACACAATTGCCCTCATAAAGTTGACTTTAATTTACCACCTTCAAGTTATATTTTTGAACTTTTTTAAATTTAATTGTAAAACGGCTACGAATTAAATTAAAAATTAATGTATTAATAATCACACCCACAAATTTTACTCTATAGACAATTACCCTCATAAAGTGACATTTACTTTACCACCTTCAAGTTATATTTTTGAACTTATTTGAATTTAACGGTAAAACGGCTACGAAATAAATTAAAACATAGTGCATTAATAATCACACCCACAAATTTTACTTTATAGACGATTACCATCATAAAGTGAAATTTAATTTACCAATTTCAAATCACATTTTTGAACTTATTTGAATTTCACGTAAAATAACTAAGAATTAAATTAAAAATGAATGCATAAATAAATATTAATAGCACAAATAAATTAAGTTAAACATGATCAAATTTTGTATTAAGTTTATTGAATTAAATTGGTATGGACTTAATTCATAAAATGACCTTTAATTTACCTCCTTCAATATATATTATGGAACTTATTTAAATTTAATGTAAAACGGTTGCGAAATCAATTAAAAATTAATACCATAAAATATGAATGATATAGTTATATTCTTTAATTACACCCACAAATAAGTTGAAAAGTTTTTTTTAATATTAATATAATTGCGACTGTTTCAAAACCGTTTATTTTCACAATATTTCATAGCACATTTAATGTCCAAAATTAGCAAAAAAACCTTATAAAATTAGGCTCCACAGTTGCTCGCAAAAGATAGATATACAGCAATGTCCCAAGAAGAATACAATTCTATTGACAGAAATTACACCATCAGTAGATTGTTGTACAGAAGAGAAGCAATTTTACGATGGAAAGAGAAGCGAATGCGCCAGGGTACTTGGAGGATTCCACAATCGATACGCCGTAGAACCAGAGAAGGCCAGGTTGTTAACAATCAACTGCAAAATACAGGTTGACGATCTGTTTAATTTGGTAGTTCTAATACTCATTTCTCTCGGTTCTAATATATACTTATTATATGTTTCTATTCAATGTGAAAATAGGCCCATCTGAGGAGCCACATACAACCAACAACAGACAACAAAGTTCCAGCTCCACATATACAACAGAAGCCGCCCGTACAAAGCGCCAACGAGGTCGGAGATCGATTCCCAAATCAGGACGAGGCTTGCTGGATCATGTTCCAACAGCTGCCCATAAGCTTCAAAAGCAAAAGGATTGCGTCCACTGTGGAGCCAAAAAATTCCCGCATGAGACGCCAAGCTTTTGCTGTTCAAACGGTAATGTATCTCTAGCTAATAACAAAATACCAAACTTGCTCAAAGAATTGCTAACTACATCATCCAATGAGGGGAAACTATTCCGAACATACATTAGAACTTACAATAACATGTTTGCGTTTACATCTTTTGGTCACCGACAAGAAAAAGAATTTTCAAAACGCAATAACGGTATCTATATTTTCAAAATACAAGGCCAAGTATACCACCGCTTGAATAACATTTATTCCAACGATGAGAAAAACAAAAATCTAGAGCTATATTTCTATGATACAGAAGCAGATGAAATAACAAACAGAATCTTAGCATGCCCACGATTATCAGAACAAACCATTCAAAAAATTATAAACATTTTACAAACAAATCCTTATGCCAAATTTTTCAAAAGTTTACGAGAAATTCCACAATTAGAAAATTATCAGATCGTTATAAGGTCAATTCCAAATGTTGATCAAAGGGTGTTCAACAAACCAACGACGTCACAGGTAGCTGCATTGTGGGTGATAGGACAACCAAATGGACAAGCATGTGAACGTGACATTCAAGTCTACACTCGCAATGGTGAATCAAAGAAAATCAAATTTTTTTTTTGGATGCTATGATCCCCTACAGTATCCACTAATGTTTCCATTCGGAGACCTTGGATGGCACGAAGGAATTCCCAAAAAAACAGTACGGGGAAGTAGGAAGAGGAAAAGAGGAGAGGGAAGTTCTCGAACTCCTTTAAATCCCGAGAGTGCTTCTAATGTTGATGAACTCCTTCAAGCTGAACATGATGGTATGTGCCCCAACTAATTACTATATATCCATTATTATATTCACCAACTTTATTCATTTTTCCCAAAGTCTAAAATCAATTTTGTATCTGTAAAATAAATCCAGTTTCGGAAGCTGCAACTGAGGATCCTAACTTTGTCTCCGCTAGAGAATATTATGCTTATAAGCTGCAAATCAGGCCAAACGATGAATCATTGATTTTAAACTTTGGGCGTCTATTTCAACAATATATAGTAGACCAATACATTAAAATTGAAAATCAAAGACTTGATTACTACAGAAAACAACAAGAAGAAATAAGAAAAGAATTTTTGCAAGGTATAGTTGACTCAGTGGGAGCCGGAGAAACACAAGCTTCCAAAATTGGACAGAAAATATTACTGCCTGCAGGTTTTATAGGAGGGCCTAGAAATATGAGAAGAAAATACATTGATGCAATGACGTTAGTCCAAAAATATGGGAAACCAGATATATTCTTAACAATGACATGCAATCCAAATTGGCCAGAAATAAAACAACACCTAATGCCAAATGAAGAATGCCATAACAGACCCAACTTAGAAGTTCGAGTTTTCCATTCAAAATTAGAACAACTCAAAGATGATATCCTTAAGAAGCAAATATTTGGCGAAGTAGCCGCATACACTTACACCATAGAATACCAAAAGCGAGGGCTACCTCATGCACACTTTCTTCTAATACTAAAGAATCAACATAAAATGTATAGCCCAGAAGAATTTGACAAAATAGTGTGTGCTGAATTGCCGGATAAAGAAACCAATCCCCACCTATACAACATGGTCATCAAACACATGTTACATGGTCCATGTGGGTCAAAGAATCCTAATAATTCATGTATGAAAGATGGACAGTGTAAGAGCTCTTACCCAAAGGATTTCAACTCACAGACTACGCAGACAGAAAATGCATATCCTATCTATCGTAGAAGACAAGATGGGAGAGAAGTTTGGGTTGGAAAGGTTTTACTAGACAACAGATGGGTTGTGCCTTACAATCCATATTTGGTTGCAAAGTATGACTGCCACATTAATGTGGAAATTTGTTCGACGATAAAGGCAGTAAAGTATATTTACAAATACATTTGCAAAGGCAACGACATGATAAATTTTCATGTTGGTACAGATAGCACGAATCGAGAAATTGATGAAATAGAACAATACCAAACTGCAAGATGGGTATCAGCCCCAGAAGCTATGTGGCGAATATTTCGTTTCCAAACAAATGAAATCAAACCAGCCGTAATACAATTACATGTTCATCTAGAGAATTATCAACCAATTACATTCAAAAAGAAAGAAAAACTAATAAATATCATGACCAATCCTAGGAACAAGAAAACAATGTTGACTGAATTTTTTTGGATGAACAGAACAAGTGACGAGGCTAAAGCACTCAATCTAACTTATTCTGAATTTCCTGACCATTTTGTATGGCTGCCTCACGATAAGAGATGGAAACATAGGGAGAGAGGAAACTCTGTTGGTAGAATAGTTGCAGCTCATCCTACCGAAGGAGAAAGATATTATCTAAGGCTCTTGTTATCAAAAGTGAGATGCCCAAAATCATTTAATGATCTAAAAATATTCCAGGGAAAGAAGGTAAATACCTTTCGTGAAGCTGCATTAATCCGTGGAATATTGCAAGACGATAACAGTCAAGAGTTATGCCTACAAGAAGCATCATTGTTCCACATGCCTTATGAGCTACGTAGACTTTTTGCTAATCTATTAGTATATTCAGCTCCTAATAACCCTAAAGAGCTATGGTCAAAATTTGAAGATGTCATGTCTGAAGATTTTACAAGGCAACAAAATTTAACAAAAGCACAAATTCAGAAAAAAGTACTACAACAAATTAATGGTTTTCTTCAATCTATGGGGAAAAACCTAGGAGAATATGATTTGGCATCGCTAGATATGACAACAAATGAGTTAGAATACCATACAAGAGAGATTACAGCCGAACAAAACATTACAGTTACCGAAGAAGATTTAAATACAGTAAATGCACTCAACGCCAAACAAAAAGAAGCATTTTTAACTATTTCAGAAGCCATTTATGGAGATTCAAAGAAGTCATTTTTTGTGGATGGACCCGGAGGAACTGGAAAAACTTTTCTCTACCGAGCATTACTTGCTGATGTTAGGTCAAAAGGATACATTGCACTAGCAACTGCAACCTCTGGCATAGCAGCTTCAATTTTACCGGGTGGAAGAACTGCACATTCTCGATTTAAAATACCAATTGATCTTAGCGAATCAAGTACATGCAAAATTAGCAAACAAAGTGGTTTAGCAATGTTAATTAGACAATCAAAACTAATCATTTGGGATGAAGCACCCATGGCAAAACGTCAGTCAATTGAGGCACTGAATGATCTATTGCAAGATTTGATGGATAGCAAGGAACTTTTTGGAGGAAAAGTAGTTGTGTTTGGAGGTGATTTTCGACAGGTACTTCCCGTCGTACGAAAAGCTACAAAATTCCAGTCTATAGATGCATGCTTGATTAATTCACCAATTTGGCCAAATCTCCATAAACTACAACTAACTGAAAACATGAGAGCTCAGCTTGATCCTTCATTTACAAAATATTTACTAAACATTGGCGACGGAGTCGAACCCACATTGTACGATGATGTAGTCAAGCTCCCACCATCTCTACTCATCACACACGAAGACGATGTTGAATCTTTAAACCAATTGATAGCTACTGTACACCCCACTTATAATACATTGGAAGAAAGTTCTAGACACACAGTAAACAGAGCTATACTCACTACCAAAAATCAATTTGTCGATGAAATAAATGAGCAAATGATTAATAGATTTCCAGGATCAATCATTGAGTACCTGAGTTTCAATGAGACCATAAACCCCGGTGACCAAACACAATATCAAGATTTCTTGAACTCTCTTACCCCAAATGGTTTGCCACCACATAAGTTATACCTAAAATGCAATGCACCAGTTATATTACTAAGGAATTTAGATCCAACTGAAGGACTTTGCAATGGAACTAGACTAATTATAAAAAATCTACAAAAAAATGTAATTCAAGCAGAGATTTCTGTGGGAGATTTTGCTGGAAAACGAGTATTCATTCACAGAATTCCTCTACAACCTCCAAGCGACGAGCAATACCCCGTGCCATTTAAGAGAACCCAATTTCCAATTCGCTTATGTTTTGCAATGACTATCAACAAAGCACAAGGACAAACCTTAGATTTTGTTGGAATTTATTTAAAGGAACCTGTGTTCTCACATGGCCAACTCTATGTTGCCCTTTCAAGAGCAAGAACATCTGCCAATGTAAGAGTACTTGTGAAGCCTCCTTTCTTTCAAAAACGGAAATCGGATGAAACAAAAAATATTGTTTACAGAGAAGTACTACAACTTTGTCGAGAGTCATCAAGGTCAATATGAATTACAATTTAGTGACTTTTTACTTGCCTTTTTCCATGATTTATATATATATATATATATTATTTTATTACAATTTAATATTAATTTTAAAAATCAAAATACTTTTTATTTTTTTCTACAGATAACTCATGAAGTCAAGATGGAATGATCACAAGTCACCACTTTTATGCTCAACAAAACATTTGTAGATCACTCCCCTCTTATTCTTTATTGATATAACATTAGATTATATTATACATGTATCTTACTTCCTTCCGATTGTGGCACATGTTCAATTATATATTACTTATTACAAGTTGTTTAAAAATTTTATATCATGAAAATTGGGCCATGGCCGCGCGGGCGCGGCCTGCCATCGCTAGTATATCTATAAAGGGGGAATCCCCTCTTCTACAGTACCACCGTGGTCGTTTTTATTATTATTTTTGTGTCTGCTCTCTTCCACGCGTCGTTCCTTTCTCGCTCCTTTCTCATGCATTATTTTGTGCTTCCACGCGTCCCTTCACCGGTTTCCAGAATCTCTCCGTCGATCGTTTTTTCCTTGAATTGCATCCGTTTCTCTCATCTTTTCCGCACATCGCCCTTTTCCCTGCAATTTTCTCCAATCTCCAAGATTTTCTCTAAAAATCCCTTACCTCCCAGAGTTAAACAGTGGGAAGATCGGATTCTTCTCCCACTCGAGCAGACTTGATTAATCGAATATTTTACCTCCCAGAGTTTTAAACAGTGGGTGAACGATTTGATTAATCAAGTTTGTCTCCAGAAATCCCTTTCATCGACTGATCGAATCCCCTGAAAATCCCTTTCATCGACTGATCGAATCCCCTGATGCTACTTGCATTTGTACCAATTCAGAAAGGCTGTGTTTTTTGCACTTGATCGCCGCGTTTGGATTGGGGGAGAATAAGCTATTTGATATGGATGAACTGGTTGGATACGCTGTTGACACCGCCAGGCATCGCCAAGCTATTGATGTTTGCCGTGCTATTGGATTTGGTGATCGGATTTCTGTTGAGGAATTTAAATGCTTGTTTTTTTATCCGAAATTACCACATTGTATAGTTTCTGTATCATGTATTGTATGGCTCTGAATATTTGGTTGCTGTCACTGTAGTGCATAATGGTAATTTCTGTGTGCTGGTTTGCTTTGGTTACTATGTCGAATTTGTTTTTCGTTTTATCGATGTTATGTAGATTTGCTGGAATTGCTTTGATGAGTTATGAGAAATTGTTTGATCACCTTAGTTTTCTGCTGAATAGAATGAACCATTGTAAGAATTCAGTCCAAGTTCCTTTACATTCATGCCCATAGAAGTTGATTCATTTATTGCAAGGAGTTAGGATCTGTCCAAAAAAAGTGTTAGATTGGCAGAGTGCATTCGTGGTATTCCAAAAATGTGTGCGTAGTACATGAATATATTACAAATGGGAGCCTAGACGATTGTTTGTTCAGCCAGTTTTAGCATAATGAAAGCATTTTTCACAATTTCAACTTTTGACTATGCACGCTTTAATTTGATAGCTTTGGGGGTTTTTATCTAAGGTTTTGTTGGATCTGCTTTTTATGCTTTTAGCGAGTGCTCCTGATGGCAGAGGATGGAGCAGTAGTGGTAGAAATGCAGCCAGCCATGTGAGTAAATATTGTTGTAGAAATGTTTTCTGCCATCAAAATTCTTAATGAATGCTGATATTCAGTTTCTTTGTTTTTCAGACATATGTTCATCACATGGAAGTTGATGTTTTAAGAATATAAATGGCATTCATAATTTCAAGGTCTGAGCAAATAGGCCTCAGTGGTAAAAAAGTAGTAAAGATTACTGTTTTTATCTCTTTGTTCCACATGTAAGGTGCTTGCTGCTGGTAAATTCCTCTTCATTCCATACTCATGCAGTTATGCTCATGAAATGAAAGTTGATGTACTAAAGAAAGTCTGAAATCAGAAATCATAATGTGATTTGAAGGATGATGTAGTTATGTGCATTTTACTTCTACTTAGGAAAATGACTGAAGTCAGGGTTACGTTCTATCTGATGTATACTTTCTTTCTCAATAGCTTAGAGATATGATGAAAATCCCATGTGTTTTTCAGGATAATGATTTAGGCACCTACTTCTGTGAGAGAATCAAAGGTAAAGATCTTACTATCTTACAGCTGCATCCATTTTATGTGTTCAATTACCTGATAACTGGCTGAGAGATCCATCTTGAGTCAGATGAAGAGATTAGAGCTACATCAGCACACACTTGTTTCACCAAGAGTGAACCTGTATCCAAGTAGATTATCAGTCACATTTGGTAGTGCAGCCATTGCTACGGATTCCAGAGAGGACATAGAAAAGATCTATGCTTTCTTGGTCAATCCCAACCACTTGATTGTGTCTTCAGAGGGAGGGTATGCCTTGTGTTAACCCTTTTTCTTAATTGTTCTTATTCATTTCAACAATCTTCCATGTCGTATTCATTGATATTATTTATCGGCCACGAACTTGTTGAATGTCAATCACTATTTCCAGGCCTTGGGTAGTTTACGAGAATGTGTTTAATAGATCAAGTGGTGCAATCAGATTACTCTCCCAATCTCAGGTATGATTGAGAATTTGCCGAGCCATATGAAACAAGTCCAACTAGACAACATTTTAACCATTACTATTCTGATTTATGAAACACTCGAGCTCTGCAAAAAGATCTTCTCACTATCTCAGTGAGAAGTCTCCATAGAGGGAAATATATAGCTATAGATTATTATTTCTTGTCTGATTATTCTTTGAAACTTTACGAACTTGTTTTTTTCTATGAAACATTAGACTGAATGGAAATAATCTTTTGCCTTGTAGGATAAGCGTAAGCGTGTATGCCAAGGAGTACAAGAGGGATCGTCTTCATTTTTACATTTGTTTTTGTGTTTATCTGTTTGATGGTCTAATTTATTTTTCGGCCAGTATAGGGGCTTATGTTTAGGGTCAAGTTCTATCATGATTTCCCCCACTGCCATGCAGAAGATGGCTCACTCTAAAGGTTAGCTGGTCTTGTACTGAAAATGGTGTTTAAGTTCTTTAGATTCATTCTTGTGCAAAGAATTCTCATGTTCTTTATAAAATTGGCGCAACATGAGCATAAATGCTGAGATCAGATCTTAGCTATATTAATAAACTGATCTTTTATGTGTATTCGTATTTTATTCTCTTTGATGATCTCTTGTATCTGAGTACCGCCTATTTCCGAAACTTCTCTTCTAGCAATTTTAAGTAAGGTATAAGTTTGTCTCGTCTGTTGCTCATTTTTAAGTCCATGGATTTTTGTACTCTTAATCATGAGTTTAGTTTGTCAAAAATAAAACACTTAAACAATAATCATGATATATATGACTTAAAACTCAATATATAGTGTTTACCAATATTCAGATTCTGAAACTACGGTTTCTTACTTTGTGATCTGATTCAACTGCAAGTGAATATGCCTCTTCAAGAGCTACATTAGTTACAAGTTGCAGTCAAGATTAGTGTCCAAATGAGCTCTTAGTGTCTATGACTAATTCTAGGTTTTTACTGTTGTACTATTTTTGATTGTGTTTCATATTAGCAGTTGTATTGAACAGTTGATGTGTAATTTGTTAGGTTGGAGAAGGTGATGGAGTCTTTCCGCAATTTCCAATGGAAAATTATGTGCAAACGTCAGATAAATCTAGCCTCTAGCCTCATTCCATCTGTGTCACGTCTGTTGTTCCCTCGTGATTACACAAGCATTTGATGTTCACCTAAAATAGCAAGCTATTGTAGTTCTGAAGGCTAAAGATTCTAGAGAAGTATTGTACCTTGGCAAGGCCTTTCTATGCCTTGCTCTTTCCTGTATGGGTTGTATGTGGAAATTTACTGGTGATGCCATATTAAATTTAGGAGCCTCATTGTTCTCTATGTTTTGCCAATGTTTGACTTTTATTAACCAATCTTGTAAAATGAAGTAATGGGATAAAGTGGCATTGCATGACGTAGAATCTATGGTTTCATTGAGTTGCAAGTTTCTGCCCCAATTATTAATATAACCTGCTACTTACTTATTCAGGATATTTAATGTTATCGCTGACTCCAAGATCAATTTAATAAATGACTTGTGAGGGCTATGATCGATTTAATAATATGAGTATGGTTGTCTATATCTCAGGGATTCCCAGGCAACATTCTCTTATTCTCAGTAATTGGTTGAGAAAACTTCTACTGTGGGTGGGTATGGCTTCCACCCTGAGTTTGTCAACATTAACTTGAATGTTTCAAAACAATTTTGTGAATACATTATGCTAGGTTTTTGTCTTCTGTTTTCTGCATTCATCCTATTTCCACATGTCGTATTGGTTTCTTGTATATTGTCTTCTTTTATCCATTTAAAGAGGTATTGTAATCATTTTTTAATGTCCTCAATTTGTCTTATCTATGAAGCAAAGAAGGACAATCCAAAAGGTGGTTGTTGTGTGGTTGAATATGTTGAATATGTTGTGTGGTTGAATATGTTAAAGAGGTTTGGTTTTCTTCGCCAAACCTGCATTTTGCAGTTTTGTTATGTTTTTTTCTGTGCTTATGTAGGGTTTGCTTATCATTTTTACAGCGGAGCTGTTTGATCTGTGGTACAATATGATTCAGTGACTATATGTGTAGCTGAATTAGCTAGACAAAAACCAGTTTGGACGTACACAGATTATTGTGTTGATACATCATAACTTAGATTATTGTGTTGATACTGCATGAATAATTAATAGAAGAGCCTTTTTGAAAGATCAAAGAAATAGATTGCAAACAAAAGCATTGCTCATTAACCAATGAAATCTTGTACTTTGCTGTTGTGAAATAATTCTAAAAACATATAATGATCCTTCTTCTGCATGTGCTATTTCTAATAAATATTACATTCATGTTGACAACCATTTCCTTTTAATTCTGAAGTTTTTGTATCTATATCTTTTACATTCATGTTTAGCTTTGGCTGAATTGTGAGTGTATTGCATGCTTTGACTATTTGAAGAAATAAGTATGCTTGTCTTTTGAAAGTAGAATATTTAGTTGGTTCTGAATGTGTTTTTTCACCTTCTGTTCTGGTATAGATTTGGAGAGTTTCTCTGAAAGAAGACCAGTGCGGGGAAAAAAGTTGTATTGATGTTAGAAAGCAACCCAATGACATGAGTCTTGCCCTTCTTTCTCTTGAACTTGCATTGGTTGGAGTTGAGATGTGGACAGGTTCTCCTTCGTGGTGCACAGGCTCTATGTCAACTTAATCTCGGGTTTTCTGTAATAGCCTATGCATTATCTCCTGATGGTGGGGGTCAAGATGGTAAGCTGCACATATTTTCTGATATTGGGGATAGTCTTAAGGAAGAGGTTGCTATTGAAAAATATCAGGGAGTCATTACTGTGATTCGCTATCCTCCAGACGTATCATTGTTTGCATCTGGTGATGCTAATCGAGACACTGTTTTGTGGGATCGTTTATCTCGAGAGGTACTAATCTTCTTCAATTCTTCCTTTCCATGCTATTTATTGTATCTTTAGATTATTGCTACTTTTTATATGTACAATATCTGCCAATATCAATTTTATCTGCATCAGCTTCAAAGTCAGTTTAATTAGTACAAATTGGTTGATTCTGTATAATAATGTTGGTGATTCTGTAAATTCGTTTATATTCCCATTTTTTTGGCAAGCCTAATATGTTCTTGATCATATTTTTGTTACCTGTTGTTTCTAGGTGAAGCTCAAAAATATGTTATATCACACTGCTCGAATAAACTGCTTGGCATGGTCTCCAGATAGTTCCATGGTTGCCACTGGATCACTCAGACACTTGTGTACTTATCTATGAACTGAGCAACTGGCATCAAAGAAAGTTACTATCAAGGGAGCACATTTGGTTGGAGGATGCTTGTATCAGAATTTGGAGGATAACTCCACTATAAGCTGAACTCATATCATGGCTTTGACTGAATTTTGGAATGTGGAAATGTATGCTTATTTTTTTATTGTTTTTTTTTTTAAATTTTGATCATTTTGATCATATTAATATTTATTGAACTTGTGAGCTGTTATTAAAGTCTTGACTGCCCTTGCTTTTCCTTGGTTTCAATCTTTCTACCCTTTGTTGACAATACTCCAATGAATGAGATTTTGATTGAAATCTTTTATTTTTTGTGTGGAATCTGAACATGCTTTGACATTTTTTTTATAATTGAACATTCATTTACCAATGCGCTGAAATGGAATAACAAAAGTTCCATTTATAACTTTCATTTTCCAATGATGGAACTTTTATGAAATGTTGTACTTATTACACAGTTTTTAAACAATGAGCTTATAAATACGGAGTATAACTTGTGGGAGAGTTCTTTGATCTTAAACCTAAAGAAATATATGTTCCAGCAGTTTTATCAGTATGTCCCTCTATTTGAGGCGGGATAGACACAAAAACCGCAGCCAACCTCCTAGTAAACAAATAAAAGGCTGGTCGTGGTCGTGTTCTGTTGGAACACCCAACCTCCTTTATCTAGAGCTGTGACATGTAATACTAAAAATAGTTCGTGTGGATGCAGCCTTTTTAGTTGTTAATATAGGGAAGTTGATTTAAAAAAAATTGTGCTTGAAAAGATTAAATTTACTTCGAAGAATTTAATCTTCATTCACAGTATCCAGAGTTTAAAATCAGGGAATTATACTTCAGTCCTCAAATATATATTTTGGTCAGTGTTGTTATTTACACTCTGTTTACATTGGCTGATCTTTAAGAAAGTAATGCTTTTGTTTCTTATTGTTTATGAAGTGAAGATTAACTGCAGAGAAAGCAATAATATTCCTCCTTTATCACATGCTCTTCTTTTGTTAAATCCATTTGATACCGAATTGCAATTTATACTTTACAGGTAGATCAAACAGAAAGCTTATTGAAACCTATTATTTTCGCTGACGAATTTCTAGGTAATGGTTCTTTTACATGCCTAAATTGTAAGATATTTGTGTAGCTCGTAGTAGTATTTATTATATTGGCAGATAGGCTTTCATATTGTTTCATAACAGGACTGGTTATGATTTTTGTGTAGTTTGTGTACACGGAACATACAAGAAAAATCTCAAATCAATTTCCGAGGAAGGGCTGAAACGCATGACAAGGTTGCACATCCACTTCTCATGTGGTTTGCCAATAGATGGTGGAGTTATAAGTTGTGCGTCAGTAATGAAAGCATTACACATCATGTTTCACATTTTAACGTATGACTTGGTGATGTTTATAGAAGATTGATTTGAGGATCTCTTATTATCCAGGCATGCGACGCAACATTAATGTGCTGATCTATCTAGACGTTGAAAAGGCTTTGGAATGTCAGTGTGCTTAATTTCTGAAAGAATATATCATGTTATACTTACATGGTATATCTTGTTTCTGATGAGTTTGATGATGTGTTTCAGATGGAATGAAATTGTACATCTCAAACAATAAAGTGACCTTGACCGAGGGTTTCAACGGCGTCGTGCCTAGAAAGTATTTTCTGAAAGTTGAATCATGGCCAGCTAGACAGATTATAGCTATATGAATATGATTGTTCTACTTGCTTCATGGTTACTAAAAACTTTTTAAGTACCTTCAATATTTATGCAAAATTAGTTTTCCAGGTTTTTGCCTCTGCATTTGAAATTTTCCTCATCTTTCAGGCATAAGCAGTAGGAAAAGCAGGGGAAAAATTATGTTAAACAGTAGGAAAAGCATGGGAAAATTTGAAAATTTTCAGGCATAATCATAATCTTTATCTTTCTGACTAGGGGTGTAAATGAACTGAACCGTTTTTGAACAACTTGCGAACAACTCGATCAAAGTTCGTTTTTGAACTCGGTTTGACCAGTTCAAACTCGAACTCGTTCGTTTATATACGAGCTTGAACTCGAGCCAGCTCGATAGGCTCGTCGAGCAGCTCGAATATAATTTTATATAGAACTTTTATATAAATAAATTAAATTTTATTCATTAATGTTTTAACAAACTCGAACTCGTTCGATCTCCCGAACTCGATTTTTTATCGAGCTCGAACTTTTTAAAAGTCAGACGAATAAAGCTCGAGCTAAAATATCTCAAATCGTACTATTTCTGACAAATGTTTTGGATTATCGAGATAAATTGAATTTTCCCAAGTCCATTTATTAAAAATATTTTTTTTAATCAAGATAGGATCATATCTTTGAATCGTTTCTGCTTATCTAAAATGTTAGAATCTAAAGATAAACATCATGATGGTTTCAAATTTGCTTCTTTTGAGCCAAATTAAGCTTATCTCTCTATCGTCATCTATTCTATTTTGTTAGAACCTATCTAGTATACATCATGATACAAGAAATTGAATTAGCCATAATTTTATTATTATTTTAAATTTATCACAATTTTAATCATTTTTTTTTTTAGAATTCACTGTTAAAAGTGGAGGATTATTTTTGTTTTTCCAAGATTCATGATGTAAAAAATGAGGTCAAAATAGTACAACAAACAAATAACTAGAACATGTGAGAGCATGATGAAATGTTTGGAGAGTGTGCTGGATGAGATCAGCGATCATGTGGATCTACCTCAATTTCAGGTTAGGAATCTCCAGAATCCAGATACCAAGTACCAGATTTACCTCAAAATCTACGAACAAACAAGACTAGCTGATTCAATGAAAAAACACATGCTTGTTTGTTGCAACAATAAGGTGAGACTACAGCTTCCAACCGAAATGGCGGTAACTGAAACAACCACGATTACAATCGAGCAATCTAGCTACAAATTCATATATAATAGCATAGCCTACACCAAATCGCAGAGCATATAAAGAACACAGATTCATAGAATAAGCTTCAAATAAACCAATGCAGCAATCATCATTGACTAAAAAGACCAACACTTCAATCTGACCAAGAACTTTCAACAGAAAATGATCACAGTTCTCCCCAGAGTACTACCTCTATTTCATGCAAGTAAATCTCTATTCAACTCAAAGCAGAAATCCTAACAGGGATTTTCACGTAGAATGATTTGGATATATAAAAAAACCACATATCCATACTATGAAAACAAGAACATCAGCTGTGTTAAACAGATCATTTGAGGATCTTGCATGCCTTGCTAACAGTTGGATTGTGTTAGGAGAAGAACACCCAAAGGTTGCTACTGCAAGTTCAGATACATAATTAATTGGCAACAGAAAGCCTGTAAAACAACACGGGATGCAACATTCAATTAAGAGAACAGCACATTTGTAATCCTTACATGACCATATATATTCCATGTAAAAATACACAGGTTGAAGTAAAGGTTGTAAACTCAAGTATAGATTTACAACCATTTGATCATAAAGACTTTACAGCCTTAAGTTCACAGAGATATTAACAACCTATAGTTCATAGCTTACAGCCATCTTTACGGAAGAGGTGTTAACATAAATGAAACATAACAGAGAGGCCGCATACAAAATGACTATGTTATCATCGAGCATATAGCGAACAAGCATGTAATTAACTTAACATCAATCAAGACTAATGTAAGTCCAGATTTTGTTGGCTGCTTTGTGGAATGTCATGTTGCAACATGACTTCAGTTGGCAGAAAAAGATAGAATATTTTTCAGGTTCCAGCGCAGGTTTTGAAGATGGAAGGAAAATATTGTGCGATGGAGTTTATGGAAACTACAGTACTAATGGGTGTCTACAATGTGATTTGCAGCTGTATTAGAATGGAAATATTCGTGGTGATCGGTTTTCCATTTACAAGATGATTAGACACACATAAATTCCTTTTCTTCAAGATTTAAATGTGGAATAGAAGTCTATTGAAGGAAGGTTTCAAGAGCCGTGCAAAAGAAAGGTTTTCACGGCAATGAGCTATAAAAGAAGGACATCGGTTGCGTGCTCAGTTTATTGGTTTTACACAGAAAACTTCTGTAATTCAGAGTTTTATCGTTTTGAGAGCAAAGGCAACGCAGTCCACGGTTTCTACCATAACCAAAACACTAGGGACGTGTGTTAAAGCTCGGGTGTTCAAGATCTTGCCGCACCTTCGTGGAAAAGAAGGTAATCACTGTAACAGCTATCAGAAAGAAATGGTAGTGTGATAGGCTTGCTAGAGTAGCCACTAGATTGTAATAGATCAGGAAAATATTTATTGCATCTAGTGAAGGATCTTAACACGGGCTACGGCCCCCCAGACGTAGGTGCATTGCACTGAACTGGGTGATCATATCGTGTCTTTTTACTTTCCGCACTTAGTTTTAATTTCGCTGTTTTTGAGTTAAAACTTGACACGATAGTATAGATTTTAGTAAGCACGGACTTTCAATTGGTATCAGAGCTTAATCACTCTTTTAATCCTCTTGCGAGGTGAGTGACCGATCTGCTTACTATGGCAAAAGAAGGAGGATCCATCACAAGAGCTCCTTTACTGGTAGATGGAGGCTACCCGGACTGGAAGACGCGCATGCGTATATTCATTGACCAACTTGATGATGATGCTTGGAATATGATTGAGATTGGCTACAGTCTACCTACCACAACAAATCCGGCTGGTGAAACTATTCCTAAACCTCTTCCATGGACTGATGCAGAGAAGGCAATGAAGAGGCTTAACAGTAAGGTTTTGGGGGCTCTGTATAATGGAGTAAAAGATGACCAATTCAGAATCATCTCGGGGTGTACTACTGCCAAAGCTGCCTGGGAAGCTCTTGAGAAGGAGCATGAAGGTTCCAGGTCAGTCAGAAAAATCAAACTTGGAATGATCAAATCTGAATTTGAAAGCCTGGACATGTTGGAACACGAGTCTGTTGATGAATTCAGCACTAGATTGAAAGATTTAATTCATAGAGCACACCAGTTTGGAGAAAGATATACTGAGGCTCAAGTTTTGGACAAGGTGAAGAGGTCACTGCCTGAGAAATTCTCGGTTTTAGTCATGAACTTGGAGATTAATTCTCAGCTGGATGTGGTTACTCTAGATGAGCTGATGGGGTTTATGAAGACATCAGAGATGTGCAGTGAGAAAAGTAAGGACAAAAAGGCCCTGTCATTTCATGTTGCAACATCAAAAGGGAAAGGAAAGTTGGAGGAGATCGAAAATGCTGGTTCAGATGAAATGGCTTTGCTGGCTAGAAACTTTGGGAGATTCATGAGGGGAAATCAAGGCAGAGGATTCTCTGGTAATCAAGGAAGAGGAAATCAAGGTGCTCAGAATCAAGGCAATCAGGGTCAAATCAGAGGGGTTCCAGGTCAACAAGGTGTACAAGCTCAAGTAAATCAAGGCCAGGGGACTCAGAATTTCCAATACCAAGGAACTAAACCCTATCAGAACCAAGGAACTCAACCTTATCAAGGACAAGGAACTCAATTCTCTCAGAACCATGGAGATCAAACCTATCAGAACCAGGGAACTCAACTCTACCAAGGTCAAGGAGTTCATCCTATAGACCCACAGAACAATTTCAAAAACTATCAAGGGAGTGATACCACTCAGAACAGACTTAGATCTGTTGATGATTTACCTAGAGGTCCTGAAGGTACAAAGCATGCTGGAAAACCTCAGTGTAAGGAATGTGGGGGTTATGGACATCTTGCCTATCAGTGTGGAAACTTCTTGAATCAACCAAAGGCATTTGTAGCATCTGGTGAAACCTGGAGTGATGATGAAGATGAGATTCAGCCAGAGAAACATGTATCTTTTGGTGTTAGAGTTGTGGAGTCAGGACCAGTTCCAGATGACTCAGAGAGTACTGATATCCAGTGTGCTTATGATGAGCTGTACAAGGAATGGGAAAAATCTGTTGAATTAATCAAAAATTTGAAGGATGGTCAAAGTGAAGGTACTGAAGCCTTAAAACTTTCAGAAGAAGTTGAGTCTCTGAAAGTAAAAGTCAACACCTTAGTAAATGATTCACTGGTTGAGGAGCAGGAAATTGAGGAGTTGACTTTGAAACTTAAATCCATGACAAAAAGAGCTGAGAAAGCTGAGGAGTGTCTTGCTGATCACATAAAGAAAAGTGAGATATCAGAGGGAAAGAAACCTATGGATGATATGGAGAAATCCATAAAGCTTGAAGTAATGACCAAGAGAGCTAAGGATGCTGAAGTAGCTTCTGAAATTCTAGTCAAGAAACTGGAAATTATGACCTCCAGAGCAGTGAGTGCTGAAGAAAAGGCTAAGGCCAGAACCATTGACTGTGACAATTTGGGGAAGAAGTTGAGATCTGTAATTGCTAGGGCTGAAGAAGCTGAAGCAACCATTCAGAAATTGAACAAGGGAACTGCCAAACTGAATGATCTTCTGATAATGGGAAAAACTGATGGTAATAGGCATGGTCTGGGATTCAACAGCAAGGTCTCAAACTCTCAGATGAAGAAGACAGTGTTTGTATCTGCTGGAAATCATTTATCTACCAGCCAGAAGAAAAACAGAAGTAATCAGTCTAACTATGGAATTGTAGAGAGAAAAACCCCTCCCAGATGTTGTGAGTACTGTATGATGCAGGGGCATAATGAATCTCGATGTATGAAATTACTTAGAGATATCATGAGAGGCAAGCAATTTGTCTCATGTTGCAACATGGAACCTGAACTGTAGAAGAAATTGACCAAGAAGGTATGGATCCCTAAAACCTCCATCAATATGTAGTTCATACCTGCTATAGTGTTTATGCCAGGGACACGTGGTACTTTGATAGCGGATGTTCCAGACACATGACTGGTTCTCCAGATCTTCTCAAAAATGTGTTACCTTGGATTGGCACTGTTCAATTTGGAGATGGAAAAATCAGCAAGGTTATCGGGAAAGGCGAGCTACATATTCAGAACTTTCCTGTATTCTATGATGTATTGCTAGTAGAGGATCTCAAGGCAAATCTTATAAGCATCAGTCATCTCTGTGATCATCATATGACAGTCCATTTTGATGAATATATCTGTACGGTCAAGCAAGGCTCTAATGGAATACTCACAGGGAGAAGATCTTCTGATAACTGTTATATCTTGGTACCATCAATTACATGCTTGAGTGCTAAGATTGACAACTCAACTCTGTGGCATCGAAGACTGGGTCATGCAAACACCAAAGCACTAAGTAGAGCATCTCGGATTGAAGCTATCAGGGGGCTCCCTTAAATCACTTATCAGAAGGATATGATCTGTGGTCCATGCAAGGAAGGAAAACAGACAAAGGCACCTCACTCAGCCATTAATGACATCACCACTTCCCAGAACTTGGAATTACTTCATATGGATTTAATGGGGCCAGTTAATATCTCTAGTGTGTCTGGAAAGAGATTCATCTTTGTGTGTGTTGATGACTTCTCTAGATTCTCTTGGGTTGAGTTACTGACAGAGAAATCAGAGGCAGTGAGCTTTATCAGAGATCTTGTACTTCGTCTAAACACTGAAAAGGAAAGTGCAAATCAGAGAGTTGTTAGCATTCAAACAGACAATGGAGGAGAATTCAAGAACGCAGCTATGATTGAATTTTGTTCTACAAATGGGATTAATCACATTTTTTCACCACCTTTTTCTCCACCGATGAATGGGATTGTTGAACATAAAAATAGAACCATACAAGAGATGGCTCGAACTATGCTAGCTGAGTATGATGTGCAAAAACGCTGGTGGGGCGAAGCTGTTAAGACTGCATGCTATGTTATAAATCGGGTATACCTAAGACCGTGGACAGAGAAAACGGCATATGAGATCTGGAAAGGTAAGAAACCTAGTGTGGCACACTTCCATGTATTTGGTGCAGAATGTTATATTCTCAGAGATAGAGAAAAGATGGGAAAATTTGAGTCAAAATCAGACAATTGTGTATTTCTTGGTTATTCATTGAACAGCAGAGCTTACAGGGTGTTTAACAAACGCACTGGGACTATTATGGAATCTGTCAATGTGGTAGTCAGGGATGTGCCCGATAAAATTTCAGAAGACATTGATGATGGCTTGTTTATCAACCAAACAAAATATGCTTTGAACCTGGTCAAGAAGTTTGGCCTAGGAGATGCAAAAGTAGTACGAACTCCTATGTCTACAACTGAGAAGTTAACTAAGGATGAAAAAGGTGTGCCTGTTGATACTAAGCTATATCGAAGCATGATTGGTAGCCTATTATATCTGACAGCAAGCAGGCCTGATATTTCTCTAAGTGTTGGCATATGTGCCCGATTTCAAGCTGCACCTAAGGAATCTCATGTATCTGCAGTGAAGAGAATCATTAGATACATTTCTGGCATTGCTGATTATGGCATCTGGTACTCTAAGGGAACTAGTTGTCAGGTGTATGGTTACAGTGACTCTGACTGGGCTGGAAATGCAAATGATCGAAAAAGTACAACTGGATGCTGTTTTTTTATTGGGGAGAACTTGGTGTCTTGGTATAGTAAGAAGCAGAACTCAATCTCTATATCTACTGCTGAGGCCGAATACTTAGCTGCAGGGAGCTGTTGTACTCAGTTGATATGGATGAAACAGATGCTCCGAGACTATGGTATTAAGCTTGGAAGTCTTACAATTCTATGTGACAATAAATCTGCAATTGATATCTCTAAGAACCCAGTTCAGCATAACAGAACCAAACACATCGATATCAGACACCACTGAGAGCCAATTTGCAGATATCTTCACCAAACCTTTGGATGCATCAACATTTGAAACCCTGAGACAACATCTTGGGGTGTGTACCATCTGAGGTGCTGACGCCTACCTTTTTGTATAGTTGTTATGTTGAATTCTGTTTTTCCTTTTACAAAAATCAGAAAATACCAAAAATATGGTTAAGGTTGAAGTTACTTGTCATGTTGCAACATGAAGATATAAGGTGCGAGTGATAAAGAATGGCGCATGTATGTGTAGGGGACAGCTGGGGCCCATATGATTTATTGGTTATTTTTCCGTTGGGCCAACTTTAATTCCTTCGCGTAAAAAGGCGGAAAATTGGTTTCCCTTCTATATTCTTCGCGCCCAACCAGAAACCTTTCCCTATTCCTATTGCAACATGAAATCTCAGCTCCTTCCCAGCGGAATCTCTCTATTGCTCACCGGACTCGTCATCGGAGTTTGCAGAAATCGAAACCCGCAGTTTTCTTCTTAAGGTACCATCTTGGTTCTCCTGAATTGTTGGTTTCTTCCGGTCTCTTGAGTTATTGAATAGGGTTTCTGTGAGCTCTGTGCTTAGCGTTTGGATTATTCGATCTAGCATTATTATGTATTTCCATGATTGTGACCGAGTCTGTTTGGGATTTAGTAGTCAAGATTGGACGGATTTAGGGGGAGTGTATGATACTCATTGGTGTCAGGGTTTATGGGATCCCAGTATTGAATTGATTGAGCCCAAAACTAATGCTGTTGGTTTTGTGAATCCCATGCCTGAAATACCCCCATCCCCTGCACTGGATGTGATTCCGGAGAACTTTATACCTGCCCCTGGTTCGAGAGATGAAATTAAACTCAGGGATTATCATCAGAGGTTAAGAATTTGGAAGTATGCTAAGGAATTAGATAATTATCTGCATGGTGCTTTGGGGAGTAGAAATAATCCTGACAGATGTTCTTTTGATGGCAAGATGAGGCCGAAACCCCCTAGGACTGATGTGATTATAACTTCTGATCTTTACAAACCAACTTTTGTGAGGCCGAAACCTAAAAAAAATCCTTATTTGAGGCCCTCTTCTTCTAATTCCGGGTATTCTACAAGAGGATCATCTATGGCTGGAAGTCAGAACAGAGATGGCAGCTCTGAGCCTCCTAAGAGGACACCAAACACAAAGGTTTCCTGTGTAAGGAGCAGGCCCTATCACACCAGATCCAACACCAAGTTGAAGTCTGTGTTTACAAATACCAGTGATACCCCCATAGTGCTGGATGATTCAGTAACTCAGGAGGGCAAGCAAGGGAACACAGGGTCTATAAGTTCCAGGGTTGCAGATTTTGTTGATCCCATGGATCACTTAACATTGGGACAGAGGCTAAAGCTCAGAGGACAAGCTCCTGTACCTTCAGCACCACAAGTCCAGGAAGTACCAGTTCCCACAGTCCATGATACAATCCATGGCCCTGATTGATATGAATCTCCTTACGAAGATCCTGGATATGAACCTCCTTACGAAGATCCTGGTTTTGCGGAATGATTAAGAGCACCCTCCGAAGTGTCGATCGAAAGCACCCCCTTTCAAAGAAGAAGACACACTTCGAGATGAACTTGAAAGACACAACTTTTGAACTTCAGTAACACAAGGTCGAATTCCACACGCCAAGCACTACTTGCACCAACTTGAGATGGACACACCTAGATCTCAAAATCGGGGGTTTCAATCTAACGATTGACCTAATCTAGCGATTAGAGGTTAACCTAACGGTTGAATGAGATAAAACTCAATATAAGATGATTGTTGTATATAATTGTCCATCAATAAATTCGTTCACCACCCTATTTATAAGATTATAGGGTGATTAAAAAGTGCAGGATACAATAAGGTAAGGAATATTACATCTTAACCAAAAAGGAAACACTTAAGGCAGCTTTTGCAAGCTAAAACCTTATTTAACTATAATTAAAATTCATCATACCATAACACAAAGGTATGAACGAATTTCTTAAATAAAAACAATAAAATAACCTAAATAATAAAGCGATAAACTGTTGTTGAACCAACCCACTAATTGAAGGCCCAGTCGGTTCTTTTAAGGCATTTCAATAAAACTTCTTCACGACTTCAATCTTCAAAAATGAGAGTAATAACTAGCATAGCCCTCATCTTCTTCTAATATTCATCACGAACTTGTTTCATAAGAGTATTGAGAACTTTGAACAACTTCTTCCTTCCAGACCTTGGCACAAGAAATAACATTAAAGAATAACCTCTGGATATTCGTATCATTGATTTTATCTCATCTACTGCTTCTCTTACTGGAATTTCTTCTGCTCCTCCCTCTACTGCTGCAGCCTCTACAAAAGTGGTCTCTAGAAGAACCAAAAAGACTGCTGGAAGGATATGGAATGATGGAAGGAGGACACAGCATTTCACAGATTTTCCACAAGCTACCTCCTATTTTGAGGATGACTCTTCCCCTCAATATTTGAAGCAATTTAGGGGTCCTGCATCTGAGGGGGATGAAGGGATTCGAGTTACTGCTACTGGGAAATTTGATGAAATTCCAGGAGGTATATATACCGGTCCAGTAGCATCTTCAGATTTTCTCCGGTATGGTGGGACTGGAGCAGTGATATTTTTGCCTGATGGCCTGAATCTTGAGGACTGTTTTGAGCCTCTGTTTGATGATCAAGAGGTTCTGGAGGATGAGCTTTTCATTGCGGATATTCTGGGGAGTTTGAGGAAACCAGTGCCTGCCTCAGTTCCTGCTGATGCTCCTATGACAGAAGATTCTCATGTTGCAACACCAGATTCTCCTAGTTCCTCACAGAAAACTGAGATTGTAGAATATGAGGACCAAACCAAGACTGCCATTCTTGAAGACCAGGAAACTGGTAATGCTGATGATGAGGTCCAGGGTCCACTATCTACTTCTGCAGAGATGCCAACTGCAGTAGCTGTTAATGCTCATGAGGAGCATGATTTTCAGTCTGAGGTCCCTCTTAGCCACAGTCACTCTAGCCAATCTGTGTCTCTTACAGAGGTTCCTCTCCCTATTTCCAAGCTCAGAAGCTTGAACAAGCTTAAACCCAGAGCTGCTAAGAAGTTCTCCTTAAGTGGTTCATCAGATGGTGCTGTGTTGTTGTCCTTAAGGCAAAGGGTGGATGTCAGATACCACCGGAAGAAGTTCACAGAATGGACTGCTCCAGCTACTACTTCTCCAATTAAGCATTACTCTAGGAGATCAAGAAGGATAGCTGGGAGAAGTTCTACGGATGCTGTCAATGACCCTGGGAAGAACCAGCTGTTCCCTAGCTCTGAGAATCCTTTATCTCCACACTCTCCAGTACATGATGACAATGTTCATGCCTCTTCTCAGCTCAGTCCTATTAAACTCACTGTACCAGACTCTCCAATTCATTTGGATAATATCAATGTTGAGCAGGACTTGCTTTCCCCTACCTCTCCATATCAAGCTCCAGATGAGGCAGACTATGCAAGTTTAGAGGATCCAACTGTTGATGATGCCCCTGCTGCTGAGAATTTTGCTGATCTGGAAGATCCAGATACTGACCTTGAAGCTACACATGGGAAGGAGGATGTCCCTGAGGATGGTGAGATGCTTAATGCTAGGCTATTGTCCCTGGCTCATTCTGAGAAGTTCTACTCTGTCACAGCCAGCCTACACTATGATCTTTTGAGTTCCAGGGGTTTTTTTGTAGAGAAGGTACTGGATATTAAGAAGTGTGCCGAAAGTGGTTTTGATACATTTCTGGGTCAAATTGGCTATGTGCAAGCGGCCACTGTATTCAAGAGGTATGATCCAGAAATGGTGCTGGAATTTTACAGCAATCTTCAGAGGAGCACACTGAAAGCTGGAACTGATTGGTCTGGCAAACTATATTTCAGGGGGAGAATACTCGAACTTACCCCAGAAAAATTGAACTCAGTCCTTGGGATTCAACTGCTTGAAGATTCTGACATGGTCTATCCCAGAGACTATATTGTGGACACTCATGTGCTGGCTAGAGCACTGACATTTGGGAAACTGAGTTCCTGGCCTTCTGGACATGTACCCACCAGCTCGCTTACCCTCATGTTTTGGTTGCTTTTCAAAGTGCTTAACAACTGCTGGATGCAAACTTCCAACACAACATCCTTGACTCCAGATCAGGCAGAGCTTCTATTTGGGATTGGTTCAGGGTGTGAGGTGAACCTTGGGGAGTATGTGTTGAAGAGAATAGTGGGTGCTCTTGATGCATCTAGATGCACTGAAGCTCTCCCTCATCCTTGCCTGATTACTGCATTTCTGGTGGCTGAAGGGTTTGAGGCAAATGAGGATGAAATGAAACCAGCTGGCAAGTTTGGTTTTACTGCCAAGTCTTTGGATAGAACTGTGCTGGATCTGCCTTGGGATCAGAAAATGATGTCAGGGGATGTGGTTATGTCTAACCAGTTTGAATTGCGGGCTGCGGAGAAGGAGATCCAGTTGCACATGGATCAAATTATGTTTCACAGTGAGTTGTTGAAGAAGGCTCAGGATTCTGGCTGCTATTGCCAAAGAAAATGAGAAGGTTGAGCCATCGGTTCCACTTTCTTCTGGCCCGTCTATGCCTGTTCCCTCCAAGTCCTCTAAGAGAGCTAGTTCTTCTAGCCATATGAAGCAGCCCCGAACCAAGAAGCCAAAGGTTCCAGCTCCCCCTGCCTGGAAAAGAGGCAAAGTGTTATCTGATTCTGAGGAAGACTCTCAGTGATTTTTTGTGTGTGTTGTTCTCTCTCTCTCCCATCCCTTGTTTTTATTCGTACTTTGGTTTGTTACTTAGGGCCCTTTGGCATTTTATGGCCCCAGGGGGAGATATTGTGATCTTTTGGATGACTGTAGTTTATTGGTGATTCTATTTTTTCTGCATTGCTTTTCTTTATAATGGATGCATGAAGTAGAAGTTGTTGGTTTTCTGGGATTCTGAGTTCAGTAGAAGCTTTTGACGTAGTGGGTCCACAAATTGCCAAAGGGGGAGATTGTAAGTCCAGATTTTGTTGGCTGCTTTGTGGAATGTCATGTTGCAACATGACTTCAGTTGGCAGAAAAAGATAGAATATTTTTCAGGTTCCAGCGCAGGTTTTGAAGATGGAAGGAAAATATTGTGCGATGGAGTTTATGGAAACTACAGTCCTAATGGGTGTCTACAATGTGATTTGCAGCTGTATTAGAATGGAAATATTCGTGGTGATCGGTTTTCCATTTACAAGATGATTAGACACACATAAATTCCTTTTCTTCAAGATTTAAATGTGGAATAGAAGTCTATTGAAGGAAGGTTTCAAGAGCCGTGCAAAAGGAAGGTTTTCACGGCAATGAGCTATAAAAGAAGGACATCGGTTGCGTGCTCAGTTTATCGGTTTTACACAGAAAACTTCTGTAATTCAGAGTTTTATCGTTTTGAGAGCAAAGGCAACGCAGTCCACGGTTTCTACCATAACCAAAACACTAGGGACGTGTGTTAAAGCTCGGGTGTTCAAGATCTTGCCGCACCTTCGTGGAAAAGAAGGTAATCACTGTAGCAGCTATCAGAAAGAAATGGTAGTGTGATAGGCTTGCTAGAGTAGCCACTAGACTGTAATAGATCAGGAAAATATTTATTGCATCTAGTGAAGGATCTTAACACGGGCTACGGCCCCCCAGACGTAGGTGCATTGCACTGAACTGGGTGATCATATCGTGTCTTTTTACTTTCCGCACTTAGTTTTAATTTCGCTGTTTTTGAGTTAAAACTTGACACGATAGTATGGATTTTAGTAAGCACGGACTTTCAACTAAGGCCAACTCCACAGCCAAATCACAAAACAAAATAGAGACATAGAGACATAGCAAAATATTTTAGGACAAGAGCTATAAGAACCTTGTTTGCAGTCTTTAACCTAGTACATTCGTCTAGAAATTCATAAAAAACTGGAAAAGAAACCCATTTCCCTTCTCCAATAAAAGGATATACTTCACAATGAATTCACGGATGATTAACCAATAAATCACAATACTCATACTTAATCCGATCAACTAACAGATGAAGATAGGTTAATCATGCTCACATGGGTTTTGGATACGTACATCCTGAGCAGAGGTCTTGAGCCAGCTCGGTGGGGTACGCTTGTAGGGCAGCGCTGAGCTCGAGATACCCTTTCTGCAAAACCCAAATCAACCACGAATTAGACTCAGATTCATTCGAATAGACACACACAAACACACAATAGAGGGTGCGGGAGATTACCCACGACTGTGCATCCAGCCCATGATTGCGGTTGCGGTTGTGGGGCTCTTACGACGGCGGCGGCGCTCCTGCTACTGGCGTTGGAAATACTAGAGTGTTCTTCTTGATGGGAAGGGTTTTGTGGGAGGCTTGGGATGATTTATATACGAATAGGAAATATAAATTACAGTCTTAGTCCAATACGTTTGGCTAATGCCAAGTTTAGTCCTCTGAGATTTTCTTTTTTAAGGTAAATCCCACAACTGTTTCAAACTTAGTAATGTAGTCCAATTTTATGAAATACTCCTAATACTTTTAAGATTTCTTAATCGGAATATTTTATTTCTTTTAATGAAAAATCGGGCATCTCTAGGGTATTATCTAGTAATCTTCACTAAATGTAAAAGTGCTACATTATTAGAGCGCATGTGGAAACGACATGTGGCGCTCTCACATAATTTTCTCTTTTTTTTAAAAAAAAAACTAGAAAAATTATTTTCACAAGAGTTTCTAGAATATTATTTTTTTGTTCTTAGAGCAAAAACTTCTCCTGCCATCTTTCTCTTTCCTTAATTAGTCAATTAGACTTTTCTAAACAAGTTTTGAAATGATAATTTATTTTAAATAACAAATTTGCTACCTAATCCTTTAAAAAATATATTTAATGGAATATACTCTATTAATCAAGATATGAAATTTATGGAGTATAATAAACCTTTCATGTGTTGATTTAATGCACTACTATTTTAAAGATTAATATTCGTATATATCTATATATAAATTAATAATTTTGTTGTAGTCTTGAATTTTAAAAAATGTAATATCATTGTTTAAAAAAAATGTAATATCATCATTGGTAAAAAAATTAATAAGAAATCAAACTAATTCCAGTAATGTATAATGTACTAAAACAAGGTAAAGAAAAGAAAAGAAAAGAAAAGAAAAAATAAAAAAGAATGAGAATAGATATGCCGAATCATTGGCAAATGAATATAAAATGACCAAAACGTCGGAGATTCCTTGGGTTGACTAGAAGTCTTGAACACTGTGAATTAGCTTTCCACTTTATCTCTCACTTTATGCTGATAATGCGGAGGATCCTACGATGATCATCACTCAGTGTTTGTAGTAGACGAAGAGTCATGCTTTACTGCTTTTAAGTCTCCCCATCCCTTTCCATCTCGACTTCCAAGCTTCCATCAAACCCTCCTTCTCTCTCCGTTGGTGAAAGCACACTATCGCTTCGCTTCCATTGGTACACCTGTTTTTTCACATATCAAAATTTCATTTTGCAGAGATTTAGTGATTCAAATATTCGGCCTAATTATGTGATTGTCATTTAGTTATCGTGAATTCTGTGCAGCATTTCAATTTTTAGTTCGTTAGGCTGAGTAAGTGAGGTAAATCATGCAGATGGATGAACTGAAAGTATAGTTGTTTCTATTCATGGACTTTTGAATCAAATTTTTTCCTCTTAGTTCTGGCTGATTATTAATTCTATTCCTTCTATAGTCTATTGTGTTGCTTTATAGCAGCTAATCAAAATCACAAGGAACCGATTGTTCTCATTTTTTAAATGTTGTGACTTATTATGCTAATTGCTACATTATTCAGGGGTGTTGCTATTTGTAGTCCAAGATTTTGCTCAAGTAGCCCAAAATGTTGTTAAGAAGACAAAAATGTCCCCAATTTTTAGTTCATGAAAAACTACTTAGGCTACTTTCAGGGGGCATTATTGTCATTTAACAACATTTTTGGGCTACATGAGTAAAACTTTGGGCTACAAATAGTAATTCAGTTATTCAGGAAGATGTTTATGTCACAATGTTGTTGACTTTGCCATTGGCAACGGAATACTCTCAATGTTCGAAATATTTTGATCTGCACACTTCAAATAAGGAATAAAACTTTGTAAATGCACAACTCTGAAGTTTTAGTCAGTGACCTGTTACAATTAAGTTCCATGTAACTTAACAGGATCACAATGTCCCTTGTGTTTGTAATGGTTAGTGATTACGTGATTGGAGTGTAAGTACATGTTTAATGTACTAGCAGTGGTTATGTTATTACTAGCTCTGTTCTTAAGTGAATCTTGTATATTTGTAGGAGCATAGACATTGGTGGTGCCATTCAGCCATATGAGGAAGACAGTTCAGGTGTCTGGTTTCCCTTATGTTCTTCCTGCTGGCACAGTCAAGGTATTCCTTGAAAACATTACAGGTCAAGGAACTGTATGTGCTCTTGAAGTAAAGCAGTGCAAAACAGGCCGAAGAGCATATGCAAGAGTCCAGTTTACCAGTGAGAGATGTGCTGAAACCATCATCTCCTTGTCACGGAGTAACCGCCTTGACTTTGGATCTTCTTATTTGCGAGCGTATGAAGCAGACCTTGATATGGTGCCGAGGCTTAGACACTATGTGCATCAGATTGACCGAGTTGTTCTAAACTTTGGGTGTCAAGTGTCCAAAACAAAGTTTTCAGTGCTATGGGAGAAAGAAGATGTTTCTGTCAAGTTTGGCATTGGAATGAAGAAGATATATTTCATGTTTGAAACCGATCTTGCAGAGTACAAGCTTGAACTCTCTTATGAGAACTTCTGGGAGATTGTTTTGCATTGTCCACGTAGTCTGGGGTTGAAGTTTCTCCTCATACAGGTCTGCTTATTTATATGTGGATTCTGCTGGAATTTTACGTTTCACTAGTGCTCTTTGTTTCACAGCATGGCTTTCATGAGTTCTCCTTTAGCTTTGATTTGGTTATTTTTGTTTTAAGTCACATATTAATTTAGGAATTGGGATTAATTTATTATGATAAATACTTATTGTAGGAAACAAGATACATGGTTTGCAGTATGCACAAAAACTTTCTGTATAACTTGTTCTGGTACTACTGAACTAGTTCTGCTACAGTAGTTTCCAGTATTGCATCAAAACCTGGTATCATCTTTTGAAGTTTCCCCCAAGCCCTAGAGGTGTACGCTGTTCAATGTGGATTGGAGAATGATGCTTACTTGTTTCCACCAGGATTTTAGTCTAGTGATGCTGTGTTCCTTTATGTATCATCATCTTTGCAGTGATTATCAGTTAACTTTGTTAAAAATTGGTCGAATGTGCTGAGAAAATACTTGGTGTTTATAGTCAAAATTCCTTAACCAAAAGGTTCATGTTAAGGCTGGACTGCCACGGTTCTAGAGTTATTAGAAAATCAATTGAACTGCAAGTTTTTGGTTTCACTTCACATAGCTTAGCGTGTCTGATGATATGGTGGTGAAGGAGTTTAAATTTGTAGGTTAATATTGGTTGTTTGGTGACAATTTTAGCCTACACAACTAGAAGCAAAGATTAACAATTATTGCATAGACATGCATCAATTACCAACATTAGCAATACCTTAATTCTCTCTTATGCGGATTTGAAGATTTTATCTTCAACATCTTTCTAAAGAAGCTTGAAACTCATTGTAGGAGTTTTTGGTGGGCTGCACATTAGGTTTTTTATGTTATGCAACCGGGTATTAGCTCATTCACCAAATCTATTCACCACATCTTTCTAAGTCTCGCTAGTGGCATTCATGTTATTTTCAACCTTGAATGGCAAAAGTAATTATGATGAAAGGTGACTTGGTGATAAAATGGATGTCTATGTTGCCTCTTATTCTTATTACTGGCTGCTGATCAATCATTGTTATCATTCTTCAAAATTTGCTTAATTCTTGACATCAAAATACTTTTCTGAAAATATAGTTATTTGGTGCTCCAAGGATTTTCAAGAAACTTGCGGTATCCACGTTCAGCTACTTCAGTGAAACTGTGGATGATCAGTGGGTCAGGACAACAGACTTCACACAATCCTGCATCGGGCAATCATCTGGTATATGTTTGGAGCTTCCTCGTGGTGTTCAACTTCCGAATTTTAGTGACTATTTTGCCTGGTACAAAGAAAGTGAAAGCCCATTCATTCTGGAACGTTGCACCCCATACTGTCATAGTTCAAGTTTAGTTCCCATCGTGAGTCCTCCCCGGGGACTAGAGATTCCGTATGAAATCTTGTTCAGGGTTTGCTGTTTGGTACAAAATGGATGTCTTCCTGGGCCATCACTGAATACAACTTTCTTTCAGTTGGTTGATCCACGACTAAGTAACATCAGATTCATTGAACGTGCCTTGGAAGATATGTATGTCTTGAAAGAGTGCTGTTATCAGCCCGTGCAGTGGCTCAGTGAACAGTATGCTAACTACCACAGGCTTCAGCATGTTCCAAAATCACCAACTATTGCTATAGATGATGGGCTGGTGTACGTTCGCAGGGTGCAAGTTACCCCATGCAAAGTATATTTTTCTGGTCCAGAGGTCAATGTTTCTAATAGGGTATTGCGTCATTTTATTGAATACATTGATAATTTTATTCGTGTGTCCTTTATTGATGAGGAATGGAATAAAATGTTCGCTACAGACTTGTCACCTCGTAATGCTTCAGCTGGAAAAACGGAGATTTACCACAGAATATTGTCAACATTGCAGAAAGGCATTGTTATTGGGAATAAAAAGTTTGAATTTCTTGCATTTTCCTCTAGTCAACTGAGGGATAATTCTGTCTGGATGTTTGCAGCAAGGGATGGGCTTTCTGCTGCTGGTATAAGAGCATGGATGGGTGACTTTCGAAATATAAAAAATGTCGCAAAATATGCTGCTAGGCTTGGTCAATCTTTCAGTTCCTCCACTGAAACATTAAATGTTAGTAGGGAGGAGGTTGAAAATATCCCTGATATAAAGGTAGCAGCTGCACCAGAATTAGTCTTTTCTGATGGAATTGGAAAAATATCTGCTGATTTTGCACGACGAGTTGCCATAAAATGTGACTTGAGAAATCATGCTCCGTCTGCATTCCAAATTCGTTATGGTGGTTACAAAGGGGTTGTTGCTGTTGATCCCACTTCATCAAAGAAGTTGTCTTTGAGACCCAGCATGAAGAAATACGATTCTGAGAACACCAAGTTAGATGTTCTGGCATGGAGTAAATATCAACCTAGCTTCTTGAATCGCCAAGTAATATCACTTTTGTCAACTCTCGGGGTAAAGGATCAAGTTTTTCTGAAAAAACAGAGAGAAGCAATAACGCAGTTGGACGATATTCTAACTGATCCGTTAAGAGCACACGAGGCTCTAGAATTGATGCCTGCTGGAGAAAATACGAATGTTCTTAAGGAAATACTGAAGTGTGGTTACAAGCCTGATTCCGAACCGTTTCTGTCAATGATGCTGGAAGCATTTCGGGCATCAAAGTTGCTTGATTTGCGAACCAAGGCAAGGATATTTGTACCATCTGGAAGGTCAATGATGGGATGTCTTGATGAAACAAGAACATTGGAATACGGCCAAGTTTTTGTTCAGTACTCAAGAGCTGGCCGTAGTCAATTATATTCCAGTGGTTCGCAGAACAAAATTGTTCTTGAAGGGATGGTCATTGTTGCTAAAAACCCGTGCTTACATCCTGGTGATGTCCGCATTTTGAAAGCTGTCAACTTACCGCAGTTACATCATATGGTGGATTGTGTAGTTTTTCCCCAGAAAGGAAGGAGGTGAGTACTTTTACAGTCAAGTATATTGTTTCTATTGTAGAGAGTCTGCAGACCTGTTAACAAAATCTATAATGAACTGCTTGAAGATGATAGTGATTAATTGATATGCATAGTCAACTAAAAAATTGCAAAGTAGTTTTTGTGTGTGTGCGTGTTTGTGCGCGTGCGCTTAAATAGGATCTTTCCAGTCACTCCTTCCATTCCATAGGAAAATTCAGGTACAACTTTTTATGGGAGGTGGGTACAGGACCAATGATCGCATTGTTTTCCACACACTCACCCTTTACCATATCTGTCTTTACAAAAGGATTGTAGAATGCTTAGAAATACAAAATGCCTATATGCCATATAAAAAGAAGTGGAAAAGCATGTTTACTCTATAACTCTGTTAGAAGGGTAATCATGTTGGATAGGAAAATTGAAGTGATAAAATGCAAAGTGGGATGGAGGAATGAATCATTATAGATGTTATTGTGGTGATTTACTTGCCTGAAAGCTTTGAAATATTCAACAATATAAGTTCTTTTCTTTCCGTTCTAGTAAAATTTTGTTTGCATCAATATAGTGTTGCTCTTTTGGTCACTATTCTATGACTATCAGATCCACTGGTCATATTCCTTCTGTATAAATGTTGCTTTTGACTTTAATGCAAGTTCCTCGTGTTTTATATATGTTGGAATTCTAATTGGATACAAATATTTATAATTTTGAAGTGGTTTTTCTTGGATCAGAGATGAGAATGAGTAGCTTCCGATTTTGTGATCATTGTTGTTTCTTTATGTATGTTAGAAAGTAGAAAAACTGTGAATTTCTTGTTCTGCAAGCAGAAATAATCCATTTATCCATATTTATCAAATGATGATTTAATTTAGGTCTATCATTAATCATACATTTACGACAACTACCATGCTTGCACTGAGTATGGTTTTGTGACAGTGTTCACTCTTTTATACTTTTTTTACAACAGGCCTCATCCAAATGAATGTTCTGGTAGTGATTTAGATGGTGATATTTACTTTGTCTGTTGGGACCATGACATGATTCCTTCTCAGCCAAAGGCCCCTATGGATTACACTCCAGCTCCTCCTAAGATATCGGACCATGAAGTTACAATTGAGGTAGTGATCCTTGGCCCTAAACAATATTGTAGTGGAATTTAAATTTTCATGCATTATATTTCTTTTGTGGGCAGGGCTGATGGGGGTAAGAAGCAGTATTGTCTTTTATTTTTTGCCATGCATTGAAGTTGAGTTAATTAGATATTAGTGGTGCTATGTGATGTGTTTTAACATGTGTTATGTGTTAACTTGTGCCCTCTTTTCTGCCTTTATGATCATTGTTGTTATCTTTGTATGTCTTGTATCGTGTGTTGCTTAGTTTCATTGTTTGCTTTACATTAGATTCTGCATAAATTCTACAGATTTTTATCACAGTGGTGAACTTTTGAATTTTTAACCATTGACAAGTTATTCATTAATTTTCCTCCAAGTCCACAAACGCTAGGTAATTTGTCAAATGTTAGGTAATTTGATGGATTTGGAAAAACGTGGTTTTTAATTACCAAAAAATAAAATACAAGATGCTTCATTTGTTCTGAAATTTCAAGTGATCTGCGGTTAATTTTGCATCTTCTCTGTTGCATAGGAAGTTGAAGAATATTTCACAGACTACATTGTGAATGATAGTTTAGGGATCATTGCAAATGCCCATACTGTATTTGCTGACAAGGAACCGTTAAAGGCAATGAGTCAACCATGCTTGGAGCTTGCAAAGTTGTTTTCCATAGCTGTTGATTTTCCAAAGACAGGAGTTCCTGCCGTGATACCTCCTCATTTGCGTGTGAAAGAATATCCAGATTTCATGGAGAAGCCTGACAAAGTCAATTATGTGTCTGAGAATGTGATTGGGAAGCTGTTCAGAGAGGTAAGAGATATCGCTCCAGACACATGCCTGATCAAATCATTCACAAAGGAAGTGGCTGGAAAATCGTATGATTCTGACATGGAAGTGGAAGGATTTGAATATTATGTTGATGAAGCCTTCGATTACAAAAAAGAATATGACTATAAGTTAGGTAATTTGATGGATTACTATGGCATAAAAACTGAAGCTGAGATACTCAGTGGTGGTATCATGAAGATGTCTAGATTTTTTGATCGGAAGAAGGATACAGAGGCTGTTGGTATGGCCGTGCGGTCCTTGAGGAAGGAAGCCCGGAATTGGTTTAAGAAGGGAGGTGAAACTGATGACTCATATGCAAAAGCATCTGCATGGTACCATGTCACTTATCATTGTTCATACTGGGGCATGTACAATGAGGGTATGGATAAGCGGCCTCACTTCATCAGTTTCCCATGGTGTGTCTATGATAAGCTTGTAGAGATTAAAAAATCTCGCTCAAGGTCGTCTCAGCAAATATCATCACTGGATACACAATTTGGTAACGCTTTGAGATTGTTTTGAGAGATGTTGGGTGATTGATTCCCCCTTGCCTACGTATTTCTTCCCTAAGCATTTCTACTTGATTTCCAGACAATGAATTCGAAAGATTTCTTAGACTAGCATAGTTTTTGGTGTTTACTGGGTACGTGGCTTTGTATTGATCTCTGGTTTGGCTTTGTGGTGTGATGAATGAAGTTTTTCGTTCCCGTGTTCTTTCCTCCAAAACATGTCTGTTTCCTGCATAACTTTGCATGCCAGTTCATTGATAAGAAACTTACTGATGTAGTTTTGGCTTCTAACAGAGTTTGTCATAACACGAGCAACAGTTTCATTTTCTGAAAGGTAGTTTTGGAAATTATTTCCCGATTAAACGGTATGGTTGGACTCTAATAAAGTAATATATGTTAACTCGCAAATTTAGAAGAGAAGGAAACAAAGATAGCCAGAAAGAAGAATGCAACATTTTCTGTTTACTCTAACGGCTCTGACGATTTTCCTTTGTACATTGCCGTTGAAGACTAAAGAAATGCAAGTCCATTTTCACAAATTGTTAAGGGTAAAAACAGAACTTGTATGTCTGGGTAATAAACAAGATTCAATTTATCTGGGTAATAAACATTATTTTCGTTTGCAGGTTAATCAATCAGAGAACGGCACAACTGAGATATAGAGCGAGCATCAAATTATTAGGTTGTGTGTCCGTGAACATACTTATCCTAATCATCGGAGACATAAAGAAAACTATCTAAAATCCTTCTTCCGTGTTTTAGAAGAAGACTTGGAGTTATTTCTAGTTGTGAGGCCCCACCTAGAGACGTGGCAAATGGTTGGATATGACCAAAATTAGGAACAGAGTTTGAGATTCCTTGGGTTGACTAATGGCTAAAACAGTCTCAGCATTTACCGAGAAAAAAAAATCTATCAGCATTCCACTCTACTTGACTATTAATTTCTCTCACTTTTAGAGCATCTCTAATACTATGGGTGTCAAGAGTAAAAATAGGATACATATGTCAAGTTTTAATTGGGCATCACTATGACATAGACATTGAAAGTTTGGTTGATGTCCAATTTAAAATTGTGTGCTCCAATACAAGAGTGTCAATTATCATGTAAATTTTTTCCTACCAAAATTAGTGTCTTAAATTCAACTAGGAATTGGAGAAAAAAGGAAAATAGTTCTAAATATGCATATGTCAAGTTTTAAAAAATAGTTCCTACCAAAATAGTTCTAAAAATAGGATACATATGTCAAGTTTTAATTGGGCATCACTATGACATAGACATTGAAAGTTTGGTTGATGTCCAATTTAAAATTGTGTGCTCCAATACAAGAGTGTCAATTATCATGTAAATTTTTTCCTACCAAAATTAGTGTCTTAAATTCAACTAGGAATTGGAGAAAAAAGGAAAATAGTTCTAAATATGCAAAGTAATCAAATTGAAGGCTTCAATATGACCATCAGTATATAGAGGGTCTAATTGAGCCTTTCAATCCACCTCATATTCCACATAAGATTAACCCTCACATTGATGCTTGCATTAGAGATTAATTTTACATTTTTTCACCATCAATCTTACATGGCAATTGATTTTTTTGACATTGAGGGTAGCATTGGAGATGCTCTTAATGCTCTGATAACGCGGAGAAGCTTACGATGATGGATTTTTCCCTAAATAATTAAATTTTAAAAGGAAATGCTAATAATATTCAATGCGGCTTGGAAATTCCTAGGATAGGTAACTCGGCAAATCATCTGTCGAGTTTCCAAAACGGCCCAGCAGTTAGAGTCCACGTGGACAGTAAACTCGGCGGTCAGTATTGATGAATTAAAAAAAATCCTTTTATATATACAGATTTGATTAAATAGTACTTTATTAATTGAGTTCACGGTTCGAAATGAAAAAAAGATCGGGTGATTGTGTTCAAATTTAATCTTAAAATGGAATCAAGCGATGTATTTAAATATGATCTCAATTAAATGATTGTAAATTAATAAATAGGACTCTCAGGCGAAATAATTTAAAACTAATTATGAGAGATCGGAGGCCAAGTGTGGTAATAATGGAAATAAGAAATAATTAGGGACATTTTAAAGAATTTGGAATATAAAAACAATCAGTTACTTAGGCCCTGTTTACCAGAGCTTATTTTTTGATGTACTGAACTGAACTGAACTGAACTGAACTGAACTGAATTGAAATAAATTTAAATTTACTGAACTGAACTGAAATAAATTTAAATTTATTGAACTGAACTGAACTGAATTGAAATAATTTTAAATTTGCTGAACTGAACTGAACTGAATTGAAATAATTTTAAATTTACTGAACTGAACTGAACTGAACTGAAATAATTTTAAATATATTGAACTGAACTGAAATAAATATAAATACATTTTTATATTATTTAAATATAAAAACACGTTGAGGTGATATAATTTGAACTGAATTGAGTTAAATATCATCAAATTATAGTACAGGTGATATGAACTTATCTAAACTGAACTGACTTGTTCTGAACTGAATTAAACTAATCTAAACTGAACTAATTCCAAATTGTCATGTAATGAAGACATATTACATTTGGTTGAATCGATTTAAATGAATCACGATTCAAATAATTATATTGGATGTATAAAAAGTAAAGGTTATAGTATATTAAAGAAATATATTGAGTTGAATATCATAGTCATGTATTTTTCAGGGGATATGAGTCATTGAGTTGTATATCATAAAATTATATTTAAGAGGATATGAACTGAACTGAACTGAACTGAATTGTTCTGAACTGAACTGAACTAATTCCAAATTGTCATATAATGAAGACATATTATATTTGGTTGAATCGATTTAAATGAATCATGATTCAAATAATTATATTGGATGTATAAAAGGTACATGTTATGGTATATTAAAGAAATATATTGAGTTGAATATCATAGGATCATAGGCATGTATTTTTCAGGGGATCTGAGTCATTGAGTTGTATATCATAATATTATTATATTAAAGAGGATATGAGTCATTGAGTAGTGTATCATAAAATTATATTTAAGAGGATATGAACTGAACTGAACTGAATTGAATTGTTCTGAACTGAACTGAATTGAACTGAATTATTCTGAATTAAACTGAACTGAAATGTACTGAACTGAACTAATTCCAAATTGTCATATAATGAAGACATATTATATATAGTTGAGTCGATTTAAATGAATCACGATTCAAATAATTATATTGGATGTATAAAAAGTAAATGTTATGGTATATTAAAGAAATATATTGAGTTGAATATTATAGGCATGTATTTTTCAGGGGATCTGAACTAAATTGGACTAAACTTATATGAATTTAACTAAAATAAAAATAATACATTTTCATTTGTTATTAATGAATGCTCATCATCATATAAAAGGAAATTTGATGAACTGAACTGAACTTAATTAAATTTAAATTTATTTAACTGAACTGAACTGAAATAATTTTAAATATACTGAATTGAACTGAACTGAACTGAAATAAATTTAAATTTACTGAACTTAACTGAACTGAACTGAAAAAAATTTAAATTTACTGAACTGAACTGAAAAAAATTTAAATTTACTGAACTGAACTGATCTACAGATAAGCTCTGGTAAACAGGGCCTTAGAGCATCTCCAATAGTAAGCTAATGCTTAACTTGCCATGTCACTATTCAAGCAAGTGACGTGCAGGTTACATACTTCCACAATGGTAACCTACTGTAATTAACTACAAAGGTCCCACATATTTTTAAAATATTTTATCAATAATTTTTTTCTTATTTAAAATAAATTATATTAATAAAAAATTAAAAAATTCATAACCGACAGATGCGACCATGTTCAGTAGGTGCGACCATGTCTTCATTCGACGCGATCTGGTAATTCTATCAAATTTGCCGCTGTAATGGGTCGATCGGGGTCGAAGAAGAAGCAGCGAAACCGGAAGATGGAACACAAGGGGGCGGAAGGGGAGGAGATCGGGGATCTGATCGGGATGGAGGATTTGGGGGAAGAAGATGACCTAGCTCGCCGGGATTTGGAGTCAGCAGGGCTTCGGGGCTTGTGCACTCCACCGCGTGATATGCATAACATCACAGTGCGTAAGATTGCCCACCCACCTGGGAAGACTGATTTGAGGAAGGTGGTGGAGGGGTCCACTTCTGCAAAAACTGGGGAGCCCGTAGCTGTGGAGGTACAGGAGGCGCCTCACCAGTGGGCAAACCTATTTGAGGAACCAAATGGAGGTAAAATTCTATCCACCAGAACTCATTAATGGAATTGCAATGGCTCGAATTCCTGTTAGTGAGGTAGAAACAAGCATCAGGAAATGGGATAATGTGGTAGTCTGCCAGGTAGTAGGAGGTCACCCTCCAGTTGAGTCATTTGAAATATCTGTTTATCATATCTGGGGGAATAAGGTTGAGAAGATGTGGAAGGTTTCACCAGGGGTTTTTATGATAAAATTTGGCTTGAAGGTGAATAGAGATGCAGCAGTTAGAAGAGGAATATTTTTTCATGAAAACAAGCCTGTGGTAGTAAAACCTTGGTCCAAGCAGTTAAATCTGGAAGAGCCTATTACTGTACCTGTGTGGATTCAACTCCCTGGGTTGCCTATTGTCTACTGGGAGCCAAGTATTTTGTGTAGGATTGCAAGTACAATAGGTGTACCCCTGAGGCTGGATAGGGCTACAACTGAGCTGGATAGAATGAGCTATGCAAGAATTATGGTAGAAATGAAGCTAGGAGTGGATTTCCCTACTTCTATACCCTATGTGGATGAAAATAGAGTGATTCAGCACCAAGCAGTTAAGTATGAATGGAAACCAGTAAAATGTGGGCATTGCAAGTTGATTGGGCATGGAATTACAGAATGTAAGTGGCTAGCCAAGCCACTCCCATCTAAGAACAAAGAGAAGGTCACTAAACTCTTTGTTTCTGTGGGTGTTAAGTTGCCAGATGTGACGGTTAAAAACAAAATTAATGCAGGGGCAGATAAGGAACATCAAAAGCCTTTGTAGAGACCTGGAAAAGAAGTGATGGGAGAAGGGGTTATTCCCAGGGAGGAGAATGAGAGTCTTGACCAAGGAAGTAAGGTCAGTGGAGTAGGAAGCACACTAGTACCAGATCCACCTCCTGATGGGAATGGGATTTGATCTATTGGTATGTAATGTGAGGGGGATGAATAAAAAGAAGAAGCAAATGGATTGCAGGGAGTTTTGCTATCTGCAAAAAGTGGGATTTGCTGGTCTTCTTGAAACAAAGGTAAAAACAGGAAAAAAGAAATAAGTTTGGGAGGGGATGAATATGTGTGGGAATTTGGTATCCAATTGTCAACAGGCTGGGAATGGGAGAATCTGGATTTGGTGGAGGCCTGATTTGGTTGATGTATTAATTCTTCATTTGGATGAACAATGGATTGACTGTGAGTGTACCTTCAAAGGGTCAGGGGTGCACTGTTATATCACAATGATCTATGGTTATAATGATGTAGGAAAAAGGGAGGAAATGTGGAAGGAGTTGGTAAAACTGCAGCATCATGATTTATCATGGCTGATGATAGGGGATTTTAATAATCCCTTAAACCTTGAGGACAGGGTAGGAGGAGTGGAGGTGAAATTGGCTGAAGTTGAGGGATTCAGGGATATGGTGGATCAGGCTCAGCTAATGGAAATGAGAACCACTGGCCCTTACTATACTTGGTGTAATAGGAGGAGTGAAGGGAGGGTGTATAGTAAAATAGATAGGGCATTGATTAATGACAAATGGACCACTGCTCTGAATGCATCCATGTGCCAAACTGTCCCTAGTCTAATTTCAGACTACTTGCCCCTGGTCATTTCCTTGAGTGACAAGAAAGAGAGGAGAAACAGGCCTTTCAAGTTCTTCAATATGTGGGTGCAGTCACCACAGTTTATGGAGCTGGTGAGGAGAACATGGCAGCAGCACCCAGTGCATGATATGGAAGACCTATATAGAGCTCTGGGGTTCCTCCAGGTTACATTCAAAAAGCTTAACAGGAGGGATTTTTCAGATATTCAACTAAGAGCTACTAAAGCAAAGGAGGACTGGGACCATTGTTTCTCTGAGTTGCAGAGTGATGTAGTTGATCTTGGAAAACAACAGAGGGAGGCCATTGCCAGAAAGAAAGCACAAGAAATGATGGAAGCTGAATAATTGTTCTTACAACAGAGATCAAAAGAAGCATGGTTGAAGGATGGAGATAGGCCAACAAAACTATTTTATAGCAGTATGCAGAGGAGGAGATACAGGAATCATATTGTGGCATTGAGAGATAGGGATCAGCTAGTGGAGGGACATGTATGGTAGAGAAGCTACTATTGAGGTTTTATGGGCAACTGCTGGGTGAGCCAGGTGTAGTGGAGCAAAGCATAGATCCTCAGGTAACCTTGGAGGGCAGAACACTGAATGAAAACCAACAGCTTCTTTTGGTACAACCTGTTACAGATAATGAAATATGGAAGGCCTTAAGCAGTATAGACTCCAACAAGAGCCCAGGGGTGGATGGATACACAAGTTGCTTTTTAAAAAAAGCTTGGACTGTGGTGGGTGATGGTGTAAGAAAAGGTGTTAGGAGTTTTTTTAGTGGAGGATTATTACCTGCAGAGTTCACTACAGGAGTTATCTCCCTGATTCCCAAGGTAGATCAGCCTCAAAGTGCCACTGATTACAGGCCCATTGCTTGCTGCTCTGTGGTCTACAAAATTGTCACCAAGATTATGAGTGCCAGGTTGGGTGAGCTGCTGCCAGTGCTCATCAGCTCTAATCAAAGTGCATTTGTAAGAGGGAGGAAAATTGCACATAACATTCTCATGGCACAAGAACTATTAAGCTTATACAATACTGGGGGGTCACTTATTCCTAATTGTATGATCAAACTGGACATCAAGAAGGCATTTGATAGTCTGAACTAGAAATTTATCTTCAGCTGGTTGGAGGCCCTTAAGTTCCCTGGGTTATTGCTAGGTTGAAGAGATGTTTTGAGGGAACACAGTTTTGCTTCTCTTTGAATGGTTTCTACACAGGCAGATTCAGAGGAAGGAGGGGTGTGAAACAAGGAGATCCAATCTCACCTTTGCTCTTTGTCCTAGGGATGGAGTATCTCACAAGACAGCTAAATTTGGGGTTTAAAATTAAGAAGTTGGAATACCACCAAAGGTGTATGAGGGTAGGTATATACAGTCTGATGTTTGCTGATGATCTTCTTCTTTTTTGTAAAGCATCTGAGAAAACATTGACAGGAGTGAGAGACCAGTTACAAGCTTTCAAGAAGGTGACTGGACTAGAGATAAACACTGGTAAGTCAGAGGTCTATTTTTCAAAAATGTCAAAGACTGATATGTGTTGGCTGGCAAGTATTATTAATGTGATGCAGGGCACTTTGCCTGTATCTTATCTTGGTATTCCAGTGTGCACTGGAAGGTGGGATATGAGCATATGTGAGAAACTGGTGGACAAGGTAGCTAGGAGAATCAATACTTGGTGTACAAGAACATTATCCTATGCTGGTAGAATACAGTTGATCAACACAGTCCTCTTGAGTCTGGCTGGGCACTGGTCAAGTGTATTTCAAATTCCAGAGAGCATCCATAAGGCTGTGGTTGAAAAATGTAGAGACTACCTGTGGGGTAAGGAGGAGGGGAAGAGGAAATTAATTCATGTAGCTTGGGATACCTTGTATATTTCAAGGCAAAATGGTGGAGTTGGATTAAGAGACCCTTCAATATGGAATATTGCAGCTCTGAGTAAGATTGTTTGGGATCTATGCCAGAAGAAGGATGTTTTGTGGATCAAATGGGTGCAAGAGTACTATTTGAAAGGGGCTGAGTTTTGCTCTTATAAACTTGGGAGTAGGCATAGTTGGAGCTGGGGGGTCCCAGTCAAAGTCAGGGACAAAGTTTATCCTCACTTGAATTCTTGCTTGGACAGAAGTAACAACCTCAGTATCAGGAAAATGTACAATCAGCTGAAAGGGGTTACCCAGAGAGATGGTAAGGCAGAGTTATGTTGGAATATGGGGCTTCAACCAAAAATGGGATTTTTCATATGGATGCTTTTCAAAGGACGACTGTCTACTATAGATAGACTACATGGGTTGGGAGTGTTGAGGCATCAACAGAATATATGCATTCTTTGTGGTCAGCCTGGGGAATCATCAAGGCATCTGTTTCTGCTCTGTGAGTACTCACAGAAGTTGCAAGTCTTGATGCAGCTCAGTTTGGGGGTTTGTTTTAGAACTTTGTTGAAGCTGATGAAGATGTTGCCAAGGCAGAGGAGTAAGAAAAGGTACCATCGCATTGTCAGTTTGTTGTATCACATATGGCAGGAGAGAAATCGCAGAATCTTTCAACAGAAGAAACTGGAACCAGAGGGACTGTTACCAAGAGTATTAGCAGGCATAGAATAACTATTTTTGATTGTCTGTTATTCCGAATTTAGTTCTGGAATTGTGTGAGTATGGCTGGGAGTGAAGGCCTCAAAATGTAAAGGAACCTTTTTGTTGGTAATATATATATATACAATCTTTCCATCAAAAAAAAAATTCATAACTATTTTATATTTAAGTGACATAAATAAATCATTATAATATATAATTAGAAATTAAAAAGTTTAAAAATATCATAGTTACATGTTCAAGTTCTATATATATAGAATTTAACTAAAGCTATATTTTTGTTGATTGAATTTTATTTTTATGTTAATAATCAAATGGATATAAGTGTTTGCCATATTCATAATTATTATGATACATAATCATTTAAAATATGAATCAAAAATTATATATCTCAAATATTTTCATCTTAATATTTTTTTATTTTCATCTTAATATTTTCATATATATATATATATATATAATTATATGGAACATGGATGTATATATGTGATTTGTGTATATTGTTATTTGTTAACTTGTTTCGTAGTTATCAGCTTAATTATCACTCTTTTTGTTGATTAGATGTTGATTCTACTTGTAATCGGTACTGGGCTACCCAGTACCACGAATGAATTTTTCAAACAAAAAAAAATTATTTGTCATAAAAAGTTCGATTATTTCTCATCTTTTGCAATTGTCCAAATTCAAAATTTGCATTTTATATTAAAAATATATCTAACTATATATAAGAAGACGAGGTTTTTAAACAAAACTACCATATTCTCTTGACATGTGTCATATTCTTAACATGTGGCAGCCATATAATCTAACAAGTCACCTCCACCTCATCATCTCCACCTCATTATTTGCCTACCTTAATTTTCTACTATAATTCTTTATGTGAGGGGTTCAATACACTCACTTATTTTCACTCAATTTTTTACTCAAAATCCGGACCCTTGAAGCATATCTAATCTAATGGCTCTCTAATTTCTTTCCTTTTATCTATCCTTGTAATATTCTCTCATTTATTTCTTCCATTTTCTCTTCTTTTCTTCCATGTATATTTTCTTCTTTTCTTATTTCCGCCGGCGCCAATACACTTGATTCATCTCTTTCCTTTTTTTTTTTTCGAAATACTGTTTCTCTTTTCGACTGTTTGACTTCTATATGGTCTCTTGTTTGCTTTGATAGTGTAGGGGAAATTTTTACATGTGCTAATTTTATTTATTGCCCATATTATGCTTCCATCACCTTCTTAATTTGTTTGGATGAACTAAAAAGTAGTTATCAGAATTTTCAAAGAAATTCGTTTTCTTTGAGGAATAATGATCACCGATCAAATGGGCTCGGGATCGCTCGCATCGCTACCGTCCACGGTGTCGACGGACAACGGCGCCTAAGTCTCAGCAGAAAGAATTAATCCTATTTCAACATACATTAATTTGAAGTCGAACTGCAAATTTGGGTGCTGAAAGAATAAGACATTTGAAGTTTACTGCAAATTTGGATGATTTTTCGTTCAATTGATTTGGGGATGAGCCTCTTGATGAAAACGAGGATGCAAATAAAATATATATAGAAATTGGGAAATAAATGGGAGAAGTAAATGAGAGAATATTACAAGGATATAAAAAAGGAAAGAAATTAGTGTGCCGTTAGATTAGAAATGCTTCAAGGGTCCAGATTTTGAGTAAAAAAATGTGTAAAAATAATTGAATGTATTGAACCCTCCCATTATTTATTTCAAATTTCTAAACTTATGATGATATCGGCCCAGCACCCGCTTGGGCCTGAAGGGCTAGTCCCGGCCCAAGCCAGAAGACAACGGATCCCTTGTCAGGCGGGCACGTCCGTCCAAGGGAGAAGACAAGGAAAACGACAAGCTCAATTGGTCATCACCCTCATCTTATGCAGGGAGCCTCTACTATAAATACTAGCTTTGAATAATGAACCAGGTATGTGACTTTTATCTCTCTAGTTTGTCTTGAGAACTCTTCTGTACGATTTCCCACTCTCTACTTCCCCCATCTCATCATCACACCAGAGCAGCTACCCCTGGGTAGCCCCGGGGTCCGTTTTGTAGGTCTCTGGAAGACGCCCGCCGAAGGAAGCCCGCATCAGCTGTGGAATTGAGTAGCATCAAATTGGCACACCTAGTGGGACCGACTAAGTTTCCACCTTCGCGAGATGGAGCGAGTGAGGAGAGGGCCAGGGAGGCCACGGAAAAATGTTGTACCCCCGGGGGATAATCGCCCCTCCCCCGGAAGACGACGTGACCCTCAAGCAATTGCAAGCTGAGGGGAGGCGCTTGCGAGAGGCAGGAGTGCCGTAGGACGGTCATATGGAAACTACCTCCGAGAGGGCGGAATCAGAGGAAGAGGGCCTAAGAGGACCAGTGGAGGAGCTCGAACCCTCGGAATGAGGGAACCACACTGCCCCGGGGCCCCGGAAGGAGTGAACTGACGAGTCAGGGACCTGGCCCCTCTCAGGAGCCGCGCAGGGAGGTGATTGATTTGGACGGAGCAGCGGAGCCACAGAGAGTACTGGGGCATGTGAGTTCCTCAACATTGCCACCATCCTTTCCCCCAAGCTTTGGGACGGGGGAAGGAACTATGGCAAGACAGCAATCCAGCTTGGCACTACAAGTGCTCCCTTACCACCTGGTCTCTAGCTGGGCACTGGGACAGATGGGATGCGTTGGTCAATGGCCCTTCCCACTGTATGTGTCAAGTGGAATGTCTGGTCCACATGCCATGGGGATGTATGGGGGCCAAACCCACTAACCCCCGCCAACGTATGGAGCGACAAGATTGAATTATGGGTACCCGGAGAGATATTACCGGGAGGACGACCAGATCAGAGGTTACCAGGTAGTACAGCAAGATACGAACTCTTTAGAGGCACGATTGGATAAGCTTGTAGGGAGAAACGGGGCGAGGCCCACCTCCCCATGGGTACCTAGGGTCTTGGCATACCCATGGTCGCCGGGGCTTCGTGTCCCGGAAGGCATCCCCACGTACAACGGAGAGACGGACCCGTAGGAGTTTGTCAGGACCTACCAGAACTTAATGGTGTCAAGGGATATGCCAGAGTAGTTGAGATGCAAGCTGGTGGGTTGTTACCTAAGGGGAAATTATCTCTTATGGTTTGACTCTCTACCCCGGGAGAGCCTCAAAGATTATTACAATTTTTCAAAGGCCTTGATGTTCAGGTACGCCGGGTTGAAGAAGGAAGGGAAGCAATTGACTGAGCTATTCGCCATCCGACAGAAGGCTGTTGAGGGACCTATGGAGTATTACCGGAGGTACATGGATGATAGCATGAAGGTTATTGATAGGCAGCAGCAGGAGAATGCGGTGATAAGTGGGTTCATAAACGGTTTAAGAGATGTGGTGTTGTTCCAGAAGTTGATGGAGAACATCCCGAAAACCTTTCACACCCTGTAGATGGCGGTACAGTTGTACTGTGCCATCAATAACGCCACCCAAAAGAGGAAGGAGGAGTCTGAGGGGTTCCTCACAGAGAAAACAGAAAGAAGAATGGCGTCGGAACTAAGCTGGAGGGACCCGGGCCCAGCGCCAGTAAATCGAGCTAGGGCAGACAGCTTCACCCCACTGAGCAAATCCCGAACAAAGATACATGTCATCCACAAGGATCTGTTCCCTGACCCGCCGCCTATCCAGGGAACCCCGTCCAAAGAAAATTCGGATAAGTGGTGCACCTATCACAAGTCATACGGGCACACAACTGAGGGGTGCAGGAGACTAAGGAATGAAATAAAAAAGTTGATAGAACGGGGGCAATTAAGGGACTGTGTGGTGGTAGAAGCGAAAAAAGAGTATCCGGCCCGGGATCAAGCTCGAGAGCAACCCCGGGGGAGATGGAGACCCAACCATGGGAGAGGAAATGGAAGGACCCCTGCAAATCGGGCCCCGGGTGGCCTGCCATAGCTGTTGTCCCAGTTCAGGCGGTTGAGCCAGCCCCGGTGCCCAACAGGATGATCAATGTAATAAGCGGGGAGATAGGAGAGGCATGTCAGTCAGTCTCAGCCATTTGGGCCCGGACATGATACGTCCCCCAGGAGAGACTCAGGAGAAAAGATTTCGCCCCAGTGAGACTATCACCTTCTCCGAGGCGGATGTGGCACCGCCTCAGGTACCCCACTCAGACCCGATGGTGGTAACAACAGAAATTGAAGGTTTCACGGTTAAGAGGGTGTTTGTGGATGATGGCAGTAGCGTGGAGATCATGTTTGTCTCCTGTTTCGATCAATTGGGGATAGGGAGGCAGAATCTGAGGCCTTCCTTTTCTCCCCTATCAGGGTTTACGGGTAAGCCAGAAACCCCCCCTTGGGGTCATTCCCCTAACGGTGTGCATGGTGGACGAAAAGGATAGGAGCAAGAGAGTCTCAATGCTGTGTAACTTTGCGGTAATTGATGCTCCCTCCCCGTACAACGTGATTATATGAAGGTCGTGGCTGACCCAAGCCCGGGCTATGAATTTCCCATACTTTCTTACTATGAAGTTCCCTACTGCCTAAGGGGTGGCGGTGATTCGAGGAAGCCAGGCAGTAGCCAGGAGTTGTATGTTGACGGTAGTGCTGGATGCGAAGAAAGTGGTGGGGCGGTACACGGAGACACCCCCCGCCAGGAGTTAGAAGAGATGCAAGTGGGGGATAAAGGGATGGTCACAGTAGGGAAGGATCTCCCGGAGGAGGTAAAAGGAGCATTGAATAAGCTTTTAGCAAAGTACCAGGGGGTATTCTCGTGGAGCCCGGAAGATATGGTGGGAGTACTGCCGGAGCTGGGAGTGCACAAGTTGAACATAAGCTCAACGACCAAGCCAATCAGGTAGAAGAAAAGGCATTTAGCCCCGGAGAGGGCAGAATTTATAAGAAATGAGGTACAAAAGTTGAAAAAGGCCGGCGTGGTTGAGGAAATTATCTTCCCGGAGTGGATAGCTAACCCGGTCCTAGTGAAGAAGCATGAGAGTTGGCGTATGTGCATTGATTTTACAGACTTGAACAAGTGATGCCCTAAGGATAGCTACCCCCTCCCCAACTTGGATCAGCTGGCGGAGGCCATTGCGGGGTACCCGGTGCTGGCCTTTTTGGATGCACGTAAGGGCTATCACCAGGTACAAATGGAGGAGACGGACAAGGTCAAAACCTCCTTCATCACCGACGTGGGTACTTTCTGCTACAAAAAAAATGCCCTTTGGATTAAAGAATGCTGGGGCTACTTACCAAAGGATGGTGGACAAACTCTTCAAGGACCAGGTGGGTCGAAATATGGAGGTCTATGTGGATGATATGGTGGTTAAAAGCAGGACTTATGGAGCGTTCCTGAAGGACCTGGAGGAGATGTTCGAGCCGGGGTATTGACGTCAACCCGGAGAAGGTGGAGGCCATAACCAGGATGACTTCCCCCAAGTCAGTAAATGAGGTGCAACGCTTGACAGGGTCCCTCGAGACCCTCAGTCGATTTTTGTCAAAAGAGGCCGAAAGGTAGCTACCCTTTTTCAACATACTCAGGAAGGCCAAGGCGTTTGAGTGGTCAGAGGAGTGTAAAAGAGCGTTCCAAAGCTTAAAGGAGCACCTCCAGCATTTGCCAACCCTAAAAAAGCCAAACCCCGGGGAGGAGCTCCTGCTGTATATAACCTCATCTCGGGAAGCGGTGAGTGTCGTGCTGATAAAAGAAGAGGGAGGGAAGCAACACCCGATTTACTTTATCAGCAGGGCCCTCTGGGGGCAGAGACCCGGTATACTGAGCTGGAGCAGTTGGTTCTAGCACTAGTGCATGCTTCAAAGAAGGCTTAAGCCTTACTTTCAGGGACATCCCATAGCAGTGCTTACCAATTACCCGCTCAAGTAGGTCATGCTCAAACCCGAAGCCTCAGGGAGAATGATGAAGTGGGCTATAGAACTGGGGGAGTATGAAATCCGGTACGAGCCAAGGAAGACCATCAAGGGGCAGGCTCTAGCTGATTTCCTGGTAGAATCGGAAGCCATGATACAGACGGAGGAGGAGATGCCAGAAGCCAAGACAACCTCAGCTTGGAGGTTTTATGTAGATGGGTCCGCTCACTCCGGGGGCAGCGGAGCGGGGATACTCTTGATCAGCCTGGAGGGGAAGGAGTATCCCTACGCAATTCAGTTTTCCTTCAAGACAACCAACAATGAGGCCGAGTATGAGGTTTTGATTGCAGGACTGAGGTTGGCAAAATAGATGGAGATTAAGGTGTTAACAGCACACATTGACTCTCAAATCGTGGTGCAACAGGTGAAGGGAGAGTACGAAGCCCGGGAGATGAGCTTACAGAAATACCCGGAGATGGTGAAACCTCTGATAGCCGGGTTTGAAACCTTCAACCTCACCCAAATACCCCGGGAAGATAACAGTAAGGCGGACGTCCTAAGTAAGCTGGCCTCTTCGGAGTTAAAACTCGCGCCTAACCAAAGATTATACATGGAAATCCAAGGAAGGAGGAGTTATCAGGAGGAAGATCAGGTGATGTCTGTGAATGAAGGGGAATCATGGATCCTTCCCATGCGGGCATACCTGGAGGAAGGAATATCGCTTCCTCCAGGTATGCCCGCAGGCTAGGAAGTTGAGGGTGAAGGCGCCCAAGTATGTGGTCCAGAACGGGGTGCTATACAAAAGAGGTTATCTCCAACCTTTACAAGTGTGTGGAGAAGCAGATGGCCAACACCTGATCCGGGAAGTACATGAAGGATCCAATGGGAGCCACCAAGGAGCCTGCACGGTAGCAAGGAAGATCTTGAGGCTGGGGTATTATTGGCCGAAGTTATTCAAGGATGCAAAAAATTATGCTCAGGAGTGTCTCCCATGCCAAAGCTTTGCCCCTTTGATCCATGTGTCTCAAGAGGAGCTGATGGGAGTTACGGGTTCCTGGCCATTCAGCAGATGAGAAATCAACTTGGTGGGACCATTCCTCACTGCCCCAGGAGGAGCCAAGTACCTGATTGTGGCCATAGACTACTTCAGCAAGTAGGTAGAAGCTGAACCACTCACCAACATCAGGGGGTTAACCTGTGTGAAGTTTTGCTGTAAAAATATCATCTGCCGGTTTGGTATCCCTAAGATCATAGTCACAGATAATTGGGCACAATTTGAGAATGATCCTTTCAAGTCATGGTGTGTAAAATATGGGATAAAACAAAAGCTGAAGTCTGTGTCCACCCCCAAGCAAATGGGCAAGTGGAGGTTACCAATAGAACTATTGTCAACGGCTTGAAAGCCCGCCTAGAAGGTGCCAGGGGGAACTGGATATGGGAATTGCCCAGCGTTCTTTGGGCCCATCGAATGAAGGAGAGCTCAGCCACTAGAGAATCCCCCTACTGCCTGGTATATGGATCGGAGACAGTCATCCCAGCGGAGATTGGAATTCCAAGCCCCCAGACCCAATTCCAACGCCCGGAAGAGGAAAGTGAGGAATGGCGCCTTGACTTGGATCTCCTAGAAGAAAAACAAGAAACTGATGCGCTTCATGAGGCAAAGGTGAAGGAACGAGTGAAGATGTATCATGACAGAAGGGTCCAAAAGGAGGGGTTTACCCCGGGAGAGTGGGTGATGAGGCGAAATGACAAAAGCCATCAAATCCCGGAAGGGAAACTCGTACCCAACTGGGAAGGGCTCTATAACGTGAAAGAAGCATACCCAGGAGGAAGCTATGTACTTGAAGACAAGCAAGGGAAGGCAGTCCCCAGAAGATGGAATGTAGCTAACTTGAGAAGGTTCTATGGGAAGTAGAGTGCCCCGCTTAGACCTGAGCTACCAAGGCATGGATATGCCCCCTTTCAGAAGCATGGATATGCTAAGTGGAAGCCCTAGCGTTTGGCCGCGCTCCGGGCCTAGAAAGATAGAAAGGCAGGATCTTAAAAGGGACTCATGGGTAGCTCTCATCCGGGTGCCCTGCTAGAAAGGACCCGAAGCTCAAATGAAGCCCGGGGGCCAGAAGATGTAATGACAAACTCTTTGCAGAAATATTAAGATTGATTTCCAAAATTTATTATATTAATTATCTTAAATTTACAACTGAACAAATATGCAGACGTGAAAACAACTATATTATCTATTACACAAGTTTTTCTATCTATATACTATCATATCCATTTAGGGCCCAAGCCGGAAGTACCTTCAGGGTTACCGGACGAAAACCTCCCCCAAAGAACTGGAAGGACAGAATGTCTTCGGAGAAGCGGGCATCTGGAGCTTGGTTCCAGGCAAGCTTCTCCTCCAACTGTTCAACCTCCTCTTCGTTAAGCTTCGGGATGGGGACAACTACGGCCCCCTCCGAAAGTGGCCTGGCCAGACGCATTCGCCTCACCCCGGCGGAGAAGACGAATTTATACTTTGGAAATGATTCGGCTACGCCCTTGGCTTTTTCTTCTCGACTGATACGAACGCCCTCTGCGGTCTTCACCCCTTTGGTAGTAACCCCAGAAGCAGTGATATCCGGGACGCGCCTGATCATACTTGCCACCTCGTCTGGGTCGAGAGACACAGACATATCTTCGTATCGTTCATAAGCAACATCCACTTCCACCCGGGCGGGAACCTGACGGAGACTTGGAGGATAAGGTTCATCTTTCCCCGCGGCTATCTTACGATGCCACTCTATGGCATCCAGGTATGCCCCATGACAAGGAGATCCTTCCCCGAATCTCTCCGGGGCGGCCTCCATACGCCTGATTACCCTACTAACCCCGGCGGGGATTTCCGTAAGGGGGGATACTCCCTTCTTAAGCCCAAAAAGGTGGTAGGAAAGTCGAACAACCAACAAAGCATCTTGAAGAACCCTGTTCCAGTGGGTAAGAGACCGGTTCTCCATTTCTAGATCGTAGATCAGCTTATTCTGCGTGGTCCGGGTCTCAAGGTTCCTAACCTTCTCTTGTGCCCACTCGAGTTCCCCCATACCATACCCAACTCCTTGGAGGTCCGATGCAGAGAATCATCGTGAAGGGCTTGGAGCTCGGCTATAGTCTGGTAGGAATTTAAGCCTTCTTCCGTAAAATCCGAAGCCAAGTTGAAGCAATGGTTCAGGGACCCAAATTTGTTCTTGATGGCCCGTAGAAAAGACACCAGAGCCGGGACAGATCCAAATTCATAAAGAAAGGACCCTAACCCTGCCTCGGACATAGCCCGCTCGGCCTGCTGACCCCCGAACCTCCAGTGTGCTAGTTTCCTTTGAAGGTAAGAACACTGAAGGCACCCGGGACGGGGAAATGCAAAGTAGGTACCCCTAAAAGAGTTAGGTTGAAGAGACACGTAGAGGACTGGCCCCTGTGGGAGGACCCTTCTCAGGTCGCGTCTACACTACAAAAAGAAAAAAGAGGAAAATTTCAATAAAGTAGAACTTTCATTACTTAGTCAAAATGGGCACAAAAGGCCGAGTTCTACATATGCCCCCCGGAGGGGCAAGTCATTAGAATAACTAAAAACTAATATAAAATTCTCTAAGGAAAGCAAATTAAGAGGACTAGGATCGTACATGATCCCCATCAGCCACATCCTCCTCAGCAGTCACTTCCTCGGGGGTAGCATGGGTCGTCTCCATCCTCTAATCTGCATCCAGAATCTCTGTCGGGGGCCAGTAAGGAGTAGTATAAGCGGGGGCATCCACGACAGGTTCATCCTCAGGGCGTCCGGGGAATCCAACCCTCCATGTAGCTTTCTGTGACTGATAGAGCAAGTCTTCATGGCCTTCGCCCAAGCCAACTCGAAAACCCCGCTCGGCAATCTCAATGACCCGGTACCCAAAGTTGTTGGGAACCGCGCAGTACTCCTTGTAGCTCTGGGCCCAATGGGGCGTCTCGGGGACCACACCATAAGCATTAAACTCCTCTATCCCGGGGTCGAGAAAGGAAGCCTCCTTGATCTTCGAAATATTGATCCTTCGGATGTCTGAAGCAGGGGGCATGAGAGCACATCTCCAACGCTTTCCATAGCTGAGGAGCAAGGCCTTTCAAGTCGGAATCCTGAATGGCGTGGAGATGGTGATTCAGAAGGTCAGAGGACTTGGGACGATAGTAGCTCATCTGGGCCTTGAGTCGCGCGGGCCCTGGTAACTACCCACGAAGAAAAGTATACACCCCATGGCAAGCTTCGACACTAGCAGCTGCCGCAATCTCATCAAGCCTTCGGTCAAACTCCGCTGAGCGGATGAGCTTTTGAGTGACAACATCAAGCGCCTCCAACTTAGAGCTCTTCCTATCCTTCTTTAGGGAGTGATACTTCTTCTCCGCCTCAGCGAGCTTCTTCTGAGAAGCTTCAAGGTCAGCCTTCAGTTTGTCGTACCCGGCAAGCTTCTCTCGGGCGTCTAAAAGCTCTTTTTCCATTTGAGCGTACAGCCCGTCACTATACCACGTGTAGGACTGATTCAGCGCTTGCACAAAACCGGGGTTCCCCAAGAATCAGCAAACGAGGTACTCTGGTCAAGGAGATTACAAAGTAAGTAAAAAAAAACAAACCCGGGAGATGAGAGGGAAGAAGGAAAGAAACTGTTCTAAGATTCTCACCTCACTCCTATCCTTGGGACCGTCGATGCCGGGAGGGGGAGGAGGATCTCCAGATATTTGGCGAGAATACGGCGGAGAGTCCTCAGGTTTGTCTGAGGCGGGCCTCTTGGTGCCAGCAGAGACTCCCTCACTAAAGTTCGGATGGACCACGAAGGATTTGCGCCCCGAAGGGAGTAGGTTGAGGATGAAGGGTGTGTGAAGAAGAAGAGACCCCAGATGGTTTCTGCTGATTAGGGACAGGAGGAAGAAGGGCCCCAGATGAGGAAGTAGCCCCGAGTTTCTTCTTCTGCTGAGAAAGGGGAGTCTTGGAACTTGAAGGAGGCTTCCATCCTTGGGAAGCAGGATCTTCCCGGGGTGTAAGCTCTACCTTCCTCCTAGGAAGCACTGTGTGGTTTTCAGGAGCAGCCCCGGAGAGGTTACCCCCGGAAGGATCCACTTCGAAAGTCATCACGTCCGTGTACTTCGAAGGTTGAGCTGCACAAAAGGAGGCGAAAAGTAAAGTAAGTTAGACTCTCACACCATAAGACGAGAAATTATAAGAAATAAAGACTATATATAAGTACCTTCAGCCGGCCATATGGCGGAGACCCGAGGAAGGGTGAATAGGTTGGAGGGGTATATCCCGCGAAGCCAGTAGAAGCCCACGTTCCCCGTCATAAAAAAATCATCTAAATTTAAAGGGGATAGGCTGAGTAAACTATGGTCATTAGCTATATCCGCGGGAAGGGAGGGTAGGGGTTTCTTATCCTCAGGCAGAAGAGGATCGTTCCAAGAGGGCATGGGATACACTCTAGGATCACAGCTGAAGATACCCTTTGGTAGATTTAAGCTTATCTAAAAGGAAGTCCTTCACCCCCGATCCGTACAGAGAAGGAGAAGAACCCCGAGAAAGATGAATGGGAACGCTGCAAGGAGTATAAGGAATGAAAATTAAGGAGGCAAGGAGGGACAGCGCATCGAGTGCAGTTGAGAAGGAAGGTCATTATTAACACTACCCCGTTGGGGTGTAGCTGGGCCGGGGGCATTTTATAGTAAAGGATTTCTTTGAAGAGAGGAGGAAAGGGAAGGCTAAGCCCATACTGGAAATGGACCTTAGGAATGCAGGCTATCTCCCTCTCAGAGGCCCCGAAAGCCATCTTAGAAAGTGAAGCATCTAGAGGGAAAGGAATAAAAGAACGCTTAACAAGGTCAAGGATGGCCTTGTCCAGCAAAGGAGGGTCCCCGGACACACCCAAGAGCTGGATGTCCAAGGGCTTCACACCCGAAAAGGAGGACCCCCGGGAAGGATCATCCCCCTTGTCATCTTCACACATGATTCCGACTCCTATTGGCTCCGCTCGGATGGGACTAGTTTTCCAAAACGGGATTGAACCCGCTCCCTCTGCGGCTCCTCCCCTGAACAGTAGGCTCAGGAGGAGTACTGAGGGCCTCAGAGGAAGAACTCGAGGGAGAGCCCATAGGAGAGCGAACTAGGTCAGAAGGGGTCCTATAGTGCATTTCGTACTGATTCTCAACCCCTTCAGTATCCAAGGAGGAGTTGGTGAGATGTTGGGAACTCATGGCCAGAGAAAGGAAATGACAAGAGGGGAAGAAGCAAAGGATGAGGAGTCTGAACCTTACTTGATGAGAGAGAATGGAGCGTCTGGAAAGTGCGGAGAAGAATTATGTAAGGGAGGTTTGGATCCTTATATAGGTAGGAGAATAGGAAATGCCGCCTCAAAAGGCGGAAAAGTGACTGCGGTACAAGGAGTGAGGTAATGATTAACGCTGAATAGGGAAAGACACCGCCGAAATTAGGGTTCCGTGTAACTGGGCCCTACCTGTCGAGGGAAATATTAAAGACCAATCCCCCCGGTTCGGAAGCCCGGGTCACTGGTCTGGGGGGCTAGTGATGATACCGGCCCAGCACCTGCTTGGGCCTGAAGGGCTGGTCCCGGCCCAAGCCAGAAGACAACAGATCCCTTGTCAGGCGGGCACATCCGTCCAAGGGAGGAGACAAGGAAAGCGATAAGTTCAAGTGGTCCTCACCCTCATCTTATGCAGGGAGCCTTTACTATAAATACTAGCTCCGAATAGTGAACCAGATATGTGACTTTTATCTCTCTAGTTTATCTTGAGAACTCTTCCGTACGATTTCCCACTCTCTACTTCACCCATCTCATCATCACACCGGAGCAGCTACCCCTGGGTAGCCCCGGGGTCTGTTTTGTAGGTCTCTGGAAGACGCCCGCTGAAGGAGGCCCGGATCAGCTGTGGAATTGAGTAGCATCAATTTTTTGTCAACTTTCTCAATTATGTCACAATGTACTAGCGTAATATATTTTTGGATTCTTTGAACATCTATTTTCTAAAGATCAAAATATTATACAACAAAAGTTATTGACTGGGGGAAGTGATTACAAAATTAGGGCGTTTGGACAATATTTGCCAGATTATATAACCAGCTGGATCGAATCAATCTAGTTGTTATTAATTTTGGTTCAACCCCTATCTGATGTCATCGATATAAAAAATTTCTGTAATATCCTATAGTAAAGAATATTGAGATTTATGATATATCTATTATATCGGTTAAGGTCCTGTTCTCTTCACGGTATTTGAACTTATCTGAACTTTAAAAAGTTTATCTGAACTAAATTTTTTTTATCTGAACTTAAAAAAACTTTATCTGGACTCATCTGAACTGAACTCATTTGTACTTAAAAAATTTAACTGAACTCATTTGAACTTAAAAACTGAGCTGAATTGAAATATATATTGGACTGAACTAAATTACACTAACTAAAATATATGATCATTTCCAATATATTTGAAATTTATTAATTTAAATATAACATAATACATTTAATATTAAAATATACTGAACTGAGTTGCACTAATATAGATAAACTGAACTGAATTGAATTGAAATAAACATGATCAATTAAATATGAAATAAATATGACATTTTCAAAGCATTTGAAATTTAATAAATTGAGTATAACTTAGAGTTCAAAAGAATTTATTTCTTGTTGAACTGAACTGAACTGGATTGAATTGAAGTGAAGTGAAAACTGATGTACTGAAAAAAAGAATCGGCATGACTGAATTAACCTGAATTTCATCAAATTACATTTCACTTCAATTCACTAAACTGAACTGAAGTGTAAATTAATGTGTTGAAAAAATAATTTGTATAACTAAATTAACCTTAATTTTCTCAAATTTTAATTTACAGAACTAAATTGAACTGAATCGAAGTAAAAATTAATGTGTTAAAAAATGGTATGAATAAATTAATGTGTTCTGGTGTTTCGTTTCAGCTTCTCTCTCTAAAAATCCTCGTGCTCTCTCCTCTCTCTATTATTGGCTTCTTTCACTATTTCCTTTTTGGCCGTCACAGTAATAAAACGGATACATTCACCAGAACAGTACCTGATAACGGTCCCAAAACAGTCCACCATCGCTCCGCCAATGGCAGAGCCACCACCTTCCACCACAAATCCCTTTTCCCCCTCTACACAAAACCCACTGCTGAACCCCATTCAACCCAGATCATTTATTTCTGCTCTTACGAATCGATCGTCGCCACTATGCGCTCTTCCAAACAATCCCAACTTAAATCCAAAAAGAGAGTTTTTGGGAGATATGGCCTGTATCTACACCGAAGAACAGGTTCAGATGCTATCATCTCACTACTCCAATGCCTTAATCGGTAAATTTTCAAGGGGTCGCCCTACCATGGATCAACTAGAGCAAGAATTCAAAACAATTGGATTCATGGGCAAATATCAGCTCGGTATGATTGACTTCAAGCATGTTCTTATCCGATTCGAGCTCATGGAGGACTTTCAGAGATGCTGGATTAGAGGACTTTGGATCTTCAACAAGTTCTTCGCTGGACGCCTGATTTCTCCCCTCATACAGAATCTTCAATCGTTCCTCTTTGGGTAACAGTATCAGATATCCCTATCCTTTTTTACAACATGGGTACGATTGCAGATGTAGGAAATTCAATTGGGGCTTTTATTAAGATGGACGCTGCTACCGAATGTCTTACTCGTCCATCTGTTCTTAAACTTTGTGTTGAATATGATCTCCTCAAGCCTATGAAGCCATATATCCGATTAGGTACAGAGAGGAACCATATCAAGTGTAGGGTTGAGTATGAAAATGTCCTTTCTTATTGTGCTATTTGCTCTAAGATTGGCCATTCAAATCTGGATTGTAGCTTTAATCAGGCTGTCAAAACTCAGAATGTTCACATCCCTCCTAAGACCATTGCTGATATCAATACCAAACTCATTATCCCTACTATAGTTTCTGCCTGGATGTCTACTGGAAACAAGCTCACTAATCCTCCCTCTATTTTAGAGATGGAATATGATGAAATAGCTGAGGTCTTGGGACTGTTTATGGATAGAGACACAGTGATAACCCCTACTATCCAGAGTGTCACTTCACCATCCTCTGATCCTGAACTTTATTTCCCTACCCATGCCAATGCTCAACCTTCTTTGGTGGCTGACATGCCTAGGGAGACTATTATTGCTCACTCTGTGCACAAGCCTACCCAAAGTGATTCAAATGCTGATCCTCTGCTACTGCCTACCTCAGAAATCACACCAGTCCTGCAGAAACAGCCCTCACCTCTTTCCCATACTCCTCTATCAACCATGATGGAGGATAATCCATCCCAGATGGAGGTCCCAAGAAAATCTCTGGAACATAGCTACCCTAAGTCACTATCTGTTCCAGAACACTCTCCTACAAAAGCTCCCCTTGCTCCTTTCCCAGTTGAGAATGTGATGGAAAACTCAGAAGAGATTGTTCAGCGGTCTTCTCCAACTCAATACTTCACTAATATAATTGATTCCTCACAGTATACTCAGACTACTATCTCAAGGAAAAGAGGTCCTAAGTATGCAACATATGACATTCAGCCAAGAACCAGTAAATTTTTCTCTCCTCTCAGTTCTATTTTTGCAGCTAAAATTTTTTTCTTCTCTCAGCAGAGAACTCCTCGAAACAGGTTTCTACCCTTAGCTATTGAGGATAGTTCAGATGATTCAGAAGATCAACCTGATGCTTCAGAAATCATTCCATCTTCTGAACAAATGAAGGAGAACTCAGAGGACAATCATAACTCATCTCCTATCTCTCAGGTAAGTATTCCTATTCCCTCCCCATCTAATAATGGTAAAGGGAAGAAGAAAACAAAAAAAACCCAGAATGATAGCTATTTTTCTCAGATTAATAGAATCATGACTAGGTCTAAAAGCTCAACCACTGTTTCACATGATTAGTACAAACCTCAAAATTAAATTTCTTGTTTGGAATATTAGAGGGATGGACACATCTCTGGATAGGTTAACAACTCTGATATCTTCACACAAATTTGAGTTGGTTTGTCTAATTGAACCCTTATATGATAATTCCAAATGTGATCATTATAAGCACTTGTTGAAGTTTGATAAAAGTATGTATGCTAGGAATGGACAGATTTGGATTTTCTGGAACTCTTCATTAAATCTATCTGTTGTCAGAGATCATGAACAATTCTTATCTACCCTTGTCAGTAGCCAGAAATTGAATTCTGCAATGGAAGTAGTTTTCACCTATTGATTAAGGACTAGGAAAGATAGGAAAAGCTTATGGGCTGACTTGCAACATTTCTCCTCTGCTCCAACTATTTTCGTAGGTGATTTCAATGCCATAACTTCTATAAATGACTATAAAGGTCCCTCAACTCCTAAATTAGGCAGCATGAAGGACTTTAATGAATTTATAGATTTTATGGCACTGGAAGAAATAAATACAGTGGGGAATTTCTTTACCTGGACTAATAATAGAGCTCACCCCACCATTCAGAGAATTGATAGAGGTATGTGCAATGCTGATTGGAGAACTGCTTTTCCTTCTTCCTCTATTCAAGTTCTTAATAGGAAATCTTCTGATCATAATCCTCTTCTTTTAACTATTGGTAGTGCTATTCAATCTTCACCCAAGCCTTTTAGATTTTTAAATACATGGTATAAAAGGCAGGATTTTAATGATATAGTTAGATTGAATTGGTCTCAACCTCTTTCTGAAACTGGCCTTCTAGGTTTCTCCCTTAAACTAATCCGACTGAAAAAATGCCTTAGAATATGGAACAAAATGGAATTTGGTAATGTCCATGAAAATGTGACTAAGGCTGAGAATGAGTTAAGTATTCAGGAAATAATTTATGACAGAAGGCTACCCTTCTAAAGACCATTAAAGAGCAGAGGCACTTCTGGAAACAGAAGGCTAAAATCAAATGGTTGAAAGAAGGGGATGATAATACCAAGTTCTTTCACAATTCTGTTAAGGAGAAAAAAGGGAGACTTAGCATCACTAAGATTAAAAATGGTCAGGGTAGATGGCTAGATGACAATAATGAGATTGAACTGGAAGCCATATCCTACTATGATAATCTCCTCTCAGAAGAGTCCACAGATGACCAATTTAAATCTCATTTTCTCTGTCAAATTCCCACTCTTATTCATGATGAGGATAATAATAAACTTATGCAACCAATTTCATTATTGGAAGTTAAAAATATTGTCTTCTGTATGAATAGGAACAACAGTCCAGATGGTTTCACTGCTCAGTTTTTTATTAAATCATGGGATATCATTGCCTCTGACTTACTATATGCGGTTTCTGATTTTATGTTAGGCAAGTTTATTCCAAGAGGTGTTTCTAGTACTTGGATTACTCTTATCCCTAAAAAGGAAACACCAACTTCCTTTGATGACTTTAGACCAATTAGCCTTTCTAATGTTCTAAATAAAATCTGCTCTAAAGTGCTTATGGAAAGGCTAAAGTTTTTAATGCCAAAGATCATCTCTCCTCATCAATCTGCTTTTATAAAGGAGAGGGATATTTCTGATAATGTGATTTACATGCAAGAAATGGTTAGATTTTTAAATAGAAAATCCAAACTTCCTAATTGTATAGTTAAACTTGATTTGAAAAAGGCTTTTAATAGAGTTAGATGGTCTTTCCTTAAATCTGTTCTTCTCAAGTTTGGATTCCAAAATTTTTTTTGTTGATGTCATAATGAAAAATCTTTCAGCAGCTTGGTTTTCTGTTCTTATAAATGGTAAAGCGGTTGGTTTTTTCCAACCTTCTAGGGGTATCAAACAGGGAGATCCTCTTTCCCCTTTTCTGTTTAACATTTTCAGTGAAGCTTTTACAAGATCATTAGCCTTTGCTTTTAAAAAAGGTAAGCTTCAAACTTTGACCTACCAGGTAATGCTCTCAGAATTTCTCATCTTACCTATGCTGATGATACTGTGATATTCCTTAATTCTGGTAGAATTACTCTTTCTAGACTTAAGGCTTTTCTAGTTAAATTTGAAGAATCCTCTGGTCAAAAGATCAATTTTGACAAGAGTGATTTATTCATCAATAAGCATGCCTCTTTACCTCAAATCCATATCATTAAAAGATCTCTGGGAATGAAACTAGGAAGTTTTCCTATGAAATACCTAGGGGTCCCTATTTATAGAGGTAAAGCTCAGAATGTATATTTTCAACCTCTGCTTGAGCAAATTGGCAAAAGGTTGAATAACTGGAAAAACAGATGGTTGTCTACTAGTGGTAGGATAACTTTGATTAAGTCATGCATCTTTTCCATTCCACAACATATATGGTCTGTTATTTCTCCTCCAAAACAGGTCATTAAAAAAATAGAAAGAAAAATGAGCATATTTTTTTGGGGAGAAAATGACTTAAAACCCAAAAAGTCTTGGAAAAGATGGGATGAACTATGTTTCCCTCTGAACCAAAATTGTTTGGGTTTTAGATCAATCTCTTCAATTATTCATACTTGCTCCACCAAGTTGTGGTGGAAATTTCAAAACTCTAAACCTTTATGGACACATTTTATTGCTTCCATGCCTGACTTTTATAAAAACTCTCCTAACTGGAGAAGAATTTGTTCAGTTACTGCTTGGTGTGAGAGTCAGTCTAGTGTGGTTATTGGTAAAGGTCTATGCAATTTTTGGACATCTAACTGGCTTGATGTTGGACTCTTATGTGATCAATGTGACATCTCACACACCTCTATTCCTAGTGCCACAAAGGTCTCTGATTTTCAAGCCAACAAACATGATTATTTGACTCAACTTTTTCCTCTCTTATCTCCTGAAGTACTTCTTTTCTTGCAGGATTCTAAGCTAGCTGAGCACAGAGAGGATAGATTGATCTGGAAACCCAATATCACTGGAGATTTCTCTTTCAAATCTGCTTATAACCAGATCAGAGAACACAGAGGTACTATCTCTTCCATTCATCATCTTTGGAATCCAAAAATGGAGAAAAAAGTTTCAGTGTTCATGTGGAGGCTGATCAATTCCTTGTTGCCTTTTGATAATATTCTCAAAAAATGGAAATTTAACCTTCCATCTAAGTGCCCTGTGTGTATGCATGAGGATTCTCTTGATCATTTTTTCAATTCATGTGTTTTTTCTTTATCTGTGTGGAAAACTGTGCACCAATTCATGGGAATCTCAGATAGACATTTTCATTCTATTTGGGAAAGGCTCTCTTTCTACCTCACTTTCCCAGGCTTATCACATTTGCACAACTCCGTCATTAGACTTTCACCATCCATAACCTTTTGGAACTTGTGGAAAGCTAGGAATAGATGGCTTTTTGAGAACAGCAAAAGTCATGCTCCTTTTTTTATTAATAGCATTAGGGATCATGTATTTTACATGTTCTTTGCTAAGCCTTTCTATATTTCATCTCAAATGGATGAAGATATAGCTGTCCACTCCTTTCTCCCTCTATGTATCAAACCTCCCAAGCCAAAAATTTACAGAATCTGCTGGACCAAGCCTGTTAAAGGTGTTAAAATAAATGTTGATGCATCTTGGTCAGCATCAAATGCTCTGGCTGGTATATGTTATGTGGTTAGAAATAATATGGGTGGTTTTGTTTGTGCTAGGAGCTTTTGTGTTCATTCTGTTTCAGCTCTAGAAGTTGAGCTCTCTGCTATCAAATCTGCTCTACATGATGCATGCATTTATTCTGATAGTATAATCATTGAGTCTGATTGTTTAAATGTCATCTCATTTGTTCTTAATCCTGTGACTGCTCATTGGAAGCTTTTTCAACTTGTTGATGACATGCATCTTTTAGTCAAAAATTGCACCATTCTTCATATCCATAGAGAAGGAAACCAAGTAGCCGATGCAATAGCTAAACTTGAACTTGCTAATAATTAGCTAAACTTATTAGGCTTGATCAGCTGAACATGCCTTCACTCAGAATATCAAAGAATGGATACTGCTGATGAAAATCTCCTCTTTTCAGGTACTACTTTGGTGAAATGAATACACCAACACTTCCAGATGCTACTCTATTTCATTTGACAAGGATGGAGCATGCACTTTTGTCTCATTCAAACAACAATGGAAATGTATCATTTCTGACCTTCCAAAGATGGTGATGTGGTTTCTTGTCCCAGTGCTTGTCCATTGTCTCCAATCTCATCTACCAGAAGTAGCTCCTCTAACTAGCCCCTGGACAATCTTGTGGTTCATCTAGGAAACGACTCACTAAAGTGTAAGGGAGTTTTAGTTAGAGCTACACACAATGTTGTCCTAGATGCTTTTGATTCTTTTGCTACATTGATACTCTGAACTGAGCTTCTTTGCTCTGGTTGTATTTATTTATTTTTGTGAAGGCTTGGGGAAGCCAAATAGAATCCACCCCACCCCACCCCCCACCCCCTCCCCCATAATATGATGGCTTAATTTTTTTAAAAAAATCTTAATTCATTACATCAAATTATATTGTTGTTGAGCTAAACTGAACTTAAGTGAAATTAATGTATTGAAAAAATAATCGGTATGACTAAATTAATCTAAATTTCATTAAATTTCATTAAATCATATTGAAACTGAACTAAACTGAATGGAATTGAACTGAACTGATATGAACAATTCAGCTCAAAAGAAGAGGGTCTACGACGCATTTAGTAAAATCACAAAATATTATTTAAATTATTATAATATACAATATTGAACTGAACTGAACTGAATTGAAATGAAAAAATATAAAAATATTGAACTGATTTAAACTGAACGTAACTAAAATACAAATAATTTTACTGAACTTAACTTATCTGAAAACTAAATAAGTTTAATGAACTGAACTCATCTGAACTGAAAAAAGATTATCTGAACTCATCTGAACTGAAAAAGATTTTCTAAACTCATATGAACTAAAAAAATATTATCTGAACTAAAAATACATTAATCTGAACTAAAAAAAGTTTATCTGAACTCATCTGAACTAAAAAATATTCAAATAAGCTCTAGAGAACAGGACCTAAGAGGAGACATAAATAATTATCTCTTTTAATGTTTTTTAAATGAATTGAGTTAGAGTCCGTCTCTTGAGTGACCGTCAATATATAGTGACCGGGACCTAATTGAAAATACAGAATTAATTTAAAGGACTGACTCCTTAATTGCAATTTACAGAGACTAGCATAGTGACACCGCCCGATGCGCGGTGTATTTGGGCGGTTCAAAATACTTAAATATGTAATATATCCTTTAAAAGTAAAGACAATAAATTAAATGAATTCATTACATTGTATTAGCATTTAGCAATATATAGTCAAGGGAATATATTCTAATTGAACTAAAATAGAACTCTAACATAACTACAAGAATAGAATATTTTTTATTGTTGATTATGTGTTGATCATCTCCACTTTCAATTCTTGGTTCTGTTGTTCTTTCTTTCTGTATTGTAATGAAATTTGTTATGAAAATCATGTATTTTATCATTTATTTATAGTAATATACATAGTGGCCTCTATTGGCTATCAGCGTTTAGCTGTTAGCTGTTAGCGGATTTTATTAGCTGTTAGCTGTTAGCGGATTCTATTAGCTGTTTTGACTAGCGGTTTGACTAGCGGTTTGTATATGAGTGTTTGGCAAATAACAATTAGCTGATAGTTGTTTCATTACGTTAAATGACTGAAATAGATATTAGTACAATTTATTATTATTTATTGTTTGTAGTGTTACTTGTTTATCGAAAATTGTTATCACTATATGTTCATTTATTTTTATGATGTTTATTATTTGAATTATTATTCTTTATTTCTTTATTAATATATCTACATCTATTTTAAAAAAAACTTTTTTTGAATTAAAATACTTGAAATTTTTTTTATATATATTTAAAATATGTATAATATACTTCAAAAATAAGTTAAAAATAATGTAAAAAACCTTAAAATGTACGTACGCAAATATGATGTGTAGCTTAAATTTACTAAAAGATTATTATTTACTTATATAAAAGGTTTTCTAATTAGTTTTAATGAATTTGAAAAGGAAATTTGTGAGGGATAATGATATAAAAGATATTTTGTAATATTTCTTTGATTAAATTTTTGCAAACGCTGCTCTTTCTAGCGTTTCAGAAATCAGAGGTTTCACCAAAAAAGCTAATTAGAAAACTCTCCTCACCAAACACTAGAAAGAGCTGTTTGACAAGTCAACTATCCATATTTAACCCAAAAAACTAAACGTTCTTCAAAACTCTCGTCACCAAACGGGGCCAGTATTTACGATTGTACCTTTATTTGTATTTCTTTTTTTGGTCATTTGTATGAGTGGTAAATACTTTTTCAGAATCCATGCTTTCCACTTCTTGTCCATTGTGTTCTGGTTCTGCATGTAATCACTGGGGAGAAATATTTAGTTTATATACTTGAAAAATGAAATAACAAAAATTAAGAATGTAAGAGGATTTAATATCTTCATTATCCTCCAAATGTTGATATTTGTCTTTTTCTTTTTCTTACTCTGTGTTGATTGAAAGATTATGTCATAAAAATTATTTTTGAATACGAAATATGTGCTTGACTTTAAAAAAATAAATGTTGTACCTTTGAATATCTGTCTTTTCTTATTTAGCCTTTTGAACGGACCACCATCTTCCTTATCTTTATTTTTGTCACCTGGTAATATTTTTGAGTTTGATGCTTCTATTTCCTCTTTGTCTCCAAAAGATATGACCGTGTATCTGGGGCTAATTTCACTATCTTTTTTTGAAACAGTGAGTTGAACTATATATTCAGTACTTGCGATTTCATTATTGTGGACCTCTATATAATCCTGTTAATAAAAGAAATTGAACAATAACAATATGTAAAGTAAGATGTAAATTATAACGTTGTATAAATTTAGGGGATAAAAATTCGAACCTTAGTGGCTTTGTCCATTGCTTGCACAACAGTTAATCCCAATAGCTTTTCAGCATACTTGTTGAAAAAAGTAGCCGTAATCAGTCCACTTTCATCCATCAAATTTGCTTGCATTTTACACCTAGTTACACTATAGTGGAGAGTGTTATTATTTTTATTGAAACAAATATATGTTTAGAAAACTTTCAATATGCAGTAGGTGAAATATTAAACACAATGGAGTTGACATATCTAATGTTGTTCCTTATATTTATAAGTGCATCACCGAATGCATGATAGAAGTAATAATAAAATGGTAATGAAATTATAGCATGTAAATAATAAGGATAAAAATGAAAATATTCATCATATTATAGTTCAAATTTAAAGAGACTTTTTACCTTGGTGTCGAAGTTTGCTTTCTGATGATTTTGTGTTTCCTCCAACAGTACTAATTTCGTTCAAAGCCAACGATCTTTTCTTCGACGCTTTTAGTTCTTTCATTTGACGTAAACGGTTTTGTTTCTTTTCAAATGACATCTCATGATAATCCTTTCTTGAATTAGCATTTTTATCACTTTTATCAAGAGGACCTATATGTACATTTAAGACAGCAGCCGAGGCGTGTGGGCGTGCGTGACCAAGGATTCCGATTGATGACAGTAGGAGAACTTGAACTGATGCGCGCCGGTGACAAATTCACAGGGTCGTTAGGGAGCTTGAGTTTTTGGATGATTACTTTGGTGATACGATGCAATTTATACATCAAAATGTATCAGAATCATAATCGAATTAGGTGATGGCAGTTCCGAAAACCGATAGGAGAAGGATAAGTTGAGCTCAATAGTTTTGTCAATTAAAACTTTTGTCTATCTTCTCGAAACTTTTGTCAATCTTCTCGAAATTTTACTAAAACTTTTGTCAATTAAAACGTCTAGAACTTCCTTAAAATGCTACCAAAATTCTCATAAACTACTGTAGAATGACATGTACACAACTTGAGCCATCATGACATGACACCATGTGTTCAGGGAAAAATAAATAAAATGATTGAGCAATATTTAAATATGTAATATAAACTTAAACATAAAGACAATAATTTAGATGAATTCCACTAAATGCTATATTTTAATAACAATATATAGTCAAGTAAATATATTAATAAATTTATTGTAATAACAAAAAGAAATTAATTTTATTATCAACCACGGAATAATTTACATTCTTAAGGCAAGTTCACATAAGGGAGCAGCAAAAGGCCAGCAAAAGTCTTGGGTCCAGCATAAATCATGCAAAACTGAGGTTGATGAAGATGCTATCCTGCTCGTTTGAAAGGCTTTTTCAAGGCAAAATGAACCATACAAGTAGTTAAGCACGGCCTGCTTTTTCAATACTCTCAAATTGCATAAACATATCATGAGCTATTCTTATACAAATATATACACGCTTCACCCTGCAATGCTTTGGCCATAATTTTCTCAATGAATAAAGATAAACATAGAAAAAATGCCAAATGTCAAATAAACATACTGACAAAAAATGCTGATTCCAATGTATTCTTACAAAAAGATTGACTACAAAGTATTATCAACAACACATAGAAAGCCAAACTACGAAAACACCTCTGCATACAGAAAAAAATTTAGCATGAAAGGTAAACTACGAAAACACCATATTAGCTTCTTAAACCATCATAACTGAATTCCACTTTGCAAATACATATGTCTCCACGTCATAACTAAACTAATGGACATCTAGAGTAACCAAGGGACAGTGTGATATTTAATCAATGTTCCACCCCTCCAGGGTCAACTCTATACGTTCTATTCTAACCCACTCCTTTACCCATTTTAATTCTAATTCCCATCAATGAACCTAAATCCTAATAATTTAATAAATGTAGCAGTCCCTTACAACTTAACCAAAATCTAATAAGGTTACTCATTCCCCATTTAAAATACACAAAAGGACAAAAACAAAGCAGATGCCAAAGGCAAGTGCATCGAATGAGTAAACATTACTACTGCATGGGAACTACATCAAACCAAAGAATCAATTCAAAAATAACAGGGGTTGCCATAAGTTTGGGGAAAAAAATAACATGTTCAAGGATTCTACTTATGCAAAACTTGCCTGGTTTTTCATCAAAGAGATCTGAAGCATCAGATTCAGCAAGTTCATCAGAACAAATATACTTAAATCGGATAAAATAAAAACATATGCGGAACAGAAGCATAAGCAGTCTTTACCAGAAGCGATTTCAAGTTCTCCGAATGTACTGTGATTTCAAGTTCAATCAACATATTCCAAATGACACAGAAGTAGTCTTACCAGTAATATGCGGAACAAAGTTTCTCTGCCAGTGCCGGAAAAGTCAGTGACATGCTGCACCAAAACATAGAATGCCAAATCATCAAATTTCTCATCAGCCTAAAAATATCCTACATACAATACTGAAAATAGTATTTTAAAGTTGGGTTAATACTATTTGACTATACAAGGAAATCATGCTTAAATACTCTTCATTATTTCTGTTGATTACTTGTGTTGTGAGCATATCATAAAAGAAACACATAAGCAAGGTGCCATATCATAAGATTTAACTTAAACATACTAAAACTATCAGAAACTGAAAGTTATCTAATAGCAACTGAATAGATTTCTCTGCAACCAACCATGCAAAGATTTCACTTAAACATACTAAAACTATCATAAACTGAAAGTTATCTGATAGCAACTGAACAGATTTCTCTGCAACCAACCATGCAAAGATTTCCTGTTTCAGAATATTAATGCTAAACATCCACATTATAATACCCAGACAAAAGTACAGAAAAGAACTTGTCACTAGTGCTGTCAATCCTGACACGAACACGAGAAACACGACACGATCGACCCAACCCGATCTGACACGTAACCCGATCGTAACCCAAAAATTATTAGGTTTAAACCCGACCCAATCCGACCCGACCTCAACCCGAATATTAATTTTAACCCGATAAATTTTGACACGAACCCGACCTAACACGAACCCGATAATTACCTGAACCCGACATAATACGAACCTGAAGATGACCTAAACCTGAAGAACTTAACCAACTTAATCATTCATAAATAGTTAATGTAATTTTAATTTATTTCTAATATCATATTTTTAATTGTTATTAAACCAATATATCTAATTTATTATAATTAATAATGTCGATTTTTTATTTAGTTTAAAAGGTTGTTTTATTAATATGTTCAAAAGCATTTTGTATTTGGATTTTTTTATTTAAACTTTTTTTGTATAAATAGTATCTATTGTGTCATAATAAATAAGTTTTCAAACTTTTAAAAAATTTAATCCAAAAATGCTAGTTATTGGAGTTGAATTGTTCCTTTGCCAACTCATGAAATTCCTTAACCAAAAAATGCTAGTTAAGAGATTTGACCCTTAGACCTATGCTTAGGTGATAGATCAAAATACCACTACACCACTTTGCTACTTGTCAACCTAAGGATAAAGAAATAAATATATATTTTACTATTCCACAAAATCTGACTTTTAAAAAGGGCCATAATAATATATATGGAACTATCGGGCAACATATCTAAATATTTTTTCTGCCTCTTCCGCTGCCTCAAAATATCGTAAAACTATATTTTCACATTTCACATGACTTTAATTTTGTTTTGGATCAATCAATTTTATAGTTCGACACTTCCCATTTTCTTGGAGGGACCTAGGTGAAAAAAGTAAAAACTTTGTAGAAACGCCAAAATTGAAATCCGCTTGAAGGGATTTATGACCAACATCTTCGCAACAAATATTAAACTTTTAACATCATTAAAATTTGTATATACATTCTATAGACGAGGTATCAATGCTAACATGTTTAACTTTTGTAAACTCACTAGTAAAGTCCATCAATTTGTTCTACGTCAACTAGTTCAACAACTTAAAAAAATATGAAATTTTTTATATGTATTTCATATATGATATTAGGAGATAATATTGAATTATAACACCGTAGACGTCAGCTACGTTGTTAAATTTATTTCCAAAACAAGTAAGATACTAGGAAAATTTGAAGTTACGAGATGTTTGACGTTCAATTCAAGGTGTATATTTATTAAATAACTTAAATGTGATGTAATGAAACGTGTGAGTGTATTCAATTAGAGATTTTTTTGGTTCAATTTGAGTATAAAATATTTGAAAAATATTTAAATGACCACAATATCATAAATAAAAGTGATGATAACTAAAATTTTAAAAACAGTGTGATTCAAGTATATATAAACAATTTAGTTAAAACTAAAATTATCAATTGTGTTATATACTTGAGTTGAACTCACTTCGACTTGAGTTGAACTCACTTCGATCTCGACTAACCCAACATCAAAAGTTTGTTTCTTCCAATGTGAGTTTTGTGTATTATATTTTTACTTAATTCGACTCAACCTTACAAATCTAACTCAACCCGATCCGACCCGAGATAATTCTTTCTGAACTCGACCCAACCTGACAAACTAGGCTGACACGAATGTAACCCGACACGACACGACCAGATAAAAAAATTCTGACCCGAAATAATCCGACACGTTTCAACCCGAACCTATCTGACACGAACACGAAACCCGACACGTCAACCCGAATTGACACCACTACTTGTCTCCAAACTTGATAGGTGAGAAAGAAAGCTTGTAGCTGACATTCATCAGGCTACTTTGTGCAGTGAGCTCTTCTCCGTCTCCATAGTCGGAATCCATAACAATCACGTAAAGCTCTTCCCCGACAGCAATAGAGACTGCCTCATTGATTACAAATCACGATAAAAAGCACCGATTATAAAGCGGAAAAATCGACAAAATGACATTCAGATTAATTAGCTTACTTGTTTCTGAAAATAAACGCAGATTGAACTGGCCTTCTGCTGCATATCCAGAGATGGATATTGCTAAGTACTTGGATATTGCTATATACTTAAAATCGAAACAAACAAATCATGACGCTGATTCGAGCGGCCGTGATCAAGGAACTCAATTGGCGGGTTAAAGAAAGAAAGAAGAAAAGAAACAGAAGAATCAGAAAAACAAAAGGAGAAGGGCTAGGCTGAGAAAATTGAAAATAGAACAGGAAGAAGAGTAAAGATTCTATCCTTATCGACCCTTTCGCAGCGAACGGGCCCCGGAAAGCTGCAAGCATTATTATGATGGATTTAGAAGGTTTAACGATCAGATTCAGAAGTGACCCTCCTTGATCGGACCCAATTCCCGGAATTCGACTCCCAAATCCCAGCGAAGTCCCTCCTTGATCGGACCAACGAACTGCCACTCCTCCATTTTTTTACTGGAACTACAAAGCTGTTGGAGAAGGATCCAACGCCGGCTTGGGTACCACGGCGGCGCGTCGGAGATCAAGGGGCATGAGTTTTTCAGGGGCCTAAGGTGGGATTTGTTGACGGATTATTTTGAGAAGATGAAGGTTCCGGCGTCACTGTTATGGTCGATGGCCAAATCAGAATGGAATTCGGAACTAAATCATAAACTCGGAAGGAGGAGGACAAAGTGAATCAGAAATCGCTTGTCAAAAATCGCTTGTCAAAAATGGCACCGCTGTCAGAAACTCGGAATCAGAAATAGCTTGTCAAAAATGGCGCCGCTGCCGGACCCCACCCCGACACCGCCCAGACCCCGCCCCTCACCACCCCAACCGCCCAAACCCCAGTCCAGACCCCGCCCCACCTCCCCTCCATTCCCCACATCCCAAACCCCGCCGCCTCCTCTTTCTTCTTTACAGATCACCGCCGACCACCCTCTTCAGCCACCACCGTCCAAAGCCCAGAATCACTCCCTCCCGCCTCCATCACTCCACCACCAATCCTCCTTCCACCCCTTCCCTTCGCCGCTCCACCGGCCTGCTCTATCTCCATTCCGCCGGTGGTCAACCCCATCAACCACCACCCGCCTCTCCTCTCCCGGCCACCGCCGAGTTTCCACCACCATACCCCACCCCACCGACGCCGCCAACAAACCTGATGTCACCATCCCCGCCGCACCACCACTGTCCGACACCAGCTGCATCACCACCGGACTTCACTAGATCCTGCTACAGAAACCTTTGTTTCTCAGGCAATCCGTCTTTTTGCCGTCGTCACCAGCCATCTCGGACTATTGGGTATTTTCAACTACTCAATTTCTTCACTTTTTATCTGTTACAATGGCTTGCCGCCTTGTGTTTTGACAAAGTTATGATTTGTGATTGTTCTGTTGGGATTGTTCTATGATTTGAAACCTAACTACTTTGTTGATGCTATATTTTGTTGAGGGGAGGTCTTATTGTGACCTTGTTTTGGTTGCATAGGTCGTAATTGTTGTGAGCATATAGTTCTTGTAGTCTTACATCTTGTCGTGCTTAGCTCCATAGACTACGAGAATAAATGCCAAGTTCTAGTGTGTGAGTTCTTCCCTTTCCTCATGATTTTAATAGTTGATCTTGAACATTGAGGACAATGTTTGGTTTAAGTGTGGGGGAGAGGTTTAGGATTTTTGTTTTGCTTTTGTTTTGGTGTTGTAAATATGCACTTCTCTTGAAGAATTTGTTTTGAAAGAAAATAAGTGAAAAGCCCGGATAGGTCAAAACATTAAAAAGGCCTAGGTAAAAGTGAGAGGATTAAACAGAAAAATGAGAGGTTAGGTGAAAACCTAGGCAAAAGGAGAGTGAGAGAAAAATAAAGAGAGGCTAGGTAAATCCTAGGCAAAAGGAGAGTGTGTGGAAAGAAAAGAGGGGCTAGGTAAAAACCTAGGCAAAAGGAGAGGAATTTTGTGATCTTTTGTTGGTTTTGTGTGCCATGGAAATTAATTTGATGAAACTTATGTTTGGCATACTTTGCTTGTTGATGAAAGTAATAGAAAGTTCTTGTTTTGGAAGTCTTAAATGTGCATTGGATTGATTTTAGGAGTATTAAACTTAGACTTGTATCGTTCTTTCTCGAGGACGAGAAAGGTTTAAGTGTGGGGGAGTTTGATGTACCCTATTTATACTCTAGTTTTTAGTGTATTTGAGACTTGTTTTGAAGACCATTTTGTAAAAAAGTATAGGATTTTAGAGTGAATTGTATCATTAGAGCTTTATGTTTAGAGCTTGTAAATTCCTATGTTTATATGTGTATTTTGGAACTTCTTGATGTGAATTCTTGAAGATCTTCTATGACTATGCTATGGAGTTGATGATTTGATGCTCGGAACTAGAAGAATTGGTCATAGAAGTAGCGAGAAGGCCACTTTACAAAAGGTGGAAGAAGCTGCCCAGAAAAGTGTCACTCGTGCCCAGAAAAGTGACGCTTTTGTTTGAAGGAAGTGTCACTCCAGATGAAGAAAGTGTCGCTGTTGCCCAAAAGTGTCACCAGCTACCCAGAAGTGTCACCAGCTGCCCAGAAGTGTCGCTGTGATGAACATCGACCAAATAAAGCGTCGCTAAAGCTTCAACCCACTTGCACTCTTGAGCTGAAATTTTGAGGCTATAAATACCTCATTATCCTTTTCTTTTTGGACGTGCTCCCTCCCAATCCAAAGCCAATTTCCATTGTTTTTCTTCCTTTTCTTCTCTTTTCTTCCCTTTGATTTGATGAACAAACATGTGTTGATTAGTATGATTGTATTAGCTTAGTTTCTTCCTTGGGAGCAATTGATGTAGACTTCTTTGCTTGAAATTTTCATTAACTTCATTATGCTTCTATTTTGGGTTAGATTATCATTTGAACTCTTGATGTTGAATTGTGTATGAATGTTGTTAATCTTGCTAAATTTGCCATGGGCTTTGTGTTTTAAATCAGTTGCATGCCTCATAGTTTGGATAATCGTAGTTTAAACCCTAGTTCTAGTTTAATTTAGAGATTAGGTTAATTAGAAGTGATTGGGTGGTGACAACCCCTTTTGCTTGCTAGCCATAGAGTAATTTAGCCTAGTTGGTAGAGTAATTGGTAATTAGAGAGGTTGTGTGATTGTTGTTATGAAACATGGTAAAGTATAGTCATGGGAATTGAATTGCTTATGAATTTGAATTGTTGCATGTCTTCGTAGGAATCTAATGTGATCATTGATCCTTCGTTATATGTAATTGTAGAGTTGAGATATTCATTTCCAATGTGTGATTATATGCATCGAAGTGCTAGATTCGTGGGTAGATGTTAACATTTACCCCAATATCATAAAGTAGCAAATATGAATTGAGATTTGTATGTTACCATCATCTTAGTTCTTTATAGTCTTCAAATGTCTTGTCCAATGCTCACGTTATCGACGAGTAGGGATGAGTTTGTCGATTCTCCATTTTAATTCCATTGTCGATGTATCTAGATGCTATCATCTAGGTGGATTGATAATGAGGGTTCTTGAGTGATGTGTTCATGCTCACTAGCTATTATCGAGAGAATAGGATGTTTTTCATCCACGACTTATGATTATATATAAACCCTATATATGAAGCGTTCACTCAATGATTAATCGATAGTTGAAGTTGAAGTTAATTGTCTCCCAAGGCCTTGTATTTGTAGGATTTGCATTGTAGTGTAGTTTATCTTAGTTGTTTTCTTTCGTAGTGTAATAAACCAAACTCAAAACCCCCCATTGCTTACCTTGCTTTCTATATAATATATAAGTATGTGTTTATAATCTTCGCTAAAACACTAAACAAGATCCTTCTCCTTGTGGTTCGATCCCTACTTCCCACTATCTACTCTATAGTAGTTAGAAGTCGTAGGTGAAATATAAATGTGTTTTGATTGAGTGGGATTCCCATTTACGACGTGGGGAAATCGCTTGTCATCAACCTTTTACAGTTAAACAACCATCTTTTAAAAAACACCTAAATGCATAGAAGGCAACCTTTTACTCTTAAAGGTTAACATTTCACTATTAAACATCAACCTTTCAAGAAAGACAAAAAATGCATATAAAAATAACAGACAACCTTTCACTCTTAATTGTCAACCTTTCACTATTAAACAACAACTTTTCAAGAAAGGAAAAAAAAGCATATACAAATAACAGATAGTATTTCACTCTTAAAATGTCAACCTTTCACTATTAAACAACCACATTTCAAGACAAAAATTGCATATAATAGCGACAATCTTTCAGACTTAAAATGTCAACATTTCAAGAGTGACAAAAAATGCACCTATAAATAACAGATAATCTTTCACTCTTAAATGTCAATATTTCACTATTAAACAACCTTTCAAGAAAATTAAAATGTATATACAAATAATAGACAATCTTTCACTCTTAGACATCAACCTTTCACTATTAAACAACAATCTTTCAAGAAAGACAAAAGTACATATAATGACAGACAAGCTTTCACTCTTAAATGTCAACCTTTCGCTCTTAGACATCAACCTTACAATGGAGCAAGGTGTACAAACAGAGATGAAGAGTTCAGAACAAGCCTGGAAGTCTATTTTAGAGAAGGGTTTGGAGAATGTTGTTTTGTCGACTGTGATCACTCAACCCGAAGGTGATGGTGTTGCCACAGTAAAAAACAAAGTTGGGGAGAACTCACAAGTACGTATACTGAAGAGAGGGGAAGAGCTAGAGAAACCATTAAATGAGAAGGCAAGCTGGTCGAAACTGTTCACAAGCCACCAGGCAGAGGTAAAATACTATAAACCTGAACTTGTAGATGGTATGCTTCTGCCTTCTTTTCCTTTGAATGAGGTTGAAAACAGCGTGAAAAAATGGAAGAATGTGTTGTATGCAAGATTATTGGTGGTCATCCTCCGATTAAATATTTTGAAGGCTTTCTTAGAAAAATATGGTTTGGTATGGTTGAAAATGTTTGGCAGGCAAAGCCAGGGATCTTTCTGGTGAAGCTTGTTAATGAAAAACATAGAGATGAGGTGATAGAAATGGGGATGGTTTTCTTTGATAAAAAACCAGTTTTTGTAAAGGTATGGAAACAAATAATGAATTTTGATGAGCAAGATACAATTCCCATATGGGTGCAATTTCCTGGATTGGATCCAGTCTATTGGGAGTGGAGTTTGTTATGTAGATTGGCAAGTGTAATCGGAATCCCCTTGAGGATTGATGAGGCCACATGGCACATGGAAAAGACAAAGTTTGCAAGGGTACCGGTTGAGGTGAACATGGGGAAGGTAATGCAGAAAAGAATTCCATACAAAGATGAGAATAATATCATTCAGCACCAAGATGTGGAGTATGAGTGGAAGCCAGCAAAGTGCAGTAAATGCAAGCTGATTGGACATGAAATAGAAGAATGTGTCTGGAAGCCCAAAACCCTTTCGCCTGGAGTGAATGGCAGGACGCAGTTGAGCACAAATAGAGGCAAAAGGGAGAACCAAACTCAATCAGCCCCAAGGGAAAGGGGACCAAGCATAGTTGCTCCTCATCGACGATATGGCAGAAATACCGGGGATTGGGTGGTTGTTGGGGTAAAAAGGGCAGAGAAGAATGGAGACAAAATTAAGGGAAATAAAACGGGCACTAAAGGGACCAATGTAGAACAGAAAAAGGGAGATCAAGAGGTTGTTCTTGGGGCCGAAAAAGAGCAGGAAAAGAAAGCAGGGTATGAAAAAGATCAGTGAATTGACTGCATTTTCCGGAAAAAGGAACTAAGAATGGAGTTTTACTTGACGATTGTTTATGCTCATAATAGTGAAGTAGAAGCAAAGACCAAAAAACCACTCAGGCTGAATTTATGGCGTTATTTGGAGACTGCAAATCACCAGGATATGCCATGGATGGTGGTGGGGGATTTCAACTCCCTCCTAAATTTGGGAGACCGAACTGGAGGAGAGGATGTACAACTAGCTGAGGTGGAAAATTTTAGAGACACGGTGAACTTGATTCAACTGCATGAGCTGAAAAGTACATGACCTTTTTTCACGTGGGACAATAAAAGGGAAGAAGGTAGAATTTTCAGTAGAATCGACAGAGCAATGGTGAATGAGATGTGGATGGACAAATGGATGGAAGCGATATGTGAGGTAAAACCCAATGATGCATCGGATCATTTACCTTTACTTATACACCTAGATAAGCCAAGAAAGTGTTATGCTAAACGTCCTTTTAAGTTCTTCAATATGTGGGTGAACTCGCCGAACTTTCTTACTTTAGTGGAGCAGAATTGGAGGATGCGGAAACACAGTCGTTTAGTGCTGAATGTCTGAAAATTCCCTCTTGTTCAATCGTTTAAGTGTTATTTCCAGCACCTTCAATCGTCTACTGTGTTTAGAGCTGAATGTCTGAATCGTTTAAGTGTTATTTCTACAGTAGACAATTGGTGAACTCGCCGAACTTTCTTCATTCCCGTGGTACTTCACCCTGAAGCGGAGTTCAGTTTCTTACAGCAACGGTCTAAGGAGAAATGGATAAAGGAAGGGGACAGGCCAACCAAAATTTTCTATGCAAGCATGAAAAAGAGGCAACACAGAAATCATATAGTCAGCCTAAAGGTGGGAAGCGACAGAGTGAATGGAAGAGAGGGGGTGGAGCAGCATCTACTGCAGTTCTTTGGTGACCGAATGGGAAAGACAGTGATTACAGAGAGTGAAATTGATCCTTTAGTTGCAGCTGAAGGTAACTTTCTTACAGTGGAACAACAAATACCCTTGATAAAGCCAATTACAGATGATGAGATATGGAGAGCTCTGAATAGCATTGAGAATGACAAAAATCCTAGAGTAGATGGATATTCGAGCTTTTTCTTCATGAAAGCATAGGGGATTGTTGGTGATGATATCAAAAAGGGGATTAGGAGTTTCTTTCAGGGTGATGAAGTACCACAAGAATTTAGCAGGGCTGTTTTAACACTAATACCGAAAGTTGATAATCCGCAGTCAGCTGGGGACTATAGGACGATTTCCTGCTGCCCTGCTTTATATAAAGTCATCACAAAGATCATGAGTAATAGGTTAAGTGAGGTACTCCCTGAAGTGATAAATGGAAACCAAGGTGCATTCGTGAAATGGAGGAGGATATCACATAATATTCTCCTAGCGCAAGAGCTTTTAACAGGATATAAGAAGCCGAACAATATTCCGAGCTGCATGATAAAAATTGATATACAGAAGGCTTTCGACAGTAAGCTGGGAGTTTCTATTCAAATGGCTGGCAGTTCTAAAGTTTCCAGGATTGCTTATTGAGTGGATAAGACGATGCGTTGAGGATACCCGTTATTGTTTCTCTTTGAATGGTGCGTACACAGATTGTTTTAAAGGGAGGAGTGGTGTTAAACAGGGGGATCCGATATCACCTTTATTGTTTGTAATTGGGATGGAATATCTGTCGAGACAGCTTAGCCTGACGATAAAAACGAAAGCTATAGAGTTCCATCAGAGGAGTTTGAAGGGGGAAATACACAGTTTGATGTTTACAGATGATCTGTTAATTTTCTGTAGGGCTACTTTTTATTTACTTTAATATTTTATTAAATATTCACGAAGTTGAATTAATCACATATATTTGTGTTGTGAAGGATTTTACTCATGTTATTCCCTTCATCATTATTTGATGATGTCCAAACATACCTTTATATTTTTTTCGTCAAGTCATGTTTGAGTATGAATTTATTAATTGTCACAATGTGCTCGCATGATATATTTTTGAATTCATTGAACATCTATTTTCTAAAGATTAAAATTTGAGAAAGTCTTGGATGATACCTGTCCTTGTGGAGACCAAGAGCAGGGGAATGGGCATTTACTGTTTCTGCTTGATCTTTTAGTCAGTTTGTTTGATCTTTCAATCAATGTGCGTGAGTATTTTTGTTTTGCCTTGATTTTTCAGTTAATTTGATCTTTCGTTCAATTTGCTTGATCTTTCGGTCAAATTTCCTTGATCATTTCCTTGGTTAATTTCACCAACGACAAAGTCAATCAAGGAAATCGGCGGGTGAGCTTAATTCAATCAATAGCAGTCTCATATAATCTTTGGTCTCAATGGAGGCAGGTCTCAATTGAGAATTAGTATTAAAATTTTATACAAAACTAATCCCTAAAGGGAACTTGAAAAGTTATTCGCTTGAAAAAGTGTGTGGAATAAACGACGTCGTTTCGTTTCGTATAAAGTAACAATTTTTGCCGTAAATTTTTTAAATATAGTAAATTCAAAATTGGACATATAATAATATATATCTTAAGTTGTCATTTTATAAATATAGTAAATTTAAATTTGGATATACGCGTTTAATGATCTATAATATTATGCATATACCATAATTTATTGATTAACATCCGTCATTTTTTAAAATATAGTAAATTTATTGTGTATGCTCTTAAGATATTACCATAATCAATTAATTGCTTAAGATTTTTTGTAGGTGATTATTGGTCAATATTTTAAATATAGTAAATATAAAATTGGATTCTTGGTTAATTCCATAATTTAATTATTCCAATACCCGTTTTCAACTATAACATAAATTTCCAACTCACATGATTTTATTGTCCAACCTATTAAAATCAAAAAATCAAAATCACGATTTTTAACTACAACCAGTTTTCCTACGTAATTGACATATTTAGGGTAATGTAATATTCGCACTGATGGATCACCTACTTCAAATAGACTGACCTTAAAATCTCAATCAAATCATAATACATTTACGGACTAAACAGAGGTTCCTGCGCCAACCAAGCCCCATAGCGTCACCGAAGTTGAGAACTTCTTTTTTCCGTCCAGACACTTCACCGCCTTCAATGTTAAAAGTGATTTGATACAGTATCATAATTTCCACAGGTTAGACGTACGCGTGATGTGGGACGACTTAGACCTTGATTTGAGCCAGTAAGACTTTTATCAAACAATGTTAGCACCATCTGCATAGCACTTGTATCACAAATTAATTATTAATTAGTAGATTTTTTTTTACTACACATATATTCTCATTTCTTCTAATTTCAGCACTATGACAGCAAGTTTAATATATACGCTGCAGATTTTGGGCTCTCGCAATGATGATGATATCTGCAGCCACATCTGCTGCAACTGGATATAAGTAGAGAGCAGGTGGTGGGACGATGATTAACTCAGGATGTCTTGTACTAATCACTCTTTTCCCTACAATTTCCTATTTTGTATTAATAATAAACATGCCGCCTGATATAATTACGAAGCCGAGCCAAGGTCTTGCTGATTTTTTATTTCCCAATATTGAACTATTTTTGTATTGTATTTGTAGAAAGTCGATCACCTACAAATTTCGAGATTTTAGATATTTCTCTAATTGGTGTTCTAGCAAGTCAACCAATGGAAAGATAGGCTTCGCTCGCCACCATGGTATGTTCCGGCTGTATATATTATTGTCTATTTTTATTACCTTTTCATGTTTGGTGACTTTGTATTAATAATTGAGATTTATATGTTTTTTGTTGTAATATATATGGAAGTTTCATAATCACATAATGGATAAATAAATTTTATACAAAAAATATTATTACATTGTTAATATTTGGTTTTAATAACATTTCATTTTTTATGTTAGTACAATATATTACAATCATTTTAATATTAAATTTATGAGTAATGATAGAGAGAGAGAAAAATTATAGAGAAAATTAATAGGAAATTATGTGTCATTATATGTGGCAATCCATATCATTATTCCAAATATATGTCTGATTTAATATATGTCTGCTGGATAAATTATGTCTGATTTAATGCGAATAGCATTTAATTCCCATCCTGCAATTTGATTTCTCTCTCTATAGATACAGAGGATCATTTTCTCTCACTACCTCAATACATTTATACCTAATTTTTCATTGCATTCCCTAATGAGAAAGTCTCAAATAAGGGCATGCTAAGAGAAGACTATGGCCCCGTTTGGTGACGAGAGTTTTGAAGAGCGTTTAGCTTTTTGGGTTAAATATGGACAGTTGACTGGTCAATCAGCTCTTCTTGGTGTTTGGTGAAAAGCTTTTTCTAATTAGCTGTTTTGATGAAACCTCTCGTTTCTGAAACGCTAGAAAGAGCAGCGTTTACAAAAAATTAAACAAAACAATATATCAAAATATCTTTTTTATCCTTATTCTCACAAAATTTCCTTAAAACTAATAATTTATATATATATATAATTCAACTTTGCCAAAACTCTTCATACGTACACAATATATAGATGTTTTTTACGTACGTACATTTTTCAATATTTTTAATTTATTTTTGAAGTATTATAAATGTTGAAATTAAAATGGCACATGCTAAACGTAGATATATTATAATAAAGAATAATAATTTAAATAATAAAATAAATAAACATATAAGTGATAATAATTTTCGATAAACAAGCAAAACACTAAAACAATAATTAATAATAAATGGTACTAATGTCTATTTCAGTCATTTAACGCATTGAAACAGCTATTAGCTAATTGTTATTTGCCAAACACTAATGTACAAAACGCTAGTCAAACCGCTAGTCAAAACAGCTAATAGAATCCGCTAACAGCTAACAGCTAATAAAATCCGCTAACAGCTAACAGCTAAACGCTGATTGCCAAACGAGGCCTATATTCTACAACATTTGGGGGTTACTATACAATTGTTTTAATTATTTGAGTTATTTTTGTTTGGGTATGAAGTTTTTATACTTTAGTTTGATCTTTCATTTGGTTTGATTTTTATAATCTAAAAAGTTTATTTGGTTTGATTTTTATAATCTAAAAAGTGCTCAACTATACAGCACAACGTGCGGTGGAGCCCAACTAGTATGTTTAACAAAAGTTATTGACCCAGGAAGTGATTACAAATTAGAACGTTTGGACAATATTTGCCAGATTATATAACCAATTGGATCAAATCAATCTAATTGTTATTACTTTTGATTCAACACCTGATGTCATCGATATAAAATTTTCTGTAATATCCTATAGTAAAGAATATTGAGATTTATGATATACCTTTTATATCAGTTAGGAGGAGACATGAATAATTGTTTCTTTTAATTTTTTAAAATCAATTGAGTTATCAACCACACCCTAAGGCCTAAATTGTGCTTGCACTATTTTTGGAGTTAATGAAACTGTTAGGGACGGAAAGACAATTATGAAATGTAAAACTTGGTATTTACTTTTTTTTCCTAAAATAAAAAAAAGAAATATTTTGTTCAGGATGGGACAACCGAGGACATAGGGTTTAAGGTTTATGGTCAATTAAAAAGACTACTCCTCCTCCTGCTTATTCTCCTCCACCTCAGGCCTCCTCGCTGCCGCGGTGAATCCCCATTCTTATTATGGTGAAGCGCGGCCGAATTACAAACCCGGAGCAATTCCTGCCCGCGGAGAATGGGGATTCCAAGTCCACTACCTCTAGGAAGCGCTCAAAGCCTCCTAAGAACCACCAGCAGCAAGAGCAGGTACGATACTCTACCACGTTATTATATTTTTCGTGAATTTCTGGTGTATTTTGTAAACAATTATCATCATTTTTTTGCAGGTTATATCATCGGGTATCAGCTCCAAGATATTGAAGGAGGCGTTAATTCAGCAAAAAGAGATTGAAGAAGAAGAGGCACTGGAACTGAACCCTAACCTTGTTCTTCCCGAGGAGCTTACAGAGGCGTCGGATGATGATGATGATTCTGAGGAGAATGATTCTGAGACTCAGAGCCAGTATGGCGGATGGGAGGAGGTATGCTTTTGATGACTTGAATATCGAATAAATAAATTATACCATGAACGACTCCTGTGCACATTTTGGTGGTTGTGAAAATGTTTTATCTTCAGTTACACACCATTATACTCTGTAAATCTGTGATACGTTAAGCAATTTATCAATTGAATTTAAGGCTAGGTTGTGCACCTTACGGCTGGGGGTGCTTGAGAAGCGCCAAATACTTGGCTAGTAAGTCAGGGATTCTTAATTGAATTTTTCCTTTGACATTTTCTTGTTTTCCTGTGCTTTTCTTGGTTTCCTGGTCAGAAAATGGTTAAACAATTTCACCCTCTTGAATAATGACTGAGGAGAGTTTCTGAAGCTGTTGTGTGTTTCAGGAGGATTCCAAAAATTTGTATTGATAAATTGTGGTCATAGAATTATTGTTCTCATTTGTTTTTTGTTGGAATTGATTTGCCCTTTCATCTCTTCTATTCTGTACTGTATTTTTAAGGAGGATCTCAAAAAGCAAAAAAACCAGATGTTTTTAAAAATCTGTTGCACCTTTTAGTAAAGCTATATAATTTACGCTTCAATTGCATAATTTGTAAAAATACATGATTAAAAGCTTAGTATAATTTTATGGCGCTCTCAATATTTGTGAAAAGGCAAGCTTTTATCATAATACATGTTAGTCTGTATGTGATCAGGGTTTAGATTTGGGCACCTATGTTATTGTATCGTGCTTTCTATGTTAGTCTGTATGTGATCAGGGTTTAGATTTGGGCACCTATGTTATTGTATCGTGCTTTCTTACAATTCATGTAGTTTTTGCTTTTTTGTATGTATGCTCTTTACACTGTGACAAAGTACTTCTATGGGATATGCGGCTGTTTTTTAATGATAAATGTAGTTGTGTGATGCATGTGCTAAATGCCTAGTTCTATGAGATGCATTTATTGTTTGAATTGTGTGAGTTACTATCTTTGGCAGAGTGATGAGATGTATATGATGCATGGCACTTGGACATTTGTCGTAGTTTGAATTTTATGTGCTACTTTTTGAGATCTGTAGTTTGAATTCCCAAGAACTATATCAAGATAATTAAACTGTTGAAATGAAAGCCTACACTAACTAAAATGTAGCCTTTTTAAAATCTTCTATGTTGATTTGCTTGATTTGACATGGCTAGGGTTTATATCTGTGTGATGTGAAACAAATGATTTACAGTTTCTCAGTTACTTGCACATAAAGAGGCATGTCTCGCACACTTAGTTTACTTATTTAAATTTTTTATTATTATTATTTCACACGAAAGAGCTATGTTTTAGCAGCTATTGTCAATATAATTCGATTATTGTCTATATTCTTCAAAATTTATGTCATATCACTATTCCTTAGGTAGAACAGTAGAAGTGCTTATAATATGAACTGGAGAAGTTGGGGGTTAGTTATGACGAATGATTTGTCTTGTTGCCATTTCTAATTTATTGATGGAACAGGATCAAATTGATGAGGATGATGAGAAGCTGCTAGAAGCCTTTCTGTCCAGGGATACTAAACCCCAGCGGACATTGGCTGATTTAATTGCTGAGAGGATTAAAGAAAAAGATGCCCAAGTTTCTTCAGGTTTGTTTAATTATGATTGTACCGATGATGTTAGTGTGTTTGTTGGAAATTGATCCTTTTTGTGTGTGAATAGTATAGAAGAACCAAGTTTTACCTCATTTCTAACTTTGAATGTTCTTTTTGCAGAAGAAAGGCCGATGCCAAAGATGGACAATTCAATCATAGAGCTATACAAGGGGTACTGTACTTGAATGATATGTTTGGTGTCTATGTTCTGTTTGATCTTGTGAAAATGGGATTCTCAATGCTGGGTTCAATCTATGCAGTGTTGGAAAGCTTCTTAGCAAATATACATCTGGAAAACTGCCCAAGGCTTTTAAACACATACCAGCCATACAGCTTTGGGAGGAAGTCTTGTATCTGACTGAACCCGAGAAATGGTCACCACATGCCATGCTCCAAGCGACTAAAATTTTTGCTTCCAATTTAGGTGTGAAGAAAGCAGAACGCTTTTATAAGCTAGTTTTACTGCCTCGTGTCAGAGAAGATATTCGGAAGAATAAAAAACTGCATTTTTGCTTGTACCAATCTCTGAAGAAGAGCATATACAAGCCAGCTGCCTTCAATAAAGGCATATTGTTTCCCCTTTGTGAGGTGAATTTCATTTTTTATCTAGGATTTCATTCTTATAGTCATTTAGACTATTTTGTTAAGCAGATGTTCATTGTTTTTCTGCAGTCAAGAACATGCAACCTTAGGGAGGCTGTCATCATTGGGAGTATTCTCCAGAAGATCTCAATTCCTCCTCTTCATTCCAGGTATGGTCCGTATGGACTTTATGGCCTAACCCAGCTTTTAAAATCAACAGTTATGTTAGCTCGTACTTTTGTCTTGACTCACCAATGCCTGTAATTCTTATGCAGTGTGGCGCTGTTGAAGCTAGCAGAGATGGAATATTGTGGCACAACAAGGTATTCGTCCAGTCTGAATTTCATTTGTTCTCTATGATGGTTCCTACGGCTGTTTGTTTGTTTTGTCTTTTCTTAGCTGTGTATGTGCACAAGTCTGTACATTCAGAATTCTTCAAATTTAACTTTGTGCCTGTAAAAATCCATATTTTTCTTATAAAATCATATGTTGGTTGTAAATCAGCTAAGTTATAGTATTGCGAATATTGCAAAAATATGGTCATATATTATTGATTATTTTCTGTGGGTTTCTTGCAGTTACTTCATAAAGATACTTACTGAGAAGAAGTATGCATTGCCATATCGAGTTCTTGATGCAATGGTTGCTCATTTTATGAAGTTCGTGGATGACTCCAGGATTATGCCTGTTATTTGGCATCAGTCTTTGCTTGCTTTTGTTCAAAGGTCTGTTGCCTTTCTTTGTAGTCTTTTCTCAATAAGCAGTTATCTGTTCCTTGTCCGTATAGGTGGTGCTGGTGGTATACTTGTTTGGAGTAAGATTTATACTATACAACCATTTTTATTTTCCCTTGGTCCTCTGATTCTGACATAAGATTTAATGTTATTTGTTGAACTTGTTCAAAAAATTCTTCTGGCAATACTTACTAGTATGCTTCAGTGTAGGTGTGTTTTGATCATCTCACGTTGTGAATACCATTTATGTTTTTTGATCTGTGCTTGGTGTTTCTGTATGAAGCAGTATGTAACATGCATCAAACTATTTCTGATCTATTAATGTAGTGATCATTCCTATCTGTGGTCAGCTGTGGTTAGGTAGACTAAACTTCTACATGTTACCATGATACATTTCCTGGTCTGAAAAGCTTGTCCACTGTTATGTTTTCACTTCTATGATCTTCTATGATTGTTTGATCTTGAGTTTGAATGTATTTATGCAAAACTATTAGTTTCTACTTTTATGTTACTCGTACGAATAACTATGTTACATGTAGATACAAACATGAGCTTACAAAGGAAGACAAAGATAACCTTAATGCACTGCTTGAAAAGCAGCGGCATTACTTGGTATGTAAATGAAAGCCCCTGTTTACATCCCGTTTTACATGCCTGTTCAGCTGGATGTAAGTATAATCAAAGTGTCTTCTTAAATGCAGGTCACTCCTGAAATATTAAGAGAGTTGAATAATAGCCGTAACCGTGGGGAGAAGGAAGACGATCTCATGTCTATCTATATCCTTTTACGTAATGATTTTTTACATAGTGGTGCTTTTAAGATTTTGGCACTCCTTTACTTGATAGTGTTATTACTAAATATTGATGTCTAGTACCTTTGGCTGAGCTTAGTTTGGTCTTTGGGTTCTATGTCTGATGGCTCTTGAATCAGGCTCATTTTTCATTTTGTTTGTCTGCCGAATATATAGTGTACTTGAATCAGGTTTATTTTGTTTGTCTGCAGAGTAGATATTGCATTTTACATTTTAACATTCATTCTTCACTTTCATGCTTACTGAACTTGAGCTCCTTAACTTTCTCTCACCAACACCAGCTTATGTGATAAACAAAACTATTGAAGAAGATAGGTTTGACATTCCTGATGTACCGATGGAAGAAGATTAAGATAGCTGTTAAAGCGAGTTATTCATCTCGAGGTATAGTTATCATTCAAAGTTATATAGTTAAATTTAGTCACGACTCATGGTTCATCTATGTCACCCTGGTTAATAGATTGTTGCAATGCAGGTGTTTTATGCGTGGAAGAGACTTGTAATTAGTGTTTTTAATTTAATGACTTCTGGTTATAGAGTTGTTGAATTGAACTGTTGCAATTACTGGTCTGATTAGCTACAGCTGTCTGACATATGTATTGTTGTGAGACAATTTTGTTTTTATTCCTTGAGATAAGACCATTATTGAAGTTAAGGAAGGATAGTCTTTTATTTTCCAAAGAAAAACATTTCCCTCAGGACTGAGTATTGCTTTTGCATTTGTTTTTTTTTTGTTTTGTTTGAAGACCGAGTACAAATGTCAAAAACAAAACAAAAAATGTCAAAAAAGAGACCGAGTAAAATATCTTTCATTATCAATAAAAAAAAGTCTCTCTATAGCATTTGCTCTAGAATCTTTTAAGAACGGTCCGTGCTCTCTCGTCCTCCCTCGCTCACTCGTTTTCCTACACATCCTCTCTAATTTTCTCCACCGACGCACACGGTCCATGCTCTAAGTCTGGGGATTCTTGTGAGCAAATCCTACCAAATCCTCTACTAACAAAGCACTGTCTAATACTTTAGAGCATCGGTATGAAAATAAGAAGCACTTTTAAAGTGACATATACTTAATTTTGAGAAAAACTGAGTAAGAAGTCATCACCAACAATGGAACAATACATAAAAAAGCATTTCTTCTCTTTAATATTATCTTTAACTTAAAATTATAAAATATTTAATGGTAAGTGTAATGTTTTTATTGGCTATTCAAACGCAGGAAAAGAGATAACTCCTTAAATAAGGAGTAGTTCCTTATTAAGGAGTGGTCTTAAAAACTTCACAATGGTCAATTCATGGCCTTTTGGATTCAATCACCACATTTTCCATGACCTTTTTGTTTCTTTGCACCCAAATCTCCCATAGGGTAAAGATAAGGAGTCTGATTTCATCCTCATCCTTTGAGATTTCCAACCAATTTTGCAGCCAAACACTGAAATTTGTTATGACCAAACCTGTAATTTTCTGTCGCAGAGGTGATTCCCTGCACACTTGTTGAGAGTGTCTGCAATTGATGAATAGATGCAACTCATCCTCTTCCTGACAGCAACACCTTGCACACCAAGCCTGGTCAACAATCTTTCTTTTCATCCTATTCACTCTAGCTGGGAGGGCCTTCACTAGCATTTTCCACAAGAAGATCAACAACTTGTACGAGACCTTTAAATTCCAAAGTTTATCCCACATGTGTTTCCTTCTGAGATCCGGACACCCTTGTTCAGCCATAGCTACATGGTAACCTTTTTTCACCGTATACCTGCCATCCCTGTTCAAACTCCAAATTGGAGTATCCTTGCAGTTGGGGTTGACTGTCACCCTCATAGCTAGGATATGGGGTATTGTTTCTGGAGGAAAAATGCTCATGACTAACGATGCTCTCCAATTACCATCTCCCTGTATTAAATGCTCCACCCTAAGATCGGCATGTGCTACTATAAGGTTGTTTGGTTGCAAGGGATTGTTTATGGTTGGGATCCATTAATCTGCTAAATTCACTGTTCTGCCATTTCTCACTCTCCAGGCTAAGTTATCTACCACCAGGTGCTTAGCCCAAAGAATAGATTTCCATCCCCACAAGTCCTGAGGCCTAGGTTTCACCTCCCTGAAGTTTGTATTCCTAAGATACTTTGCCCGTAGCACTCTGACCAGTGGAGAGTCCTCCTCTTTTACCATCTTCCATGCATGTTTCGCAAGCAGAGCCTTGTTCATTCCCATTGCAGATCTCATACCCAAACCCCCTTCTTTCTTGGATTTAGAGATAAACTTCCAAGACCTCCAGTGCACGGTTCTCCCCTCCATCTCACCTTTCCAAATGAAAGTAGCCGTCATTTTATCTAGCTTCTCCAAAACACATTTGGGAATTTTAAAGATACCGAGTGGGTATATAGAGAGTGCACTGAGCACGTGCTTGGCTAAGGTAATTCTTCCAGGCAGATTTAGGAATCTGGACTTCCATGATCCATATTTCTCTTTGGCTCTGTTAATCAGACTTCTGTAGATGACTTGTTTCTCACCTTGGAAGTTAATGGGCAATCCCAGATATTTTCCTCCTAATCCCTGATTGTGGATGTTGAGGTAATACATCATGTATTGACTCATATTCTGGGGAGTGTTAGGACTAAAGAATATGGAGCACTTATCATTATTCAGCCTTTGCCCTGAAAACCTTGCATATAAATCAAGGGTCTTGGCCACATCTTCCACTGTCTGACACGTGACCTTAGTAAACAAGACAGTCATCAGCATACATTAGGTGGCTGACTCTAGGTCCTCCCCTTGATATCTGAATTCCCAGCTGTCCGTTCTGTGTTACTTTATGCTCTAGTCATGCAGACATGTACTGTTGAACAATTATAAACAAGTAAGGGGAGAGAGGACAACCTTGTCTCAGTCCTTTGTTTGGGGAAAAATTTGAGGAGAGTTTTCCATTCACTACCACTTGATAGGAGACAGATTTCACAAACCACATGAGGAGTTCCACCCATTTCTGAGGGAAATTCATGAACCTCAAAGCTTTCTCCAAGAACTCCCAAGAAACTCTATCATACGCCTTACTCATGTCTAGTTTTATCGCCGCCATTCCCATATTTCCTTGCTTTTTGTGAGACAAGTGATGCACTACCTTACGACCTAGTAGTACGTTTTTTGTGATGTTTCTGCCAGGCACAAAACCATTTTGACTATCCGAGATCAGACTTCCTATGCAACTTTTTAGCCTTCTCGCAAGAACCTTTGCCATCATTTTGTATTTCACATTGCATAATGCAATAGGTCTGAAATCAGAAGGGCATTGCGGCATCTTCTTCTTGGGAATCATCACTAGCTGTGTTCTGTTCCACTCTGAAAGGAATCTTTCGCCATCCAACATTTTAAGAAAATTTTGAGAGACATCCTCTCCCACAATGCTCCAATATCTCTTATAAAAGCCCTTCCCCTGGTGAAGCCCATGGTTTCATCTCCTTGTTGGAATAGTGTCCTTCGATCAATGTGCATTGTCCTGGATAGTTAGAGGATTAATTACGGAGATAATTAATTCATTTATTTAAGTGATCGAAATGTTTAGCTAGAAACCACTTCCGATCGGCTAGCATCAATGGTATTGAACTCGCAGCTTATTATAGCTGAACCTATAGGGTCACACACTAAGCATGAAATTGGACAAAGTAATTATCTAATTAGACTTGGAGTCTAATAGTAACTATATGAGAATTAAGTCTCATTGGGCTAGGTCCATATTGAATAAGACTAGGATTAGGTTTATGATGATTATGTTTATTCTGTATAAATATACTTCTACAGGAATAAACAGACACACACACATACTATCATAGTTCATGTGTTGAGCGTCTCAGAACAAATAAACCTACCTTTCTCATACAAACCTCATCGTCAAGAGAAGAACAAAGACTATGTCTTTGGTTGCTGATCGATGTTATAAGCTGACAGCGGTGAGGCGGTCTGATCTTTCTGTGTGGATACGTATAGAGGGATCACGCTTGGGATTCTCGTCTCCGTAGTTGATTGGATCATCTGGCTCATTTGATTTATATTTAAGTGTGAAATTAAATTTGATTTAACTGAAGGTACTAAATTATTTGGCTCTTAAAAGGAGGTAGTGATGTATTCATAGCTTCTTTAACAATTAATAGATTATGTCCTTAATCATAACTGGAATGATTAATCACTTTTTAAATTATACTTTTTGTGCAGCAACATTTTTCTTCATAAGTGTGTGTTTCTCTCTTCATCCAATCACATTGACACAAAAAACCAAACACTTTAGGGTTTCTCTAACTCTTATGTTGATTTTCCTATTTTCGCAGCAAGTCGACGAGGTGAAGGTGGTTGTGGATTTTGGACGAGCCGCTAAGAAGTTAAGAACTATTGATGCATTGTGATGGCGAGAATGAAAGGACTAATGATGTTTAGTTAGTTGTAATGTATAGTAGTAATTAAGTACATAGTATGAATAAGCGTGAGATCTTCACACATAACTTTCAAATCCTTCAAAATGCATGATACATTTTAATTATAAGTACGAGTGTTTAGAATTAACTGTTTAGCTTATTCCATAAGCTGATCTGACCAACTCGTTGTTGTTAATATTAGTTGATTATATACAAGGGTTTTTTGGTAAAATTTACTGATAATTATTAGTTGTTTGTTCAATAAACAAGGTCATATGATGTTTACGTACATATGTTCATATTTTATTAATTAATTATTTTATAAATAGTAATAATAATTTGTTTTTATTAAACTAGCATGGTGACACCGTTGTAATTAATAATATTTTATTAATTAATTATTTTATAAATAGTAATAATAATTATTGTTTTTTTGCGCGGTGAACTTGAGAACATCCGTTGTAATTTATTCAAAATTCTAGAATTATATTGTAAATTCTTTGAAGCTTGCATCACCTCATAAGTTACTCAATTTTGTAATAGTGTGCTTTCGGGTGATCAACATTACCGATGATAAAAATAAAAAATCTGTAGTAATACACATTAGATTTACGGAGTTTTCATTTTTGGTTATTTGATTGAGTGATATATCATCTTCAAAATCAAGACTTTCTGTCCATTAGCTTTAGGTTCTTGTAATCATTAGTGGGAAAAGATAATTAGTTTAATATACTTGAAAAATGAATGGAAAAAAAGTTTAGAATGCATAAGGATTTCAAATGGGATCTTCTAAATCATGATATTTACACACTGACAGATTTGATCAGTGAAGTAAAAACAACAAAAATTCCTAGCTACATACCAACAATCTTTCACGGCTAAAAACGAATATACTAATAAGTTGACACCGAGGCTAATAAGTTGACAGTCAAGACTTGAATGATCAATAGATAAAAAGAAACACCAACATAAGAAGAAGTATACTGTTTTTAGGTCCGGTTTGCATGAGTTTGTTTCTTGTTGAATTGAACTGGAATAAATTTAAATATATTCAACTCAACTGATCTGAAACAATTTTGAAATTTATCATATACCATTAAAAAATTATTATTTAATAAAAATAATTTGAACTAAACTGAACAAAAATAAAATGTTAACATACTTATTTGATTTGTAAAAAATTAAATATATATATTGAATTGAAAAAATATATATACTGAACTGAACTACGAAAAAGCTCATGCAAACAAGGTCTTATATATACTCGACCATGGTAAGCAGTAACAACATCAATGGTAAACTTGCATCCACATTTAACGGGACATCATTCCGAGCTGAATTTCGATCACATTCACCATTCACAGCATCAAGAACAGGCACCCCATCACCGACCCTAAATGTTACCTTATCCTATTGTTTTGGACCAACAACAAACCTTTATTTATTACATAGTTCTTGAAAGAGCATTTAATGTAGATAAAGCATGCTTTTGTCATCAACTCTTGGTTATAATTATTATGATCTGGTAAGTCCTGCATAAGATCACTTCCAAACTTGAATACCAAATTGGAGATCGATCACATGAGTTGCATAATATATACCCTCTTTTTCCTCTTTCTTTTGGCTTGTACATGATAAAACTTATCAAAGGACATACTACTAATTAGAAAAAGAAGAGGACGAAGACGAAAAAGTATATTGACTTCCACGTTGTTAACAATGCACAAGAGATGAGCTTAACACAAAGGGCCGAGATACCCTTATGCAGCAAACCAGAAAGGTTAAACCACCGCACCGTAAAATTTTGGTGAAAGCGGCACGTACAAATTACAATGTTTTAGCATATAATAAATTGAGCAATAGTAACTCCACCTCCTCAATTGTAGCAAATAGATACATCACAAAGCTTTAAGTGATCATCATTAAGATATTTAAAGGGAAGTAAAGCTGTAGTAGCTGATCAATTACACCACCTTTTCCAACCAAGCAAGTCTTGCTTTTCTGAATCTGGCACAAATTTTGCATGAGTAAACCAATTATGAGTTAATCTTATGGTAAAAGGATTTTATTTGATTAAGTGACTAACTAACCATAAAGAGAGAATCAAGCCTTTCGCTAGGCATGCACTCATACAACAGCATTTTTCTACTTTTTCAAAACTTGATCACAGAGTGAGCTGCTAAAAACATACAACATTAGAAACTTAAGCACATTTGTCTCAACAAATATTAAAGATAACACAATGAGCAACAAAGTTGATCAGTAATGTTCAGAAGATTAGATAACTTCTCAGCTCTCTCTTTAGCAAAGATTTCATAAAAAAACTTCATCTCAAGGGTGAACAAAGATGTCAATGTATAAAGCCTGCAAAATATAATCACAAATTCAACCCCTCTCCAATTTCATCAAACCATAAACTTTCATCCATACATAAAAAGATGCACCCTAAACTCTACTACCACATTACCATTTCATAGCTAATGACAACCTATCAGATTAAACTGTAACTGGAAAAACATTGACACCCAACAATACTCTTATAATCAGTGAAAAGAGTTAAGAAAATATCGATTTTTACTCTTAGAATCCTTCGTAAATGGAACTACTCCAAGAAGCAAAATCTGGATCACGTAGAATTCGTGGGAAAAAACACAGTGCAATTAACTAAGCAGCTAGAAATATGAAAAAATATTTCTGGAACTCAATTTCAGTCTGAAGGAGAGAAATAGTAAAGTAAGTTCCTATCATGTAGATAAAAAAGCTCATAATTGAATTAAGAAAATACCTAGAAAGAGGAAGTAAAAAGGAAAACATTTTTCTCAAAAAAACAAAAACAAACACAAGGATACAATCTAGAAAACGATAAAACCAACATGTGACCCATCCATGTTTTTCCATTGCAATATCGAAGCATAAAATTAGGTCATTTGAGAAAACAAATTCAAACAGAAGTTACCCCCGAAAAATAAAAGCACAATCTCTTACACGTCTCTGGTATTTTATTCCAGTAAAGAGTATTGATACAATACCGGAGAGACCAAGTCCTTCTGCTAGCATATAGCTTAACAAAAAAAAAGGATCACGGGCTTACAAAAAATATGGAAAAGGACAAATAGACATCATGCCAGGTTCTGGAGGCTAAAGAGGCAAAAGGAAAGGTTGTTAAGAAATTTTCCAGAGTTTTTATACAAACATTAAATCACACAGCTATAAAAGCTTACTTGTCAATATCTAGACCAACATATTTAAAAAAGTGCTAATTAGGGTTAAGGCCTTAAAGCAAATAATTTGACAAACAGATATAAGGTATGGAGACCTAAAGTAAGATGGTACCTGAAAAATCAAAATATAAGTATGAGATCTCTATAAATATACATGTAAACCAAAGATGTTTATAGGACTTTGACTACCATTAATTTTTTGTATTATATTACACCCAAAAGCTGTTATGTAAAAAAGCTAAAGGTCGTGTCTTAAGCATTTTTCCCAAGAAAAATAAAGACACTTTCAAGCAATCATTCTCTAAAGCCAAACATAAAAGTAAACTTTCCTTAGGCTACATGGTCATTTTACGCCAATGCAACCAAAAGGCTCATAGTTGTTAAATCATGTTCATCTAACAACTGTGATTTTTTTTTTTAAAAAAAAGCAAAAATAGTACCGAAATTTAGATAAAGTCAAATAAATAAAATCAGGATAACAAATCACTGGTGGTGATTGATAATTCACTTCAATAATATGCAAGTAACAACATGAAAGATATTAGCACTCTAAAGGGGACTTATAGGCACAGTAATACTGTTACTATGTTTCAGCTATATTGCACATAACTCATGGCAGCACTACATGGTTCAGTCAATAAGCTCAAGAGCTCTATATGACTTACAATTTGTAAAGTAATGCCATTTAACTCCGAACATAAAATATGCTTAAACTTAACTTATAAAACATGTCTTCAGCAACATCACAGCACTGCCTCTGCTCCCCCCACTTCTTGACAGATTCAATATCACCAATTCATCATTCTTCTACTTAGCCCTCTCCTTCATGGTCCGAGCCTGAACCTCTTTAGCCATCTTCTTGTTCTCCTGGGTCCTTCACAGTAGTATTGAATTAATTATTTTGTCGAATAAAAAGGAAGAAGACTGAATATTTTAGTAGCCTTAAAAGAAATTAGCACATCAATTATTCAATGCTTACAGAATAACCACCCCATCATCACCAACAACTTGCAGCCTTTTGTTGTCACCATCAATCAAAATTTCAGAACTGAACCCCGCAAAAATCCCCATCACCCACCGCCTTGGATTGTAGCATCTTCCGTCGGATCTGCGGTCATTCCCGGCGGAAGAGAGTTTGATTTCCAGATACAGGATTAGGCCCGAAAATTTACTCCCCCAACCTGAAATGAAACTGCCGCCGGAGGAGAGCCGATTTCGAGTTAATCTGAGGTACCTCCGTCCAAGCCGATTCCGAGTTAATCTTGTAATCTCCGGCAACCTTCCATTGCTTTTTTCGTTGAAGGAGAGATGGGAGACGTTAGATGGATTTTCCCGGAGAAATCGATGGCGACGCAATTTGGGAGAAAAGCCGGAGCCTTCCCGCGCGTGTAATATATCCCGCCATGGCTTTGAGATGACGCGTGACCAATACAAAGCCCAAACGACGTCGTTTAACTGTAAGAGGGTCAAAATTATGAATGTACCCCTGCACGGATCCGGATACCAAAATTGGTTGACCATGGATCATAAGAATCCTTATTATATAGTGTTCTAGGATAAAAAAAAATCTCAAATTAGGGTACCGGTAAGGCCATGCCAAAAAGAGACTATATTCTAAAACATTAGGGGCTACTATACAATTATTTGAACAGATTAATATTTGTACGGTGTATCCTGATTTCTACAGATTTTCCCTTTTTTTTTTCTGAACTCTCACGTGTCTAAAACGACGTCGTTTCCTTTTCCCCGGTATTCTCTTTTTCACAGTCTTCTTTTCTCCTTCGAATTACAATCCTAATCCGCCTGGGTTCCTCTTCCATACCCTAAATCTCTTCTGGCATGGATTCGTCTTCCTTTCTCCTTCGAATTACAATCCTAATCCGCCTGGGTTCCTCTTCCAAAGATAAAATCTATTGGCCCCGATCCATGTTGCCAAATCAGTGTCTATCCACTCATCTCTGATTTTACTAAAGAGCTCAACCAGAGGCTCCCTCTTCTCATCCCATTCTTCCATGATAACAACCTTTATTTTTATAAAGGCTACAAATGTTGCCGATATTCTGTTGCCATTATCATGAACTAAGAAGCCTCCAAGACTCGATCATTCAAATTAATCAAAACTAAAGGATCCCAGAACAGAAGCTTTTGCCTTAATCTAAAAATCATCTAAGAATACTGTAAACATATTAATTTATCTACTTGTTTGCTCCTTTATTTTTTACCTATCTCTAATAGTATGTTTTTTGGGCTATTTCTGCACATTCACTTCATCAGCTACACCACAAATTAAGCAGATAGAAGTTACCGTCTAACATATACAGTACCATACAATTCGATCATTCACCTATTTCATCAAACACATACATAACATATCATCCTCCAAAAATCAAATCAAAACATAAGTCGAGGAACAAACCTTCGACAAAGTCGCGGTCCGAGGAGCTCCTAACGGCAACAACAGTTTTTTTTTGTGCAAGTCTGATGCGGGGATAATCCGCACTAGTAAATGGATGTCTCGGAGTATGGCTATGTCCGAGGGCTTGGAGATGTGAATCGGTAGACTGCTTGTTGAGATGCTTGACTGTCCGAATCCCAAGGCTTCGGATGGAGAGCGGCTAAGAACTTGTTCCTCCGAGGCCTGCAAAACAAAACTCTCCGACGCTACCCATGGGGTGGTAGCTCCGGTGTAATGATGAGATTTCGTGTTTTGAAAGATAAAAACTCTGTATTCAAGAGTTAGAGAACTTACTTGCAATGGCAGATTGTGACCTCTATTTATAGGCGTCCTAGAGCACCTTCCTCATCCCCTTTTCCTTGCTGACTCATCATTCTTTTTCCTCTTCCACAAGTATGTCTCACGTGAGATTGTACCTCCCGTATCTTGCTTAAAATTCTCTCACGTGCCCGTGCATTTTCCTGGCAATTTCTTTAAGCAGCTGAGTCACCGTTTTTCCTAATAATAGGTGACGTGTTCTGTATCATCACAAGCCCCCTAAGTCGAGTGTCAGCTCTGGAGGAGCAACGCACGACTTGACTTTGTACGACATTTCTCCCCTTTTATCCGAGGCCGATGCTCCACGGGCTTTGCCATTTCATTATCCTGGGGCGACATCCTTTTAATGGGTGGACCCCGATTGGCGCGCTTTTCGCCTGACGGCTGCACAGTGTCCGATTTTCCCCTTCTTTTGAGTGACTTAATCATTTTGTTTTCTACCTAGGTACGGCTTGTACTTGCCCCTTTATCTTCCACCGCCTTGTTCCTTTTATTTGTACTATAAATTCCTCCTCTCTTTTCTACGTTCCACTCGCATGGCTGACTACCTTTCCAGCAATTCTTCTTCCTTTTCAAAAGATTTTTGTCCACTTACTCTGAATCGTTCACGCTTGACTTCGCCCGCTCCTGGGAAATCTTCTGATAGCACTGCCGCCCCATCTTCTTGTAGAGATATGACTCCCCCCAAGATTGTTCCTTTTGATGAGGGTCTCAGCTATCGTCGTCTTGACTCTCAGACATGAACTGGCGAAGCCCCTGATGAGTCCTTACGCATCCGATCGCTAGGGACCCCTTGCTGACCCAACGCAAGATTGGATCCGCGCTGAGACCATCAAAGCCGCCTACGGAATGTTCTGCCCTTTGACGACAGACGCTCAACTCATTCCTTTAGGCCTAGATGGATATCAAACTAATGGACCATGCATTCCCAGACGTTTATTTCAATATGGTCTAAGCCTACATTTTCCATCTTTGTACTCTGACCTCCTTTACCACTACAAGATTTCTCTTGCTCAAATTAATCCTAATGGATTTGCAATTTTCATGGCGTTTCTAATCAATTGCCATCGATGCGGGGTCTTTGAGTCGGTGGACCTGTTTCGATCCTTCTTCTATCTGTCTGGGACGCGAGCCGCATTCCTAGTATCTTTGGCTTTGCCTCCCGCACTCTAATGCCCACTTCATCCGAGGCTTCGTCAATTATCCGAAGGGATGGTTATTGGACTGTCATTATTCTTATGACCATCAGACCTATCAGGCTCTTTGGTGGAATCGTGACGTCACATCCGAGGATCAGGTAACTTGGCTCCCTGATGAGTTACGCTCGGATTATGAGATTCTGCTGAATAGCCCAGTATACCTGTGTCAATACTGGATTCCTGAGAACGGATGATTTTCTTGGCCTCCCGAAGTGTATGCTGACGAGATTTTCTCCACTCCTTACTATCGCACCGTCTGGCCCGATTAAGGTTTCCCCTCAGAATTTTGCCTTTTATTTCAGCAGTTGGTTTCCCTTTTTCCTTGTCTCTCTGATTTCTAACCCAATTTCACCTTTTACAGTGCTGCGCTATCTTGAGGATGATCCGTCTTATCATCCCGCCTCTGATCCTACCGTCTTGCCCGAGTTGGACGGCCCGAGCCCCCCAAGTGAGATTCATCCCGTGGGTACCGGTTCTGTGGTTTCCATACCCATTCCTTTTCTTGACTTGGTCGGCTCCCTTGCCGATGATCCTTTAAGTTGTAGCCGGAAAAGACCTCGGACTGAGGCTCTAAACCCTTAGTACTTGTCTCCCCCGAATAATACACAATTACAGGCCCCTCATTCCGACCCTTTGGTAATTTCTTATTCCCTCTCGTGTCCTGTTTTCTATGCATCTTATTGTCGTCTCCTTACCTTCGATGCTTCAGGTATCTGACTTCTCCTCCGAGATACTTGGATCAACTTACCTCCGAGATCTCCTGGAATCTGCTCACCAGCGTTGCCTTTCCGAAGAAAAGCATCAGTCCTCTATCCTTGCTCAAGAGCTGGAGCAAGAGAAACTTCGTTCGGCTGAACTAGAATCTCACTTGTGCGAGCTTGAGAAAGAGTTGCAATCCTGGAGGGTGAGCCTCCGTGAATATAGTGCTGCCCTTTCAGAAGAGATCGTCCGATCCCCAGAGTTTGAGAAAGCCGTAAAAGAAGCCTTGAAGGAGTCAAACGACCATTAGACCACCTGGGTCTATAAGCAAATGCGAGCATGGGTTCCTGGGAAGCCCCGACTCGATTACCAGAAGCTTTTCTACAAACCTGGTGCACATCGGCGTTATCTCTATAAGTTCCAGTGCGTGCTAAACAAGACCCAAGGCCAATTGGCTCCCAAAATCTGGGAAGCTCTCTGCTCTACCTCTCCGAGCCCTGTCTGCTCCAGAGGGACCTTTACCCTCCCCTGGCTCTCTTACGTCTTCTTGTGATTCTCCTCCTCCCGAGGATGTTATAAATGACTTGGGGGTCTGCCCTGAAACCCCTGATGGATAAGTTCATCGGATGGTCCTCTTCTGATGAAGGCATCCATCTGATGGTTTGAATACCTTAAAATATTAAATCCTTAAATTCTTCTTTATGAGTTCATCGGATGGTCCTCTTCTGATGAGGACATCCATCCGATGGTTTGAATACCTTAAAATCTTAAATCCTTAAATTCTTCTTTATTAGTTCATTGGATGGTCCTGTTCTGATGAGGGCATCCATCCGATGGTTTGAATACCTTAAAATCTTAAATCCTCAAATTCTTCTTTATGAGTTCATTAGATGGTCCTCTTCTAATGAGGGCATCTATCCGATGGTTTGAATACCTTAAAATCTTAAATCCTTAAATTCTTCTTTATGAGTTCATCGGATGGTCCTCTTCTGATTAGGGCATCCATCCGATGGTTTGAATACCTTAAAATCTTAAATCCTTAAATTCTTCTTTATGAGTTCATCGGATGGTCCTCTTCTGATGAGGGCATCTATCCGATGGTTTGAATACCTTAAAATATTAAATCCTTAAATTCTTCTTTATGAGTTCATCGGATGGTCCTCTTCTAATGAGGGCATCCATCCGATGGTTTGAATACCTTAAAATCTTAAGTTCTTGAAATGGTTAAAATTGAAATCCTTCATAAAGCCTCATTCTTTTGCCGGGCACCATCGTGGGAGCGACCCCGAGGTCCCGACTTCCTATTACAAATATTATCCAATACTTGTAATTTCCTTTTCTCGGGCGTATCCACACCCTTTCTTTCCCGCAAGGCATTATCCAATACCTTGCATCTCTTCTGACGTATCCACGCCATCTACCAGCAGACGTATCCAGGCTGCTGGCTTAAGTGTATCCACACTAAATTCCTTCTTCCTCAATAAAATTTCTTAATTTCGAAATAGGGGTTTACCTGTCTTAGCTTTCTTTTATTATCACCTCATCCCATTTGTCTGATGTCTCCTTTTCTGAGCTTTCCTCATCCTTATCTGAGGTGTTAGCATTTTTCTCTTTTTCTAGTGTATCTGAGTATTTTCCTTCCTTTGCCTTACCATTCTCTAAAGGTGAACCTTTGACCTTCGTCTTCCCTTTGCTTGCCGACCTTTGGTGGAATGCCCCGACAACCTTCCTTGCATCAATTATGGTCGTTAGCATGCAGTTTTTCGCTATTGTTTGGCTACCCCGGACAGAAGCAATCCCTTGCTCTGTTGGGAACTTCATCGTCAACAAGTAGGGGCAGTTCACCACCCGAGCCTGCGTCAACCAAGGCCTCCTAATGATGACGTTTTATGGTGATGGAGCATCCAGCACCGCAAAATTACACATTGTCGAGGTCCGGCGGCTTCTGTCCATGTCATCCACCATGGTCACTTTAAGGGCGATTATGGCGAGGGGCATCTCAGCTTTCCCAGTAAACCCTGACAATGGTGATATCGGTGGTCTGAGGTTCTGCCATCCTATTCCTAGCTGGTCAAAGCAAGTGGCAAACATAATCTCCACACTAATGCCATCATCTATCAAAACTCTTTTGGTAGCAAAACCCTCTATTTCCGCCGTAACCACCATCGGATATGAGTGTAAGTCCTGAGTAGGCACTACATCCTTTTCGGAAAAGGTGATGGTCTCATCAGGTCGGAAATGCTTACCTGGCTCTTCTCCTGGCGGCACATACCTAATCTGTGTCTTCAATGTCGTCACCGATTGGCAACTATCCCCTACCATCCCGCTGATCACGTTTATCATTCGGTTCGGGATGGGTTCTGGATCCTGAGCTATGGTTACTATCTGATTTGGAGGTTGACCTCCATTGTTTCCGTAAGCCTGCTCTCCTCCTTGTGTCCGAGCCTGGTTCGGATATTGATTGGCACCGTACTGGTTTGCTCCTCTCCATTTTTTTTCCGAACTGCTGCTGCCCCTCTTTCCTGGTTTATGGAGCAACACAGTCTCTCAATTGCCCTCTTTCTATGAGTCTCTCTATTTCATTCCTCAGAGTGCGGCAACCGTCCGTGGTATGCCCGTGAGATTTGTGGTAAGCACATCCGAATTTTCCTTTGACGGGATCCCTTGGATTGGAGGGGATCACTGAACATATTCCTGTACACCATTAATATTTCCGAGCGCAGTTTGATTAATGGAGTGTAGACCTCTATCCTTGATTTCCCAGTTGACATAGCTCCTGAATCCCTCTTTCCTGTTTCTGGCACATTTCTTCTTGTCGCCTTTTCCAGAGAGAAGGCTATCATTATATTCCTTCCTCTTGCGGGTAGCATCGTTGACAGCGCAGTATAATTGAACAACAATTTGAAGTGAGTGGAAAGTGCTGGGAATGTTTTCCATCAGTTTTCGGAACAACGCCTCGTCTTTTAGGCCGTTGATGAATCCACTAATAACAGCCTTCTCTTGCTGCTGCGTGTCCAACACTTGCATGTTGTCATCCATATACCTTCTATAGTATTCCATCGGTTCCTCCGAGGCCTTTTTCTTGGGTGCCAGCAACTCGGCTAGCATCTTTCTTGACTTCTTCAACTGAGAATACCTGTACAACAGAGCTCGGCTAAAATCGTAAAAGCTTCTTAGGCTTTCCCTTGGGAGCGAGTAAGGTCCCACTGGGCGTGCCTACTGATGCGGGAATAATCCGTACTAGTAAATGGATGCCTTGGAGTCTGGCTATGTCTGAGGGCTTGGAGATGTGAATCGGTAGACTGCTTGTTGAGATGCTTGACTGTCCGACCCCCAAGGCTTCGAATGGAGAGCGGCTAAAAACTTGTTCCTCCGAGGCCTGCAAAACAAAACCCCCGGCGCTACCCCGGGGGTGGTAGCTCCGTTGTAATGATGAGATTTCGTGCTTTGAAAGATAAAAACTATGTATTCAAGAGTTAGAGAACTTACCTGCAATGGGTGATTGTGGCCTCTATTTATAGACGTCCTAGAGCACCTTCCTCATCTCCTTTTCCTTGCTGAATCATCATTCTTTTCTTAATGTATTTTCCCACATGGCCTAATTGTTAACATTGTAATATGGCAATTGACAACTCACACTGTTGAATGGGTATTGCTATGTAGGCCACCATTTTACTCATTTAGCACAAAGGGAATATCCCTCTTTTTTTATGTAACGAAAAATTTAGGTTATTTATATACAAGGAATATAGTCATTTTTGGAACTAAAATAACAAAATCATGGATTACGTTTTAGTAATTCAGCTATTGAATTGATTGGACCAGCGGTCCAAAAGTGAAGAAAACCAGGTCCAATTCATAACTTTGTTACAAATTTTATAGCGAGAATGGTAGATTGAATCAAATGTTGAAAAGTGCCAAACAAATGCGCCAAGAATGCAAACTTCCCTTTACTATTGAATTCTTTTACTACCCTTTACTAAAACTTTGTAGACAGTTTGGGCTTGATCTTCCTAGTTCAGTTCGGATGGATCATTTGTTGGTGTCTTAACTTTATAGGAATGAACTGAAAACAATGTGGAAAGTCATTTACAGATATTAGCCGGGGATTTTAATTTATTTGAGTTACATTCGGCATTTTAGATTTACTTTCGCCGTATTTTTACATCCGGCTTTTAGCCTTCTGTGGTTTTTAGATTAATGAGAATTACATTCAGATTGAGTTTTTTATATGGGACTGACCACAGAATTACCGGGAAGTGACGCACAGTTCAGGATTATCATGTGATAGTGTATATCCAGTACGAGACAACTATTTCAACCCATATTAGTTGGTATTTCGGTTGGTTGTGACCGTATCTATTTTATCTCCTTTCATGTTGCACTAGTCCTATTAGGAGTAGTTTAGTTACTTTTCGTTTCAGAAACAGAGAAGATTAGAATTCAATATTAAGGCATTTCTCCGTTATCTCTCAAAACGCCTCCACACTTATAAAGTTATTTTACTTTATTTTTTTATGTTTGCTGGTTTTGAGATTCCACTTACAATATTCCCCCGCCTTAGGTAAACAAAAGAAAGAATTCTTTTACTCCCACATCACACAAATAACTACATACTTTTGTCAAACTCTCTAAAACATGTTATAAATCATATTTTTCGATCAGTGTATGTCTGTAAGATATTGTTAGATGCTATGAAACTTTTATTTTCTAACGATCAAACTTTTATATAAAATTAATATATATCAAAAGTTATTAATGGTCAAATATGACTACTCCCTCCAGGCTCTTAAGAATGTCCTAATTTTCGTTTTGGCAAGATTTTCTAACATTGTCCTCTTAACAATGTCATACTTTTCTTTTTGAAAAGATTTTCTAACATTGGCCCTGTTTACTAGAGCTTATTTCTTGATGGTACTGAACTGAACTGAATTGAACTAAACTGAACTGAACTGAAGTAAAATTGATGTATTGAAAAATGGAATCAGCATGACTGAATTAACCTGAATTTCATCAAATTACATTTCACTGAACTGAACTGAACTGAACTGAATTGAACTGAACTGAACTAAACTGATCTACAGATAAGCTCTGGTAAACAGGGCCATTGTCCTACTTTGCATTTTTTTGGTAATATTTCTTCAATTACAACCAAAATTTTACTTTTTCAACTTTCAAACAATATCTGCACCACTCAGGCCCTGTTTGCTAGAGCTTATTTCTTGTTGTACTGAACTGAAATGAATTGAACTGAACTGAATTGAAAATTGATGTATTAAAAAATGGAATTAGCATGACTGAATTAACCTGAATTTCATCAAATTGCATTTTCACTGAACTGAACTAAATTGAACTGAACTGAATTGATATACAGATAAGAATCTCAAAGTTAGGATATCGGAGGAGTACATATATTTGCCAAAAAAATCAAATATTTATGGGACGGAAAAAATATTTGGTATCTCAAAGATACGGTAGTACCATATCCCCAATATTTGTGGAAATTGATTTCTTTCACAATTATGTGGGTCTATTATCACAGTTATTAATTTCTACAAATTTATAAGTTACTATGAATAGTTTATTTAATATGGATTCCAAGCCAGAGATGATCTGCCTATAGTTATAAATAGTGATAAGCACTCGTAGCATCTACCCATTTGTTCTCCTGCAAGCGCAAAACAAACAAAAACAGGAGTCCGTCCGTCATCACCAATTCACCGTCAACTTGAATTCCAATGGCCGAAGAGCGTCAGAATTTGTTGCTGGATGAACACGTGGAGAAGCATTTCACTGCCGGAGAAATTGTTCGTGACATAATCATCGGTGTTTCCGATGGCCTCACAGTCCCTTTTGCCCTGGCCGCTGGACTCTCCGGCGCTAATGCCTCATCCTCAATCGTACTTACTGCCGGAATTGCTGAGGTTGCTGCTGGTGCTATTTCCATGGGCCTCGGAGGGTATATTACTGTTTCCTTCTCCCTATCAATTCAACGTTTTTTTTTGGTTCTAATCAATCATTTTCATTATATATCAGCACTGAATTTGTATTTAGTTTCTGTCGTAAAACCAGAAGTTTGTGTTTTCTTCACTTTTAACGAAGCCATTCGTTCTAATCAAAGGATATTAATATTCTGTGCTTTATAAAGATGAATCAAAGAGACTGATGTTTATAAGTTGGTTTACTGTTTTTCTTCTTATGCTTGAATTTGCATCCTTTTGCAGTTATTTGGCGGCAAAAAGTGAGGCTGACCACTATGCTAAAGAGTTGAAGAGGGAAGAGGAAGAAATCATTGCTGTTCCTGACACAGGTTAGATTTTCTCTTTTCTTAGTCCCTTTAGGCTCTAGTGTTCAAATTATCTAGTAGTTTCACCTACCTAAATTTAGCAGTGTTTATTAATTTGTTTTCAATCTCATATCGATTTCAATTCCTTTTTAAACTGATCTAGCTCTTCTTTGGGAATAAAAGAATGGAATGGAAGTTGAGAACAATGGTAATGGCTTTGTTGAATGCAGAAGCTGCTGAGATTGCGGAGATATTGGCTGAGTATGGAATTCAGCGCCATGAATATATGCCAGTGGTGAATTCTCTTAGGAAAAATCCACAGGCATGGCTTCGTTTTATGATGAAGTAAGTACAGTGCATTCCCCCCTTGTTTGAACTAGGCCTAGATGAAAAGTGACTGTTTAGTTACCATTTATTTGTTGTGCAGGTTTGAGCTGGGATTGGAGAAGCCAGACCCGAAAAGAGCATTGCAAAGTGCATTTACCATCGCCATTGCATACGTCGTTGGTGGATTGGTTCCTCTTCTTCCTTACATGTTTATCCCCGAGGCAACAAAGGCTGTTATTGCATCTGTTATCGTCACAATAATAGCGTTGCTGGTTTTTGGATATGCAAAAGGCTACTTCACTGGACAGAAGCCGTTTAAAAGCGCCCTCCAAACTGCTTTTATTGGAGCCATTGCTTCCGCAGCTGCGTTTGGTATGGCCAAAGCTGTTCATCCTTAGGGACTAATCAATTTTTGTAGTAACAGTTAGGAAGCCTTATGCTTCTCTAGCTAGCGTCTGTTATTGCTGCAGCACTTTTTTTTCTCTACTTGGAAAATAAACACCAATTCCTCTGCAATTTAGATGCAAGTGTTGTTGGATTACGTCGATTGTTGCTTAGCGTTTGCGTATTTGTTTATTTACTTTCTATGTTCTGCATTGTCTTTGGACTGCAGTTTTTGTGAATACTGTAGAATAGTTTTTGTGTTTGTAAGTTGTCTTGTTGAAGAAGGGCCGGGTGACAACCATTTTTCTTGATTTTTTTATTCCATTAAAGTATTATAAATCATAGTACCATTTAAATTCCATCCTTTTGGATGCATCAGAAGTTCCATCTAATTTATACTCCTTGCAAAACCCAACTTATAAGAAAACCACATGAAACCAAGTATCATTCTGGGCTCTCTTTCGTACCTAGAACTCAACAAGACTAATTTGTCAATTTAAGGCCGATATTTACACACTTGAAGTTGAAGAATGGAAAATCCAGAGAACGATACCATACCATGACACATGCTCATTTATCATATTTCTGCAAGTCAAAGACCCCATTATTAGTGCAAGTCAAAGACCATTATTTCAAGTTCATTCCATTATATTTAAAACCGAACAAAAACAGAGATTATTCACATTCACAAAGGTAAATTCAAACGGTGTAATAGAAAATGAAAAAAAAAACCATAATAATCTAAGTAGTTTGAAGTTCGAACCCCTTAAATAGGAATAAGAAGATAAAGCAGTAGTTTGAACTGGACATTACACAAACTACTGAGTAAATTCCTCATGTCATGTCCAGTTCAAAATTACTCAGTTTTGTCTAGTATTTTGTCCATTTCCAGTAGTTTATAAGAGGAGTTTGACCAGTTTGTAAGTTTAAAAAGAGGAGTTTAGTCTCAAACTACTGAGATTATTGTCAGTAAAAAAAAGAAAATGATAGATTAGGGTTCATTGCTTTTAGAGGACAACCTTGTTTCTATGGGACAGAGACTAAGGGTCAGAGTAATTTGGGGACAGCAGATACATATTCCATTTAGGGTGTTACTAATCATAGTTCGTTAATTTGCCTTTTAGTCTAAAAAATTGTTTCAGAAAATCAGGCATGTTTCAGGGATTTTGGTGAAGAACATTCTGTTCTGGATTCTATTCAAAGACATGCCTGCTGCTCAAGTTGTTAGTTTCAGTTTCCAGTGACAGGTCTCAGAAGATTAAACAAGCAAAACAATAATGAATAAACTGGGATCCGCAACAGATTTAAGCTCAATTCAGCCGGATCAGCACACTCCATGCATGACAGAAGGTGGAACTATATTAAGATCATCAAGGTCAAGAAGTATTGTTTGCATTCACCAGAGGATATGGAAATGCAACAAGCTTACAAGCAGGATTGAAGACATGTTTGCAACAACACCGCAAGATGATACAATGCAATGCAATTTAAAATCCCATACACATACACTCATCAACTTCGATGCATATGGACAGAAACCACAAGATCTTTGAAGACATGATTCAATTCTCTGTTCAAGCTACCTTGCCTCTAATTTAGGACACGTAGTAGCTCTTGACATATGGCCAATAACTTCATAGAGTTTATTCATCAAAGCAAAAACATGAGTACACGGCAGCACTGTATGATAAGCATGCTTGGATCTTTCTTCAAATTAGAAACTAACTTCTCAAGACAGCTAAAATTATAGAACACCTATATCAAGGGTTCACCATTTTTTAGATTTTTGCTTATGCAGAGAGGTAGAGGCAAGCTCATACATACTGATTTGAACAGCATTATCAATGATATACATTGGAGATTAGGAGAGATGCAAAAATCTGCCAGAAAATCGTGGGCAATATCCAGACTTGACACCCTTGAGGTCAGGAATTTAGAGAGTCCATTCCTGCAGTCAAAACTTCCATGCTCACAGAGCTATGAAGTTGTTTCTCAACTCCTTCACTGTAATCAGATCCTTCCATACCACTTCTGGACTCCCTCAATCCTACTGCCTGGAATGTGGGCTCCATCTCCATCCTAGAATCCAGATAATCCCCGGAATCATTCTCTGCAGCATCTTCGCACCCTGGATCTGCACTTGACAGAAGAAGCTGTTCCCAGGAAAAATCACCATCAACAGAATCTGGAAGAACAAGAGGACGATGGTTTTCAGCAGGTATAGGTAGCAACTTCTCATCCACCCCAGGCATAAAGTCATTATTCATAAGGAAATCTCTGAAATCATCAGAGAGCTCATAATCAGTTGCCTGTTGTAAATCAGAACTTAGAGGGTTGCTCGGAGTCTCAAGAAATTCATTCACAGGAGCCTGATATCGCACTATCATTCCATCTGAATCAAAGCTATCCATACTTGTTGCATTCTTACCAGTTTTGGCTGCATGCCAGGTATTCTCTTTTGGTTTCAGCAACTGCACGAAAAATCCAGGGTTTTGCATAGCCAGTACAATGAATGAAAGCATCTGCTGCTGATTTATCTCTACACCTTTTAGCTGTTCTCTTAAGAGTATCAGCTTGCTCTGAGAGGTTTCTTGGAGTTTCCTCAGCTTCGTCAGCTCTTGCATCAAAGCATTCTTATCTACTTTCAACGTTTCAACTTCTTTACTGAGTTTAGCTTTCTTATCTTCTTTAGATGGCGCACTATTAGTATCTTCTAGCTGGAACGATCTTATCTGCTCTTGGCCCAGAGGTTGCTTTCGTCTAACAATGTTCCTCAAAAGATGCCTTCTGCCCTTAACAAATTCATCATTTGTAAACTCCCAGCGATCAGTATCAGTTTTCCTGAATCCCTAAACCCCAATGAATACAAGTTAGATTGAGTGCACCGTATTCCCACATATGTAATAAATACAATGTTGCCAGTTTGGAGTAAACAATTCCCAACCAATAAAATGATTCCAATAAAATGTTGCAGAAAAAGGTTAATGACAGCTAACTCACAACACAGCACATTTAAATTCCTCTCTAAAATAAATTGTTTACAGCCTTTAACAAGATTTCAAAATTTCAGGGAAGTGCTATGCACAAAATCACAGCCTTATAATACTTGAATTTAAAGCCCTAATTCATGTAAGTAATAAGATCAATACTTGCTGCTAATTAGCACAATCAAAGTCCAAAGAGTTACATATCACAGTGCAAGACAGTGCAATTAGATGCAAAATTTCACAATCCTCAAAATCCAACTATTCTAGAGGCACGTATTAGATGTATAAATACTGCATATATTCCTATTAGCTGTGGCAACACCCTGTGGCATAATAGAGACAACAACATCCAGTATTTAAAATACAGATCAGCAGATTCTGCTAGCAATATTTTCATTTTAGTGTAGCACTAGACAAATTTGATCTGCAGTACTTCAACCAGAGAATCACACAAATTCAAAGTGTTACTGGCTACACAAGTAATGAGGCAAAAGTGAAGCACAATTCTAAAACATGTTTAACAACTTACTAGGTATCTTTTAATTGTAACAAGCAGATCATCTTTTCCTTCTCTCCAAGGAAATAAAGACAAGATTCAACATTGCTAAGATGCACACATGATGCCAAGCTACGTGAAGTCAATTTTGGAGGCATTTAACCCGGTAAGATTTTTGCAAGCACCGAGCTTGGTAACACATATTAAAGACACTCAAAATCTACCATAAGAATGTATAACCAATATAGTGAACTATCCTCCAACAACTAAAACATCTAAGCAAATTCAAAAGAGTGACTTTTTTTAATGTACAATTTTAAAAATATTCAATCAGTTAACTGAAAACACATCAAGAAAACTCAATCTCCAGCAAAAGCACGTAACCCTAAACTAACAGGAATCAGTAAAAAGGGTGAAAGACTAACATATATATTGAGCTGGCGCACAAAGCTTGAAAAATTGCTGTGCTTGAAGTACTTGGGAAGCAATTCAGAACAGAAAGTAGTGACATCCCATATGACGAAGCTGTCGTCATCTGTTTTACTCCAAGAGATGAGCGAGTCAGTTGATTCGTCATCCACCATCTCATAGCATTTCAACAGAAACGGTGCCACCGAGGACGAGCCATTCTCCATCGATTTCACCATGATCCAATCCCACAATTCTAATTTCCCAAATAACAGACTGAAATTCGAAAACCAAGATTCAAACCCTTTGGAATTACTGACAAATTCCCAAGAATATATCCAACAGGCGTCTCAAAATATCAAAGTAGGAGAACAAGGGGGGTAGTGGACTGAACGGGGCAATTAATTTTTGTTTACAATTGAATCCCCGAGCCCTTTATGCAGAGGCCAAACGCGTGAGAAGGGGGTAACTGGGTAAGGTAAAGAATGGAGTCTTTTTGGAGATGGAAGTCTTCGTCCTCCAAATAGGAAAAACAAAATATTTAAGTCGGTCTACTTCTTATTGATTGATAATTAGTAGTTGATTCCTGTATTCTGTCAGGATCCAGGGGTTAAAGTGTGAATTCAGAAAGTTGTGGGGGATTTTATAGAAGGAAAAATTCAGAAGACTCGTTTCAATCGGAAGGGAGCTCGGAATCAATTTTGAAACTGCCACCAAAGTTGGGCGATAATTTTCAAGATGTTGGAAGCTCAAAGTTCTTGAGAGGGAATCCGTAAAGTTTTTTTTTTTTTTTATGTAATATTTTCTTCTATTAAATTACTCAAAAAGTTCATACAACTGATTTTGTTATCACTCTAAGCCAAACATTCAACAGATATAAATAACTAACTAAAAGGAGAAAACAATTATTCTACAGCCATATGAAATACAAGTGGTTATGATCATAACTAGTTCATCAAGATATTGCTACGATTTCAGCATAATTATCATGAATGCGCTTCCATTCCATCTATCCTTGCATATCTTGCTAAATCCGCATCCACCTTTGGAGTTTTGGTGTCTTCAACGTTCCATTTCTATCTCCAACTCGTATATGATTAAGGGAAAATCCACTGTAGCATATATGCGAATTAACATGTCAAAACACAAGTCTGCCCCGGTTCAGTTCCCATAGAAATCAAATAAGCCATATATAGCATGGTCTGAGCATGCTTATAATCTTCTTCAATCCAGCTCATCAAGTCTTTAGATAGTGTCTTGGACCAAGGTTGGGTAACTGGTTTTACCCAGCAACCCAACACCTCTAAAATACTTTGATTAGTGCGATACCTACGACATATGTACAAGTTTCATACTAGGGTCATAATCCCTCATCCAGTCCGTCAAATATTTTTGATAGTGTCATGGGCCAAGGCTGGGTAACTGGTTTTTACACCAGCAGCCCGACACCTCTGAAATACCTAAAGGTAATCAGTGCGTTACCTACGACATATGTACAAGTTTCATACTTGGGGTAAAACCCCTCAACCATTCCATCAAATCAGATAGTGTCATGGGCCAAGGCTGGGTAACTGGTTTTTATACCAGCAACCCAACACCTCTGAAATACCAAAAGGTAATCAGTACGGTACCTACAAGTTGAGGAGGCTCAATCGTATTATCCAGAAAGAAGAGCCGCTTAAGAATTCTATAGGTAAATTTTTTATTTGTAATTTTCTTATATCTGGAGGTGTTTTAGAAAGGGATGAATGCGGAATATTTGTAAAATGATAATCTTACATATGTGGTATTAAAGTAGAATATTAGTTGTTAGGATGTTAAATCCAGGTCAATCCCTCTCTCCTTAAACCCTAGGTTTTGCGGCAGAAGAGATCGACCAGAAAACCGGAAGCTTCTCCTTCGATTTCATGGCAATTACCATGAATCGGACCAGCAGTTGAGGATGACGGACACGGAATCAATCGCAGCTTTGTACTCGGGGATCTCGCTTACAGGGGAGGAGAGACAGGTGCCGCAAGCAACACCACGGGCGTCGATGTTGGATCACATGAAGCTTCTGATCGGGAAGTTGTTGGCGCTGGGGAGGTTTCCAGCTACGGATGTGCAGTCGTGCTTCGCTAGGGCTTGGAGATTGAACGCTGACTTTAAGGTAAAAAATCCTAGCCAACAATATCTTCCAATTTTCGTTCCCAAATATTGGAGCGAGAAACAGGACGTTCGAGACGCAGCCTTGGATCATTGATGGCAATTTGCTCGTACTTCAAGAATCCAGAGGAGACGTGGTGCCGACGGACATGGTGTTCGACATAGTTCCGTTCTGGATCATTGCGCACAAACCAACGCAAGATTAGGTGAACGTGGAAACAGCACGGGATGTGGGGAATGCAATTGGAAAGTTTATTGATGTGGAAAAGGATGAGGACTGGGAGTTGGTCGGAAAATTTCTCCAAATCCGATGTGAAATTGACATAACTAAAACCCTAAAAAGGTTTTAAATACCATCGGGAGCGTCCAATATGCTTGTGTTGCAATATGAGAAGTTGCCCAATTTTTGTAGTTTTTTGTGGCATTATTGGGCACTTTTCAAGGAGCTGCACAATCTGATGGGAAGAACAAGATAAAATATCCATAGGGATGCGTCTCAAGCCAACGTGTAACCCTTTTTCCGAATAACCGGAACCAGTAGAGTGAGCCACCGCAGCGAGCACGGACAGAAAGAATGGAGGACGGAGATGAGAGAGAGACCGGGAAAGAGATGGCGCGGACTGAGGATATTGACGTAGAGAGGGCGATTGAGCTGCAGAAAGTGGCATGGAGACATATGCGCCCATTTGGAGAAAGGCAAATTCTCGAGCAGTTCCGCAAAGAGAATGAGAGAGGGCCACCAATATTGCAAGAACAACGCGTGCGGGATCTGCTGGAGCAGCTTCGTCATGAACTGGGCGACATGATAGAGGTGCAGCAGTCCTATGCTACGCCCTTGCTGACGGAGGCCGAGGAAGCCGAACTCACTGGACAGGAGGAGGCTGAGAGACACCGTGCATGCATGATGCAGCGAACGGGCGGAGTGCAGAGTGCGAAAGGAGCGCAGCACGGACGGAGCACAGCACGGACGGAGTGTAGCATGGACGGAGCGATCAGCAGCGCACGGGCAGTGTGTAGCGCACGTGTGGAGTGCTAGGCACGGGCCGAGGGCAGCGCGAGATGGGAGGAGTAGAGCGTGAGACGGATGGGATGAAGCGCACGGGCGGAGGGCATCGCGAGTCGGGCATCGAACAACGAGCAGCTCGGGTCGAGGACATGCCATGGGACACGGAGACGACACCGAATCTGACCGAGGAAACTGAGCTCGCTCGGCAACAAAAACATGATGGGCGTTGTGCAATAGGAAATGAGGTGCAGCAGGTTTCGAGCACCATGCAGCGCGGGGGACACGAGGTACAACAGACGGCTCAGTTTGAGGACACACCATTGGACATGGTGACGATGTCAGTCCTAACTAAGGACGTAGAGGCCGATATTGCACAACAAAGCGAGAGGGACTATGATCAGGGGCTAGGTAGAGATGAACCCAGGCCGTTCGATGGACAGGATAGGCGAGACGGCATGTCCGATGGGAGCCAGGTGGTTTTTATGCAATTTTCGGCATCCGTGGTGGTGGTATCGCCGCTGAAAGGCCAGAGGGCGGTAACACAACCGGCATCACCACTTAGTCCATTTCTTGTGCCGGTTCCAGTGGCGATGGATACGCCGGCAAGGCTCCTTGAAAAACAGATTGGCAGGATGGTGAAGAACCGAAACAAAGGGGGAGTTGGGCAAGGATCGAGAGGAAGAGGACGAATACGTGGTAGAGGGAACAATGAATCTGCTGCGCTTGGTGAGACGGGCCCCGAGCAAGATGAGGTGGAGTCGGGGACGGCTAAGGGGCAGGTTCAGTCAAGAGGAAATTACAGCTGATAGAAATTGAGGACATAGAGGAATCGGATGATATGAGGGCAAAAAAAGTTAGGGTTTACATGGATGGTGCTGCCCTCGACGATGATGCTACTTCTTCACAGGCGGCGACTGGCTAGGCCCAGTCCCGCCAGGAGCTATGAGTCTTCTAAGTTGGAACTGTCAAGGTGGCCTCGGGGACACTAAAACAGTTCAGGAATTGCGCACGCTTGTGCACTTAAAAGCACATTTACTTGTTTTTCTTTGTGTGACACACTGTTCTAGTTTTACTATTGATTGGGTTAAAAGTCAGTTGAATTTTGATGGAGTGACTGTGGATGCCTAAGGTCAGGCTGGGGGCATGGTACTGTTATGGAATAAGCAAATAAAAGTTGAGTTTCAGTATTCGTCGCAGTATTACATTGATGTTTTTGCATAATTTTCAGGTGTGAAGGTCAGAGTTACTGGAGTTTATTGTGAACCGAATACAGCGCTTCTCCAACAAGTATGGATTCGGTTTCGGGAACTAGCGAGAGATGATAGTGTTCCCTGGGTTTGCATTGGGGACTTTGATGAAGTTCTTTCCCATGAGGAGTTTGTAGGGAGGGGACCGAGGTCGGAGAGGTAGATCGAAAACTTTCGGGAAGCATTAAGATTTTGCGGGTTGATGGATATGGCTTGTACAGGTTATGAGGGTTCAGACTTTACTTGGGTGAGAATCAGACGGAACGAGCCGACGTTGTTAGCTAATTTGGACCGAGCCATGGGGAACCATGCTCTGCTAGACACCTTTCTGTGGTCAACAAGTTGGACTGCAAAGATGCCTTCGTCGGATCACATGGCGGTGTTGGTCCAGTTACGGGCTAGGGATTCCTTGGCGAACAGAACCAGAAAGAAGCGAAGGTTCAGATTCGAGGCATTTTGGGTGATGTCCGAGGAGTGTGAGGTAAAAATCCAGGAGTCGTGGGGTGATGATAACATACATCTGGAGGAGAAGTTGGAGAGATGTGTGGTGGGCCTCATGGACTGGAACCGTCGGGCTTTCCCCGCCAGCGCGAAGCGGATAGAGGAGTTGAAGAAGCTGTTTCACGAGTTGGAGATGAGGGACCCGACGGATACGAGCCATGATGAATTGTTTTCACTCAAACAGGAGTACAACTTTCTCCAAGAGGCGGAGGGGATAAAATGGAGACAACGGGCGAAACAGCACTGGTACAAAGAGGGTGACAGAAATACCAGGTTTTTCCATCGATTCGTAAAAAATTGAAGGTTGAGGAATCATATCTCATGCCTGAAAGATGCTGCAGAAGTGTTGCGTACAGATGGTGGGAGCATGGAGAAGATCATTGTGGACTACTTCGGGGTCTATTCTTGTCATCAGAGTCGGATGAGAGGAGGACAAGGTAGGTTCTGGAACGAATATCTCAGAAGGTCACACCGGAGATGGTAGAGAAGCTGATCAGGCCATACACTGAGGCGGAGATTTCCAAGGCGGTAAAGCAGATGCATCCCCTCAAGGCCCCCGAGCCAGATGGTATGAGACAATAAAGAAAAGGGGAAGGTAATTCAGGGGAGAAAAAATACAGAAAAGGGGAGGAATATTATGGGGAATTGATTAAGAAACAATCACCCTCAGATGAAGAGAAAGAAGGGGAAAGAATGAAGGAAGAAGGGTAGAAGAAAAGATGATAGGCACGAACTAAGGAAAACAGAAGGGGAAAACCAAAAGAAAGGAAGGCAATTAAGGGACTGACTTAGAAAAGGCCCGTTTAGAATATAAGGAAATTTGAAGGATAAAAGATAGGGAGATCGGAGAATAAAGGAAAGGAAATTCTCGAGGAAACCGGGGGATGGGAAAAAAGTTAAAAGGAAAACACAATCTGTAAATGGGCTCGGTGTGGATACATCGTAGCTCGGATGCGTGGATACACATGATAAATTGCATGTGCGAGTGTGCGACAGGAGGCACATTGCGATGAACAGGCTCGGCGTGGACACGTCGTAGTTCGGATGTATGGATACGCTCGGAACAATATACGTGCTGGATAGTGCGTCGGGAAAGCGTGGATATGCTAAAATTTGCATATGTACTGGGTAGCACAATGTAAATAAAGGGAAAGTGGGGACCGGTGCCCCGCAAAAAGGTTGGGCCTCGGCAAGGGTAATCCGAGAATAAAGGAAAGAAGAAGAAAAATAAGAAGAAACTGAAAAATATTGCATTATATAGACTAAAAGATTGGCAGTGCCCAAGGGGAGACGTCCTCTCGGCACCCATGCATCTTACATGAAATTCTAATGCACATTGCAACAAAATGAACTTAAAAAAATCCAAATCATCGGATACATGAACTATTTCGTCTCCTTTGGGAAGGCAAAGAGCGAATGCTCAAAAGTCGGAAAGAGGGCCGAGCATTTTCCTGAGATGTATTTTCAGGCAAGCCAGGTTTGATGCCCTGGTCAGCAGGAAAGCCCATGTATCGAGAGATCATGGATCGGAAGATAAGCGAGGCATTTACTTGAGAAGTACCTACAGGAGGGCCAGGCTCACTAAAAGAAGGAAAATTTAACTGCTAAACACGAATAACTTCTCGAATTCTTCTCTGGCAATCCTCATATTTTGTGGAAAGCCGATGATTGAGGTATCAGTGGATGACATTATCAATAGGAGGAGAAAGAGGAATTTCTCATATGGAAAGAGGAAACGGATTAGGCATCCCAGAGGATAGGCGGCGGTACCATTCAACGACCTCGGTGTAAGTAGGATAAGCCGAACCACCAGCTTGGAATGATAAATATGGTTCTATTCCAGCTACCAATTATGGCCCATCCAGAAGGCCCAATCCGTACCGGACTTGGAACCGGCCCACAGACGAGTCAAAGGATTGTAGCGTCTTTTACTGTGCGCATGTCGGCAGCTCCACCTGTTATATAAAGAGCCAAATCTAATTTTACAGGAGGTAAGTTCTCTGCTCTAACCTTATCCACAGACAAGCTCCAACCAGACTTTCATTCTCTAATTTGATCGTCGGAGCAGGCGCAGACTTAAGCCGGCATGTCTGACCTTCGTTGTGCTTGTGCAGGTTTCGAGAGCAGAGCCACAATCAAGCTACAAGAGAATCCCATTTTCCGCATTAACATTGACGCCGTCTGTGGGAATAACGACATCTTCACAGCCCATGCAGCTCTCACACGATGATGGGAGGAAGAACCGACCTAGAGAAAGATCCATTCCCGGAGCTACCAAGGATCTCATTGGGAGGAGCTCGTGCTTTATTGGAGGCCAATAACAATGGCCCCATCTTGGATTCTGCTGACAGATCGATCGTGACGATGAATCAGACTCCAAGGAACCCGTCGCAGCCGATCCGGCGTATCTCCGAAGTGACCGTCACGACCGAGATTGACAAGCGATTTCCCCACGTCGTAAATGGGAATCCCACTCAATCAAAACACATTTATATTTCACCTACGACTTCTAACTACTATAGAGTAGATAGTGGGAAGTAGGGATCGAACCACAAGGAGAAGGAGTTTTGTTTAGTGTTTTAGCGAAGATTATTAACACATACATATATATTATATAGAAAGCGAGGTAAACAAGGGGGGGTTTTGAAGTTGGTTTTGTAGGAAACACTACGATGCAAAGCAAATGAAAATCTAAATTATCATGCAATTATCTAAGTAAAGATTAACTATCTAAAATGCAAGTCTTGGGTGCATGTGATTTCAACTACCATGGGTTCTTCCTCAAACTATGACGTGTTGCTTTGAGAATGATGATTGTTTATCATAAGAAGATACCTCTAATCGTAGAGACATATTTCTCAATCTCACTATGATAGTTGTGGATGACGAAAGCATCACCACAACTCTCATCAACAAATGACATAAATGATAGCATTTAAACCGATTCGTTAATGGCATTACCAATTAGAGACTCAATAAACACTACCCATGATGTTCGATAGCGAAATTAACATGGATATAACACTAGTGAATGGATTCAAGAGCAAACACAAATGATAGCATAATGTAATTAACTCATAAATCTACTACTCAACAATAGAGGAAATGTTAGCATTCCAACCATGTTTCTAGCAAGATTCAACACATTTCTATAGCTAGGAAATCATTCCTAACCATATCATGCATCAATACACACAAATACAACACAATCATTCACTTGCAAATCAAACATTCATAAGCTACACAAACAAGTTCTCAACCCATAATAGAAGTTTAATCACATGCCCCCAAGATGGGTTTTTAGCCTACAACAATAATCCTAATTAATACAAACATGTTCATCAAATCAAAATGGAAGGAAATGGAAGAAGAGGAAGAAAAGATGAGAAAATGGCTTTGGATTGGGAGGGAGCACGTCTGAAAAAGGGGAGAGATAAGGGAGTATTTATAGCCTCAAAATTCAGCTCAAAGAGGCAAGTGGGCCGAAGCTTTTAGCGACGCTTTCTTTGGTCGCTGTTCATCATAGCGACACTTCTGGGCAGCTGGTGACGCTTTCTGGGCAGCTAGTGACACTTCTGGGCAGCAGCGACACTTTCTTCATCTGGAGTGACACTCCCTTCAAGCTCCAGCGACACTTTCTGGGAAAGAGCGACACTTTTCTGGGCAGCTTCTATCACCTTCAACAAGGTTGTCTTCTCGCCACTTCTATGACCAATTCTTCAAGTTCCAAGCATCAAATCATCAACTCTATAGCATAGTAATAGAAGGTCTTCAAGAATATCAATCCAAATACTCCAAAACATGTACATTATCATAAAATCTTGCAATTACGAATCTAATGTACAATGAACTATTTAATACCAAAAGTTGCTCAAAAACAAGTCTTAAAATGTGCTAAAACTAGGGTATAAATAGGGCTCATCAGAGATCCTGAAGCAGGTGGTAGCCACCCAGACCGAGATGCCCCGACAGATCCAAGAGCTAAAGGAGGTCACGCCGGTAAATCCGAGAAGGGTACACACGGCCGGGGCCACCATGAGATCCACTATACCCACGGGTCAAACGCTGGTCCATCGATTGTGACCGGCCAGACTATTTGACGACGGAGAAGAAACTGCTGGTGGTACCAAGACACGTCACCAAGCGATGCCTTCCCGCAGAGGAGATGAGACTCATTCCTCTCCAAGGAACTCGACCAGGGAAGGGTCCGGACAGAGTGACGACCAGATCAAGAAATGGCCAGTTGTATACGTACACTCTCTGAAGATCAAGCCGAGGGTTTCAGTCAGACATTGCCTCGCATTTGACTTTCGAAGAGGACCCGGAGCTGGACACAAGAGGATGCCCTTTTCGAGCAGATGTGCTGGGTTTCTCCGCGTCCAGGACGTTAAAGATCCCGCCAAACCTGGAAGTACATGACGGGACTACAGATCTTGTGGACCATCTCCACACGTTCAATTCCAACATGTCAACGTTCGGCATCCCGGAGCCTGTCTAGTGGAAGGTTTTTGCAGCTACACTGACCAAAGCAGCCTGGCTATGGTTCACAAATATGTCAAACGATAGCATCGCGTTTCCCAGAACTGGAAGATGAATTCTTGAACCGGTTCGTGCAGAAAAGGAAGTTCACCAAGACCAGAAATGATTTGCTAACGATCATGCAACGTGTGGGAGAAATCCTATCTGAATACTGGGAACGGTTAAATGAATTGGTTAACCAGGTCGACCATCGCGGAGGTGCGCGGTTCGTGATCGACGCTTTCATTCGTGGACTGTTGATGTAGCCAATATATACTCTACTTTTAGCACATTTGAGAGTTCATTTGGGGTAGCATTTAGTGCAAAGGGTTAAGAATTAAGTCTAAATTTCTCTTACCTTGCATTTTGAAGAAAGACTTGTGCACTAACGTTTTGAAGCTGAAATTTGGAAATGTTACAAGAGGAATTGGAGTGCATAAGTGGTACCATTGGCTTCGTCTTCTCGAGTACTACAAAATGGACTACTAGAACGTCAAAAACGGATCAACGGTTCATCCGTGGCGAAGCAAAGAAGATTGCTGCCAACCAGCACAAGCATCTCGCGGGCCGCGAAATGGGCCTCGCGGGCCGCGAAAATGGGCGGATTTCTGGCAGAAAAAAGGCCAAAGAAGCATTTTTTGAAGGGCTATAAATACCCCTCTTATCCCTTTATCATTTGGTCGAGCTCCCAATCCAAAAACACCCAATTTCCCTAGTTTTTCTTCCTCTTCTTCCATTTTCTTCCATTTTGATTTGATGAACATGTTAGTATTATTTAGGATTATTGTTGTAGGATAAAAACCCATCTTGGGGGCATGTGATTAGACTTCTTGTAATGGGTTGAGAACTTGATTTATGGAGCTTATGAATGTGTGATTTGCAATTGAATGATCATGAATTTTATGTGTATTTGATGCTTGAAATGGTTAGGAATGATTTCCTAGTTATAGATATGTGTTGGATATGTGTTAGACATTGCTTTTCCATGGTTGAAATGCTATCATTTCTTCTATGTAAAGGTAGTGAATTAGGAATCAAATATATGTTGTTATCAATTATATTTGTTCTTGAGATCATTCATTAGCATTATATTCATGTCAATTGTGTTATCACATTACATGGGTAAGGTGGGAAAACATCTAATTTTAATTAACATTGATCAATTTGTCTATTTGCTATCATATAGATATGTTGCCAATAAGAGTTGTGAAGATGCTTTCATCTTTCATAACTATGATAAGAGATGGTTTCTCATTACAAACTATCACCATTCTCTAAGCAACATGATAAAGTTTGAGGAAGAACCCATGGTAGAAAGTCGAAATCACATGCACCCAAGACTTGCATTTTAGATAGTTAATCTTTACTTAGATAATTGTATGATAACTTAGATTTTAATTTGCTTTGCATCGTAGTGTTTCCTACAAAACCAACTTCAAAACCCCCCCTTGTTTACCTTGCTTTCTATATAATATATATGTATGTGTTTATAATCTTCGCTAAAACACTAAACAAAACCCTTCTCCTTGTGGTTCGATCCCTACTTCCCACTATCTACTCTATAGTAGTTAGAAGTCGTAGGTGAAATATAAATGTGTTTTGATTGAGTGGGATTCCCATTTACGACGTGGGGAAATCGCTTGTCAAAAATGGCGCCGCTGCCGGGGAGAAGGCTTATCTTGTTTCGTGTTTTATCTTAGATTTTATGTTTATCTCCTTTGTTTTCTTTCTTTTCTTTGAAAGTGTATTGCTCGAGTTCTTTGTGTAAATGGCACCTTGTAGTGTGTTTTGCCTTAGAATCCTTGCACTATAATTTCAATCTTTTGTTTACTTTGTTTTCTTTGAAGTGTGTATTGCTTGGTTTCTTGGAATAAACGACACCTTGTAGTGTGTATTACTCTAGAACCCTTGCACTACCATTTCGAACTTTTTAGTTATGTTTAGTTTAAAAAAGAAAGATTTTATTGACTTCCTCACCTTTAACCATGAAAGGATGAGGAAGAATGTAGCAAGCTCGTGTGATTCTTATCTTTCAAATGATTTTTACGAGCCTTGTTATTTTGAGTCGAGAAGTGAGCACTATGAACTTGAAAGGCCCCTTGGTTCTTCATACCAAGGGTACTATGATGATGAGTGCTATGAGGAGGAGACAAATATTGGTTTTCAAGGTCAAAATTGTTTTAATCCATATGATGATTCTTATAATCCACAATGGAGTGGTTATTCAAATTCGAATTATGGATATCAACCGGAAAACCAATATTTTGAGCAACAAAATCTACCCCCACATCCTTGTGAATTGCCTCTAGAACAAGATTCGATGAGTTATGATGAAAATTTACGTTTAGAGAATCTTGAGAGGCAATTGAGCGAAATGTTGAATGTGGTGATGAGATTAGAAGCTCAATACTCCAAGGAAGTACCATCCGAAGTAGAACATAATCCTATTGCTATGGTGAGTGATATCACCACAATGCATGAGGAAGAGTTCGAAAGTGATGAGGAAATTTGTGTTGAGGATTATGAAGTGGAAAGGGATGTGAGTGTTTTTGAACCTTTACAATCACCATTGATACCCTCACCTCCACCTATGCAACAAATTCCACTACTTCCGGAAATCTTAAAGGAGCCTAGGAAATCTTGTCACTTGTTTACACATCCTATCATCCTCCCTCCTTTAAGACCACAACCATTCATCCCTCCTCCAACACCTTCTCTACCACCCTTCACTTTTCTTTCAAAAGTGAAGGATTCCAAACTTTTGTTCTATGAATAACATTTGGGTCGTGTCGAAGACGTTAAATAAATCGATTTTGATCGTTTGGAAATAACACTTCCATTAAACGATTCTCGTTTTATTTTTATTTAGCTTTTATTGTGTTTATATAAAATAAAATAAAAATTTCTTTGTGTCTTTCATTGTTTTAATTAGTAGATTACGTTTTTATTCTTGTTTTTTTTGTTTCGTTTTTATTCTTGTTTTTATTTTTTGTTAGTTGATTTGAAAAAAAAAAAAAAAAAAAAAAAAATATTTTAGCTCGCGGGCCGCGAATTGGGCCTCGCGGCCCGCGAAAATTGGCCATTTTCAGGCAGCCCGCTGCCACAAATTGGCTGTTTTTCGCGGCCCGCGAATTGGGTCTCGCAGGCCGCGAATCGGGCTCGCGGGCCGCGAATCGGGCTCGCGGGCCGCGAATCGGGCCTCGCGGCCCGCGAAATTTTTTTTGTTTTTAAAGAGCCAACATTTAGTGTGAGTCCTTCCCTTTCCTCACAATTTTGATAGTTGTTCTTGAACATTGAGGACAATGTTTGGTTTAAGTGTGGGGGAGAGGTTTAGGATTTTCGTTTTTGGTCTAAATATGTACTTCTTTGAAGACTTTGTTTTAAAAAAAAAAAAAAAAAATGAAAGCCCGGATAAGTCCAAAAGAAATAGAGACTTAGGCAAAAATGAGAGGCTAGAACCCGGATAAGTCCAAAAGAAATAGAGACTTATGCAAAATTGAGAGGCTTTGTGTGGAAAAAAAAAAAAAGAAAAAAAAAAAAGAAAGAGTGGCTAGGTACATCCTAGGCAAAAGGAGAGTGAGAGGAAAAAAAAGAGTGGCTAGGTATAAATACCTAGGCAAAAGGAGAGGAATCTCATTTTATCCTCATTTTCCGATGGTTAAAGTCATAAGGATGCGGTGATTAATGGAGAGTTGGGTAGTTTTGCATCTTGGCTTTGTTGGGATGTTTCATATAGTGGGAGCAAAGTAGTACACTTTGGGATATTCTACTTTGCAATGTTTTGTTTGAGTATGCCATGTGTTTGATTGTTGTGAAAATGTCATCTTGGACTTGAATCGTTCTTTCTCGAGGACGAGAAAGGTTTAAGTGTGGGGGTGTTCTACATGTGGTATATGTTTTGATTTTGTTGGGATTTTTGGGTAGAACTTGTCATCAAGTTGAAGCATAGAAATTTGATATGATCTTTATTGTGATTGTGCTTTTTACTTGTTGGAAGTTCTTGTTTAGTGTCATAGTTTTGGAGGAGTTCAAATGTGCATTAGAAAAAATTATTATTGAGTATAATCTTAAACTTTAATCGTTCTTTCTCGAGGACGAGAAATGTTTAAGTGTGGGGGTATTTGATGTAGCCAATATATACTCTACTTTTAGCACATTTGAGAGTTCATTTGGGGTAGCATTTAGTGCAAAGGGTTAAGAATTAAGTCTAAATTTCTCTTACCTTGCATTTTGAAGAAAGACTTGTGCACTAACGTTTTGAAGCTGAAATTTGGAAATGTTACAAGAGGAATTGGAGTGCATAAGTGGTACCATTGGCTTCGTCTTCTCGAGTACTACAAAATGGACTACTAGAACGTCAAAAACGGATCAACGGTTCATCCGTGGCGAAGCAAAGAAGATTGCTGCCAACCAGCACAAGCATCTCGCGGGCCGCGAAATGGGCCTCGCGGGCCGCGAAAATGGGCGGATTTCTGGCAGAAAAAAGGCCAAAGAAGCATTTTTTGAAGGGCTATAAATACCCCTCTTATCCCTTTATCATTTGGTCGAGCTCCCAATCCAAAAACACCCAATTTCCCTAGTTTTTCTTCCTCTTCTTCCATTTTCTTCCATTTTGATTTGATGAACATGTTAGTATTATTTAGGATTATTGTTGTAGGATAAAAACCCATCTTGGGGGCATGTGATTAGACTTCTTGTAATGGGTTGAGAACTTGATTTATGGAGCTTATGAATGTGTGATTTGCAATTGAATGATCATGAATTTTATGTGTATTTGATGCTTGAAATGGTTAGGAATGATTTCCTAGTTATAGATATGTGTTGGATATGTGTTAGACATTGCTTTTCCATGGTTGAAATGCTATCATTTCTTCTATGTAAAGGTAGTGAATTAGGAATCAAATATATGTTGTTATCAATTATATTTGTTCTTGAGATCATTCATTAGCATTATATTCATGTCAATTGTGTTATCACATTACATGGGTAAGGTGGGAAAACATCTAATTTTAATTAACATTGATCAATTTGTCTATTTGCTATCATATAGATATGTTGCCAATAAGAGTTGTGAAGATGCTTTCATCTTTCATAACTATGATAAGAGATGGTTTCTCATTACAAACTATCACCATTCTCTAAGCAACATGATAAAGTTTGAGGAAGAACCCATGGTAGAAAGTCGAAATCACATGCACCCAAGACTTGCATTTTAGATAGTTAATCTTTACTTAGATAATTGTATGATAACTTAGATTTTAATTTGCTTTGCATCGTAGTGTTTCCTACAAAACCAACTTCAAAACCCCCCCTTGTTTACCTTGCTTTCTATATAATATATATGTATGTGTTTATAATCTTCGCTAAAACACTAAACAAAACCCTTCTCCTTGTGGTTCGATCCCTACTTCCCACTATCTACTCTATAGTAGTTAGAAGTCGTAGGTGAAATATAAATGTATTTTGATTGAGTGGGATTCCCATTTACGACGTGGGGAAATCGCTTGTCAACTGTGCCACAAGGCTCTCAGCCGTGATCTGGTGCTAAACCCTGTGTACACTGTGCATGCGCTCATGATCAGAGTTGAATACTTTGATAGGGCGGACATCATAGAGATACGCATCGATGAGAAGACCACCTACAGGAACCGGGTCGACGACAAGACAGTCATGTCAAGTGGAAATAAAGTCACCAGTCCGAAGCGAAGCGGGCGTAGACCAGTAAAAGAAAGGCTGAGGAGAAGAGAGTACCCATCAAAGATGTTCACGCCCTTGAACAAAAAACCCCGAATGAGATATTCGCGCTGGTGGTGCACAAGAACATCCTCGACCCAGCTCAGAAATTGAAGAGGCCCGGTAACCACCGAAACAAAAAGATGTTCTGCGACTACCACAACGACCACGACCATGACACAAACGAGTGCAAACACTTGAAGCAGACCATCGTTATGGAACCGTGCTTCTTTTGTGAAATGCGAGAGCTGTCCCGTCTTGACATACCGAGACCCCTCCAGACAGACCGGTGGATATAGCTCTCAAGGTCAGGACAGATCAAGTGACGGAGTACAGGGTAAGGAAGTTTCCCTGGTTGGCGCACATTCCAAAGGCAATAAGCGCAAGCATGATGATGAAGAATCATCCCCCGAGCTGATGCCAATTACTCCTACTACCACTAACATATTTGCTATCATTGACGGCAGTACGGGGGGCAAGACCGAATCGCAAAGAAAAGAGCGATGGCGGCGTGAACCGGAGGACACTCCGGCGGACAGACGCCTATGCCCCGAAGAGTCGATCACATTTGACTCTAATGATCCCATCCCGAACAGACCAGCTGGCGGTGACGCAGTTGATATTACCGGCCCAAGGGCCTACTGGATCGGTAATAGGATCCATGGCCCAGCGCCAAAAGGGCGGTGCCTTTCCCGCTAAGGGGCATGTCCGGACAAGAAAGAAGGACGGACGGGGACAAAGGAGAAGTGGTCCTGCACCTTATCTCAAGCAGACAAGCTCGGCTATAAATACTAGTCTCGAACAGTGAACAAGGTATGTGACTTTTATCTCTCTACTTTATATTGAGAGCTCCTTCCGTACGTTTTCCTTCTCCGCTATCCCCATCTCATCATCACGCTGGAGCTTCTTCCCCGGGACGCCTCCCGGGGATTGTTTTGCAGGACCAAAGCGGGCTGAAGAACGAGGAGACCCGGATAGCAAGTAAGCCCCGGGAGACGGACGGATTTTGGTAGCATCAATTGGCACGCCCGGTGGGACCTTTCCACCTTCGCATGATGGAGTCGCCAAGGAGAGGGCGCGGGCGCCCGAAGAAGAACGTGGCACCCTCAGGGGGTGGTTCTCTTCCGCCCCCGGGAGATGATGTGACCTTGAGGCAGTTGCAGGAGAAGGCTAGACACCAGCGGGAGCTAGGGGTACCGCAGGATGGCCATGTGGAAACCGCCTCCGATGAGGCTGACTCAGAAAGAGAGTACCAGGAGGAGCAAGGACCAAGGCCCGCCGGGGGAGGCAGTCCCCGGACCCAGGGGCCTGAAGCCTGGGAGGAGGGGCAATCCTTATCCGAGGAGGAAGAATTGGCGGCGTTGGAGTTCATGAGAGCCAACAAGGAGTTGTACCGCCAGTGGGTACTCTCTACCCGGGAAAATCATAGGCGGATGGAGCCTGGAGGAGACCAGGCAGGACCTCTTCGGGGGTACCAAAGAGAGGTTATCGACCTGGACGGGGTCATTCAGCCGCCAAGGATACAGGGGCGTGTGAACTCTTCCACCGTCCCACCTTCTTTCCCTCCAAGTCTCGGGGTCGGAGGGGGAATGGCTACGGGACAACAATCGAATTTGGTTCCACACGCCCCACCCTATTACCCGCGTTCCAGCTGGGGGGCGGGACAAATTGGGTATGGCCTGCCAGCCATGCCGGTGGAGTCGTTGGGTTATCAGGCCCCTGGAACCCAGGGGAACCCGATCCAGTATTCAATGCCCATGCACGGATCAATGGGGATAAACTATGGTTACCAAGAGAAATACTATCGGGAGGACGATAGGATGCGGGGCTATCAGGTGGCTCAGCAGGACCCCAACTCTTTGGAGGCTCGACTAGACAAATTGGTGGGAAGAAACGGGGCAAGACCTACCTCCCCTTGGGTCCCTCGAGTGCTTGCGTACCCATGGTCCCCGGGCCTCCGGACCCCGGAGGGAATCCCAACATATAATGGAGAGACAGACCCGGAAGAGTTTGTTAGAACGTACCAGAACTTAATGGTGTCAAGGGACTTCCCGGAGGAATTGAGATGCAAGTTGGTGGGCTGTTACCTGAGAGGGAACTGTCTTTCGTGGTTTGATTCCTTGCCCCGAGAAAGCCTCAGAGATTATTACGATTTCTCCAAGGCTTTACTGTTCAGATACGCCGGGTTAAAAAAGGAAAGAAAGCAGCTGACCGAGCTTCTGGCCACCCGGCAGAAGGCTGCGGAAGGGTCAATGGAATACTATCGAAGGTACATGGACGACAGCATGAAGGTCGTTGACAGGCAGCAGCAGGAGAAGGCGGTGATTAGTGGGTTTATAAATGGCCTGAGGGATATGGCGTTGTTCCAGAAGTTGATGGAAAACATCCCGGAAACCTTCCATAACTTGCAGATGGCGGTGCAACTGTACTGTGCGGTTAACGATGCCAAGCGGAAGAGAAAAGAAGAATCCGGGGGATTCCTCCCGGATAAGATGGAAAGAAGGAAGACGGCTGACCCAGGTAAAAGGGACCCTGCCCCCGCGACGGTAAACCGGGCAAGAGCGGATAGTTTCACCCCGCTCAGCAAATCCCGAACGGAGATCCATGCTATCCACAAGGATTTGTTCCCGGATCCGTTGCCTATCCAGGGGACCCCGTCTAGGGAAAATGCGGATAAATGGTGCGCCTATCACAAGTCTTATGGGCATTCGACGGAGGGGTGTAGGATGCTGAGGAACGAGATAGAAAAATTAATAGAGCGGGGACAGTTGAGAGATTGTGTGGCGATGGAAGCAAAAAAGGAGAATCCCCGGGACCAGCCCCAGGAACAGCCTCGGAGGAGGTGGAGGCCTAACCCGGGGAGAGGAAACGGGAGAAATCAAGGCAACCAAGGCAACAGGGCCCCGGGGAGACCTGCCATAGCTGCCGCACCAGTCCAAGCAGTGGAGCCTGCCCCCGCACCCAACAGGATGATCAACGTGATAAGTGGAGAAATCGGAGAAGCATGCCAGTCAGTCTCCGCTATCCGGGCTCGGACGCGATACGTTCCCCCGGGGGAAATTCAGGGAAAAAGATTTCGCCCCGAGGAGGCTCTCACTTTCTCTGAGGCGGATGCAGTCCCGCCTCAGATACCCCATTCTGACCCGATGGTGGTAACAGCGGAGATTGAAGGTTTCTTGATCAAGAGGGTGTTCATAGATGACGGGAGCAGTGTGGAGATCATGTTCGCTTCCTGCTTCGATCAATTGGGAATTGGGAGGCAGAACTTGAAACCTCCTTCATCTCCTTTATCAGGATTCACTGGCAAACCCGAGGTACCCCTAGGAGTTATTCCCCTCGCAGTATGTATGGTGGATGAGAAGGATCGAAGTAAGAGGGTCTCAGTGATGTGCAACTTCGCGGTTATTGACGCACCCTCGCCATATAACGTAATCATAGGAAGACCGTGGCTAACCCAAGCCCGGGCAGCGAGTTGTCCGTATCTGCTGACGATGAAGTTCCCCACCGCGCAAGGTGTGGCGGTCGTCCGGGGAAGTCAGGCAGTAGCAAGAAGTTGCATGGTGACGGCGGTCCGGGACGCAAAGAAAGCAGTAGGGGCGGTACATGGAGAAGCCCCCCGGCAAGAGTTGGAGGAAATACAGGTGGCAGACAAAGGGACGGTCACGGTGGGAAAAGACCTCCCGGACGAAGTAAAAGGCGCACTGAAGGAACTCTTGGCCAGGTATCAGGGAGTATTCTCGTGGAGCCCGGAGGACATGGTGGGGGTGTTGCCAGAGTTGGGGGTGCATAAGTTGAATATAAGCCCGACAACAAAACCAATCAGGCAGAAGAAAAGACCTGTAGCCCCGGAAAGAGCGGAATTTATAAGGAATGAAGTAAAGAAGTTGGAGAAAGCCGGGGTGATCGAGGAAATCATCTACCCGGAATGGATAGCTAACCCGGTCTTAGTTAAGAAGCACGATGGAAGCTGGCGCATGTGTATCGACTTCACCGATTTGAATAAATGTTGCCCCAAAGACAGCTACCCTCTCCCAAATTTGGATCGGCTGGCAGAGGCTATCGCGGGGTACTCGGTGCTAGCCTTCTTCGATGCACATAAAGGGTATCACCAAGTACAGATGGATGAAGCGGACAAAGCGAAAACCTCCTTCATCACCGATTTCGGAACCTTCTGTTACAAGAAAATGCCCTTTGGGCTGAAGAACGCGGGGGCCACATATCAGAGAATGGTGGACAAACTCTTCAAGGACCGGGTGGGAAGAAACATGGAGGTGTATGTCGACGATATGGTGGTCAAAAGCAGGGCTTACGGAGCTTTCCTGAATGACTTGGAGGAGATGTTTGAAAAGCTAGAACGGAGTAATCTAAAGCTGAACCCCTCCAAAAGTACCATTGGAGTGGGGGCGGGGAAGTTCTTGGGTTTCATGGTGTCAAGTCGGGGCATCGATGTTAACCCGGAGAAGGTAGAGGCCATAGCTAAGATGACTTCCCCCAGGTCGGTGAAAGAAGTACAGCGGTTGACAGGGTCCCTCGCGGCTCTCAGTCGATTCCTATCAAAGGGGGCAGACAGGCAGTTGCCTTTCTTCAACATTCTCAAGAAGGCCAAGGCGTTTGAGTGGTCCGGAGAATGTGAGAAGGCGTTCCAAAGTCTGAAAGAGCACCTTCGACAATTGCCAACTTTAAAAAAGCCACTCCCGGGGGAGGAGCTTTTTCTGTACATAGCAGCATCCCGGGAAGCGGTAAGTGCCGTGCTAATCAAAGAAGAGGAGGGGAAGCAGCACCCAATCTATTTTGTTAGCCGGGCACTTCGGGGGGGCAGAAACCCGGTACACTGACTTGGAACAGTTGGTCCTAGCACTGGTGCATGCCTCAAGGAGGCTTAAACCCTACTTCCAGGGTCATCCCATAGTGGTCCTTACCAATTACCCGCTAAGACAAGTCATGTTCAAGCCGGAGGCATCAGGGAGAATGATGAAATGGGCTATAGAGCTGGGAGAGTATGAAATCCGGTATGAACCAAGAAGGGCTATCAAGGGCCAAGCCCTAGCGGACTTCCTGTTGGAATCAGGAGCAAGGGTAAGTGAGGAACAGGAGACGCCTAACACTCCCGGGAACATCACTAAGGCTGAGACAGACCCGACCCGGCCTCTGATAGCTGGGTTTAAAACCTTCGACTTGGTTCAAATTCCCCGGGAGAAGAACAGTAAAGCGGATGTGTTGAGCAAGTTGGCTTCCTCAGAATTGAAACCTGAGCCCGACCAAAAGTTGTACTTGGAGGTACTAGGGAGAAGGAGTTACCAGGAGGATGATCAAGTAATGCTGGTGACTGAGGAAGAATCCTGGATCACGCCCATGCGGGCGTAACTCGAAGAAGGAACCACCCCGGAGGATAAGGCTCAGGCCCGGAAGCTAAGAGTTAAGGCGCCTAAGTATGTGGTCCAGGGAGGGGAGCTGTACAAAAGAGGGTATCTCCAGCCTTTGCTAAAATGTGTAGAAAGGTCGGAAGGCCGACACCTCATCCGGGAGGTGCACGAGGGATCTAATGGGAGCCACCAAGGGGCTCGCACCTTGGCCAAAAAGATCTTAAGACTAGGGTATTACTGGCCGACGTTGTTCAAAGATGCGGAAGAACATGTACAGAAGTGCTTGGCATGCCAGACGTTTGCCCCGCTAATCCACGTTCCCCGGGAGGAGTTAATCGGAGTCATAGGGGCTTGGCCGTTCAGTAGATGGGGGATCGACTTGGTGGGACCATTCCCGACTGCCCCGGGAGGAGCCAAGTACTTGATTGTGGCAATCGATTACTTCAGCAAATGGGTGGAGGCAGAACCGCTCACCAACATACGGGGACTAACCTGTGTTAAGTTTTGCTGGAAGAACATCATTTGTCGATTCGGTATCCCGAAGATCATAGTCACAGACAATAGGGCGCAGTTTGAGAATGATCCTTTCAAATCGTGGTGTGTCAAGTATGGTATTGAGCAGAGGTTGACGTCTGTATACCACCCTCAGGCGAACGGGCAAGTGGAAGTTACCAACCGTACCATCATCAAGGGATTAAAGACTCGCTTGGAAGGCGCGCGGGGAAACTGGATTTGGGAGCTGCCCAGTGTTCTTTGGGCCCACCGGACTACAGAAAGCTCGGCCACCGGGGAATCTCCATATGGTTTGGTGTACGGGTCGGAGGCAGTAATACCCGCGGAGATTGGGATCCCGAGCCCCCAGACTCAATACCAGCGCCCGGAAGAAGAAGACGATGGACGGCGCCTTGACTTGGACCTCCTGGAAGAGAAGCGAGAGAATGCGGCACTTCAGGAAGCCAAGGTGAATGAGCGAGTAAAGAGGTATTATGACAGAAGGGTACGAAAAGAAGCTTTCATCCCAGGAGACTGGGTAATGAGGAGGAACGATAAGAGCCACCAAGCCCCGGAGGGTAAACTTGCACCCAACTGGGAAGGCCCATACAAGGTAAAGGAAGCATACCCGGGAGGGAGTTATGTGCTGGAGGACAAGCAGGGGAAGGAGATCCCCAGAAGATGGAATGTAGCTAACTTAAGAAGATTTTACGGGAAGTAGAGTACCCCGCATCATACCTTAGCTACTTAGGCATGGATATGCTAGGCATGAATATGCCAGGCGTGGATATGCCAGCATGGGTATGCCGGGCATGGATATGCCAGGCATGAATATGCCCCGCCCGGAAGCATGAATATGCCCGGAGAAATAACCCGACGTCTGGCCTCGTCCCGGGTTTAGAAAGGAAGATTTGTAAAAAGGGACCCATGGGTAGCTCCCATTTGGGTGCCCCGCTAGAGTGGACCCGGAGCTTGGATAAAGCCCGGGGATCAAAGAATGTAACGGTTACAAGGAAAAGTTAATGAAAAGGGTCTTTTGAAAAAACAATTTTATTCAATCCTTTAAATTACAAATCGCATGAACATGCGGTCATATTTACCATAGGACGATTACATAAGCATTTTACATGCAAGTATCCCTATCTATTTGCTGCTACACCCACTTGGGACCTGACCCGGAAGCAACCTCAGGGTTACCCGGGCGGAAACCCCCTCCGAAGAATTGCGAGGACAGGAGATCTTCGGCAAAACGGGCATCCGGGGCTTGATTCCACGCAAGCTCCTCTTCCAATTGCGCGGCGTCTTCCTCGTTCAACTCAGGGATAGGAACAACCACGGATCCCTCTGGAAGAGGTTCCGCCAGGCGCATTCTTCTCACCCCGGCAGAAGTAACAAACCTATACTTTGGAAACATGACTGCTGCACTTTTACCCTTCTCTTCCCGGCTGATACGAGTACCCTCGGCGGTCTTAACCCCCTTTGTGGTGACCCCAGAGTCGGCAATCTCCCGGATGCGTCTTATCCGGCGTGCCACCTCTTCCGGGTCAATGGATACAGTCATGTCCTCGTACCTTTCGTATGCCACATCCACCTCCACCCGGGCTGGAACGCGACGAAGGCTCGAGGGGTAGGGCTCAGCATCTCCCGCGGCTATTTTATTGTGCCACTCCATGACGTCCAGATAGGCCTTATGACTGGGAGCTCCCTCACCAAACTTCTTCGGATTAGCCTGCATACGTTCAATCGTTCTACGAACCCCGGCTGGAATATCGGTAAGAGGAGATACCCCAACTAAGCCATTTTTGAGACCTAAATGGTGATAGGATAGCCGGGTAACCAGCAATGCATCTTGGAGTACCCTATTCCTATGAGTAAGGGACCGATTCTCCTTCTCAAAGTCGCAGAGAAGCCTGTTCTGAGCGGAGCGGGTCTCCAATGTTCTGAGTTTCTCCTGCGCCCGCTCTAGTTCGCCCCACACCATGCCTAGCTCCTTGGTAGTGCGATGCTGGGAGTCATCATGAAGGGCTTGCAGCTCAGCGATGGTCTGGTGAGAATTCAGGGCTTCCCGCATGTGGTCAGAAGCAAGGTCGGAGCACTGGTTCAGCGACCCGAACTTGGCCTCAACTGCCTTAAGAAACGCCACCAGCACCCGGATCGACCCAAACTCCTGAAGAAAGCATTCTAACCCCGCCTCGGCTAATGCCCGGTTGGCTTGGTCGCCTCCAAATCGCCAATGAGCCAGTTTCCTCTGAAGGAAAGAGCACTGTAGGCACCCGGCGCGGGGAAGAGAGAAGTAAGTGCCGGAAGAACTGCTAGGATGAGGAAAAACAAAAGGCATGGGCCCACGCGGGAGAATCTCCTCTAGGGGGCGCTCAGGCTACAAAAGATGGCAATATCATTAAAAAGTAGAACCTTTCATTAATCAAAATAGGCACCAAGGCCAAGTTCTACATGTGCCTCCCGGGGAGGAAGATTACAAAAGACTTAAAAAATTACAAAATAAAATAACTAAGGGTAGAGTTATACATTGTCTTCAGCAGAATTCCCCTCCCCCGGAATGGTGTGAGCCCTCTCAAACCGCCTCTCTAACTCCACGAGGTCCTCGGTGCTCCACTCCGGGCCAGCATAGGCGGGGGCATCCACCGAAGGTTCATCAGCGGGCTGCTCGGGAAACCCTACCTTCCGCACAGCCTTCCGGGACTGATACAGCAAATCATCATGACCCGCGCCCAGACCGACTCGGCAATCGCCCTCCTGATCATGGACCGCGCGGTACCCAAAGTTGTCAGGTACCGCGCAGTATTCGTAGTAATTCTCCGACCAGTGAGGCGTCTCCGGGACTACCCCATAAGCATTGAAGCTTTCCGGGCCGGGGTCAGGGAAAACGGCCTCGCCTATCTCCGGCTGTTTGGCCTTCTTGATATCCGAGGCGGAAGGGATCCGGGAAGACATCCTCAAAGATTCCCACAGTTGGGGGACCAGGCTCTTCAAGCTCGCATCTTGAAGGGATCTCCAACGATGGTTCAGCAGGTCGTTCGCCTTGGGGCGATAGTAGGAGGCCTGGGCTTCCAAGCGAGCGGGCCCCAGAAGCCAACCCCGCAAACTGTGGTACATCTCATGGCAGGCGACCGCGCTTGCCGCAGCTGCGATGTCTTCCAGCCTCTGATCAAAGGCGGCGGAGTGAAGGACCTTCTGGGTCACAGCATCCAGGGCTTCAAGCTGTGCCTGTTTCTTCTCCTTCTTGAGGGAAGAGTATTTCTTCTCCACCTCGGCGAGCTTCTTCTCCCTATCCGCCAGCTTCTTCTCCTTTTCAGCCAGCTTCTTCTGAGACGCCTCCAACCGGGCCTCCAGGTCGTCTCGCCCGGCCAACTTCTCCCGGGTATCTCGGAGCTCCTTCTCCATTGTGGCAAACAATCCGGCGCTGTATTTGGAATAGCCCCGATTTAGCGCCTCGGTAAACTGGGCATCTGCAAGGAGGGAATCCGAGAAAACGACGCTCTGCAAAACGAGACATGAAACTTAGGAAAGAAGTGCATCAAAAGGATGGGTGAAGAACAAAGCTAAAAGAATAGTTACCCCTTCTTTTTCTTCCGAGATAGTCTCAGAAGCAGCGGCCCGCGGAGAAACATCCCGGGGAGGAGGAGGAGGGAAGTCCTGAGTCCTTTGGCGAGAGGGAGGAGGTGATCCGGATAGCTCCCCCGGAGGCGGCCGTTTGAATCTCGAGCTTGCCCCGCCGCTATAGGTCGGATGTTGGATGAAGGACCGGCGCCCGGGTGTAGGCGAGGAGCCAGGAGTAGAGCGGGCCTCAGAAGATGGCCCGGAAGAGCTCTGTTGACGAGACCGCGGTGGCGCGCGGGCCTTCTGGGGTATGATGGCAGGATTCTCGGTCGGAGGTGGTCCGGAGGCCATTTGCTGAGAAGGGGCCGGGGGATCCGGATGAGTATCCCTGGCTTGAACATTGTCCCCGGAAGGCTTGTCAGTGTAAGCCATGACCTCCGCGTATAAGGTAGGTTGAGCTGAAATTAAGCAGACAGTGAAGTGAGACCATGAGATATATATATATAAAAAAAGTTTTAAACTCCCGAGGAAGATGGGAAATAAAAGCCTTAATGGGCACCTCCATCTGGCCACACCGCAGAGATGCGCGGGAGCGTGAAGAGGTCGCGGGGATAGATCCCGCGAGGCCAGAAATAACCCGCATTCCCGTTCTTATAGAAGGCGTCCATATCTAAGGGGGAGAGGCGAAGAAGGTTGTGGTCACTGGCAATAAGGGTCGGGAGGTTGTGGAGAGGTTTCTTGTCCTCGGGAGCAAGAGAGTCGTTCCAGGCGGGCATAGGGTACACCTGGGCGTCACAAAGGAAGAAACCCTTTGAAAGATATCCTTTGGCGGACTTGGGTTTAGAGAGAATGAAATCCTTCAAGCCGGTACGAATGGTGAAAGAAAAAACGTCCGGGAAGGACGCGTGCGCCTTCCGCAAGGCATAGAAGGAGCGGAAGAGCAAGAGAGAAGCGGGAACGGCGCACCGGGCGCAGTTAAGCAAGAAGGACAGGATGAGGACCACCCCGTTAGGATGTAGCTGGGCGGGGGCTACGTTATAGAATTGGAGAATTTCAAGGAAAAAAGGAGGGAAGGGCAGGCTAAGCCCATATTGAAAATGGATTCGCGGGATACAGGAGGCCTCCCGCTCGGAGACTCCTGGAGGAAGTTTAGAAAGAGAGGCATTCAGGGGAAAGGGAATAAAGGAACGCTTGGCTAAATCCAAGACATCCCTATGTAAAGAAGGAGAGTCCCCGGGGACATTATAAAACTTGATACCCACCGGGCGCACCCCGTGAGAGGGCCCCCGGGGAATGTCGTCACCGCCTTCCTCGCCGAACTCCTCATCCTGATCCTTGTGGGGATGATGAGGATGCTCGACTAGGCGTGAAACCACCCCATCCGAGGCCAACGCACCCGGGGCAACGGGCCTCCGGGGCGTACTAAGAGCTTCGGAAGAGGTGCCCGGGGAGGAAGGAGAGGAAATCACGTTATCAGCAGCCCGGAATTGGGCCTCAAACTGATTTTGAACTCCTTCGGTGTCCAAAGAAGAATTGGAAAGAAGCGGGGAATCCATGAGGAGGAAAAAAGAATAGGGAGTTAGGGCTTACTTGGTTGAAAACGCGAGGGAGCGAGTAAGCAGAGCGTCTGGAGAGATTTTGCAGAAAGTAACTTGTGAGAAGGGGGGTTATGCCCCTTATATAGGCGGATGAATAGGAATCGCCACCTCAAAAGGAGGAAAAGCAATGATGACACGATGAACGAGGTACTGATCAATGTAGAAGGGGAAAAGGCGGCGTTGTCAGAAACCAATTTTTAACACGAATGGGCCCTACCAAGAGTGACTTCAGGAGAAGGTTATGAGACCAGTTCCCCGCATTACGGAAACCCGGGCGACTGGTCTGGGGGGCTAGTGATATTACCGGCCCAAGGGCCTACTGGATCGGTAATAGGATCCATGGCCCAGCGCCAAAAGGGCGGTGCCTTTCCCGCTAAGGGGCATGTCCGGACAAGAAAGAAGGACGGACGGGGACAAAGGAGAAGTGGTCCTGCACCTTATCTCAAGCAGGCAAGCTCGGCTATAAATACTAGTCTCGAACAGTGAACAAGGTATGTGACTTATATCTCTCTACTTTATATTGAGAGCTCATTCCGTACGTTTTCCTTCTCCGCTATCCCCATCTCATCATCACGCTGGAGCTTCTTCCCCGGGACGCCTCCCGGGGATTGTTTTGCAGGACCAAAGCGGGCTGAAAAATGAGGAGACCCGGATAGCAAGTAAGCCCCGGGAGACGGACGGATTTTGGTAGCATCAGCAGTGGTCATAACAGTCCAGATCATCGATAAGCTCATCCACAAGGCATACGTGGATGGTGGCAGCTCAGCAGAAATCATGTACTGGCACTGTTTCGATAAGATGGATGAAACAATGAAGGCTAAGCTACGACCGACCGACCGACACTCTATTGGTAGACTTCGCGGACAGAACGATATGGCCAGATGGTACTATCATGCTGCCAGTAGTGTTCGGGGATCACCCGACGCGAAAAGTCATTGTGCTTGAGTTCGTGGTCGTCAAAGCAAACAGTCCCTATAACATCATCATAGGAAGACCGGATTTGGCACTACTGAAAGGGATAGTATCCACTTTACATTTACTGCTAAAATTTCCAACCAAACAGGTGTGGCCACCGTAAAAGGGGTCTAGTAGAAGGCTAGGGAATGCCACCGGATAGCTCTTAGCAAGAGTAAAAGAGAATTGGATGTAGACGGTCCAGCGTCATGTCCGCATGTCAGACGGGAAATACTCATGACGCTGACTGAGAAAGAATCCCGTCCAGATAAACTATCTGGAGAAGTGATCGAGATGAAGCTTGAATGCGCACACGAAGCGGTAGTTCAAATCGGGAAGATGAACAGTCCAACGTAAACTGCTGCCTGTGCTATCTAAACAGGCGTTGGCGTTTGCCTGGAAACCGAGCGTCATGACTGGAGAGTCGCTGATGATAGGATACCACGCACTAAAGGTGGACCCAGATCACAAACTAGTGCTGCATCGTAGAAGGCCACAATGTGTGAAGCGCAACGTTGCGATCAATCAAACTTAAAAGGTTTTAAAATTTCAAAGGTTTCAAATCTTCAAATGGACGCCCTCGTCAGAAGAGGATCATCCGATGAATGCATGAGAGAACTTAAAAGGCTTTAAGAATTTAAAGGTTTCAAATCTTCGGATGGCCGCCCTCATCAGAAGAGGACCATCCGATGAACACATAAAAGGACTTTAAAGAATGTTGTGATACAAAGGTTTCATACCCATGGATAAAAACCCTCGTCAAAAGGGACCATCAGAACAGTGCATGTATAAAAGGCTTAAAATACTTCAGATTTTAAAACACGTGGATGGGTAATCCTAATCAGGAGAGGATAATCAGACATAGAATAATACATATGAACGATGCAGGACTGCGGGTGGTCAGTTGATTACCCTCGCCAGAAGGGGGAAGCGGTTTTTGCTTTGGCTCGGATAGTCAAACTTCAGAATCAAAGAGAAAATGACGATTACATGCATGTACAGAAAATTTCTTAAACATTTGTTATTCCATAAGGGTTGTGTTTAGAACATCGAATACCAAGTCTAGGATCTTGCATTCGATGCTTCTAGAGGGGGGAAACAAGGGATATATGATATATGAGGTAAGATTGGTGGAAAATCGATGCATATAAAAAGAAAAAAGAGAGAGGAAAAAGGAGAGCAGATCAAAAGATTATTTTTATAAATACTAGCAAGGTGACACCGCGCGATGCGTGGTGTATTTGGGTGGTAAAAATAACTTAAATATGTAATATAAACTATGTTGATCATCTCCACTTTCAATTCTTGATTTTATTGTCGTTTCTTCCTACATTGTAATGAAGTTTGTTATAAAAACCACGATTTTAATTTTTTATTGATAATAATATACTTAAGATTTATGATTGTTCATCTATGGGTTTTAATTTTTTTGGTCGTTTGAATGAGTGGTATATCATTTTCGAAATCTTTGTTTCTGCTTCTTGTACATTAATTAGGTTCAGGTTCTCTAATCAGTGGGGAGAAATAATTAGTTTAAAACACTTGAAAAATGACTTAAAAAAAGTTTAAGACTTTCATCATCCTCCAAATCTTGATATTTGTCTGTCTTTTTCTTGTTCTGTTATAATTGAAAGATTATATTATATGAAGTATTTTTGAATTCAAAAACATATGATTGCCATTTTTTTAAATAAAATAATTTAATGTTGGTGTAGTGCCTTTAGATAGTCGTCCTTTTTTTTTTAGACTTTTGAACTGAACACCATCTTCCTTATCTTTGTTTTTGTTGATAGATATTATTTTTGAGTATGATGCTTCTATTTCATCTTTGTCTCCAAAAGATATGACAATGTATCTGGGGCTTATTTCACTATCTCTTTTTTGGTAACAAATTGAACCTTTGTAGCTTTGTCCATTGCTTACACATCAGTTAAAAAATTCGTAATCAATCCAGTTTCATTCATCAAATTAGCTTTCATTTTACACCTATGTATAAGTTGGTGATATGATTAAAATAGAGAGTTTTAATATTTTTATTGATTTAAAGAAATGTTTAGAAAACTTTCAATATAAGTGACGGCATATCTAATTCTATTTCTTATATAAGTGTGTGGATATAAAATTTATGGCTATTTAACCATCTTAGGTTTGTTTTTAAAAAAGATTATGGTTAATCATTCTCCTGCTAAAATTTGATGAAATTTAATATGGAATGTAAGTGAAAATTTTGAAACACGTGATGAGCATACGTAAATCCATAAAATATAACACTCCAGAATTATGAGAAGGATATTTAACAATGTAAGGCATGGGTGGTTTAACAAAATAAAAATACAATGCAAGGCATACAAAATCATCTTATAGACTAAACACGACATTGTTAATTAAGGTTGGGATCATATGGTGATGAAATTATAGCATGATAATGAATGAGAAAAAAAAATGTAGTTCAAATTTAAAGTGGTGTTTTACCTTGGTGTAGAAGTTTTCTTTTGTCCACATATGTTGCATAGAAATTCATGTACTTACAAGTTATATAATGACTGTTTTGAGGCATATCTTAAAAGAAAATCGTAATTTTTTTAGTTACCCTCTGAAATATGATAAAATTAATTTAATTATTGATAAAATATGGTAAGTGATGCTACTAAAGATGACTTATCCCAGATGCTAATGATGACTCATCACGCAAGACAGGTTCCAGGCGGCTTCCTAAAGCACGTGAGGAAATCTAAGAAAAGGATTCGATAGTACTAAGCACGTGAGGAAGGTACAAAGAGAGGTACACGATGATGACTCGGCAGTAGAAAATGGTACTGCATCCTTTGGCTGGATTGCTACTATAAATACCCAAGGAAATCAACAACACAAGGTAAGTTCTCTAACTCTAAACTTTAGCTATTGGGTTTTATCCCATTTCAGTACATGAAATCTCAACATCAAATCGAAGCTGTGCCTCCGGGGTTCTGTTTTGCAGGCTAAGACGAACAATTCACAGCCTCATCAAACCTCGGCACGAAAGAGCGATCCTCGGACTATCAGTTCGGTCCGAGAAACTCACTCATCTGAAACGCACGACATCAGTAAGTTAAAGAACAAATAATGTTGACTAAAATATTTTAATTAGCCTTTGATTTTTTGTGATTTTTGCAATAGGAGTGTATATTGTACTTCCCTTTATGGGTATTGCAAATCCATTTCCTTTGTCTATTGCCAATGCGTTTTTTTCTCAATGTTGATTGGCCCTGCAAAATAATATAAATTTGATAAATTATTATGGACATTAAAATATTGTATACAAACCAATCGGTAAAGTTCTTAACATATAAAATCATGCCTATTATTTTTAGAAATATAAAAATGGTTGTAAATGTATTACACGGGTGCATGTAATTTAGCTTTCATAAACATATAGAATCAGTTAATGCAATTTACACATCATCTGTGCATATTCATAAGCTAATTTGATGGTTGGAGTGTTACCATTGTTTTAATTTTGTTGATTCTTCACTCCCATCTTCAATCTGAAATGTTGTCCTCTTTTTGTTTGTAACTTGTATACCTACAAATTTTGTTGAATAACTATTGTAATGAAATATCTGATTGAAAAAATTGAAATACAATCATTTGTATTTTGATTACCATTGAAACATGTAACATGGAGACATGTTCTAATAATGATTGGCATTGATTGAATTTTTCATATCAAAACTTGTCTTTTAGATTGAATAGATTCTTCATATCAAATTTGAATATAAATTTGATGTTGTGTATTTCTTATGATAAGCATGCATTTGTTTTTAAAAACAAATCTTATTAGAACGAATTTCTACATATGTTTAAGTCCATACTAGGTCTTGATCTTGGTCATGGTAGATGTTGCACTACCACTCCTATTATATTTTTGAGAAACTAATTAGTGAATATATATAAACATCAAAATTGTAAAGTGTCATGAATTGAATGAAAATAATACCAAAATATGATATTGTGTTTGGTAAAAGGGATAATCTTTTGATCATCATCTTAAACCTATGGTATTTTGTTGATATTAATATTTAAGAAACCCAAAGGAGAGATCAGAAACCCAAATGGAGAAGCTCGATTTTGGATTCAAATAAAATTAGAAATCTAGAAGGAGAAGGTCAATTCATGTTGGGGACAAGGGGAGGGATGGGATCATTTGGATTATTACCCAATTTTATTTTATTTTTTTTAAAAAAAGGTCGATTACGCATATTCAATTACCTAAGTATTCCATGCGCGTTGGATTTGTGCATATTCAGAATAGTTGGTCTTTGATATTGACTTGTATTAATCCAAATGAACATATGTCTTGAATTTATAGTTTTGATATTGTGTTTAGTAAAAGGGATAATTTTTTGACCCAGAATTGGAATCATCATCTTAATCTTGAGGTAATTATTTGATATTAATATTTAATTTAAAGTTCCATGCGCTTTGGATTTGTGCATATTCAGAATTGGTGGTCCTTTATTATTTACTTGTGTTAATCCAAATGAAAATTATGCTTTTGATTTTGTGTTTAATGAAAGAGATAATATTTTGATCATCATCTTAAACTTGAGGTATTTCGTTGATATTAACATTTAAGAAACCCAGAAGGAGAGATCAGAAACCCGGAAGGAGAAGGTCGATTTTGCATTCAAATAAAATTAGAAAGCTTGAAGGATGAATTCGATTACGCATTCAAATCAAATTGGAAACCCAGAAGGAGAGATCATAAACCCGGAAGGAGAAGGATAAGTTAAGGGAAAAAACATAGTAAAACGACGTCGTTTTGCCTTTGGGGGTTTAAATTACAAAAATACCCCTGTGCTGGATACCAAAATTGGTTGGATCAAAAGAATTCTTATTATATAGTATTCTAGGATTACATAAGGAAGGAAATACTATAGAATAAGCAAGATTATAAAGGAAATATAGGAAAAATTACAAGGATAATATAGGCGCAACATTTGACGATTATGAGTCAGGAGGCAAGGTAGCATCAGGGAGCTCGGACCGAGGATTCTTGGAAACTACCCTCGGGCGACCATCCCGGGATCCCACAGAGAACCCATAGAAGGCAGGATGAATGCAGAGTTCGGCATAACCGTTATGAACGGGGGATTCAGGGCAGACTCCCTTGCAGTTCCTAACGTCCTCGGGAGAAGGAGAGCCAGGAGATGGAGGTCTTTCTGGAGTAGCCAGGGCTTGGAGAGAGAAGGCCGAAAGAGGAGGAGAATCAGAATGGAGAGCTTCCCAGATTTTAGGAACCAATTGGCCTAAGGTTTTGTTCAGGAGACATCTGAGTCGAGCTTATAATGATAACGCTCCAAGGCACCGGGTTTGTAGAAGCTCTCATGGAATTAACGTTTGTACCTACCAGGAATCCACCCTCGCATTTGCTTATGACCAAGGTAGTCTAGTGGTTGTTTGACTCGGTTGCGACTTCTTCCACAGCTTTCTCGAACTCAGTAGATCGGACGAGCTCCTCTGAAAGGGCGATGCTGTAATCACGGAGATTAGAAACATCTCTCCAAGGTTGTAATTCCAGCTCAAGCTCGGAAATATGGGACTCTAGCTCGGCCGAAAGGAGCTTCCTCTGTTCTAGCTATTGAGCCAAGGCATCAGACCGACGCTTTTCCTCTTTTAGATCATGGGTAAGAGCAGATAGGTGACGTTGGAATGTAGACTCAAGAAAGTCTCGGAAAGAAACCAAGCTGAGTACGTCAGAGGATAACTCGAATGCCTGAAACGTCAAGGATTAGATGTTGATAGAAGGGTGCAAAGAAAATAAGACACAAGAGAGAAAATAAAGTTACCAAGGGATCGGAGCGAGGAATCTGTAGTTGTGCATCCCTCGGAAGGGAAAAAGACTGGTGGATTAGAGCCTCAGACCGAGATCTTTTTCGACTGCAACTTAGAGGATCGTTGGCTAGAGCGCCAACCAAGTTTGGGAAAGGAAGAGAGACAGAGGCAACAGAACCGGGCCCCACAAGAGGAATCTCACCTGAGGGGCTCGGGTCATCTAGCTCGGTAAAGACAGTATGATCGGGAACTTGGTGGTAAGACGGATCTCATCTGGTAGAGATCGGAGAACTAGAAGAGGAGAAAACAGGTTAGTCGATATGAAGAAAATACAAGGAAAATGAGAATAAATCATCAGAGTAAAAGAAGAAGTTTGAAAGGTAACCTTGGCTGGGCTAAATGGCGCGGTAGTGAGGAAAGGTGAAAACTTCGGGAGGGTACACCTCGTAAGGCCAGGTGATATGAATCTCCTTACGAAGATCCTGAATTTGAACCTCCTTACGAAGATCCTAGTTTTGCGGAATGATTAAGAGCACCCTCCTAAGTGTCGATCGAAAGCACCCCCTTTCAAAGAAGAAGACACACTTCGAGATGAACTTGAAAGACACAACTTTTGAACTTCAGTAACACAAGGTCGAATTCCACACGCCAAGCACTACTTGCACCAACTTGAGATGGACACACCTAGATCTCAAAATCGGGGGTTTCAATCTAACGATTGACCTAATCTAGCGATTAGAGGTTAACCTACCGGTTAAATGAGATAAAACTCAATATAAGATGATTGTTGTATATAATTGTCTATCAATAAATTCGTTCACCACCCTATTTATAAGATTATAGGGTGATTAAAAAGTGCAGGATACAATAAGGTAAGGAATATTACATCTTAACCAAAAAGGAAACACTTAAGGCAGCTTTTGCAAGCTAAAACCTTATTTAACTATAATTAAAATTCATCATACCATAACACAAAGGTATGAACGAATTTATTAAATAAAAACAATAAAATAACCTAAATAATAAAGCGATAAACTGTTGTTGAACCAACCCACTAATTGAAGGCCCAGTCGGTTCTTTTAAGGCACTTCAATAAAACTTCTTCACGACTTCAATCTTCAGAAATGAGAGTAATAACTAGCATAGCCCTCATCTTCTTCTAATATTCATCACGAACTTGTTTCATAAGAGTATTGAGAACTTTGAACAACTTCTTCCTTCCAGACCTTGGCACAGGAAATAACATTAAAGAATAACCTCTGGATATTCGTATCATTCCCTCCCTCTTCAAGAAGATTCGTCCTCGAATCTTGGCTAAATGTAAGAAAATGAGATCAACATAAATACTCCACGAAGGAAAAATATTTCTCTTACGAAATGGATTCAACAGCTTCTTAAAATCCAGAGATGCCCAATATGCGTCATGGAAAAACTCTTGATCCCTAACACCAAAATCAGAATGCATATGAGCTTCAATGGACTTCTGAGCATCAACAACTTCGGGAACACGTGCAACTACTAGAATATATTCATCATCAAACGTAGGAATTTCATCAAGAACATAATGAGCATCTAGAACCTCATCATCCTTAGCCTCTTCGTCGAATACTGGAACATCTAGAACTTCATCATCTTTAACCTCTTCGTCGAATACTGGAACATCCAGAACCTCAAAATCCTTAACCTCTTCGTCGAATACTGGAACATCTTTAAGGAAATAGTCAGCAACCCGAACATCACTCTCCATAAAAGTAGGACCAACATCGCCAACATGGTCAACAACATCAGTAAGCACAAACTCGACCTCGGGAACATGGAATAGAGGATGGTCTTCTTTCAAAACCTCAACAACTTGAGAAGTAGAATGCCTATTAACCTTTGGTGTCTCCACATGCATCTTACGAGGAATACTCTGAATTGAATTCCGGATGTCTTGATATTGCCGTTGACGTTCTTGTTCTTCCAGAAAAGATACAGGGACAAAATGTTTTCTCAAATAGTACCTCAACTTTTCCCAAGTAACGATTTTAGACCTCCCTTGCCTACGACGATCTTTCTTCAAGTCATACCACCAGTCATAAGCATAGTCTTCAAACTGATCAGAAGCAATACGAATCTTCTCACATTCGTTGAACTTGTAAAATTGAAAGTGATATTCCACTTGTTCCTCCCAAGCCAAATATGCTTCGGGTCCATCATTACCCGTAAAGATAGGTGATGCGAAATACATTTAACCGTTCAGTATGGGTAAATCATTATAACGGCTGTAAGAATAATATTTCCAAATTCTAACAAGAATAAGGAAAATAACACAAGTTGAATCACCCAAAACGGAGCTATAATGAAGAAGATATGGAATTTAGAAGAAAGTATGGAAACAAGAGGTAATTAGTTTCGGAAATTCAGTATACTGCTCCAAAATTCAATCAGATGAAGTTTAATCACCTTTAAACTTTCCGAAAATGAAACAAATCCTCCCCCAATCAATTTAGCTCAGAAAACTCGTTGGAAACTTCCACCAATTATGCCAATCACAGACAAAGCACAATACAACTGCACAACTTTTTTTTTTTTTTTTTTTTTTCAGAATCTATGAACCAACTTGAAAAATCAATATCTCCCAACTCGAAAACCCTTTTTGAACGATTCCAAAACCTAAACGTATAACACGTTCAAAACGTATGATCGATCCAACTGCGATTTTAGGTCAATACTGAGAATCCAAAATACTTTTCACTAGATGGTCGAAGATCTACCTTTGCTCTTGATACCAACTGATATGAATCTCCTTACGAAGATCCTGAATTTGAACCTCCTTATGAAGATCCTAGTTTTGCGGAATGATTAAGAGCACCCTCCTAAGTGTCGATCGAAAGCACCCCCTTTCAAAGAAGAAGACACACTTCGAGATGAACTTGAAAGACACAACTTTTGAACTTCAGTAACACAAGGTCGAATTCCACACGCCAAGCACTACTTGCACCAACTTGAGATGGACACACCTAGATCTCAAAATCGGGGGTTTCAATCTAACGATTGACTTAATCTAGCGATTAGAGGTTAACCTACCGGTTAAATGAGATAAAACTCAATATAAGATGATTGTTGTATATAATTGTCTATCAATAAATTCGTTCACCACCCTATTTATAAGATTATAGGGTGATTAAAAAGTGCAGGATACAATAAGGTAAGGAATATTACATCTTAACCAAAAAGGAAACACTTAAGGCAGCTTTTGCAAGCTAAAACCTTATTTAACTATAATTAAAATTCATCATACCATAACACAAAGGTATGAACGAATTTATTAAATAAAAACAATAAAATAACCTAAATAATAAAGCGATAAACTGTTGTTGAACCAACCCACTAATTGAAGGCCCAGTCGGTTCTTTTAAGGCACTTCAATAAAACTTCTTCACGACTTCAATCTTCAGAAATGAGAGTAATAACTAGCATAGCCCTCATCTTCTTCTAATATTCATCACGAACTTGTTTCATAAGAGTATTGAGAACTTTGAACAACTTCTTCCTTCCAGACCTTGGCACAGGAAATAACATTAAAGAATAACCTCTGGATATTCGTATCACCAGGAAAACTCCCCGTTCTCAGGAATCCAGTATTGAAACAGGTGCACCGGACTCTTTAGCAGAGTCTCGTGATCCGAGCGTAGCTCGTCAGGAAGCCGGGGTATTCGGTCTTCGGATGTGACGTTGCGATTCCACCAAGAAGCCGGATAGAGTGAATGATCAAAGGCATAATGACCATCCACGAGCCATCCCCTTGGATAATCGATAAAGTCCCGAATGAAGTGGGCATCGGGAATGCGAGAGGCGAAGATAGGTCCACAGGGATTCGGCTTGCGGCCACAGAAAGACAGAGAAAGACCAAAATAGGTCCACAGACTCGGGGAGGAACGAGTCCCATTCGAAAGGAGGAACGAGTACACAGCAAGACAGATCGAGGATTTAGAAGAAACGCTTTTTTTTTTCTCTCTCTCCTACTATGGGCGAAAAACACACACCCAATGTGCGATTGATCTTTTTCTTATTCTTCTACTGATTTTGTGATTCAATTCCGATTGAATTTGCAGCCATGGGCAAATCTAGTAGTAGTAATAAGCGGAAGAACAACAGGGCTAAGGATGAGACGAGAAATATGATGGCGAGTGATGGGAGATCGCTTTTTGGAGGACAAGAGATTGATGATGATGATGATCGGTTTGCTATGTTAGATGCGGAGTATGCTGGATTATCAAATCCGAATCAAAACCACAGAATCCGAAACTCGATCGGAAAAGGCTTTAATATGACCGCAAAGGGTAATCCTGTTGAGGACAGGTTTAATAAACCTAAGGGGGCAGAAGTATTAAACCGTATTCAGGGTGGAAAAGGTTTTGGAGAGGCTGAGGTTGAGGATTTAAAAGAGGCAAAGGAGTTCGAGGATGGGAAAATTTTTGGCGATGGAGCTGAACAGATAAACCCTAAGCGCAGCGGTGAATCTGAAAATTTTGAACGTGAACATGGATTGCTAAAACCTGTGCGCGGCGGTGTAAACACGGAGGCAGTACCTCAGTTGAAGGTAGCAACCAATTCACACAGTGAAGCAATGGCTCAATGGATTAAGAATGCATCAGTTGAAGAGCTCTTTGAAAATATGGGGAAAGCTTATGAAGGTTTTAGGATGATTGAACAGAAACTGAAAGAAAAAGCTAGGGAAGAATCCTTAATCGAGGAGGAACATGTTTTAGGAGGAAAAGGCTTAGCTGGACTGGAAAATGAAAAGGGTGTGGTGAATTCGGATCAATCTGGGAACAAGACTACATGGCCAGCAAGTGATGGTATAAATGTCAATAGGGACAGCGAGGAGGCTTCCATGGTGGCTGGTCGGAGGCCACCGATGATGCTCCGAACTGGGATACCAATTTCGAGCCAGCTGGAAGGCCGAGAGAAGCAAGAGAGCAGCATGGTGTTGGAGGAAAAATTATTGCAGCCTCAGATAGAGAAGAGATTGGAAAGTGTTGTTGTGCCGGCAGTGATTAATCAAACCGACGGGGATGATGCAGCCACGGAAAAGAACAAAGTTGTGGAGCAAGTTCGTATCCTGAAGAGAGGTGAAGACCTAGAAGCACAAGACAAGCCAAGTTGGTCGAAACTGTTCACAAGCAAGCAGGCTGAGGTAAAGTACTATAAACCGGAAATTGTAGATGGTATGATTTTGCCTACTTTTCCTTTGAAAGAGGTTGAAAACAGCTTGAAGAAGTGGAAGAATGTAGTTGTTTGCAAGGTTATTGGGGGTCACCCTCCAATTAAATATTTTGAAGGTTTTCTTCGAAGAATTTGGTTTGGTATGGTTGAAAAGGTATGGCAGGCAAAACCAGGGATTTTTCTAGTGAAACTTGTAAATGAAGCATATAAGGATGCAGTGGTTGAAAGGGGAATGGTTTTCTTTGATAAAAAACCGGTGTTTGTAAAAGTGTGGCAGCAAACAATGGATTTTGATGAGCCGGACACAATTCCCATTTGGGTGCAATTCCCTGGATTGGATCCAGTATATTGGGAGCCGAGCTTATTGTGTAGATTGGCAAGTGCTATTGGAATCCCTTTGCGGATTGATGAGGCCACATGGTATATGGACAGGACAAAATTTGCTAGGGTGTTGGTTGAGGTAAACATGGGGAAGGAAATGCAGAAACGAATTCCATACAGAGATGAAAATAATGTCATTCAGCACCAAGAGGTGGAGTATGAATGGAAACCGGCAAAATGCAGTAAGTGCAAGCTGATTGGCCATGAAACGGAGGAGTGTGTTTGGAAACCCAAACCACTTTCACCTGCAGTAAAAGGAGGAATACAGCAGAGCACAAATAATGGCAAAAAGGGGAACCAAACTCAAAATGCACCAAGGGGAAGTGGAACTGGACAGAACAGAATGACTCCTCAAAGGTATGGTAGAAATACTAAAGATTGGGTGGCTGTTGGGGTAATTAGGGCAGAAAGGAATGGTGAAAGAGAAGGCCAGAATCGAGCTGTTTTAGACCCGTCTCGTGAGGGAAATAAAACGGGCACTATAGAGACCAATATAGAACAGAAAAAGGGAGACCGAGGGGCTGATTTTGGGACCGAAAAAGAGCAGGATAAGAAAGCAGCGTATGAAAACAGTGGTGGAATGAGCAGTAGCACAATTTTGGATGCACAATCAAGAGAGAGTGAAGCTAGGGATGTTCCGGGTAGAGAAATAAGGCAACACCGAGAACGGAAACAACCGGCTGAATCGAATGATGGTGTGGTATTGCAGTTTTCAAAATCTACAAATGTTGGCGTAAATGAGAGAGAAGCAGCTAATAACATAGACCTTGAACTTCATTCAAGGTATGGTCCCCTTTATAATATTGTTAATGATGCATAGTACTATGCTATTCTGGAATGTTAGGGGTCTAAATCAGCCAAGTAAGCAAAGAAAGTGCCGGCAATTTTGTTTTGAAAATAATATAGGCCTTGCTGGCTTGCTGGAAACAAAGGTGAAGGTAGAAAATGAAGTGGACAGATGGGAAAGTCTTGATTTGGGTTGGAAGCTACTAACAAACTGCCCGATAGCACAAACAGGACGAATATGGCTATGTTGGAAGCCAGATTTGTATGATATTTCGGTAATAAACATTGGAGATCAGTGGATTGACTGCATTTGCCGGAAAAAAGAACTCGGGCTGGAGTTTTACTTGACGGTGGTTTATGCTCATAATAGTGAAGTAGAAGCAAGGACCAGAAAACCACTCAGGCTGAATTTATGGCGTTATCTGGAGACTGCAAATCACCAGGATATGCCATGGATGGTGGTGGGGGATTTCAACTCCCCCCTAAATTTGGGAGACCGAACTGGGGGAGAGGATGTAGAGCTAGCTGAGGTGGAAAATTTTAGAGACACAGTGAACTTGATTCAACTGCATGAGCTGAAAAGTACAGGACCTTTTTTCACGTGGGATAATAAAAGGGAAGAAGGCAGAATTTTCAGTAGAATCGACAGAGCAATGGTGAATGAGATGTGGATGGACAGATGGATGGAAGCGATATGTGAGGTAAAACCCAATGATGCATCAGATCATTTACCATTACTTATACACCTAGATGAGCCAAGAAAGTGTTCTGCTAAACGTCCTTTTAAGTTCTTCAATATGTGGGTAAATTCGCCGGACTTTCTTACATTAGTGGAGCAGAATTGGAGGATGCGGAAACACAGTACTCTTGTGGATCTATTTAAAACTCTGAAGGTGCTGGAAATAGCACTTAAACGATTGAACACGAGGGAATTTTCAGACATTCAAAAAAGAGCCATGGAAGCAAAAGAGAAGTGGGAGAACCGGTTCAATCTATTACAAACAAATGTATTGGATAAAGGGCTGCAAGAAAACGAAGCAAGGGCAAGGAGAGAATCTATGGAACTAGCTGAAGCGGAGTTCAGTTTCTTACAGCAGCGGTCTAAGGAGAAATGGATAAAGGAAGGGGACAGGCCAACCAAAATTTTCTATGCTAGCATGAAAAAGAGGCAATACAGAAATCATATAATCAGCTTGAAGATGGGAAACGAAAGAGTGGATGGAAGAGAGGGGGTGGAGCAGCATCTACTGCAATTCTTTGGTGACCGAATGGGAAAGACAGTGATTACAGAGAGTGAAATTGATCCTTTAGTGGCAGCTGAAGGTAACTTTCTTACAGTGGAGCAACAAATACCCTTGATAAAGCCGATTACAGATGATGAGATATGGAGAGCTCTGAATAGCATTGAGAATGACAAAAGTCCTGGAGTAGATGGATATTCGAGCTTTTTCTTCAAGAAAGCATGGGGGATTGTTGGTGATGATATCAAAAAGGGGATTAGGAGTTTCTTTCAGGGTGATGAAGTACCACAGGAATTTAGCAGGGCTGTTTTAACACTAATACCGAAAGTTGATAATCCGCAGTCAGCTGGGGACTACAGGCCGATTTCCTGCTGCCCTGTTTTATATAAAGTCGTCACAAAGATCATGAGTAACAGGTTAAGTGAGGTACTCCCTGAAGTGATAAATGGAAACCAAGGTGCATTCGTGAAAGGGAGGAGGATATCACATAATATTCTCCTAGCGCAAGAGCTTTTAACAGGATATAAGAAGCCGAGCAATATTCCGAGCTGCATGATAAAAATTGATATACAGAAGGCTTTCGACAGTATAAGCTGGGAGTTTCTATTCAAATGGCTGGCAGTTCTAAAGTTTCCAGGATTGTTTATTGAGTGGATAAGAAGATGCGTTGAGGATACCACTTATTGTTTCTCTTTGAATGGTGTGTACACGGATTGTTTTAAAGGGAGGAGTGGTGTTAAACAGGGGGATCCGATATCACCTTTATTGTTTGTAATTGGAATGGAATATCTATCGAGACAGCTTAGCCTGGCCATAAAAACGAAAGCTATAGAGTTCCATCAGAGGAGTTTGAAGGGGGAAATTCACAGTTTGATGTTTGCAGATGACCTGTTAATCTTCTGTAGGGCGAGCAAGCACTCAATGGAAGGGGTTAAAACTGTTTTGGAGGAGTTTAGGAAGGTTTCTGGCCTTAGGATAAATGAAGGAAAATCTGAGGCTTTCTTCTCGACAATGACAGAAACTGAATCAAAGATGTTGGCTGATACTCTGAATATAGCTCAAGGAAGTTTCCCAATGAATTACCTGGGACTTCCAGTCTCAACAGGGAAGTGGAGAGCTGAAGATTGTGAGAAAATGGTGGAGAAGATTGCAGGACAAATAGGCACTTGGGGTTCCAGGAATATGGCATATGCAGGTAAAGTGCAGCTTATAAACACAATTTTGTTGAGTAAAGCTAGTCACTGGGCGAATGTTTTTCAAATACCTGAGAGTGTGCACAAAGCCATCGAGACAAAATGCAGAAACTTTCTATGGGGCAGAAAGGAAGGGGAGAAAAGAGTTACACCAGTGTCTTGGAAAACACTTTGTATGCCAAAGAAAAGTGGAGGAGTTGGCCTAAGGGATCCTTCATTCTGGAATAGAGCTTCTCTGTGTAAGCTGGTTTGGGATGTATGTCAAAAGAAGGATATATTGTGGCTGAAATGGGTGCAGGCATACTACTTGAAGGATGAAGAATTTCTTGACTACAGCCTAGAAGGGCACACATATAGTTGGAGTTGGGGCAAGTTGGTGTCACTGAAAGATGAAATTCGTCCATACCTAATGGAATGTGTTGACATGAAGGGAAATTTCAGCACGAGCAAGGCATATGGATACCTCAAAGGAGCAGGCCAAGAAAAACATTGGTCAACGAATATATTGTGGAAGTCAGGACTACAGCCTAAACACTCATTCTTTCTATGGATGTTGTTAAAAGGGAGATTATCGACCATAGCGAGACTTCAGTCGAAAGGGATAATACCTCATGTGGCAGATGTTTGTACTCTGTGTGGGCAGAATGGAGAAACGATGCAGCACATATTTTGTACATGCCAGTTTACAGTGGAGCTCCAAAAACATTACAGGGTGGAGACTGGCGGAAACTTCAGAGAGTGCTTGAGGAGGATGAGAAGAATGGTAGGATGGAGAAAGAGAATAAGATTCCACCGACTTATCAGCATCTTCTATAATGTATGGAGGGAGAGGAATAACAGAATCTTTGAGGGGAAATTTAGGCAGGTGGATGCTCTAAAGGTGATGATTGAAACAGGCTATGACCCCTTTGATTGATGTTGAGGATAGCGTGAATGGATCCTAGTATGAAACTTGGTACATATGTCGTAGGTACCGCACTGATTACCTTTGGTATTTCAGAGGTGTTGGGCTGCTGGTGTAAAAACCAGTTACCCAGCCTTGGCCCGTGACACTATCTTAAGACTTGACGGATTGGTTTTGGGGATATATCCCTAGTATGAAACTTGTACATATGTCGTAGGTACCGCACTGATTACCTTTTGGTATTTCAGAGGTGCTGGGCTGCTGGTATAAAAACCAGTTACCCAGCCTTGGCCCATGACACTATCTGATTTGATGGAATGGTGGAGGGGTTTTACCCCAAGTATGAAACTTGTACATATGTCGTAGGTACCGCACTGATTACCTTTCGGTATTTCAGAGGTGTTGGGCTGCTGGTATAAAAACCAGTTACCCAGTCTTGGCCCATGACACTATCTGATTTGATGGAATGGTTGAGGGGTTTTACCCCAAGTATGAAACTTGTACATATGTCGTAGGTACCGCACTGATTACCTTTGGTATACAGAGGTGTTGGGCTGCTGGGTGAAACCAGTTACCCAACCTTGGCCCATGACACTATCTAAAGACTTGACGGGCTGGATCAAAGAAGATTATAAGCATACTCAAACCAGACTACATATGGCTTATTTGATTTCTATGGGAAATCAACTAGGGCAGACTTGTGTTTTGACATGTCAATTCACAGATATGCTATGGTGGATTTTCCCTTAATCATATACGAGCCGGAGACCAAAATGGAACGTTGAAGACACCAAAGCTCCAAAGGTGGATGCAGATTTGGCAAGATATGCAAGGACATAAGGAATGGAATGATAGTTTTCTAAAATCCTAGCAATATCTTGATGAACTAGTTATGATCATAGCCACTTGCATTTCATATGGCTGTAGAATAGTTGTTTTTTCTCCTTTTGGTTAGTTATTTATATCTGTTGAATGTTTGGCTTAGAGTGATGGCCAAATCAGTTGTATGAACTTTTTTGAGCAATTTAATAGAAGAAAATATTACATCAAAAAAAAAAAAAAGACTCGGGGATTCCACATCGGCATCAGTTGACCAGGAAGTCATGATAACCACAAATCCGTTATGATTGATTTGAGCAGGAGAAATCTCGTAGTAGTAAAGGAGCTCAGAAATATAAAAGAGGAAAGGGTAGAGTTAGACCATAATGAAACAGACGCTTCGGAATGCACGACCCATTGATCTAATATTCATCTGGCTGTAAGGAGGTAAGTTGAGCATCCGTTACCAAGGGGCAGAACATTCGAGACAACTTCATGAATTTCTGCATCAATCCAATCCCGCGCTAGGTTAGCAAAGGCCCTTGAACGTTGGAAACAACCCCCAGTGGTCGGATACGCGAGAACTCATCCGGGATTCGACCGGTCCCCGTCCAAAAATTCAGACGCTGAGAATTGGTACCTTCATTGAAAGGGACAATCTCGGGGCGAGGCATATCGCTACAGGAGGATGAAGCAGTGGTGCTAACAGGGGAGTCAAATGGAATTGATGAAACCAGGCGTGAACGGTTTAGAGCAAGTGGACAAGAATATTCAGAAAATGAGGAAGAGTTGTTGGAAGGGTGATCAGCCATGCGAGTGGAATGGGAAAAAAGAGGGAGGAATTTATAGTACAGATAAAAGAGCAAGGCGGTGGAAGATTAAGAGGCAAGGACAAGTAGTACCTAGGAAGAAGACAAAATGATTAAGTCACTCAAAAGAAGGAGAAAATCGGAAACTGTGCAGCCGTCAGGCGAAAAGTATGCTAACATGGGCCCACACATTAAAAGGGAGTTACTCTTGGGATAACGAAATGGCAAAGTCCACAAAGCCTCGGCTAGGAGGGCTCGGATAGAAAAGCAGAGGGATCGGGTAAAATCAAGACAAGCATTGCTCTCATGAGAGCCAACGCTCGTCTTGGGGAGCTTGTGATGATACGAAATACGTCATCCTTCTGAGGGAGTATGATGACTCAGCCACTTAAGGAAATTACTAGGAAAGTATATAGAGCACGTGAGGAGATCTTACCAAGATACAGGAGGTATAGTGTCACGTGATACATACGTGAAGAGGAGGAAAGAAATGATGAGTCAGCAGAGGGAAAGAAGGGCTGAACCAGATGCTCTAGGACGCCTATAAAAGGAGGCCGCAATCAGTCATTTCAGGTAAGTTCTCTAACTTCTGAGTATAGAGTTTTATCTTTCCTTTCAATATACGAAATCTCATCATCACACCGGAGCTGCTACCCTCGGGTGGCTCCGAGGGCTTGTTTTGCAGGTTTCGGACGAACAGGTCCTTAGAAAATCTCTTCTGAGGCTCAGGAGCTCGGACAGACGAGCATTCTTAGCGAGCAGTTTCCATGCTTCATCTGCTACCAACATCTCGAAGTCCTCAGATACCTCAACTATCTGAGGCACCAATTACTGGAGCGGATTCCCCCGCATCAAATTGTTTATGAGAGTAGCCATGAATTGAGATATGTTTTTTAAATGAACTTCTAGCTAGCACACAATACAATTTACAACACATTCAAAATAAAGACAATTTGAAATAATATTTATTCTAAGAGAAAATAGTAATTCCACGGTAATCAACTAATGGATAATGTTTCATATTATAAGATAAATATAAAATGAGAATTTATTCCCGTTGACCGGAAAAGTAACAGACAATCCGCCGGTGCGGTTGTATTGATCGGAAATGTAAAAAATACAGCTACAATCTAACCGTTTACAATCAGTTTGATCATATCCCATAGATAGTTCTAATCTATTGATTAACTAGCCTTTATGCTAAAGAGGTGAGCTGAATTGCTCAACCGCTACAGTAGCAGTTCCAAGCTTTACTGAACACCCCATTTTGTTAAGTACCCCTTTTGCAGATAAGCCCCCAATACTTCTGAAATTACCATCACATCCCTCAGATCCTGACATTCCCTCATCCTTAACTTCAAGCTTGTCCTCAAGCTTTGATAGTATAAAAAATTGGGATATCAAAAATGATTATTTTCTGCAACCTAAGAGCCTGCCTTTCCTTGCCAAGACTGTAGTATTTGCAGCTCTGCCTCTGTTCCATACAACTCCAAAAAATCACCTCCATTTGCACATGGTTCTCCCCTTTCTGTCATGCAAAATGAACTAATGACATATACGATTAATTGTTGAATTTCCTGAACATCCATTTGCCATGAAAACTCAATACCATGCCCCAACATCATATAAATCAAATGTAGTTTCCAATCCCACCAGATCATTCTTATATTCATGCTTATATCCTTTTGACCATTTCTAGTCAACTGCAGCTCCTTCTGCCATAAATCCAGTCTCATGCACCATATCTTGTTGATAATTAGGTCAGAAAATATTGATTGTTTCTCCAATATTTCAAAGAGATCAAGCAGCACTTGTTCAAAGCCATCATTTCCATCTCTTCCCTTGCAAAACAATGCAACTCCCTTGAACACAGTGCCAATTAAGGCCTGGTTCCTTAATTTTAACTCAACAGAAAATACACTTTGTGAATTTGGCTTGTACCCTGGCATTGTTTCTTCCCATTCTATCTGCCAATTCATTGTTATATCATCATGCATAGTCAACTTTGAATCTGGCCAGTGCCAACCGTATGCACCAAACTCAATCTTCATCCATGATCTCCTATTGTAGAATCTCTTGTTAGAATGAAGCATCAGCTTCTGATAAGTCCATATTCGCCAACATGACATCCGAATCCTTTCTTGTGCCTCCATAACAATGTTCCAGAATATCCATAATCTTGATCCCGCATATAGCAGAATCCCTTGCTTTTGAAAGTATCATCCTCCTCCCATGGTACAAGAAAGACCTTTCTTCTGAAAACGTGCTTCATCACCATACACATTGATACATATCTTGAAACTTCACCAAAATAATCATTTGAGCTTCCAATGACTTTCATATGGAGCATCTGATTTTGAATGGATACATTAGACTCACTCCTCACATGGTAAAACTCATATGGATGATGTTTATATTTCAGAAAACCATTGGGAATATCTCCAGTCAAATGTCGTTTTTTCGTGTAATCTTGGTGTTGATGAACTTGTTGTAGGTTGAGCAATAATATCAATGGAATCTCCACTGAATAAGTGGTTGAATAAGTGGCTGCCGCAAGGGTCTGAAGACACTCCTTACCAAAGTTCTGAAGCTTAAGACCTGCTGCAAATAATGGCACCACTTTTATAGACACACACTCTCTTAAACCCCCAACCTTTTTCTTGAGCACACCAGTGAGCTTATTCAGTCCATCCTCAGTGACTCCTCTAATGTATTCCCTCCATCTTAAGTGGCAGATTGACCTCAAGCTACAATTCGGAAATTCAACAACGCACTGTCTATGGAAAATACTTAAGTGGCATGTATAGTTGCTCAATTGTAGGATGAGAAGAATGGTAGGATGGAGAAAGAGAATAAGATTCCACCGACTTATCATCATCTTCTATAATGTATGGAGGGAGAGGAATAACAGAATCTTTGAGGGGAAATTTAGGCAGGTGGATGCTCTAAAGGTGATGATTGAAACAGGCTATGACCCCTTTGATTGATGTTGAGGATAGTGTGAATGGATCCTAGTATGAAACTTGGTGCATATGTCGTAGTTACCGCACTGATTACCTTTGGTATTTCAGAGGTGTTGGGCTGCTGGTGTAAAAACCAGTTACCCAGCCTTGGCCCGTGACACTATCTAAAGACTTGACGGATTGGTTGTGGAGATATATCCCTAGTATGAAACTTGTACATATGTCGTAGGTACCGCAGTGATTACCTTTTGGTATTTCAGAGGTGTTGGGCTGTTGGTATAAAAACCAGTTACCCAACCTTGGCCCAAGACACTTTCAAAAATATTTGACGGACTGGATGAGGGACTATGGCCCTAGTATGAAACTTGTACATATGTCGTAGGTACCGCACTGATTACCTTTGGTATTTCAGAGGTGTTGGGCTGCTGGGTGAAACCAGTTACCCAACCTTGGCCCATGACACTATCTAAAGACTTGACGGCTGGATCGAAGAAGATTATAAGCATACTCAGACCAGGCTACATAATGGCTTATTTGATTTCTATGGGAAATGAACCAGGGCAGACTTGTGTTTTGACATGTCAATTCACAGATATGGTGGATTTTCCCTTAATCATATACGAGCCGGAGACAGAAATGGAACGTTGAAGACACCAAAGCTCCAAAGGTGGATGCGGATTTGGCAAGATATGCAAGGACAGATGGAATGGGAGCGCATTCATTATAGCAATCCGGATCCTCTACGCAAAATATTCCACGCCAACTTAACGCCAAAACGACGCCGTCTATTCTGTTGGAGTAAATTGTATTACCACACCTACGTCAATCTGTTTACACTTAAATGTTTTACCTTAACTTCCACTGTAAACCTGAATTAACCCACTTTATCATGTTTCCGTAGTATTGAATTTTACCAATAATAATAATAATATTATCCATGCTTAATTAAACTTTGAGCTCATAGGTAATTCATATGTTTATAAATAAATAAATTTAAAATGTTATATCAATTCATTTAATATTATTTTAATCAAATAATATTGAGAATGACTACAATTTTTTGAATTAAAAATGTTAATATTCAACATAAAACTCTATTATAAAATGCATAATCATCTTTTAAAACCATATTTTACAACCATTATATTCTATTTTATCATTTACAAATGTATTTTTATTATACTCTATATCTATATATATAATGATACCTACTTACACATATAGTTACGGTGTAAGTTTTGATTTTGTATCTAAATCTTATTTCTGAACAATTTGATTTTGAAATATATTTTTCTGCTAGGTTGATCTATAATACGTTTTGGTAGGAGAATATAAAAAAAAGACAACTGTATTTTATACTCTATTTTATGTTTAAGAAATGTATATTATAAAATGTATAAATTTTCGATTAATTTCTCTGCCCTTCTCAATTAATTTGTGTAAATATAAATATAACAAAATTATTTGAATATAATATAATTAAATAATATAAAATTTTAAATTTATTTACTTATAAACATTATGTACGAGCTCATACGTCAACTTAAATATAAATATATAAATTGAGTGTAAGTTGGTGTTAATGATATTATTACTTTTGAAAAATTAAAACCAACCAAATCGCAAACGTAACAAAACACAAGTTTATGGTGAAAGGCGGTAAAATATTATATTGGGTAAAAAATGGTAAAACATTTAACTCTAAACAGATTCTAGACTTAAATGCGATAATATTCGATTGCGTAGAGTTGGCGTAGAATATTTGCGTAGAGGATCCGGACTGCATTATAGTTATTCTAAAATCCTAGCAATATCTTGATGAACTAGTTATGATCATAGCCACTTGCATTTCATATGGATGTAGAATAGTTGTTTTTCTCCTTTTGGTTAGTTATTTATATCCGTTGAATGTTTGGCTTAGAGTGATGGCCAAATCAGTTGTATGAACTTTTTTGAGCAATTTAATAGAAGAAAATATTACATCAAAAAAAAAAAAAAACTGCTCAATTGTAAACAAAGAACAAAGCACACTTGGAGTAACCACCAACCAATATCTTTCTACCTGCCAGTGCTATCTAATTCTCCCTTCCACTTATCTCTAAGCTTCTCAAGCTCATGGTTACACAGATAAAACAATGAAGCAACCAAGATATTTCTTATGGTTCACATTGAAAGATTAGTACCATTTTTCCTGTATGGAGCAACAACAACAATTTCCAATTCCTCACTTCTCAAATAAGCCTTCTGCATTGCATTAAATTCCATATCTGTTGCTTTGTCTTGTCTGGAGACCACTACATTTTTAAAACCATAAGCTTCTGTATTTCCAGTTCTTCAACATATGAGCTTGATGCCAAATTCTATAAAATCCAAACCAACTGACATCTTTATCTACTGCCTAATTTGGCATAACACCATGCTTTTGTTCTGCTCTTATGTACTCCACCATATCATCCTTAAACTTTCCACAGTGGTCCTTAGAAACTAGCACTGCCCTGTAATTTCTCGGCTTAATGACATCTTTAACATGTACACCATCACAAGAGAATTCCAAGCATTTCACTGATTTTACTAGTTGTAGACAACTAAGGTTTTGAGGAATACTCGGATCATAACACACAATGGCTTCAGCAACTATGCTATCTTTATCATCATCATTTTCAGTTTCAACCATTTCAGCCTTAGCTATATTATCAGATGTTCTATCTACCGACTCAAATAACTTCTCAGGGAATTCAAACTGCCACATAGCATCCATTTTTAAAATCCCTTCATCAGTTATCACAGAATCAATATTTGTTTCTTCCACATAATCAACTGAACCTCTATGAATGAACTCATCAATTCCAGGATCAAAACAAGTATCATGCTCAGAAACTTTTGCAATATCACCTAAAACATTCTGATCATCAAATTCATCAATCACAGAACCTCTATCCTCATAATCATTATCCATAAAATCCACGAACTCTCCAGAAATTAAATCTAATGACCTCACAGATTCATTACCCCCATTATCCAGTTTATCAAACAACGATTCACCAATGATTGGGGCAGATTCAACAAATCTTTTAGTCATATGAAAAGTAGTGAGATCGGATTTACCCGAAGATGATATTGTGAGAACTGAATCCTCAGTAGTGTCACTAGAATACAGCGTTGAGGACTGCCCGACCTTCTTCCATACCTCCGAAGAACGAACCTCGAGAACTTGCGCACGAGCTGTGTTACTGGAGGTTGAAACCGAGGACTGCTCAAGCTTCTCCCACAAATTCACCGAATGTTCATCCCTCAATCGATCTGCGCGGCAAGAAAACACAGAAACATTGTTTACTGTATCGCTTAAAGTTTCTTGTCGAAAACCGCCTGTTCCTATTTCGTAGTGGACTGCAGCGCCGCCGTGATCCAGCCGTCTTCTGAAATCACCCGCAGTGCTGCTGCCGTGGCCCAGTCGTCGTCCGAATTGAGTCGCGGTACTGTTGCGTTTGCCGTCGAACTCTATTTCTTCTATGAATGTTCGTCGGGATTCTTGTGCAGCTCCGACGAGCTTCTCATCAATCCGAGCTTCCCATTTTTTCACGAATTGCTCTCATTTTTTCACGAATTGCTCTCATTTTTTCACGAATTGCTCTCATTTATTCGTTGTGGTGTTTTCTGCCATAACCCCAGCCAAGAAACGACTCGTGTCGAGCGCCGATTCGATTCCAGTCACCAGCTTCGTCTCCGCGCTGGCAATCCGCGATTCCATTTCGCTTCCAACTCCTTCCACGAGTTTCCCCACTGCCGCTTGTTGCGTGTACCATCCGCCATGATTCTTTTCGAGGAGCGCAAGCTATGATACCACTTTGTCACGTTCCCGTTGTGATAAAATGCATCAGTTAAAATAGCCAACCCGGGTTCGGTTCGACCCGCTCCGGTTCAGAAGTCAAGCTGGTCAAGAACCGGATTTTCACTCGATCGTTGGCTCTTTGAAAACAGCTCAGCTTTCCTTTTGTCATTTTCTGATTAATGTTTCATTCTTATCCATTAGTCAGTTTTGGTAGTTAGAGATTGTTGGTTGTATTAAAACAAGGCTTGAGCTGAATTAATTCAACAAGATTTTCCCCCAATATTTTGTGTAACCGTTTTCTTCTCTGGACGCTCCAATGAAGCTTACTGTTTTGTGACTGATTTGTTATGGTATCAGAGCAGGATCTCGATCGGATCTCTGCGTTTTAATTGAGCGAAGCTTGGGTTTTGTATTCCGCGTCGTTTGATCGGAGAAGATGACCAATCCGACTGGAGGCGCTTGGGGAGCTCTCGGAAGAGGCACAGGTGCAAATCTATTCCACGGAGGATCGCCAGGGGCTGGAGGCTCCGGTGCTAGAAACGGCGGCGGAGGCGCTGTCGGAGGAGGAAACGGCGGCGGAGGCGCTGCTCATCTCAATCAGGTGAATCCGTTTCTCGATCTTAATCATTCTGAATTTCCTGGCGTAGTGCTTGTGACTAAACAGTTGAATGAGGGCAATTATGCCTCATGGAGTCGCGCGATGAGGATAGCGCTTGGATCGAAACAGAAGCTTGAATTTGTTGAAGGCAAAGTGAGAAAACCAGCTGTAGATGATCCGATGTATGAACAATGGAGGAAGGTGGATTTCATGGTGACTTCGTGGCTGTTGAACTCAATTTCTCCAGAAGTTGCAGAAGGTTTTCTGTACACTAAGGGAGGAGCTGTCCAGATATGGAGAGAGCTTGAGGAGCGTTTTGGAGTGCCTAATGGAACCTTGATCTATCAGTTAGTGCGTGAGATATCTTCTCTGAAGCAAGGTAACAACTCACTGGCTGTTTATTTCAATAGGATAACTGTGCTTTGGGATAAACTTTCTGATGTTGATAATCTGCCTATATGTGAGTGTGTGGTTTGTACTTGTGGTGCTGCTAGAAAAATTAAAGATAGGGAGAATAGAACTAAGGTGATTCAGTTCCTAATGGGATTAAATGAAGACTATGATGGTGTGAAGGATAATGTGTTGGTAATGGATCCTTTACCTTCAATATCTAAGGTTTTTAATATGGTGATGCAAGTTGAAAACAAAAAATCCACACAGAATCATTTTGCTGATAATGTTGATATTAGCCAAACTGCTTTTCTAGCTAATCAGTCTTATGGTAGTGGTGATAAGTCTGGTTTTAAGAAGAAGGGTGACAAGAGGGAGTATGAGAATAGAAGAGGTCTAAGGTGTGAGTACTGTCAGAAGGATGGACATTCCAGGGACTACTGCTATAAATTGATTGGATATCCTGATGGGTGGAAGACCAAGGATGCTAGAGGTAGAGCTTCTGGTGGAAATAACAGAGGTTTTGCTAATCATGTCAATGATCTTGGTGATAATGATGATACTGGATCAGTTCATCCTGTTCAGCAATATGGGGGTAATGTGTCTCAGCAGTACTATGGAGGAAACTCTCAACAGTATTGTGGGAACTATGGAGGACACTCTCAGCCATATGGTGGGGGTTCTCAACAGAATATGGGATATGGTCAAGCTGGTGATAGTCTGAGGCTCATGATTCAACAAGAGCTCAGACAACTGATGAAAGGAAAAGGAAAGGTTGAAGATGACAGTGCAATTATCAATTTTGCACATTTTAATGATTTTGCAGGTATGACATCATACCATGCTTTGAGTTCTTTTGATTCTGATTTGCAACATTCTTGGATTATTGACTCTGGAGCATCAATGCATATGTGCTCAGATGTTAAAACTTTGACTCATTCTAAACCACAGACAGTTTATACCCCTGTTTATTTGCCTGATGGTTCTATCAAAAGTGTGGAAAATATTGGAAGTGTTGTTTTAGATTCCAGGATGCAGTTGACAGATTGTTTGCATATACCTGGCTTCAAGTTTAATCTGCTATCAGTGAATAAGTTGGCAGTTGATAGATTGATTGCTTGTCTGTTGTATCCTACTTTGTGTGTTGTTCAGGACCTCAGGACTAGAGAGGTCATAGCTGTTGGAAAAGTGGAAAGGAGACTGTACATACTCACCAAGCAATCTTTTGAGAAGAAGTTTATTCAGGATTCATTGGAGGATTTGAAGAAATGGAGGTTACCTGTTGGAAGGACTTTAGCTCAGATAGATAATTGTCATTTTGTAAATAATGCTTCTGAGCACTCACTCTGGCATAAGAGGATGGGTCATCCCTCTCTTAATGCTCTTAGATATTTGCCTGTTAAGAATGCTAAACATTTTGTAAAGGAATATTGTGACATATGTCCTTTGGCTAAACAGAAGAGGTTACCTTTTATACCAAGAGATCACTGTGCTGCTGTTGCTTTTGATTTAATTCATATTGATATCTGGGGGCCTTTTAGGCAAAAATCATTGTGTGGAGCTTTGTACTTCTTAACTATTGTGGATGATTATACTAAATGCACGTGGACTTATCTGATGGCTTCAAAGGCACAAGCTGTTCATATTTTCCAGATTTTTGTAAAGATGGTCTCCACACAGTTTGATGCAAAGGTTAAAGTGGTAAGGTCAGACAATGGTTCAGAATTCTTGAGTGGAGAGTTTCAGAGATTTCTGGGAGAGCAAGGGATTATCCATCAGAAGAGCTGCATTTATACTCCACAGCGGAATGGAGTGGTTGAAAGGAAGCATCAACATATACTTCAACTGGCAAGAGCTTTGGTTTTTCAAGCTTCCTTGCCATTGAAGTTTTGGGGCGAAGCTATTTTAACAGCAACTTATCTACTCAACAGGTTGCCATCTCTTCTATTGGATTGGAAAACACCTTATGAAATGCTTTTTCACAAGGTTCCTGATCTCTCTCATCTAAGAGTGTTTGGTTGCATTTGTTTTGCAACAAACACTTTGCCTCACAAATCAAAGTTTGATCCCAGGTCCAAGAAAGCACTTATGTTAGGATATTCATCTGGCTATAAGGCTTACAAGCTTTATGATTTGTTGGAACATAAGATCATTCATTCTAGGGATGTGGTGTTTCATGAGGATATTTTTCACTACAAGTCATCACAGTCTTTATCACCTCACTGTATACCAATTCCAGCTTCTGATGTTTCACCTCCAGCTATTCAGGATGTTCCAACAACATTGCCAATTGTGTCAGATGAGTTTTTCTCTCCTAATGGTCATTCTCCATTTCCATCAGATACTTCTGAGCATGATTCTTCTCCTGATTCACCTGCTGAACTGAACTCTCTCCCTCCAAGAGTTAGACAAAAACCAGCATGGATGAAGGATTATCTTGTTAACTTGGCTTCTGATTTGGAACCTGTAGAGCCATCCTCTTATCATGAAGCTAGTGGAGATGCTGACTGGATTCTAGCTATGCAAAAGGAGTTGACAGCCCTGGAACAGAATCAGACTTGGGAAATTGTCCCTCTTCCTCCTGGTAAGAGAGCAGTTGGATGCAGATGGGTGTATAAAATCAAACATAACCCTGATGGCTCTGTGGAAAGGTACAAGGCAAGATTAGTGGCAAAAGGATACACACAGAAGTTGGGTGAGGATTACACTGAAGTATTCTCTCCAGTGGCAAAAGTTGTGACTGTGAGAGTGTTTTTTGCTATGGCTGCTGCCAGAGGTTGGAATGTACATCAATTGGATGTAAATAATGCTTTTCTCCATGGATCTTTAGATGAAGAGGTGTATATGCATCCACCTCCTGGATACACAGTACCAAGTCCTAATCACAAGTGTCTGCTGAAGAAGTCTCTTTATGGCCTTAAGCAAGCCAGCAGACAATGGAATCAGGTGTTTTCTTCAACACTTTGCCAATATGGTTTCACTCAGTCTTCTTCTGATCCTTGCATGTTCATTCTGCATGATTCCACTAGATTTTTGGTGCTTCTAGTATATGTGGATGATGTTTTACTAGCTGGAAATTCTGAGGCAGCCATTACTGATGTCAAGACTTTTCTGCATGCTCAGTTTTCAATCAAGGATGGGTGTTGCCAAGTTTTTCCTTGGCATTGAGATAGACAGGAGTTCTTCTGGGATTATGCTTCATCAACACAAGTATATTTCCGATCTGTTGACACAAGCAGGCCTCTTAAACTGTAAACCAGCAGTCACTCCCTTACCAGCTGGAACACAACTCTCAGAAGATAAGTCTCCTCTATTGGCTGATCCAAGCCAATATAGAAGGTTGGTTGGAAAGTTGTTGTATTTGAACTTTACAAGGCCTGATATAAGTCATTCAGTACAGCATCTCAGCCAATTTGTCCAAAAACCAACTGATGCACAGTTTAAAGCAGCTCTTCATGTGCTTAGATATCTGGCTGGAAACTCAAGGATGGGATTGTTTTATCCTGCTGAGTCTGGTGCTTTTATGCACAGTTATTCAGATGCTGATTGGGCCACTTGCAAAACATCCAGAAGATCTCTGTCAGGCTATTGTATCTTTCTTGGAAAATCCTTGGTGTCCTGGAAAACAAAGAAACAAACTACTGTTTCTTGTAGCTCAGCTGAAGCAGAATATAGGAGTATGGCTGTGGTTACTAGGGAGCTTCAATGGCTGTCCTATCTTCTACATGAGTTGGATATCAAGGTACCTTTACCTATTCCTTTGAGATGTGATAACCAAGCAGCTATTCACATCACTTCAAACCCTGTTTTCCATGAAAGAACTAAACATATTGAACTTGATTGTCATGTGGTTAGAAATCAGTACTTGAAAGGATTTCTGGACCCTATTTTTCTCTCCACTAAAGCTCAGCTTGCTGACTTCTTTACCAAGGCTTTGGCACCTCCACAGTTCTTTATGTTTCTGGGCAAGTTAGGCTTGGCTGTCTCATCCAAGTCCAACTTGAAGGGAGGGTGATAAAATGCATCAGTTAAAATAGCCAACCCGGGTTCGGTTCGACCCGCTCCGGTTCAGAAGTCAAGCTGGTCAAGAACCGGATTTTCACTCGATCGTTGGCTCTTTGAAAACAGCTCAGCTTTCCTTTTGTCATTTTCTGATTAATGTTTCATTCTTATCCATTAGTCAGTTTTGGTAGTTAGAGATTGTTGGTTGTATTAAAACAAGGCTTGAGCTGAATTAATTCAACAAGATTTTCCCCCAATATTTTGTGTAACCGTTTTCTTCTCTGGACGCTCCAATGGAGCTTACTGTTTTGTGACTGATTTGTTACGTTGGAACTGACCGGAAAAGTAACAGACAATCTGCCGGTGTGGTTGTATTGATCGAAAATGTAAAAATTACAACTACAATCTAACCGTTTACCATCAGTTTGATCTTATCCCAAAGATAGTTCTATTGATTAACTAGCCTTTACACTAAAGAGGTGAGCTGAATTGCTCAAACGCTACAGTGACAGTTCCAACTTCCAAGCTTTACTGAACACCCCATTCTATTAAGTACCCCTTTTGCAGATAAGCCCCCAATACTTCTGAAATTACCATAAAATCCCTCAGATCCTGACAAAATCCAATACTCAGGCCCATCAATGCATTTGGCCCATAGTTTTATTTATTTAAGTAAGGGAATACTCAAACAAAATATGAGAGAGAAGAGCCCGCGCGCAGGTCAAACAGTAAGAGAGAGAACAAAACTATCCTCTAGATCTACCCCACGACCACAAAAGGAAAAGAATGAATATATATAATAATAAGAGCCAAACGGCCCCTTAGTCACCCACCCTCCTTCCCCCGTAGAACGAAACTCTCCTATCCCTTTCTCCTTAATTTCATTTCTCCCTCTCCAACCAAACATGCGAATCAGAAAACATGCAAAAATCTCCTCCTCGCCGCCGCCCCCCGCCGCCGCCGCCACTACCTCCGCCGTATCCTCCCCTGATCCTGTCTCCGCCGCCACTGAAACCCACCTCCTCTGCCAGCTCAACCAGTCACCGTGGGATCTAATAACCTTCTCCCTGCCGCACGACGACGGTGATTCAGAAACCCTCCTTCCTCCACCAACAATGGTAACTATTACTCCAAATCTCCGCATATCTTCTTATACCTTTTTAAGAACCCAGTTCAAATACCCACTCCCATTTTCGTTTCTTCAAATATATATATATATATATATTTATTAATATCGTCTTCCTATTTCTTCCGGGTCTAGGGTTTTAGAGGATGCTACTTTATGGGTTCGTATGAAAGATTATTTGCCACTTGCTATTATGGATTCATTCGAATTGTTCATGTGGGTATTCTTTTTTTCTTTTGCAGCTGGATGAAGAATATTTCCTCTGGTGGTGCGTCGCCAGAAAAACCGCGGCGGTCAACATTGGAGCGGGCGAGAGGTGAGATACAATCATTTTGTCAATTCAAATCAGTTTCAAGTTGTACTTCCGCCTTTTCAAGCAATTAGGGTTTGCATATTCGATCCACTTATTTATCTCATTAATTGTTTCCATTAAGAAACGGCGAGCTTTAGAGCTAGTGTGGTTGTTGTTTTTATCATCAATTTCAACCATTATTTTTGTCGGTGGGTTTTGAATCATGACGGGATGGTTTTTTGGCAGTCGTAAGAAGAGGAAACGGGATGACGACGATGGGTCGAAAATGCGGGTCAAGAAAAAGAAGGGAAGTGATGAGGATGTTGTTCTATGTACCAAAACGGACACAAAGGGGTGGCAATGCGGGGAAATTGTGAAAGATGGCAATCCCTTTTGCGACTTGCACTTGCCCCGAAGGAACAAGGGCGGCGCCGCCGCTACCAAGAAACAGGCCGACGCAAGTGATGGCCGACGAAGAAAGTCATCGAATAACTTCGAGTTCTACTACTATTCCGGGTTCGGACCCAAGTGGGGAAAGAAACGAGGTATTACTACTTCTTCCGATGATGAATCACTTGAGCACTTTGTGAGCTCCGCTAGTGAAACTGACCAAAAACCCCGCCGCCGTAGTCGTAGAAATGCTGTTAAACAACGTGGTAAGGTTAGTTCTTCTGGGTCATCTGATGAGAATGGGCTCACTTATGATATTGAAGATGAATTTGATGATGATGATGATGAGGATGATGGTAATGGCGGAATCGAGAAAAAGAAATTTCGGAATCGGAAGCCGATCAAGGCCAGGTCACTCAAGTCTCTGATGTAAACCGTGAACTCAACTGTGTGTGTTTAATTTCTTTATTTTTCCTTTGGGTTTTGTTTGTTTGTTTTTATTTTAGAACGGTTGGGTCTGGCAAGCCGGAGCTGGCCGACGAGTAAAAGATGTGCTTACTAGAAAGTGGAGGTGTGTATTTTTTTGTTTGATTATCAATATCTTCGCGTTTGTGTGGCTGCGTCTATGCGTGCAGATATTGATTGTTAGCTTGGTGTTCCTCGGTTTAGTTAAGTACAACTTTCCTTACTTTTACATTTCAATTGATGGCAATATGAAATAACTCTTTCTGAGTTTATTCCTTATATTTGCAATTTCTAATAGATGTGTTCCGGTACTTGATATTATATGGTTGTATTTTTTGGGTACTTTGAATTAATTACTCAAATGGTACGTACCATAAAAGTTCACTTTGTTCTATTTGGTCCCATTGAAATTTTTCGTTTCTATTTAGGCCCTGTTTACTAGAGTTTATTTTTTGCTGTACTGAACTAAAATAAATTTAAATTTATTGAACTGAAATGAAATAAATTTAAATTTACTGAAATGAATTGAAATAATTTTAAATTTACTTGAACTGAATTGAAATAATTTTAAATTTACTTGAACTGAATTGAAATAATTTTAAATTTACTGAACTGAAATAAATTTAAACATATTGAACTGAACTGAAATAAATATAAATACATTTTTATATTATTTAAATATAAAAACACGTTGAGGTGATATAATCTGAACTGAATTGAGTTAAATATCATCAAATTATAGTGCAGGTGATATGAACTTATCTAAACTGAACTGGATTGTTCTGAACTGAATTAAACTAATCCAAACTGAACTAATTCCAAATTGTCATGTAATGAAGACATATTACGGCCCTGTTTACTAGAGCTTATTTTTTTTGTACTGAACTGAACTGAAATAGATTTAAATTTACTGAACTGAACTGAATTGAAATAAATTTAAATTTACTGAACTGAACTGAATTGAAATAAGAAATAATTTTAAATATATTGAACTGAACTGAAATAAATATAAATACATTTTTATATTATTTAAATATAAAAACACGTTGAGGTGATATAATTTGAACTGAATTGAGTTAAATATCATCAAATTATAATGCAGATGATATGAACTTATCTAAACTGGACTGAATTGTTCTGAACTGAATTAAACTAATCAAAATTGAACTAATTCCAAATTGTCATGTAATGAAGACATATTACATTTTGTTGAATCGATTTAAATGAATCACGATTCAAATAATTGTATTGGATGTATAAAAAGTAAAGCTTATGGTATATTAAAGAAATATATTAAGTTGAATATCATTGCCATGTATTTTTCAGGGAATCTAAGTCATTGAATTGTATATCTTAACATTGTTATATTAAAGAGAATATGAGTCATTGAGTTGTATATCATAAAATTATATTTAAGAGTATATGAACTGAACTGAACTAAACTGAATTGTTCTGAACCGAACTAAACTGAAACAAACTGAACTGAACTAATTCCAAATTGTCATATAATGAAGACATATTATATTTGGTTGAGTCGATTTAAATGAATCACGATTCAAATAATTATATTGGATGTATAAAAAATAAATATATATAGAAATATGTTGAGTTGAATATCATAGCCATGTATTTTTCAGGGGATCTGAACTAAATTGGACTGAACTAATATATATTGAACTAAAATAAAAATACTATATTTTCATTTGTTATTAATGAATGCTCATCATCATATAAAAGGAAATTTGATGAACTGGACTGAACTTAATTAAATTTAAATTTAAATTTATTTAACTGAACTGAAATAATTTTAAATATACTGAATTGAACTGAACTGAACTGACCTGAAATAAATTTAAATTTACTGAACTGAACTGAACGGAACTGAAATAAATTTAAATTTACTGAACTGAACTAAAAAAAATTTAAATTTACTGAACTGAACTGAACTGAACTGATCTACATATAAGCTCTGGTAAACAGGGCCTACGTTTGGTTGAATCGATTTAAATGAATCACGATTAAAATAATTATATTGAATGTATAAAAAGTAAAGGTTATGGTATATTAAAGAAATATATTGAGTTGAATATCATAGCCATGTTATGAGTCATTTTGTTGTATATCATAATATTATTATATTAAAGAGGATATGAGTCATTGGCCCTGTTTACTAGAGCTTATTTCTTGATGTACGGAACTGAACTGAACTGAACTGAACTGAATTGAACTGAACTGAACTGAATTGAACTGAACTGAACTGAACTGAACTGAAGTGAAAATTGATGTATTGAAAAATGGAATCAGCATGACTGAATTAACCTGAATTTCATCAAATTGCATTTTCACTGAACTGAACTGAACTGAACTGAACTGAACTGATCTACAGATAAGCTCTGGTAAACAGGGCCATTGTGTTGTATATCATAAAATTATACTTAAGAGGATATGAACTGAACTGAACTGAACTGAAATGAACTAATTCCAAACTGTCATATAATGAAGACATATTATATTTATTTGAGTGGATTTAAATGAATCACGATTCAAATAATTATATTGGATGTATAAAAAGTAAAGGTTATGGTATATTAAAGAAATATATTGAGTTGAATATAATAGCCATGTATTTTTCAGGGGATCTGAGTCATTTGAGTTGTATATCATAATATTATTATATTAAAGAGAATATGAGTCATTTTGTTGTATATCATAATATTATTATATTAAAGAGGATATGAGTCATTGAGTTGTATATCATAAAATTATATTTAAAAGGATATGAACTGAACTGAACTGAACTGAATTGTTTTGAACTGAACTGAATTGAAACGTACTGAACTGAACTAATTCCAAATTGTCATATAATGAAGACATATTATATTTAGTTGAATCGATTTAAATGAATTACGATTCAAATAATTATATTGGATGTATAAAAAGTAAAGGTTATGATATATTAAACAAATATATTGAGTATAATATAATAGCCATGTATTTTTCAGGGGATCTGAACTAAATTGGACTGAACTGATATGAATTGAACTAAAATAAAAATAATATATTTTCATTTGTTATTAATGAATGCTCATCATCATATAAAAGGAAATTTGAACTGAACTGAACTGAATTAAATTTAAATTTACTTAACTGAACTGAAATAATTTTAAATATATTGAACTGAACTGAACTGAACTGAACTGAAAAAAATTTAAATTTACTGAACTGATCTACAGATAAACTCTGGTAAACAGGGCCTTATTCACATAAATGTTACTCTTGTTTCTATTTCGTAAGTAAACTGAATAAATGGTCATATTTTTTACCAAAATTATCCAATTGCCCGAAAGTTTTATGTGATACTATAAAATTGACCTCTGTAATTTTTATAAAAATTAAAATGACAAGTCCGAAGCAGGGGTCGAACCGTGGTTGATCTTCCTTAAGTCTATTACATATTTTTGCATGCAAGATTCTAAAAAAATGTTCTTTTCATCAGTTCCATTCAATCCAGTTAATCCTGGTGAAATTATAATTTGATGAATTATGATTAATTCACGTTGACTTTTTTTTCAATGCACTAATTTTCATTTCAGGCAATTCAATTCAGTTAAAAAATAAACTCGATAAAACAAGGCTAAGTATCATAATATATTTATTAAAAATTAAATAATATATTATTATAAATTTAGTTGTATATTACATATTAGGTTATAAATTTAATTATTATGCTACGAATTTAATTTTATTATATATTGTTCCATGCAGGTACATTTTTATATAATTATGGGGGTTGCTCATGCAGGTACGTTTTTCTTTTGCATGTCCAAATTTTTACAAGAATGCCCTTAATATTAGTAAGGCTAAAAAAGCTAACCAAAATGCAAGGAGGCATGATAGTATTTTGGTAAAAATGTGGACATGCATAAGAAAAACGTGTCTACATGGAGAAATCCATTATCTTATCTCTACTTTCCAGAAGTTTGAGATTTGTTTTATGTAAGTGCTCAACTAGTGTACAAGTTGAATGGTTCCAGCTTTTCTTGTATGGTCAGCCTAATCATAATCTAAGAATTCCAGTCTCGGAGCTTCCCAGCATTTTTGTGTATCCCTTAGAGCATCTCCTATGAGATATCCCCATTTTAAGTTTTTTCATTAAAAAATTCACAAAAAACCTCTAAACTACAAAACCCAACTATCATGAAAATCTACATGAATATCCACATCATTTTTTGTTATGTCCCACTTGAATTTATGTTTTCTACATCATCTTTTCTTTTTTCCTCTATATTATTATTATTATGTAAGATAATATATTACATATTATACTCTAAATGTAGATAGTAAAAAACTTAATAAATGGGTTAATATTAAAAGTAAAAAATATGTTTACAAAATTAAGAAAAGTTAATAGAATTAAAAGCATGTGAGAATGATTTCCATTGCAAAAGTATGGTGGGTGGCCCATTAAACTACTTTTAAGAGCTTTGCAATGGCTGTGAATCTGAGGAGGTTTTGTTCATTTTCTCCCTGGTTTTCAAGAAAAGGGTAGGACAAACCACAATAAATTCCCCATAGGAGATGGTCTTATTATCATAGGAGATGTGAACTAAGTACTGAGTCAAGCGGATAAGTTTGGAGGGATAACTTTTACCCCAAAGTCCAAACCAAACTCAGAAATGTTTGGTAGATTGTTGATCACATTGAGAGTGCAAGAAACTCCAAACATAGGACAATAGGTCAAATAGTGCAATAATAAACATGAAAATTATTGCATATATGGCTGGATGGAGCATTTGCTACTCACAAAATTGCATAATTATTTCCATTATTGCACACCAAGAGTTTGCAAATGCATACTTCAGACTATAGTCCTATAATCTTAGTATATAAAGGAAATAGTAACAAGAAAACACTGCACAAAAGATATGAGGGTCATTCGGCAAATACAAATGCAGCTGAACAAATTGTCATAAGGGTTTGGCAACAGATAGATGAAGTAGGACAAGAACAAAAGAGACCTCATATGTTAACTCAAGTTCTAAGGACTAGTTTACTATACATCTACATAACTGGAACAATCAGAGTTTTGGAGCAATGGATAAGAAACTAAAAGAGTTAACAGGACAACTTCAACAAATTCAAGGATCTCAACACATTATTTAAGGATCTGCTAGACAGACAAACAGAGTATTGGCAGGAAAGATCAAGGAATAACTAGGGGAAGCTATGTGATAGAAACACAATTTTTTTCATAAGTGGGCTACCAGGAACAAAAATAGAAGTCAGATCATCAACATCCAAACTAGACAAGGAATATGGTTTGAGGAGGAGCCAGATAGCCAAACACAATTTCAGCTGCATTATACTACCTTGTTTTGCACTCCAGATTCATATCCTCCACAAGTAAGTGAACCAATACAGATGCATGACATGATGCACAGTTACTGGTTTGATTCAAGAACAGATACTGCAACTTGACAAGCAGTTTACCAGCTTCGAAGTGTATGGTGCCATAGAACAGATGAATACTTAGACGGCTCAAGGGCCTGATGGATTGCCAACTGGGTTATATCAAGTACTTTGGGAGACAGTGGAAGTTAAAGTTACTGGGTCAATTACATCCATTCTACAAGGAGTGTAATTTCCCTAGGATTGGAATAATACTCATACTCATTCCAAAAAAGAGTAATGCCAGATGGGTAGAGGATTATGGCAATTTCACTGTGTAATGTTAACTAAGTACAATATTATGGCAAAGAACATGGCACTTAGGTTGGCACCTATCATGACAATCTTGATTGAGGGTAACCAATCAGGATTTATGAAAGGAAGATACATAGGGGAAAATGTGTTGTTGGCACATGAGATGATGGAAATATTAAGGAAGAAAAAGAAAGGAAAGGTGGGATTGATAGATGTCAAGTTAGATATGAGTAAGGCTTATGACAAAGTGTCATGGCAATTTTTGGAGGCAACACTGAAGTTTTCCCATTTTCTTGAAGCTTGGATAAATCTACTTATGAGGTGTGTGACCTTTATCAGGTATTCAATAAATGTTAATGGAGTTCAGCTTCCTTTTTTCACCCCAAGCAGAGGTTTGAGACAAGGTTGTCTACTTTCACCATATCTTTTCCTCTTATGCCAGCAGTTTTTGTCAGGCATGTTGAACTCACAAACATGGGTTACTAGAGAGACCCGAAGTTTCAAGGAGTACATGAAATTACTCATCTCATGTATGCAGATGATTGCATAATCTTCCTCATGTGTCAGCATCAAAGATTTTCACTTAACCAAAATCTTAGATCACTTTGCAAGATTTTCTGGACAAAGGATAAGTTTTGCAAAATCCTTATTTTAGGTCAGTCCAAATATTTCACAACAAAAGGAAAGCTGCTTAAGATATACACTCTTAATATACATGGCAAGTGGAATTGGATCTAAATATTTGGGAACCAATCTGAATTTAACTGAGGGAAAGGAAAAATTCTTTAGAGAACTGAATACCAGAAAAAAAAAAGTATGGGAATTGGAAGACAAAATTTCTAACTCTAGCAGGAAGGATAACCTTGGCAAAGCACACCATGTCATCAATGGAAATTTATCCAATGGGGATTTTCAAGTTGCCAGAATCTATCTTGAAAAAGATAGATAAAATGACAACAAAGTTCATTTGTTCAGGAGAGCTGGAAGGAAGAACTTTACATTGGATGTCTTGGGATCAAATGTCCAAACCAAAGACTCAAAGAGGATAAGGAATGAGAGAATTTTTACAAGTGAACAAGGCTCTCATGGAAAAGCATGCATGAAAGCTTATAAATGACCCTGAAAGTATCTTTTCTAGGACTTACATACAGAGCTACTATAAGAATCAGTATTTTCAGGATTTCAAGAGCAGAGGATAAGATACTTGGGGATTGGAAGTCCATAATTTGGGGCATGGGCTTGATAAAACCTGATTTGAAATGGAAACTTGGTAAAGGAGACAAGATAGCTGCATGGGCACAATGGATACTGAATTTACATAATTCCATGGCAGAGACAAGTGTGATTCATACTCGCAAAAGTCTCAAAGTTAAGGATCTAACTACTGAGGAGAAGCAGTGGAGGTTGCCACTGCTAAGAACCATTTTTAGCCTTGACATAGTCTCACAAATCATGAAGATTTATATCCCACTTTCAGAGAATAAGCAAGACAAGCTGATCTGGGAAAAATATACCAAAGGAAGCTATAATGTCAAGGATGGTTACAGAGGGCTTCAACAGCACACTCAATTTCCAATAACCAATGTTAACAGAAAATGGTCAAACATCAAGATCATAGCAGCAGTTTGGAGAGTCATTCAGAATGGACTTCCAGCAACATCATTTTTATGGTTCAAGAATTGCATTGATTCTCCTATATGTAGGAGGCACCAATTGCTTCATGAAGACACTATACATCTATTTCTAAGATGTGAAAAATCCAAAAGAGTTTATAGGACTACCAAGGTCAATCATCAGACATGGGCTGGACAATTTGTTTTGATGGTGATAATACAAATGACGCACTAAGGCCAAGGAATCAGGGTGACTAGGCTGCTTGAGGAAATTGCCGAGAAAGTATATAGGGCACGTGAGAGAATCTAAGATAAGATATGGAAAGTACTGAACCACGTGAGGAGAGCATGAGAGGAAGGAAAAGAATGGTGACTCAGCAGAGGAAAATGGAGGTTGAACCAGGCACATCAGGACACCTATAAAAGAATAGGAGATTCAGTCATTTCAGGTAAGTTCTCTAACTCTTGAATACAAGGTTTATCTTTCCTTTCAATACACGAAATCTCATCATCACACCGGAGGTGCTACCCTCGGGTGGCTACAGGGGCTTGTTTTGCAGGCTTCGGACGAGCAGGTCCAGGTCCCATATTCCGAGGCTCAGGTTCTCAGACCAGATAGACATCTTCAGCGTACATGTAGCGAGCATATCCATCAACAAGACCCTCAGATATAACGACTATCCGAGGCATCAATTAATGGAGCGAATTTCCCAGCATCAGTTGGCATGCGTAGTAGGACCCGACTAAAGGATTCTTACTCTTATTCAGCATGACGGATACCGCTAAACGTTGACCCGAACGGCTTCGCAAGTCCACCACCACTCCGGTCTCAACCGTTGCTAACACAGTTGAAATGACGCTGGAGGATGAGGACCCAACGCTGACGCAGATGTAAGCCGACGGGATGTGACAGAAAACCAGCCTGAAGGAACACCCGAAGGAATAACGAGGACTGTTATAGAGGGGGAAAAGAAGAAGAGGTAGAGGATAACCCTCGGTATGTGCAAGGGATAGAAACGCAGCCAGAGGCGAGGTAAAAAGAGACAGTCCAGAACAATCCAAGGCTAAGGGGAGAAGACTTGTCGGCATTGGACTTCATAATAGCACGCAAATAATTGTATCATCAGTGGATATTACTGGAAATAAGGGAGAAAGAGGGGGAAGGAGCGAGGCCTACTCAACCTGCATTAGGAAGGATGGTGATCGACCTAGAAGAACCAAACAGTCGGACAGAGCAAGAAAGGAGAATCGCGGTAAGTTCAAGTATGGTACCCCCAACCATACCACCCCTTGGGGTGAGGTTGAATCAAAGAGGCTTGCAGCCGAACCACTTGCACGAAGTTGTCTGGCAAGGAGGTTGGATGTACCCGTCAGGACCGATGCAGCCGGGGATATCAACCATAACCCCCAGATACTTGATAGATAACTCAACGAGTCTACCGGAAGGGCAGCTACCGGTAGGATATTACGATGTGGGGCTCTCAGGAGGATACATGACAACGACATGAGTAGGAGCGCGAGTCGGAGGTTACTCGTTGACTTCGATCGGGGCAACATCTCTGTTAGGGAACCCAATGGTCCCGATGGCTAGCATAGGAGAATATCCAGTCGGACCATATGAGGGAAATACCTGAGGAATGAGCAATATACTCAGAGAAACAAATCGGTCCATCCTCCTTCGGATCCAGATTCTCTTGAGGTGCGCTTGAATAAACTTATAGGCAGGCATGAGGCGAGACCTTCTTCCCCATAGTTTCCAGAGATATTGGCTCAACCTTGGCCTCCAAGGTTAAGGGTGCCGAATGGGATCCCAACTTATAATGGAGAGACCGACCCCGAAGAGTTTGTGTGATTATTTTAATAATCTAGTTGTATACAATTTAAATGAGATTATTGTTATGATAAGAACATTTAATTGAACAATACTCCTTATAATAACAAGAATAATAGAAATTAGATTGAAGCAACACATTGGTGATAATACAGAGTTTTTTGGTTGAGATGAAAAATAAATACGCGTAAAATTTCAATTTCATGGATAATTAATTCCTCATTAAGATTATGGAGATTTCGTAATAGATTTACGAGTAATTGTGTTTGGTTGATGAACAATATAATGCAAAATTATGAGTGACCGAAAGAGCCTAGAGTAGTTTACACGTGTTTAAAACACATCAGAAATTAAAGAACATTCAAGAACACGTCAAAAATCAGTATTTTTGAAAATTCCAGTAGAATTCTTCCCACAGTGTGAAAATATAATATCCCGCACAATGAAGATTTTCGTATTTTTGATATTTTTTACCAACCAAACAACTCAACACATACAATATCTTAACATTTTAATTTTATCATGTATTTTTCGCATATCAAACAACCTCCAATAAGTTGGAATACTAAATTAGCTAAACACAAAGTCTTCCAAAATGAACAATATCTGATAAAAAAAAAAGAAAAAAAGACCAAGTTTAGCATCTACTCCATCCGTCCCAACCAAAACTTTTTAGTTGACTTCGGTTAGGATTTTATGAAAAATGGCTTATATATATTATAGTGATGTTTTAAGAGGTATATCACTTATTGTTATGGTTGTTTGTAAGAATTCATTAAGGGTATATTTTTCTTTTTGTAGTTATTTTTTGCCAAAAGAGGAATGAATAAAAGGAAGAAGTTTTGGTTGTGACAGACTAAAAAGGAAAATAAGAAGTTTTAGTTCGGACGGATGAAGTATCAGAAAAAATGTAACGTAAGAGAACTATTCATTCGGTGCCACATGATGTTGGAGATATGCGGATGACCAATTACAATATGTCACCTAAGATCATACAATGAACTTACTCTAATTATCATGCAATCTAATTAAATGTCATACCACTCTACTTTTATTTATGATGGTAATTACCATAATTACAATTCATGAAAAATAAGTTATTTAATGTTATATTATTGTATGTGGCAATTTATGATTGACTATCTAAGGTCCGGTTTGCTAGAGCTTATCTATAGATCAGTTCAGTTTAGTTCAGTTCAGTTCAGTGAAAATGCAATTTGATGAAATTTTGGTTAATTCAGTCATGCTGATTCCATTTTTCAATACATCAATTTTTACTTCACTTCAGTTCAGTGCAGCAAGAAATGAGTTATAGTAAACAGAGCCTAAGAGCAAGGGTATTGGTGATTTCTTGGTGGAGGGAAAACCACAAAAAGGCTACAATGATGGTGAGGAGGAGGGAAAAAGTGGTGAGGGGGAGAGAGAAACCACCCAAAAGAGGGGGCAGCTGGGGTCCATAACACTATTTATGGCAGATGGGGGCCACCATAATTCAAGGCTGAATTCTTTTTTTTATAAGTGTTTTTATTCAAGGCTGAACTATTTATTAGTGTTTTTATATTTCGATCAAAATGTTATATATTATAATTTTCTTTCCTAATATTTTGTGTCATATATTAAATTTAATGAATGCATAATTAAGTAGGGTCTAATGAATAGTGCTAAATAGTATTGAATAGTGGAGAAAGTGATGATGATAATTGTAGGAGAAAATTTGGAGTGGTGAATGAGTAGTGATTATTAATAATGTGGAGGAGAGAGATAAATTAATTTAATTGAGAGAATTGGGGAGAGTGGCGAGAGAGTGGTTTCTCCACTACCCTAAGAGCACCTACAGTGGGAGGCTGTGAATATGATTTTACAATTAAAAGCTCCCACAATGGGGAGATTTATGACTATCTTTGAGAAATTTCTGGAAAAGAAGGAGACGCACGACCGGAAAAATGAAGACGCAGATTTGTTGCAAACGGACGAATGACATTAAGACACGTGGTAAGGAAGACCATGTGGATACATGCCCTGTTTACTAGAGCTTATTTCTTGATGTACTGAATTGAACTGAACTGAACTGAATTGAACTGAACTGAACTGAACTGAAGTGAAAATTGATGTATTGAAAAATGAAATCAGCATGACTGAATTAACCTGAATTTCATCAAATTGTATTTTCACTGAACTGAACTGAACTGAACTGAATTGAACTGAACTGAACTGAATTGAACTGAACTGAACTGAACTGATCTACAGATAAGTTCTGGTAAACGGGGCCACAGTGTATTGCTTTTTTCTTTCTTTTTATTGCTTTCCAGTTTTTTATTTTTTCTACCACACTCTGCATAATTAATTTCTTGGGTGACTCAACATATTTAATTATTTATGCAGAGTTTAGTTCAGACTTTTGTTTGTTGTTAATTTCATTATTAGATTTTTTTAACTGTATATTAATTAAAAAAACAAATCACGAAAAACATTAGTTATCAGAAATGGTTAACCTTCATGATGATAATGAAGTTGTTTGTAACTAAGATTGATTTTTTGTATGTATTATAAATATATTTTACCTTGCTATTATAAATATACTTTTTATAAACTAATATGAAATATAATTTAATATTGTTGTAATTATTTAACTTAGTAACTTAATCATTTTAAAATAATTAATTCTCCAACTTCATTATTTTTTATTAGACTTATTATAATAAAAGCAAGAGATTCATTTAGTTGATTTTTAATACTCCCTCCGTACCAGCTGGATGTGCACTGTTGACTTTTCACGGTCTTCAATACACGACTGCTAATATCTTTAACTACGGATATTATCAAAATATAAAAATTTGATATTAATAAACTACATGTTATGACAATTCCAAAAATATTAAATACGATAATATTTTTAATTATCTATGCATTCAAAAATTCAGTCAAAATTTAGCATAGTTGACTGAAAAAAGTCTCTTGTGCAGAAACAGCTGGTCCAGAGAGAGTAATAAATTTTGATATAAATTTTTCATAATTTAAATACGAATAATTCTCCAAGTTTATTGTAACATTTATGATTCATAAAATTTTTATACCAAATAAATATGTTAAAAGATATGAATGAAAATGATGATGGGTAAAGAAATATGATGAAGTGGCGGGCTGTATGATTGTGAGTTAAAAGCTGAAAAATGGGACTTTATATAAAATAATGAGTTTAAAGCCCAAATAATGGCTGTATGAATGTGGATGCTCTAAGAGCATCTCCTATGGGAGACTTTTGCTCAGATTTTAAAAGAAGAAAGTTGATTTTTCTCTAACTATGGGAGAATTTATCTCTCCCAACCCAAGAATTTCGGACCCAATATATTGAAATGGCTGCTTGTGTGCATCCTTAAGAATCCATGAAACATGGCCCATCCAAATGAAACGTGTCCCAACAATTTCTTTCTCTCTCCTTTTTTAATTTCCTTCAAAATATAGGTTATTTATTTCCATTTAATTTATCTTTTAAACTTCCTATTAATTATTGTTTTGGTAAAACAAAAATTATAATTATATTTTCATTATTTAGTTGGAGACCAGATTTAATAATTAATTAATCTAAAATAAAAACTTATGCCCAATATAACGTTTTAAATATACATTAGCATTATTTTATTTTCATTTAACTAATCTACACCAACTAGCTAATTACATGGGAAATTTATTCAGGTTTTAATAATTTAATTTAAAATACACAACTATAATATTATGAGTCTCTAATATTATTTCCTTTTCATATATATTATATATTAGCATTATTAGAATTTTGAAGATGTCGTCATTAGAATCCGGTCATTAAATAATTTAAAAGTATTATTTTAAATATCATTTTATAGATGTGATAATTACATACAAATCACGTATTTCATTCATAACATATGTGGTTGAATTTTAAATATTTATTTAATTATAATATTTTTAATTTTAAATTAAACATATAAAAGATACTGCAAACATATATAATTATTATATAAACTAGGCTATTTTAGTTTTGAAGGATAAATAAATAAAGTATTAATAAGGTAGATGAGAAATAAATAATGACATGGATAAATGTGAATGGTTGTGGGACATAGATAAAGTGATGTGGATATGTGTGTGAGATTTTATGATAGTTAGGGTGAAGATGTTAGTGGGGATGTAAAAGAGGTTTTATTGGAAAAGTTGTGTATAGGGGATGTGTGATAGGAGATGGTCTAAGACCATCTCCTATCATAAATCTCATTTTCACAACTTTACTAATAAAACCCCTTTTACAATCCCTCTAAAATCCTTACCCCAACTATCATAAAAACCTCATATACATTTCACATCACTTTCTCTATGTCCCACCACCATTTTTTTATCCATGTCATTATTTATTTATCTATCATTAATATAAAACTAAAATATAATAATTAAGAATCTGATATTTTCGTTTGAAAATTTTACCAATTAAAATTTATAAATAAGTTTAAAGACAACTTAAATGGTAATCAAAGAATTCTCTTTTTAATTGAAGGAAAATAAAACACCGCTGGCTCTGAATATTTACACCATTCCCATATGAATTATTTAACTATAATCTTTAATAATCACTGCAACAATACTAAAATCAAAAGTTTGGTGTTAAATACATGGTTCCGGCTAAAATAAAGCTTGGTGTTAAAATAAAGCTTGGCCCACGTTTCAATTAAAGCGCCACGTTGAGGGATTTTCTCGGCTGCACAGACGCATCACATTGTCCCGGGATTTCTGGGTTTTCGGAGGAAAATTTCCCCATAGCTGGAAAGAAGCCAATTCTTTCCATGTAAAATCCTTCAAAAAATCTCCCATAGGAGATGCTTTAAGTATCTCCAAAATCATGTGGCACAAGATGAATATAGTTTTCGATAAAGGAAAAAACGGAATACAAATTGTGATATCCAAAGGGCAAGATAGGTCAAAGCAGGCAGCAGTAGATTATGAAAGTGCTTTCTTTTGTCCCATAGGAGATGCTTTAAGTATCTCCAAAATCATGTGGCACAAGATGAATATAGTTTTCGATAAAGGAAAAAACGGAATACAAATTGTGATATCCAAAGGGCAAGATAGGTCAAAGCAGGCAGCAGTAGATTATGAAAGTGCTTTCTTTTGTTCCATTCCTATTTAATTGACCAAGGTGCCAATGCAAATTTATTACATTATCCATTACAATGTGGCCCATCCTACGTTTTTCCAAAGCTTATCTTCAGAGGTGCTAAAATCTGTGAATTATTAGTAGGTTCAAGCAGGATGCCATTAAAATACGTATGAAAATGGCTGTACTATTATTAAACAGCCAGTGACAGTCAGTGTTTGTATATAACGAGCTTTGTGTGTTTGCAGCTCCACCCATAAAAGAAGAGCACAGTGGTTTGTTTAGCTGTCTTCTTCTTCTTCTTTCTTGACGGTCTTCTCCTTTTGCCTTTTGGGATTCTAAAACCTGGTAAATTTTGTTTCTTTTACTGGCTTTGAAGTTATATTAGTCACTTGATAATTCCATGTTAAATGTTTTATATCTACATTTAAATTATACCAGTTCATCTTGGAAATTCCCAGTCCTTTAAAGTATCCATGCGTTTTTCCAAGATCTTTTGAAGTCCAAGTTACCCTTTTTGCTGTTAGAGTCATTCTTCAGGTATAGATTCTCCATCTATGTTTGTGCTTTGGTATAGAGAAGTGGTCAAGGCCCAATTATAGGTGTAGTTTAGTGAGAGAATATGGTGTCAAGGTCATATTCAAACCTGTTGGAGCTGGCCTCCGGCGAGCCCCCGGGGCCGTCTTTCGGTACTATGAGCCGGAGGATTCCTCGTATTATGACTGTTGCCGGCATAATGTCTGATCTGGATGATGATGCTTCAGACAGTGTGTGTTCTGAACCCACATCATCTGCAGGTCAAAGGGATAGGATTATCATAGTGGCCAACCAGCTGCCCATAAGGGTTCATAGGAAAAGTGATAGCAAGGGGTGGACTTTCACTTGGGATGATAACTCACTGCTCCTCCAATTAAGAGATGGCATAGGTGATGAGGATCTTGAGGTTATATATGTGGGCTGTCTGAAGGAAGATATCCACCCGAGTGAGCAGGATGAGGTGTCACAGATACTTCTTGAGACATTTAAGTGTGTTCCAACTTTCATACCTGCTGATCTGTTTAGTAGATACTATCATGGATTTTGTAAGCAGCAGCTGTGGCCATTGTTCCATTATATGTTACCACTATCCCCGGATCTTGGGGGCAGGTTCAACCGGTCGTTATGGCAAGCCTATGTGTCGGTCAATAAGATCTTTGCTGATAGAATTATGGAGGTGATTAATCCTGAAGATGATTTTGTTTGGGTCCATGATTATCATTTGATGGTGCTACCTACATTCCTTAGGAAGAGGTTCAACAGAGTTAAACTCGGGTTCTTTCTTCATAGCCCGTTTCCTTCTTCCGAGATATATAAAACCTTGCCCATAAGAGAAGAGCTTTTGCGAGCCTTTCTGAACTCTGATTTGATCGGGTTTCATACTTTTGACTATGCAAGGCATTTCCTGTCTTGCTGCAGTCGGATGCTTGGACTGTCGTATGAGTCCAAAAGGGGTTACATAAGCCTTGATTATTATGGGAGAACAGTAAGCATCAAAATTCTTCCAGTTGGTATTCATATGGCCCAGCTTGAGTCTCTCTTGAGCTTACCAGAGACCGAGACAAAAGTTGCAGAACTTATGAAACAGTTCAGAGATAGAGGGAGGACTATGTTGCTCGGAGTTGATGACATGGACATATTTAAGGGGATCAGTTTGAAGTTGTTGGCAATGGAACAACTTTTGCTGCAACATCCAGAGAAGCAAGGGAAGGTAGTTTTGGTACAGATTGCCAATCCTGCAAGGGGGAAAGGAAAAGATGTAAAGGAAGTGCAGGAAGAAACATATTCGACTGTTAAACGAATAAATGAAACATTTGGGCAACCAGGCTATCAGCCAGTAATCTTGATTGACCAACCATTGAAGTTCTATGAAAGGGTTGCTTATTATGTTGCTGCTGAGTGTTGTTTGGTCACAGCTGTTAGGGATGGAATGAATCTCATACCTTATGAGTACATTATTAGTCGTCAAGGAAATGCAAAACTTGATGAAGTTCTGGGCCTGACACCTTCATCCCCGAAGAAAAGCATGCTTGTGGTTTCCGAGTTCATTGGTTGCTCCCCTTCCTTGAGTGGAGCTATCAGAGTTAACCCTTGGAATATTGATGCAGTTGCAGATGCAATGGAGTTTGCTCTTGTGATGGCTGAGGCAGAAAAACAACTAAGGCATGAGAAACACTATAGGTATGTCAGCACCCATCATGTAGGGTATTGGGCTCGCAGTTTTCTTCAGGATTTGGATAGGACATGCAAGGACCACGTCAAGTGTAGATGCTGGGGTATTGGATTTGGCTTGAGTTTCAGAGTGGTCGCTCTTGATCCAAATTTCCGGAAACTGGCTATGGAACATATTGTTTCGGCTTACAAAAGGACAAAGTCTAGAGCCATCCTTCTAGATTATGATGGTACTCTGATGCCTCAGAATTCAATTGACAAGAAGCCTAGCTCCAAAACTATCGACATCTTAAATGCATTATGCAGAGACAGAAACAATACCGTGTACATCGTCAGTGCCAGAAGTCGGAGCAAGCTACAAAACTGGTTTTCATCCTGTGACAAGCTTGGACTAGCTGCCGAGCATGGTCATTTCTTTAGGTATGTGATTGATATCTGGTCTATGTAGTAGCTTATATGAGTTTAGTGCATAAGGATGTACATTATGTAACTTTTAATCTCGTGCCTATAGGGTTGAGGGAGATGAAGAATGGGAAACATGTGTACCACCAGTGGACTGTGGTTGGAAACAAATTGCGGAGCCTGTTATGCAACTATATACCGAAACAACCGATGGATCAGTAATTGAGATGAAGGAAACCGCGTTGGTGTGGTATTATGAGGATGCAGATCCTGATTTTGGTTCTTGTCAAGCAAAAGAACTTCTTGACCATCTTGAAAGTGTGCTTGCCAATGAGCCTGTTACAGTCAAGAGGGGTCAGAACAATGTTGAAGTTAAGCCACAGGTATACGAAGTTTATGTTTGGCATTACTGATGTAGTTTTAGTCCTTTATCCTTTACAACACTTGGTGGCAGATAGGTGTTTAAATGTTTAATTCGATGTTCTAGTACGTTCTCTAATTTACATCATTAAGTTTGCTGTTGATTTTTTTAGAGGCATTTTTGATATTAATGCTATAAATTGTCCAGAATAGCTTAGAAGTTAGCATATCCAGGCTTGTCATTATTCAATTTTATCCTAGTATGTAAGCAGGCCAGTATTGTTAATCATATCTTGAGTGTCAGCATGCTAATGCTTCTCTACTTGGTTGAGTACATATCTGTTAAAACTGCTCCACGATTAGTTGTAAGTATTGATGATGATCACCAATTTTGACCGAACCTGTTCTTTATTCTACAAGAAAGATGGTAGAGAGGTAGGGTCGTCTTTATTAGAAAAAAAAGAGGTTTAAGTAACATGGCAATATGTATGCAAATAACAGGTAGTTGTACTAATAATGCCACACATTCTCCATCGTTTTCTGAAAGAAAGGTTGGCCCTTAATTCATGATCATTAGGCTCTTATGATTCAAGTCCAGATTATGTATTGGATGAAGGTAGATTATCAGTCATTCTGTTGTGCTTGTTATATGTCTTGCAGTAAATTTTCATTTCTGAAATAATCTGATACTATCAGGCACTGGGTCAAAATCGTGTGGAAATTTTATTCTCAATACTGTGGGGGGATGAAGAGTGATAGGTTCAAGGAACACTATTTCATTTACCATTCACTTTTGCAGGGTGTAAGCAAAGGAATCGTGGCGAAGCGCCTGATCTCATCCTTGCAGGAGATGGGAAAATCCCCCGATTTTGTGCTCTGCATTGGAGACGACCGATCTGATGAAGACATGTTTCAGGTCATCACAGACTCTGTCACAGAATCACTGATTGCCCCGACTGCAGAGGTGTTTGCCTGCACTGTCGGTCGAAAGCCCAGCAAGGCTAAATATTACCTGGACGACACAGCTGAAATTGTAAGGTTAATGCGTGGCTTGGCTTCTGTTGCTGACCAGATGGTACCTGTATAGCTTCCTCCGAGAGGATGCAAAATCAATAATATCTCCAAGTCACTGATTACTCTCATGTAAATTTCCTATTTGCTGTTCCTTTTCCAGTATCAGCATTAGATACAATCTGAGGAGTTGTACATATTCACGGAAAAACGTGCTTATGGTATGCTAAACATCATTTTGAACTGTTTATTTCAAGTCTCAGTTGTCGTAATCAAGATAGCATGTAGATGAATATATTGCCAAAATTTGAATTTAAAACACACAACTATCACAAAAACGATAAATGAAATAATTATTCCATCAACGAAATTCTCCATCATGTTTTCTATTTGTAAATGTTTTTCATTTTATTTTTTAAATGCAAGAAATGCACAGTCTTGACTCTTGAGAAACTTTAGAAGAAAGGGGCTCTGCGGGGAATTCCTTTCCTTCTATGACTCCGTTTCTGATTATTTTTAACTGCCACCAAAACCTCCTCATATTCAGTCATTGATGCTGCTGAAACTGGGTGAGATTTGCTTTTGTGAAACGCATTCACCTGAAAATAATTACATTTCAAATTCATGAGTATGATTATATTTCACGTGATTTACTTAATCACCCCTCATTAAATTTAGGATTTAATTAACATTTATTATATCACTTAAATCCCTTAAGTTTTGAATAATAAATTTTGGATTCAAGTTTTTGTTAAATTTAATTGTAGGCCCAAGAAATCCTCAAAACCTTCAACATAATTCAACACCTTCAAATTTAGGCCCTATTTGCTATAACTTATTTCTTGGTGTACTGAACTGAAGTGTAAATTAATGTATTGAAAAATGGAATCAGCATGACTGAATTAATATGAATTTCATCAAATTATACTTTCACTAAACTGAACTGAACTGAATTGAATTGAACTGATCTGCAAATAAGCTCTGACAAACATGATGTGAATTTAGTCAATTTACTTATTAATCTGAATAGATACGTGAAATTTGTAGAGAAAGTTGATAAGAATATTTTATACTATATATAAAGAGTGGGGTACATTTCATGAATTAGAGTTTGATTAGGACTAAGTTTCATAATAATAGCTAACTAAAATTAAATTTTAATAAGGGATATTTTAGTAAAATTTACCCTAAATGGGTTGTGGATTTAGAATATTGGGTTGTGGATTTAGCACCCCTATATTTTTATGCATAAATTATGAAATAGAGTGATAATGGAGGAGAAAATAAAATTTGACTTATTGCGCAGCAAAAGGCTAACCTTGCAAGCAATGGAGCAAAACCGATATTGTTCAGGATCACTCAGTTTTCTCTTGCAAACACAGCATGATGCATCGGCAGAAAATAACTCTCCTGAGCCACAGTGTGGAAGAGGATTCAAAGAAATGACCATTTTTTTGTTGCATTTGTATGGCTGAAAAAAGTTAAATAACAATGTGGTTAAAAAGTTAGGATTTTCTTATGTAAACAATCACTTACAATTCTAATTTATTATAAATTGCAATAGTAATTAAACAATTTAGGAAAGTACAGAATTTAGTAATGTTCAACTAATTAGGACAATCCACCTTTAAAACTTCATAAAAAGTTGAACTCTGGATTTGTATTATTAGAGGAGGAAAAAAAAGAGTTTGTTCAAAATGCATTCAAATGAAGAAAAAAAAAAGGTTTAAATTTCCATAAATAAAACGTTAACCCACTTTATAAATTATACCTAGTGATTTTTGAAAAATTTAAGCAAGTGAATATTCATATTACCGCGTTTCCAGATAAAGAATCATTGACCTTTTTTTTTTCTAACGACTTCAAAGATAAAGATACGTTGTCAAAATAAAAATAGAAATAAAAATACAGAGAATAGTAAAACATAGTCAAAGTGGAATAATAGGTTCAAAAGCAGAAAATTTAAAGATTAAAAACAATAAAATTTATGTACCTGGATTTTTGCACAATCAATGTGAATTACCATCTCTTCCAAAGGTACAACATCTTTATAGACATGTCGATGAATTTTGAGGAGTTGGTGATCTTTGTGCAAATCTGTGGATACACAATATCTACAAGCATCCATATTGCAAGTGATACAATATCTGTTTAATTCATTTTTCTGACACTCGTGAAATAAACAAGGTCCGAAAAAGGTTCTTTGTAAGAAGACATCAACCCATTCTGGTATAATTCCTTCACAAATTTCTTCAAACTTCCTTTTCCCCTGCAATGTATTTAAAATGATCTTTATATTAAATAAAAATGAAAATAAAATTTTAACTATCTTATCCAAATTAGCTATGGGAAGATGAATGTGGTAGGAATTTTGAAGGTTTATTTTATACTTATTAACATAAAATAGATGATTATTTGAATCCATTATTAAATAATTAACTATAATTTTATGGATATATAACATTTGAAATAATGTACACCACCTGTATTATAAAATTTATTAACTTTTATATAAGGTAAGTTATTTACAATATTTGATATTTTCTAACTATGAAACAATCATATTATTCATGCCCGGAAAGTGATGACATGTATTCATCCATGAATTAACGATCAGTTAATAGTGTGAATATATCAGAAATATAAAACAAGAAATCCAATAAATTTGCTGGATTCAACATTTGACCAATTGAACATCGTTGAATGTCCTATCTTTTCAACCGCTACAAACTTTTGTCCATAAGATGTGTACAGTAACGAGAAATTCTAAATTGTAAAGATTTGTACTAGTATGATGATGAAAAATATAAAACTAAATTGAAGAATAATAAGTAGAAAGATTATATCAACAAAACTGATTCTACTGATAAATAATGTTTATAGTAGTAGTTATTTTGAATTGAAACTAGCTTATGTTGTGATTTTTCTTTCTCCCCAAAGTCATTAGTTTATCTTCAATAAATTAGGACCATTTCTCCTCACTCGGATTAACCTGATTATTTTGACATGAATATCCTATTAAATTGAGAAATGGCGAATTCAACTTCGTATCAAATGAATGAAGTGTCTAACTTCTAAAAAAAAAAGGGAATTCTATATCAATAATAATAATAAAACACTTAAAAAGATGAAATAAAATAACAAGTGCGTATAGAAACTTGAAAACCTGGTTGCCAATTTCCCCCGCCATTGCTACGTGGTTGCTATTGCTAAGGTCAACACCTGAGGAGGCCATATCTCTCAGTTATTCTCCTTTGAGATTTATGTAAGTCATATATGAATTATATGATATGTATCATCTGCCACAGACTATTTATAATATTTTTCAGCCATCTAATAAGGAAATATGCCATTCAAAATAGTAACAAATATAAAATTAGACTGGAGAGCATCCACTACTATCAATATTGCAATTAATCATACATTTTAAATTAAAAATTACAGTTTTTTTTTCTATGTGCTCAATAATATTTGATGTCTATGATTAACTAAATAATTTTATTTGCATAATCCTATCCGCCGTTGCATCTTTTCCCGTCCCTTTAATTGTTTTTTATTGATTATAAGTGTGGGAATTTAAAAATAGATGCTATAAATAAAGTTTTAATAACTAAATGAGTTAAAATATTTTCATATGTGTTATCTGGTTTGATTCATAATATCATCATTTTCAATTTTCAAAATATCTCATTTTTATAACTTGTAATTGCACACACTCAAAGTTATTAATGATCAAACATTTTTTGATTCAACAAACAAAAGTCAAAGTGTGCAGATGAAAATGAGACATGGAGTAATTAAAAGTCTCAGATACTAAGGATCTAAAATTTACGTATTGAGATTTCACACTTATTTATAAATAGAAATCAATAGAAAACGATTATAGATTATTTCCCCATTTCCCAAAGCCGTGGGGGAAAAAGATTAGAGCAAGTCCACAGATTTCCCAAGTTGGGGGATTTCAATAAATTTAGGGAATATGAGCCATTTTTCAGCTCCAACAGAATCCCTATCCCATTCCCCAACTTGGGGATTTTGAAGAAATCTACATGTTGCTTCCCCAAATCTGTAGAGAGAGAAAAAACTTGGGAAAACAAAATTTAATGCTTAGTGCATTTATGTTGATCTTTTACCTCTCTTTATTAGTTTCATAATTCAAATACATATATTTCAAATGTGATTATTTTTAATTGTATATAATAAAGAATTATAAGAAATATATATTATTAAATTTCATATTATGACAAACAAAACAAGATCATACATGACTATGTTTACATGTTTATAAAAATTTGAATATTGTCATGTGAGATCTTGTTATGTTCGTTTTAATGCATATTTTAATAATATATATTATTCACATTTTTTTATCATACGTAATTTAAAATATTAAGAATCCAAAATATACTTGAATGGTGAAAAAACAATAATAAAGAGATAAAATAATGAAATTTAATGCATATGCGTTAAATTCTAATCCCCACACTAGGGAAGCTGTTGGAGTTGAAGCAAAAAAAGATAGGGAATATGGGGATGTAGTACTATATCTTGGAGAATCTTGTAGGGAAGATGTTGGACTTGCCTTCGCTCTATCCTGATGGAGAGAGAAGGGTTTTTAATAGGTCAAATACCAAAAAAATAAAAATAAAAATAAAAATAAAAATAGGGCAAACAATTTTGAAGGTTACTATACTTTTCAAATCGTCCACTTTTGGTCACTCATATTTTTTTGACAACTTATTGCCACTCAACTTTCATACTAGCTAATTTTTGTCCATTCCATCAAATCCTTCCGGTGTCATTCAGGTGTCATTCACATGAAATTTCATAGGGGCAAAACGGTAATTTACCACCCAAACCATTTTAAAAAATATATATTTTTCAAAAAATCTCTAAAATATTTTAAATTTATATCGATTTAAAAAACTTTATAAAATAATTAATTGAAATTTATTTCAGCTTTATAAGTTTTTTTAAAACAAATGTTGGTAATCAAAAAAATAAAAATATTGTAATAAAATAATGTTGGTTTGAATATTTATTTATTGTAATGTAATGATATACAATATTTTAGAGAGTTTTAAAAACAAATATTTCAAAAATTGTTTCGGTGGTAAATTACTATTTTGTCCCTATGGAATCTCATGTGAATGACACCTGAATGTTAAATCCGACGGACGGATTTAACGGAATGGGCAAAAATTAGCTAGTAAGAAAGTTGAGTGGCCATAAGTGGTCAAAAAAAGATGAGTGGTCAAAAAAAGATGAGTGGCCAAAAGTGGACGATTTGAAAAGTTTAGTAGTCTCCAAAACCGTTTGCCCTTTTTAATATATTTTGAAATGGGTTTAGTTAGAATTTAGTTTTATTATCCTTTCATATGGTAATATTAGATTGAGTAATTCTTCTTATTTGATCGTCATTGGGCAATATTCCACATTGTGCACAGGACATATCTTTAAAAAAAGAGTTTATGATCAAAATATTTGTCTATTCTTACATTAACAAATTTAAATTTATTGTGATTTATAAAAATGATGATCTATGAACTAATTTGAGTACTATAAACTCGGTTTATGAACATATATAAGATTTGATATAGATAATCAATATTCCGGGTACGGCACTGAAAATTTTACTAGGTCATATATACATGTAGATGCTCATAGAAGATATCTTGCAGATTAGATTTCGTTTGAATAATTTATGAATGTTTATGCATTAACTGATTGATATATACAGTTTGTGTGACACACTAGTGCAGGAGGGGGGCTACAGCGGCGGTTCCGCCTTCAATGCTCGGCGGTTATGAACCGCCGGCGGCAGGGGCGCCGTGCAACGGAACTGGAATTGCTCGGCGGTTATGAACCGCCGCGCAAGGTTGCGAGTTCGCAACCTTGTCAGGTTCATCCGGTTGCGAGTTCGTAACGAGCTAGAACCTGCAGGTTGTTTTCGAGTGTTGCGACATCGGATGCTCCTCCGGTTCAAAGGTTGGGAACTCGCAACCAGCATATCAGGTTAGGGTATATGTTTGTTCCTGAACCTGGTTACGATGTCGTAACCTAATTAGGTTCTGCTAAAAAAAATACCGGCCAATTTGGCCGGTAAAATGAAAATGCCACCAGCGAAGAAAATTAACAGAACTATATACTTCAATATGACCAAAGAAGAATATTCGATACACTACAAATACTAATACGTGACTTCATACAATTAAATCAAAATCGGAGCAATCAAAAGTTCATTAGGAATTTCACCTATCAAAGAAAAGAGGTTGGTTTATCAAGGAAGTTTGCAACTTCTTTTTGCTCCTTAATCGATTTCTTCAGGTGGATCATCTTAACCATCCTACTGTTGTGCACCTCCCTGCATCACCAAAAACTCTTTGCTTTTCAATATATTCAAGTTGTCTCACTTCTTTAACGCCAGCATGAACCTCTCATTTCATCCTAGTAGCAGCACCATAGAAATCATATTTTCCACCTTGTATCCTAATGTTCGCGATCACTTTCGATAACACCTGTGACATCCACTATTTATCTATCAGTAAACCCACCAAACATTCACAACCTTCAATCTCTTATTCAGAGATCAAACATGCAACTAAAGCGTATATGCAACCATGTACTCAGAATTTACAATACATTAGAACATTCCAATCCGAGGAAGACATGTATAGCAGCCACTTTAAACCTCTTTATTTGATTCATTACTTAATCAAATTAATATATTCTTGACTCTAGGTCATAGTTCATATTTCAAAGATTACAGTAGTTCAGAAATCAGGCAAAAAGGAGTTACGGTTATAAAGTTGTGAACTTTTTAAGTAGCAGTTAGCTTGCTGCCAGAAACCGTATCAGAAAAATAAAACGCAGATCTTTAAAATGCTATATCTTACTCAATTCTTAACCAAATTAATCCATTCCTGTTTCTAATGGTAGCCCAGAGTTCTAAGATTACTAAAGTGTAAATCTTGGCCAAAAACGAATCATAGTTGTGAAGTTATGATTTTTTTAAATACGTCTCAGCTGCTGCCAAGAACAGCTTCAGTGCAGAGTTTTAAAAGCCATTTTCTTGACCATTTCTTAATCAAACTAGCTCATTGTTGGCTGTAAATCCTAGTTCTAGTTTCTAAGATTATTTCTACATGAACATTAACCAAAGCAAAGATCAAGGTAAAAAGTTATGATCATTAAAAGTGGACCAGGCCATAAACCAACTTTCAAACATATATAGCCAACTAGATTTCATGTTAAAAAATTTCCTTCAAAACAAATTCACATGCAAGGATTGGAGAAATAATGCACATGAACATAAATAAGAACTAAATCGCAAACCACCTAAAGTTCATGGCAATCCTCTTTGTCTCTAAGGGTACCAACACACTAGTTAATAAAACAAATATTCTCTGTTTGGCATTTTCTCAAACACCTTCAAGGCACAACTTATCATATAACTTATTTACATAGACTTTGTCCTAATTTCCTACATGTAATTTGCAGCACACGAAACTAAGATGATAAGGGTTATAGATATCAACATATTTACATGATCATCTACCCTCTTGCTTTTGCTCAGAATGATCAACAAATTAATATCAAACTAAAATAAGCCTAAATTTGAAGTTCAATCGACAACAATCCAAATTAGGGCTTTTGATGAAAGGGGGAAATCGGAAAACTTACTTGACGAATTAGAGATGCTAGGTCTGAATACACGATGTGGATTTGCTCAGGCAGGCGGAGGGCGACGGCAACGGCGACGGGCGACAGGACGGGCAAGGAAGAGGGTGGGGTGGGCGGGATTGATGCCGGCGGATGGGCGACGGGAGGCGGCCGGCAGGCGGCAAGGGCAGAGGGCGACAGGGCGGGGTTTTGGGTGGGGGAAGATGGGAAGAAGATTGAGATCTGAAAGGATAAGGGAAAGAAGATTTAGTTTATATACCACTAAAATAAATTATTATTTTTATTTTCAATGAAATTTTAATTAGTAATAATATTGTGATGAGTGTTTAAGAACTAATTTATAGTGTTTAAGAGCAGTCAAGTACAAATTTAATTATTCTATAGTGATTAAATATCATTCTCTATATGGATTCAGACAAATTTAATTATTTTTCTTAATTTATTTGAACTTTATGACTCCAATTATAATCAATTTCATTTTGTATTTAAATTAATTTTATTTTACTTGTAGTTGATATTTAAATAAGTTTAGTTTCAATAATATTCATCAAATCCATTTGAATGTGATTGATATCATGAGTTCAATGAAACTAATTTAAAATTATTTATATCCAACTAAAGTAGAGTAAAACATGTATTATATGTATGGTGATGTGTTTGAATCAAAAAATTTGGTTAAATAATAAGTTTTAATATTTTCACTTAAACCCCTAAATTTTTATGAAATATTAAGAACTTTTGAAAGTAATTATATGTAAATATTAATAAGAAAGCGACGAGTTATAAATATTATATGATCGTAACAAACATTAATAATTATCTATACCTTTATAATTTAAGATTTTCAATAATATTTTATGTTAATTTTCACTATGACCTACTATTGATGAATTTGATCACCGATTATATAATGTTTTGAATGTTTTGAAAAGTGTCACAATGTGGGGTGTAGTTATATCAAATTAAGTATATATATAAATCAGTCAAAATTGAGAAGAAATCATGACAACATAGTATATATGTTTAAGTAATCAGTTAATGTATAAGTAGTGAATACTCATTGAAACATCAGCGTTCTTACTATAGATCCCCTCAAACGTGTGTTTTTTTTTAACTATATGAAAAGTTCCTCATATACAATAAAATGGATATTAAGATCCAACACTTAGATTATTTTGCTTAATTAGTGAAATTATTGCTAATTTTTCTAATTAGTTAATTCAGATTTAGATAGGTTGCGACTTCGCCACTACTTCAGGATCAATTTAAAAGAACAGTAACACCAGTTACGATGTCGTAACTGGATCTGACGGCGGCGGTTTTTCAAAACCGCCGCGTAACGTATCGTTGGTCGGCGGTTTACTGTGCATAATATGATCCGGACAGGGTTACGAACTCACAACCGATCAAGCACCGGTTTTTGGGAAACCGGATCAAGGTTGCGAACTCGCAACCTAATTGCACGGCGGTTCTTGTAAGTTTGGCAGGAACCGCCGCGAAAAAGAGCCGCGGTAGACCCTTTTTCCACTAGTGACACACATAGTATCAAGAACAAGTGTTCAACAAGGAAAACTTGACATGCAGGCGAATTTTTCCTTTTTCCAAGTCCAGTTTAGCCCCTGTAACCAACCAATGTCCTGGGTTATCTTGAGGCCCTCTACACAGCTCTGATGTATCCACAAATTTCAACAGTTTTTGCGACTGCACCGGTACCGGTGGCCCGGTCGGGTAAACTCCAGAATCCACGATGACCATCGGCATTTTCTCCTTGTCCAAACCACCCGAAATCGACATGCTTATCGCAGAAAAGATGCTTGATTTGGTGGAGCTTTCCGAATTAGGACACTGCATCCAGTTGGACTGGACAACATAAGAACTCGAAACCACCGAGTAGAGTAGCCGGAGGTGCAGCACGGCGGCGCTTGTAGTTGTGGGGTGTTTAGTGACGTGAATTTGAGCTCCGGTGACGATGAATGCTTCGTTTGCTTTTGTGCACCATTTTGGATCGTACTTTACCGGAGCTGTAGATATGTGTGAAAATTTCTTGCCCTGCACTGCTTCCAAGTATCGATCATCTCCCACCTCCATGGTACTTGTCCAGGCTAAGGGCTCACTGATCTTGTCTTGGAGCAGCACCGTTGTATTCGAAAGGTGTTGGAGATGCATCGCTAACCTACACACCCACATGACTCATATTTAAGAATTTCTTCACTTTTAATTATCTTCTTCTTAATCAATGTTAGAAAAGGTTTAGGCTGGCACCTGTTGCATTTCATTCCTTCAAGGTATAACCGCATTCCTGTAACTGGTCTCTTTCCAACGACGACCTACGTACACCACGAAAAGAGCAAACCAGGCTATTCTGATTCAGTAATTATGAGAACATATATATATGGAGACAGTGTTGCATGTATATATATATATACCTGAGTAGTGTTGACGTAAAGCTTAGGACCCATGAGATTGAAATGCAGAGTAGGATTCCGAAGCGACTTGTTGGTAGTTGGCCCGAGCGGAAGATCGTTGTGTACAGGAGCCCAGAGCTTATTATGCGCCTGGAAGTCGAGAAAATACTGCAGGTCGCTGATTGGAGGCTTGTCTGTATGCATGCAGATGTGATCCATATATGTATATGAATATATTTCTAAAGTAACAAGGGGGAATTAGAACTTACAACGCAGATAGAGGTTGATGGCATGCGACAAGAAGCCCTTGCCGGGGACACCCCTGAGAAGAGATGTGATGGGGATGAAGTCAAAGTGTATGGCATCTGCCATTGTTGGAACCGTCAGCAGCCATTCGCAGTGTGTGCTGGCTGAAGTATCCCCTCCTCGTTTTGAGCATATCACCGATATTCCCTGCACATTCATTTCGTTAACTAGTACTCTCGCTTATTCGATGAAATTCAACCATTTCCTGTTATTTATAATATATTGATTTGATTTTCTATCATTGCAAATTCGCTTTTCAGATAAACTGTTGATCACATTCTTCATATATAATATGTATTTGTTTGGTAGAACCGAACCTACATCTCTCGTTGTGATTGAAGAAGAGCTGTTGAAGGCGTTATGTTGCGGATCAAACACATTGAAGGCCTCCGGTACCTACACCAAACATGAACTTGTGTTGATTAATTTGATAGTCTCATGATCCACAAAAGTTGTTCGTATATTTATTGTTATCATTAATTAGTCTTTATTAAAAATAAAACCTTTTGCTTCAAGTCTTGATGGGGTGAGAAGGTGCAGGAACCACTGAATAACTGATCCCCAAGTTGATCCAGGTGGCTCTTCAGCTGTGATGGCTGCAAATTGGAAGATTTATCTTGTCTTACTAGAACTGCATCTTGGCCTCCAATGCTTAGCCCCACTATTATATGAGTACCATATTTCTCTATGAATCTGTCCAAATCAATGATTAATTATCAACGATGTTGACTGTACATAACTGACCCAAAAAAAGTACACTCATTTGCAGCCAACAAAAAAAAAAAGACTGTACATAACTGTACACTATTTTTCCGTGCTGGTTTATGAGAGAGATTTTTCTTTGATGGTTTCAATAATGCCATTTTAAAAGCAAATTCGAATTTGCTTTTAAGAGTGATGATATATGTCACCGTCCGGCGTAATATATCAAGTGAAAAAAGCGTTGTAAGAATCAGGAGTTCACACTACTGACTTTCTGAAGCCGCTTCCACATTGGACTACCTTACATATACTAGTTAATTAATTTGGTCTAAAAACTGTCAATTCACTGAATAGAGATGGATTACAATAAAACAAGGGGGAAATTTCCCAGCAGAAAATGTATCCATTAATTAGTTGACGTGAGTGTGTACATATATGTGTCATATATATAATTGTAGTAATTCACAACTGATTCATTGACTTGGTCATCATATATATTCACGCATCAATATCAGCTCAAAGACTTCCACATATATTTCCCTGAGCATTCTCATTTGATATTAAACTGTACAATCTATATCTTGAATTTACTATGTATTTTAATTTTATACTAAGTCTCAATTGAGACCTGTCTCCATTGATACCAAAGATTATATGAGACTGCTATTGATTGAATTAAGCTCACCCGCCGATTTCCTTGATTGAATTTGTCGTTGGTGAAATTGACCAAGGAAATGATCAAGGAAATTTGACCGAAAGATCAAGCAAATTGAACGAAAGATCAAATTAACTGAAAAATCAAGGCAAAACAAAAATACTCAAGCACATTGATTGAAAGATCAAACAAACTGACTAAAAGATCAAGCAGAAACAATAAATGCTCATTCCCCTGCTTTTGGTCTCCACAAGGACAGGTTTCACCCAACACTTTCTCTTAATTTTTATATACTCCCTCCGCAGTCTATATTATTGTAACCCAATTTTCTTCCAAATTTAATAATTTTAAGTTATAGTCCCTTATTCAACTACTTTCTACATACAAACAATACTGTCCACTTAATTAATATTTTCAGTACTTGTGCCATAGAATAATGTACAAAAATGGAAATTGCCGTACGAAAAACGTGATGCAAGCAAGTTCATGTTTGTTTGTTTGACGTGTACATATGTAATAATGTTACCTGGCAAGAGCAGCTGGATCCCACGTGGAAGGAACCGCGTTGAGAACATGATCGGCAAGAAGAAGAGGGTAACGGTCAATGTGAACACTGAAGAGCGTAATGAAATAGCCATCCAGCACCAGGCTCTTGGTGTTGGCCGCATCCACAGCCCAGCTCCCGCTCTGGAAACCGAACATCGAGTTGAACAGCCCGGTCGGGATTTTCCCGTGCACCGAACACTTCTGGTTGAAAAGCTCCGACATCTTCAAATCAAAAATCCATCACAGATTTGAACACGTGAACGAATACATACATGTATATATATATATATATATATATATATATATATATATATATATATATATATATATAGTTGGTTACCTGGCTGAAATCGAGGATATCGGACTGGTACCGGGTGCGATCGCCTTTGTCGCACTTGATGTCGGATGAGACATTTGAGAAGGCGCCGAATCCAGGAACGTGAAGCTCTCTATTGTCGGAATCATTCAACCAAATCAACCGCTCATGATCATTTCCCTTGCAATATTTCAGCCTGAAATCGTTTGTGATGTCGAAGCCTTTGCCAAGGCTCTTGAGAGTTCTCTCCACAATCCCATCTGTCATTTTCTGGCTCTATGACAATAATGGCTATGTGAATGGATTTTTGTGTCCGTATATAGTCCAAGCGTTTTGAGGATGAATTTTGTGAACGAAAGAGTGTTGTTGATGACTATTTATATGGACAAGACTAAATACGTTAATATATTAAGTTCCTTTTTGTCTAAATTTATTTATTGAACTAAAATAATTTTAAATATATTAAGTTCAAAAAATAAATAATTATTTGAACTGAAATAAAAATACTATATTTAATTAAAAATACTATATTTAATTAAAAATATATAAATATATTTAACTAAAATGAATAAAACTATGAATAATTCTTCTATGAGGCAGCCTCACCCATGATGCAAAATCAAATGAGGAAAATTTCATTGTTGTCACCTCATAATAACTCACTACCACCTCCTCAAACATCGACGTCACCTCATCAATCCTCAGTGTCAGTTCATCAAACATGTTAACTTATCAAAAAAATTGTGTCAGTTCATCAAAATTCACAAAAAAAAAAGAAAAAGTGTGTACTTGATCCTACCCCAAGAATTGGTCTAAAACTATACTGAAAAGGTAGACAAATACGGGCTTAAGGGAGAATGAGACAGAGAATAGTAAAATGAAAAAGGGAGGACGAGACTTGGTAAGAGGCATGGACTTCTTTGTAGTTTGAAATTACTTCTGGAAATGGAGGAAATTTCATTCCATTTCTTATTGTTTATGTAAAAAAAGTTGGGATCAGCTAGCTAACATTGACTTAATTTTATACGGTCTGAGATTCGATTAGCGTTCTTACCTTCACAGTTGACACGCACACAAACAGACGTTGAAACAGTAAAAAGGCTTGACTCCTAAAATTTACGATCAGCAAGACAAGTAACTACTTAAATAATGTAGCATTAATTTTCAAAATATATATATATATATATAATATATAATGTAGCAAGTGTGAACTTGATTTCGTGGACACCTTTCATCCCAAACTCTGGGCGGATGAGAATTGAGATTAGTGCTGCTGTTTTGAACTATGAATATTGATATCTGTATATGGATTTAATGGTAAAAACAAACAAATCTCCAAATGAATGTTGATTTCTCATTTTCAACCATATACATATTAAAAATGATTATTTAATGTATAATTGCTAACCTTTTTCCTTAATATTTTCACTTTTAATACTACATTTTACATATTAAATATGATTATTCAGTGAGACCAATTTCTAAATTAAGAATTTGTACTTTATAATAGTTCTAAACAATCATCATCTAGCGCTTTGACTTTTGAGTTCGGAAAAAAAATTGAACTAGCAAAGGAGGAGAGTACAAAATTTCGATCATATATATTTACGACGATTTTAAGGTGTGTTCCAATGTCGAAACATTTTCCTGCATGGACATGAAGTTCTCTCTTTTCCCTAGCGGTCCAAATAGAGTATACAGTAGCAAAAATCTTGTACTCAGAAAATGACAAAGAGAAGAATAGAAAGAGAAACATTTAACGCGCCACGCAAGAACAAGAATCAAAGGTGTGTACACATAATGTTGAAAGGTATATTATGGGTTTACGAATAAAAAGAAGTATATTTTGGATGTTTAATTTACACTCCAATCTGAACTTTTACGCGGCACCGACTCCCCTTTCGATTTCATTCATTGAATTCTGGGTTTGAGACCCTTCTTGATTGCCCACCGGTCTTGTTCAATCTCTATCCAGTCTAAATAATTCCGAATGTTCTTTTTTTTACAAAAAAAATCCGAACTAAATTGTAAATCAAATGCGAAATACCAGCGTATGCAACTTATATATACTCCCTATAGCTAGTTTACTGAATTTAAGAGCAAGCTGAAAATTACATCATTTTATAAACGCAGCAACAATGCATGAGACATTCGCAATGAACGTTGGTGATGGCAAGTATAGCTACAAAAACAACTCTCAGTTATTAGGCCTGGCAAACGGGTCGGGCGGGTCTTAAACGGGTTGGGTATAATGGGTAATTTTTATAAATGGGTCTAACCCGTTTATACCTATTTAAAAATGGGTTATAAACGGGTCGGGTTATAAACGGGTCGGATAAACCCGTTAGTTGAATAACATAAATGAGTTGGGTTGAGTTGGTTCAAATTTGATGTACATATCTATAAATTTGATTTATACTAGGTTGTTTAATCTACCATGTTACGTCAAAAATGGAAAAAAAGTTTAACACAAATAAAAAGAATGTTACTAATAATGTCATCGCTATGGAGTATAAAATATTCGATGCGGTTTGATTGGTACTAGATTTGTTTGTTTGGTACTATGTTGTTTGCTTGGTACCATATAATACCAAAAATGAAAATAACATTTTAAACAATTTAAATAATAACAGTTTGATTGTTACTAAGTGTGTTTGTTTGATATTAGATTGTTTGTTTGGTACTAGATTTGTTTGTTACACATAAACACTCAAACCCACAAAGACTGTGAACCTAGCCCATCCGACCCGTTTATCTTAATTACACATTTAACTCATACCCATTTATACCCATTACCATTTATAACCATACCAAATGGATTTTTATTAAAATTACCCATTTGACCGGTGGATAACGGGTCCATTTTGGTATATATACAGTACATATATAATTAATAATTGTGATGTATATACTTCTGAGACGAAATATGAACAAATTAAATGGATGTTGATTTAATTTCACTTTTGTTTGCAGAGAGAAGCCTCAAATGTTGCCACTTATCCTATTCACTTCAATGGCTCTCGGCGCTGCCGGAGAGCTTACTCGACCGCCGCTCTCCAACCTGGAATAAAGGTCGAATTCACTACACCGGCGTCTCCGATGAAGTTGTCGGAGCCTATGCACCTCAATTCGGAAAAGACATGGCAAAGTTTCTGATTGCAAGAGCTACGGAGATTGTCCAAGGAGGAATGATGGTCTTGATTATCTCTGATGAGCTGAATCATTCACACCTCCCGCCCGGCATTCTGTTCGACTTTCTAGGATCTAATCTTGTAGATATGGCGAAAGAGGTGCGTATATATATTCGGAAACATTAATGCAATTTCTACTGTCGCATCACTAATTGTTAATTTCTACTTGTTTTGATCGTTTACCAGGGGATTTTAGATGAAACAGATGTTGATTCGTTCAACTTGCCAATCTACTCGGCTTCTCCAAAGGAAATGAGATCCCTGGTGACAGAAAATGGTTGCTTCAGCATTGAAAAAATTCGAATGACAGATCCTAGCAGAGCCGGTCCTGAGATTTTGGAAGCCCCGTACAATAATGTAATTCTGGCCCTAAAATATAACTTTTAGGTATTTAATTACAAATGGGTATACAAATTACACTTTTTTCAAAAGTAAAACTAAGAACGATATTTAATTATACATTCATAATAGTTGCTTGTAACTAATAAACTCCTTGTTTAAAAACATGTTATAAAGTCTACAATATTAATTTTAATTTACTAGAGGGCACTCACCGCCTTCCCCGCATCACAATTCAATCCATTTCATTAAGTACAAAAATATAATTTTATCTGATATGAAAATTAAAAAATTAAGTGACTCATGAAGACTGCGCAACGCGCAGATTGATATGACTAATTTTGAAATAATTCCTAAAAACAGATCAATAATCAGTTGATGAGTTTTTGAAAAGAAATTTAAACAAGGAAAATAATAAAATGCATTTTAGAGAAGGAGCGTGGAGACGGATACGGAGCTAACTAGCCGTTAAGAGACAAGCCTGCCAAGGCAATTACATAGAGACGTGCGAGATCTTTTTGGTAGCCGTAGGGCCTGAATGTTTCCCTTCCCTTTCCCTTCCCATCCCACCCCACCCCCCTCCCGTCGCCGTCACCGTCACCGCCACCGCCGCTACGTCGGATTGCGACGGCGCTCCCGACATCCCTTACGAATTCAGCCACCATGACGCCTCCGTGGCTAGAAGCAGCTTCGGGTCGTGCCCCGCCACCGTGCTTTCCGCGCAGCAACTATGGCAGCTCAAATGGCTCCAGCAACCGGACGAGTTCTACTTCAACCCCCTCAAGCCCTCCATCCTCAAAACGCGCCTCATCACCCGGCGACGGCGTCGTTGAATTTGGGGAAAACAGGCGGCGTTCACCAACCAGAGACCGCAAGGGTTCACCGCCACCACCAATCGAATCGCGATCTCCAATATCTCGAAAATTGTGAGTTTTTGTATTTGTTTTTCTCAATGAATTTCCTTTGGGTTAAAATTGTGAGTTTTTTGTTTTGTTTTTGTCGATGAATTCCTTGGGGTTTTGTGGCGCTTCTAAATTGTATTGTGACTAAGAATAATTGGTTTTCATCCTTGTTCTTCTGGGGAAAGCGGAGAATTGGATATCCTGGAAAGCGGGTTTTTCTTTTTGCCCCAATTAATATCATGATAATGATGGGGTTATGTTCAATTTCTTTGTTCCTATGGGTGATAATAATTTGTTGACTGTCTGTTCTGGAATAAGGGTTTTAGCTCTTTGGAAATTGGGTTTTACAATGATCCCGTTTTAATACTGTTATTTCTCTCTCGTTCATGCTATTCAAATTTTGAAAATGGGGTTTTTCTTATTCTGGAATGTGGGTTTTAGTTGTCTGAAATTATCCTATGATTGATGATGCTTTCACTTATTGTTACAGAGAGGTAGAGAAGAGTTATGGTCTTCACTCAGACGACTATGAGTTGCTCCAGGAGATAGGGATGAGGGGATGAGGCTGAACAGAGACAAAAGAAGAAGAAACGGAGAAAGAGGTAACCTCGTTTTGCTTGTTTTTCTATAAGGTCGGTGATAATGGTGGGCGTATTGGTATTACCATCCGATTGATTTTTGTTTTTGTCTTGCCTGCAGCGTGGAGCAAGGATGACGACGATAGGGAAGGAGATGACGGTACACCTTCTTTTGTAAGATTCTGGTTTGGGTTGAAGTTTGGAAAATATTGAATTTTTATTTTGAATATTTGATGGGGGTTCAGTGAGAAGTTATTGTTTTCAGTATTAGACAACTTGATGATAATTAACTAGGTTTTTCAGTTGGACAATAATCTGTTTTGTGTTTGTTTGCTTGCTTGCTGTCATCACATTGCATGTTCAAACTGCAAGTGTTGTAATTTGGTTAATGTGCAAATTTGTATGAGTGTTCTTTTTGCAGGGGAGGGGTCCCCCACGTGTTCATAGTCAGCGATGTTGCGGAAGAAGATAAACAGGAGGCTGAAGAAGAAAATAGGGATGGTGCCAATAATGGGTTTATTGTATTATATTCTGGTTTATGTTTAGCCCTTTGCTAACTTTACGCTTTTTGATCCAAATAGGTTGAGGAACGAAGGGAGCAGCTGAGAATAGAAGAGAATTTTCATGCAAGTAGTCTCCATTTTCCACGCAGGCATGAACCCTCCACTGAGCTCTTTGTCATCTTATTCATTTATCTTGTCTCACTACATCTATATTGATATTTCTTCCTCAGGCCTCCATGGTATTCCCAAATGTCAGTTGATCATCTTCATGCTAATGAGGAATAGGCTTTTTTCGTCTGGTGCCGCAGCCTTAGAGCAGGACGACAACAAGAATAAAGATTATGCCATCTTCTGTAAGATTCAGGTAAGTTTAGAAAATTGAAAGCAATCTTTTTATTTTGAATATTCGATGGGGGTTTAGTGAGAATTTATGGTTTTCACAAATTGAGAACTTGATGACGATTAACTATAGGTTTTTCAGATCAATTTGTTGAGGAAATGTTATTTTAGGGCTGGGCTTGTGCTTTGTGTTTGTTTGCTTGCTTGCTGTCATCACACTGCATGTTGAATTGGATGTTACTGCTAGTGTTGTTCTTTGTGTTTATTTCTTTTCTGTTTTTGAGTATTTGATAGCCATTTGGTGAGAAGTTGAGTATTTGAAAACTTGATGATTGAATAGGTTGTTTAGGTGAAATATAATCAGTTGCTTGAGGAAATGTTATCTTAGGGCATAAGCTTGCGTTTTATGTTTTCTTGCATGCTGTCATCCATCATAGATAATAAAAAATCTGCAACATTGTTCCAAGTAAAATTGCATGTTTAAGTGGATGTTGCTGCTTTGGTATTTGGTAAATAAGCATCTTTTGCGAGCTTTTTTTGAGCAGAGAAGGAAAAGGGCTAGTACGAGGATGATGGGTCATAGTCAGTGATGTTGAGGAGGAAGATGGAGCAAAAGGCAAAAGAAGACGATATGGATGGTGCTGTAGAAAGACAAACACAGAAGAAGTAGAGGAAGAGGTTACCTTATTTTGTTTGTTTCTCATAAGTTGGTGATGATAACGGGTTGTAAGTATTATCTGCTGATTGATGATGCTTTCACTGATTACTATAGGGAGGCATAGACAAATTATGGTCTTGATGAAGATTATGAGTTCCTCCAGGTGACCAATATATCAGTTCCTCTGACCAAAGGTTTTCTTTGTCTCTTTTAGCCATTTGTCAAGTATTGCTTATTAACTTTGTACTTTCTGATCCTTGTTTGCATGTCTATTAGGAAAAGTTGCCCGCAGCATGGATTAGGAGAGAGAAAAGTTTGCATGTCTAAAGAAGATTTTTCCTATTTCAGAGACATAAAACCTATCTTGTGAAATACAGCAGGTATGGTGTTTTTTCTTATGTTTTTTCGGAGGAGAAATAACATTATTTTGACCAATTGTTATGGTTTTTTTTTTTTTTTTATGTATAATATCTGGCTGAATAGGACCTTAATAATGAGTGTTCTGCTCAATGCTAAGGTTAGGAATTTTGTACCCTGAAAAGTTTATATGCGATTTTAGCGTGCTGTTGATTTTTATTTTTGTTTTTCCTGCAGCGTAGATTAGGAGAGACACTAAGAGCCGGAAGGGCAAGGACGAAGGGTGGAGATGACATACACCTTCTACAGTAAGAATCTGGTTTGGGTTGACGTTTAGAAAATATTGAATGCACAGCTTGATGATGAACTAGGCTTTCTGGATGAACTATGATCAATTTGTTTAGGAAATGTTGTTGGGCCTGGGGTTGTGTTTTGTGTTTGCTTGCTTGCTGGCATTTTAGCTAAAAAAACTCAACATTGTTCTAAGTAAAATTTAATGTTTAATGGGATGTTACTGCTAGGTGTTGTGATTTGGTTAATGCGCATCTGTTTGAGGAATTTTTTGAGCAGAGGAGGGACAAGACAAGTACGAGGTTGATGGGTCAGTGATATTAAAGAGGAAGAAGATGCACAGAAGGCCGAAGAGGAATATAGGAATGGTGCTGAACAGAGAAAAAGGAAGAAGAAACGGAGGAAGAGGTTATCTCGTTTTGTTTTTCTTCTATATAGTTGGTGATTATAATGAGTTTATAGGTATTTTCCTCTGATTGATGATGCTTTCACTTATTGTTACAGAGAGGCAGAGAAGAGTTATGGTCTTCACTCAGACGACTAAGAGTTGCTCCAGGAGATAGGGATGAGGGGATGAGGCTGAACAGAGACAAAAGAAGAAGAAACGGAGAAAGAGGTAACCTCGTTTTGCTTGTTTTTCTATAAGGTCGGTGATAATGGTGGGCGTATTGGTATTACCATCCGATTGATTTTTGTTTTTGTCTTGCCTGCAGCGTGGAGCAAGGATGACGACGATACGGAAGGAGATGACGGTACACCTTCTTTTGTAAGATTCTGGTTTGGGTTGAAGTTTGGAAAATATTGAATTTTTATTTTGAATATTTGATGGGGGTTCAGTGAGAAGTTATTGTTTTCAGTATTAGACAACTTGATGATAATTAACTAGGTTTTTCAGTTGGACAATAATCTGCTTTGTGTTTGTTTGCTTGCTTGCTGTCATCACATTGCATGTTCAAACTGCAAGTGTTGTAATTTGGTTAATGTGCACATTTGTATGAGTGTTCTTTTTGCAGGGGAGGGGTCCCCCACGTGTTCATAGTCAGCGATGTTGCGGAAGAAGATAAACAGGAGGCTGAAGAAGAAAATAGGGATGGTGCCAATAATGGGTTTATTGTATTATATTCTGGTTTATGTTTAGCCCTTTGCTAACTTTACGCTTTTTGATCCAAATAGGTTGAGGAACGAAGGGAGCAGCTGAGAATAGAAGAGAATTTTCATGCAAGTAGTCTCCATTTTCCACGCAGGCATGAACCCTCCACTGAGCTCTTTGTCATCTTATTCATTTATCTTGTCTCACTACATCTATATTGATATTTCTTCCTCAGGCCTCCATGGTATTCCCAAATGTCAGTTGATCATCTTCATGCTAATGAGGAATAGGCTTTTTTCGTCTGGTGCCGCAGCCTTAGAGCAGGACGACAACAAGAATAAAGATTATGCCATCTTCTGTAAGATTCAGGTAAGTTTAGAAAATTGAAAGCAATCTTTTTATTTTGAATATTCGATGGGGGTTTAGTGAGAATTTATGGTTTTCACAAATTGAGAACTTGATGACGATTAACTATAGGTTTTTCAGATCAATTTGTTGAGGAAATGCTATTTTAGGGCTGGGCTTGTGCTTTGTGTTTGTTTGCTTGCTTGCTGTCATCACACTGCATGTTGAATTGGATGTTACTGCTAGTGTTGTTCTTTGTGTTTATTTCTTTTCTGTTTTTGAGTATTTGATAGCCATTTGGTGAGAAGTTGAGTATTTGAAAACTTGATGATTGAATAGGTTGTTTAGGTGAAATATAATCAGTTGCTTGAGGAAATGTTATCTTAGGGCATAAGCTTGCGTTTTATGTTTTCTTGCATGCTGTCATCCATCATAGATAATAAAAAATCTGCAACATTGTTCCAAGTAAAATTGCATGTTTAAGTGGATGTTGCTGCTTTGGTATTTGGTAAATAAGCATCTTTTGCGAGCTTTTTTTGAGCAGAGAAGGAAAAGGGCTAGTACGAGGATGATGGGTCATAGTCAGTGATGTTGAGGAGGAAGATGGAGCAAAAGGCAAAAGAAGACGATATGGATGGTGCTGTAGAAAGACAAACACAGAAGAAGTAGAGGAAGAGGTTACCTTATTTTGTTTGTTTCTCATAAGTTGGTGATGATAACGGGTTGTAAGTATTATCTGCTGATTGATGATGCTTTCACTGATTACTATAGGGAGGCATAGACAAATTATGGTCTTGATGAAGATTATGAGTTCCTCCAGGTGACCAATATATCAGTTCCTCTGACCAAAGGTTTTCTTTGTCTCTTTTAGCCATTTGTCAAGTATTGCTTATTAACTTTGTACTTTCTGATCCTTGTTTGCATGTCTATTAGGAAAAGTTGCCCGCAGCATGGATTAGGAGAGAGAAAAGTTTGCATGTCTAAAGAAGATTTTTCCTATTTCAGAGACATAAAACCTATCTTGTGAAATACAGCAGGTATGGTGTTTTTTCTTATGTTTTTTCGGAGGAGAAATAACATTATTTTGACCAATTGTTATGGTTTTTTTTTTTTTTTTATGTATAATATCTGGCTGAATAGGACCTTAATAATGAGTGTTCTGCTCAATGCTAAGGTTAGGAATTTTGTACCCTGAAAAGTTTATATGCGATTTTAGCGTGCTGTTGATTTTTATTTTTGTTTTTCCTGCAGCGTAGATTAGGAGAGACACTAAGAGCCGGAAGGGCAAGGACGAAGGGTGGAGATGACATACACCTTCTACAGTAAGAATCTGGTTTGGGTTGACGTTTAGAAAATATTGAATGCACAGCTTGATGATGAACTAGGCTTTCTGGATGAACTATGATCAATTTGTTTAGGAAATGTTGTTGGGCCTGGGGTTGTGTTTTGTGTTTGCTTGCTTGCTGGCATTTTAGCTAAAAAAACTCAACATTGTTCTAAGTAAAATTTAATGTTTAATGGGATGTTACTGCTAGGTGTTGTGATTTGGTTAATGCGCATCTGTTTGAGGAATTTTTTGAGCAGAGGAGGGACAAGACAAGTACGAGGTTGATGGGTCAGTGATATTAAAGAGGAAGAAGATGCACAGAAGGCCGAAGAGGAATATAGGAATGGTGCTGAACAGAGAAAAAGGAAGAAGAAACGGAGGAAGAGGTTATCTCGTTTTGTTTTTCTTCTATATAGTTGGTGATTATAATGAGTTTATAGGTATTTTCCTCTGATTGATGATGCTTTCACTTATTGTTACAGAGAGGCAGAGAAGAGTTATGGTCTTCACTCAGACGACTAAGAGTTGCTCCAGGAGATAGGGATGAGGGGATGAGGCTGAACAGAGACAAAAGAAGAAGAAACGGAGAAAGAGGTAACCTCGTTTTGCTTGTTTTTCTATAAGGTCGGTGATAATGGTGGGCGTATTGGTATTACCATCCGATTGATTTTTGTTTTTGTCTTGCCTGCAGCGTGGAGCAAGGATGACGACGATACGGAAGGAGATGACGGTACACCTTCTTTTGTAAGATTCTGGTTTGGGTTGAAGTTTGGAAAATATTGAATTTTTATTTTGAATATTTGATGGGGGTTCAGTGAGAAGTTATTGTTTTCAGTATTAGACAACTTGATGATAATTAACTAGGTTTTTCAGTTGGACAATAATCTGCTTTGTGTTTGTTTGCTTGCTTGCTGTCATCACATTGCATGTTCAAACTGCAAGTGTTGTAATTTGGTTAATGTGCACATTTGTATGAGTGTTCTTTTTGCAGGGGAGGGGTCCCCCACGTGTTCATAGTCAGCGATGTTGCGGAAGAAGATAAACAGGAGGCTGAAGAAGAAAATAGGGATGGTGCCAATAATGGGTTTATTGTATTATATTCTGGTTTATGTTTAGCCCTTTGCTAACTTTACGCTTTTTGATCCAAATAGGTTGAGGAACGAAGGGAGCAGCTGAGAATAGAAGAGAATTTTCATGCAAGTAGTCTCCATTTTCCACGCAGGCATGAACCCTCCACTGAGCTCTTTGTCATCTTATTCATTTATCTTGTCTCACTACATCTATATTGATATTTCTTCCTCAGGCCTCCATGGTATTCCCAAATGTCAGTTGATCATCTTCATGCTAATGAGGAATAGGCTTTTTTCGTCTGGTGCCGCAGCCTTAGAGCAGGACGACAACAAGAATAAAGATTATGCCATCTTCTGTAAGATTCAGGTAAGTTTAGAAAATTGAAAGCAATCTTTTTATTTTGAATATTCGATGGGGGTTTAGTGAGAATTTATGGTTTTCACAAATTGAGAACTTGATGACGATTAACTATAGGTTTTTCAGATCAATTTGTTGAGGAAATGTTATTTTAGGGCTGGGCTTGTGCTTTGTGTTTGTTTGCTTGCTTGCTGTCATCACACTGCATGTTGAATTGGATGTTACTGCTAGTGTTGTTCTTTGTGTTTATTTCTTTTCTGTTTTTGAGTATTTGATAGCCATTTGGTGAGAAGTTGAGTATTTGAAAACTTGATGATTGAATAGGTTGTTTAGGTGAAATATAATCAGTTGCTTGAGGAAATGTTATCTTAGGGCATAAGCTTGCGTTTTATGTTTTCTTGCATGCTGTCATCCATCATAGATAATAAAAAATCTGCAACATTGTTCCAAGTAAAATTGCATGTTTAAGTGGATGTTGCTGCTTTGGTATTTGGTAAATAAGCATCTTTTGCGAGCTTTTTTTGAGCAGAGAAGGAAAAGGGCTAGTACGAGGATGATGGGTCATAGTCAGTGATGTTGAGGAGGAAGATGGAGCAAAAGGCAAAAGAAGACGATATGGATGGTGCTGTAGAAAGACAAACACAGAAGAAGTAGAGGAAGAGGTTACCTTATTTTGTTTGTTTCTCATAAGTTGGTGATGATAACGGGTTGTAAGTATTATCTGCTGATTGATGATGCTTTCACTGATTACTATAGGGAGGCATAGACAAATTATGGTCTTGATGAAGATTATGAGTTCCTCCAGGTGACCAATATATCAGTTCCTCTGACCAAAGGTTTTCTTTGTCTCTTTTAGCCATTTGTCAAGTATTGCTTATTAACTTTGTACTTTCTGATCCTTGTTTGCATGTCTATTAGGAAAAGTTGCCCGCAGCATGGATTAGGAGAGAGAAAAGTTTGCATGTCTAAAGAAGATTTTTCCTATTTCAGAGACATAAAACCTATCTTGTGAAATACAGCAGGTATGGTGTTTTTTCTTATGTTTTTTCGGAGGAGAAATAACATTATTTTGACCAATTGTTATGGTTTTTTTTTTTTTTTTATGTATAATATCTGGCTGAATAGGACCTTAATAATGAGTGTTCTGCTCAATGCTAAGGTTAGGAATTTTGTACCCTGAAAAGTTTATATGCGATTTTAGCGTGCTGTTGATTTTTATTTTTGTTTTTCCTGCAGCGTAGATTAGGAGAGACACTAAGAGCCGGAAGGGCAAGGACGAAGGGTGGAGATGACATACACCTTCTACAGTAAGAATCTGGTTTGGGTTGACGTTTAGAAAATATTGAATGCACAGCTTGATGATGAACTAGGCTTTCTGGATGAACTATGATCAATTTGTTTAGGAAATGTTGTTGGGCCTGGGGTTGTGTTTTGTGTTTGCTTGCTTGCTGGCATTTTAGCTAAAAAAACTCAACATTGTTCTAAGTAAAATTTAATGTTTAATGGGATGTTACTGCTAGGTGTTGTGATTTGGTTAATGCGCATCTGTTTGAGGAATTTTTTGAGCAGAGGAGGGACAAGACAAGTACGAGGTTGATGGGTCAGTGATATTAAAGAGGAAGAAGATGCACAGAAGGCCGAAGAGGAATATAGGAATGGTGCTGAACAGAGAAAAAGGAAGAAGAAACGGAGGAAGAGGTTATCTCGTTTTGTTTTTCTTCTATATAGTTGGTGATTATAATGAGTTTATAGGTATTTTCCTCTGATTGATGATGCTTTCACTTATTGTTACAGAGAGGCAGAGAAGAGTTATGGTCTTCACTCAGACGACTAAGAGTTGCTCCAGGAGATAGGGATGAGGGGATGAGGCTGAACAGAGACAAAAGAAGAAGAAACGGAGAAAGAGGTAACCTCGTTTTGCTTGTTTTTCTATAAGGTCGGTGATAATGGTGGGCGTATTGGTATTACCATCCGATTGATTTTTGTTTTTGTCTTGCCTGCAGCGTGGAGCAAGGATGACGACGATAGGGAAGGAGATGACGGTACACCTTCTTTTGTAAGATTCTGGTTTGGGTTGAAGTTTGGAAAATATTGAATTTTTATTTTGAATATTTGATGGGGGTTCAGTGAGAAGTTATTGTTTTCAGTATTAGACAACTTGATGATAATTAACTAGGTTTTTCAGTTGGACAATAATCTGTTTTGTGTTTGTTTGCTTGCTTGCTGTCATCACATTGCATGTTCAAACTGCAAGTGTTGTAATTTGGTTAATGTGCAAATTTGTATGAGTGTTCTTTTTGCAGGGGAGGGGTCCCCCACGTGTTCATAGTCAGCGATGTTGCGGAAGAAGATAAACAGGAGGCTGAAGAAGAAAATAGGGATGGTGCCAATAATGGGTTTATTGTATTATATTCTGGTTTATGTTTAGCCTTTTGCTAATTTTACGCTTTTTGATCCAAATAGGTTGAGGAACGAAGGGAGCAGCTGAGAATAGAAGAGAATTTTCATGCAAGTAGTCTCCATTTTCCACGCAGGCATGAACCCTCCACTGAGCTCTTTGTCATCTTATTCATTTATCTTGTCTCACTACATCTATATTCATATTTCTTCCTCAGGCCTCCATGGTATTCCCAAATGTCAGTTGATCATCTTCATGCTAATGAGGAATAGGCTTTTTTCGTCTGGTGCCGCAGCCTTAGAGCAAGACGACAACAAGAATAAAGATTATGCCATCTTCTGTAAGATTCAGGTAAGTTTAGAAAATTGAAAGCAATCTTTTTATTTTGAATATTCGATGGGGGTTTAGTGAGAATTTATGGTTTTCACAAATTGAGAACTTGATGACGATTAACTATAGGTTTTTCAGATCAATTTGTTGAGGAAATGTTATTTTAGGGCTGGGCTTGTGCTTTGTGTTTGTTTGCTTGCTTGCTGTCATCACACTGCATGTTGAATTGGATGTTACTGCTAGTGTTGTTCTTTGTGTTTATTTCTTTTCTGTTTTTGAGTATTTGATAGCCATTTGGTGAGAAGAAGATATGGATGGTGCTGTAGAGAGACAAACGAAGAAGATATGGAGGAAGAGGTTACCTTATTTTGTTTGTTTCTCATAAGTTGGTGATAATAACGGGTTGTAAGTATTATCTGCTGATTGATGATGCTTTCACTGATTACTATACGGAGGCAGAGACAAGTTATGGTCTTGATGAAGATTATGAGTTCCTCCAGGTGACCAATGTATCAGTTCCTCGACCAAAGCTTTTCTTTGTCTTTTTTAGCCATTTGTTAAGTATTGCTTTTTAACTTTGTACTTTCTGATCCTTGTTTGCATGTCTATTAGGAAAAGTTGCCCGCAGCGTGGATTAGGAGAGAGACTAAGAGCCGGAAGGGCAAGGACGAAGGGTGGAGATGGCATACGCCTTCTTTGGTAAGAATCTGGTTTGGGTTGACGTTTAGAAAATATTGAATGCATCTTTTTATTTTTGTAGGGTTCTTATTAATTCACAGCTTGATGATGAACTAGGTTTTCTGGATGAACTATAATCAATTTGTTTAAGAAATGTTGTTGGGCCTGGGGTTTTGTTTTGTGTTGGTTTGCTTGCTAGCATCTTAGCTCTGTTGTTGACCTATGCCGTATATGAAGATTACATATATAACAAAATTGTCTGTATTTGATGGAAGACTTGACAGTGTAATTATTAGGGTCTACAGAAGAGTTACTTCCCTGCTTAGATTTATTGTGATCCAAAATAGAGCAAATTCATCGATCTTTCAAGATTAAGAAGCATGAGCTTTTTATATTTAGCATTTCATTCTTGAATCTTGAAGTTCATCATTTAGTGATAGTTGCAGTTCATCTTTGTCATGTAATTGTTGAAAATATATATCATTTATGTAATTGTTAGTTTAATGCTTGAAACCTTTACTTAAAGTGCTTGTTGAGCCTGGACATATTTTCTATCTGCCATTTTTTTGACTTATATTTGCTCATAGTGCGTATTTTCCTTCAGATGCGTTCTGAGAATGCACTTCGTAGCATATGGTATTACTGATGATCTTGTAGTTGTAGGGGGAAAATAGAGTGAATGATATGATGATACAGTCTAAGAGGTTACCAAAGGAAATATGTTGTTGACTCATGTGGAGTGTGTAGCTTACAGAATTAATAAAATTGTTTGGATTTGATGGAAGATTTATAGTGTTATTATTAGGGTCTACAGAAGAGTTATTTGCTTCCTGTTTAGATATCTTGTTATCCAACAAAATTACATAATTCTTCAGATTAAGAAACGTGACCTTTTCATATATAGTTTCTCATTATCAAAGCTTGAAATTCATCTTGTAGTGATACTTACAGCTGATGAACATATTTTCCTTAACAATGATGGATGCAGCTAATTCAAAGGTGGTGAAGCTTACTGCTGAACTCCTCAGAGCCTTTGTTACAGCCTTACAGGTTTGACCTTATAAAACTGTTTGTGGAAACAATGTTGTGTGATTGGTGCTTTGTCTTGAAAGGTGCTTTGTTCTGTCTGATGTAGAGGCTATCCAGAGGTCTGCAATGATTGCTGAAGCAGAGGGGTCGGGTACCATTGAAGCAAATCACTTGGAGAGGATTTCTAAAGGATTCCATGTTCTGCACACCACTCAGTTATCTCAACATTGTTCTAAGTAAAATATAATGTTTAATTGGATGTTAAGTATTGTGATTTGGTTAATGCGCATTTGTTTGAGGATTTTTTGAGCAGAATGGGACAAGACAAGTACGAGGTTAATGGGTCAGTGATGTTAAAGAGGAAGATGAACAGAAGGCCGAAGAGGAAGATAGGAATGGTGCTGAACAGAGAAAAAGGAAGAAGAAACGGAGCAAGAGGTTATCTCGTTTTGGTTTTGTTCTATATAGTTGGTGATTATAATGGGTTTATAGGTATTATCCTCTGATTGATGAAGCTTTCACTTATTGTTACAGAGAGGCAGAGAAGAGTTATGGTCTTCACTCAGAAGACTTATCAGTTTCTCTAGGAGATAGGGATGAGGGGATGAGGCTGAACAGAGACAAGAAGAAGAAATGGACTTGTTTTTCTATAAGGTCGGTGATAATGGTGGGTGTATTGGTATTACCATCCGATTGATTTTTGTTTTTGTCTTGCCTGCAGCGTCGAGCAAGGACGATGACGATAGGTAAGGAAATGACGGTACACCTTCTTCTGTAAGATTCTGGTTTGGGTTGAAGTTTGGAAAATATTGAATGCAATCTTTTTTATTTTGAATATTTGATGGGGGTTCAGTGAGAAGTTATGGTTTTCAGTATTCGACAACTTGATGATAATTAACTAGGTTTTTCAGTTGGACAATAATCTGCTTTGTGTTTGTTTGCTTGCTTGCTGTCATCACAATGCATGTTCAAACTGCTAGTGTTGTGATTTGGTTAATGTGCAAATTTGTATGAGTATTCTTTTTGCAGGGGAGGGTTCCCCCACGTGTTCATAGTCAGCGATGTTGCGGAAGAAGATAAACAGGAGGCTGAAGAAGAAAATAGGGTTTTCAGTTGGACTAAAATCAATTTGTTGAGGAAATGTTATTTAAGGGCTGGGCTTGTGCTTTGTGTTTGTTTGCTTGCTTGCTGTCATCACACTGCATGTTGAATTGGATGTTACTACTAGTGTTGTTCTTTGTGTTTATATCTTTTCTGTTTTTGAGTTTTTGATAGGCATTTGGTGAGAAGTTGAGTATTTGAAAACTTGATGATCGAATAGGTTGTTTAGGTGAAATATAATCAATTGCTTGAGGAAATGTTATCTTAGGGCATAAGCTTGTGTTTTATGTTTTCTTGCATGCTGTCATCCATCGTAGGTAATGGAAAATTTGCAACATTGTTCCAAGTAAAATTGCATGTTTAAGTGGATGTTGCTGCTATGGGATTTGGTAAATAAGCATTCTTTGCGAGTCAGTGATGTTGAGGAGGAAGATGGAGCAGAAGGCAAAAGAAGAAGATATGGATGGTGATTATAATGGGTTTTTGTTTTTTGTTTTTTTTTTTTGAAATCAAATATCATTCATATGTTGCTGCAGTGGAATTGACATACAATCAAACCAACCTATGAAAAGGGTAACCAAACTACATGTCAATCAGACTATCCGTCTGTAATATTACATTAAAGAGATCCAATAAAATTGTAATATCGCCCTCGGGGAAATTAACTTGCCGCGAAAACTATATCTGGTTGGCAAAGAGGAGCATAACGCATCAACCACAAAGCCAATCAGGGATCTGCTATAACTGCAACACCACCTGATAAAAAGCATGATTTATATTCTCCAAGCTTTCAGCCCTTGAAAGACACAAATCACGAACAGAAACACGATCCGCAACATCAGATCAAGAACAAGAAACAAAAAAATACGAAACATAATCTGTAAACTAGATCGCGAACAAAACTTCAACATGAACAACCAGACCGATCATCATAAACACAAGATCTAATTGATCATATCGAAGAACACTATTAATGTGTGAAATCACACTTATTTAAAGCAAAAAAAAATAAAAATAAGCGATTGTTTTCCCATCTCCCCCACCAAACTAAGGTTTCTTTTTGGCCGACGGCTAGGGTTTAGAGAGGGGAAGAAGAAGAGAGGGGAAGAGGGAGAGATGAGGTTTTTAATCTGGTTATCAGAAAATGGTGGTTTCTTTTGTTTTTCTTCTAAATAGTTGGTGATTATAATGGGTTTATAGGTATTGGGGGTGTTTGGTGAATGATTGGGGCATAATTAGCTGTTTGAGATGGATTAGCTGTTTGACCAACTCAAAAAGCTAAAAAAAGTGTTTGGTAGAGAGCTGATTGGGCCCAAAAAGTTATTTTCCAAAACGCTGATAAAAGGAGCGTTTGTACATTAGCCTTTTGTCCTTACCATATTAAAATACTCTCTTGTCCTTTACTTTCCTTAAAAAACCTATTGAATATACACGCCCACTTTCTATTTATGTAGATGTTATTTCCTTTAAAATGTTCAGACCCAACAAAGCTAATTTTAACTTTCTATTTCTAATTCATGTTAATTAATTAATAATACAAAAATTATAAATGTCAAAAAATGAAATAATGTAATGTTAAAAAATAAGTGCTAAGAATCATTGATTTTTATGATTTTATTTGATTTAAATTGTAAATAGTAAAATTTTATTAGTTATATTTAATTGGTTTAAAATCATTAAAGAAATTATTAATATTTATGCTTTAGTTATTTATAATTTTTAATAATAGTCAATTAAAATTGGTATTTACTAGCAAGGCCTCACCACGCGTTGTGTGGTGTATGTTATCTAAACTACTGTCAATTTAAAACATTGAATTACTCGTTTGATTCATGCCTAGGATGATGGGTGTGATTTTATTAGGGTCAAAATGTATTATTACCCTAAATTTATAAAAGTAAAGACATTTACGGTGAATTTTTCTTTACTTTTGTGTTTTAAACTGGGGTTTTAATATTCATATTTGTGTGTTTCACAGCTTTAATCAACGTTTGATAAGCTTATGGTAGGACAGTCTCACCCAAGATCTTATCAGTGGTCTTAGGCCATGTTTGTCAGAACTTATCTGTAGATCAGTTTACTTCAGTTCAGTTCAGTTCAGTGAAAATGCAATTTGATGAAATTTAGGTTAATTCAGTCATGCTGATTCCATTTTTCAATACATTAATTTTCATTTCAATTCAATTCAGTGCCGCAAGAAAATAAATTCTAGCAAACAGGGCCTTAATCATCACATAAAAGAAACTTCTTAACATGTGTTTGACCCATCATCACTGTAATTTAACATCATTAGATATAGTTTGCTTTGAATTACGGTGATTGAATCTGAAAAATAAATAAGTTTATTTAACTGAACTCACTGAACTAAAACACATTTATATGAACTTAAAAATATTTATCTGAACTGAAAAAAGTTTATCAGAACTAAATTTTTTTCAGCTCTAGAGAGCAGGACCTGGCCTTAAGGTTCTCTCATTACTTGAAATTTAATTTTTGGTATTTTATGTTGGTTTGCCTTTTATTTGGTTTTTAGCATACAATTTAGTGATATGTATGAGATGCCCAATGTTGGAAAGATGAACACAAATATATTGTTTCATATAATCTAACAATTAATAAACACTAAAATAGAGTGGTCTAAAAAAAAAGATGTTTCACATGCAACTTCATGTGAAAAGGATTATTTGATTGCTGGTATATTAGCAAAAATCAACTTCACGTAGTTTGAAATGTATCACAAGGCATCAATTAAGAAAGGATTTCTTCCAATATACCATAGTAGTGGTCTTCCTCTCAATTAAGGTACTATTCTGTAGGTGACCTGATCCAATAAAAATGGCAAATTAGTTTTGGACATTACTTTGAATAAACTATCAATCACAGTTAAAAAACTACGTATTAAACTTGATCCATGTGCAACAACAATTATAGAGCACAAATATTGGAAGTAACTACATCAAGAAGAACAAGGCATATTGACAGCCTATGAGGGATTTGAACCCACATCTTTGTGCTAATGCACAATGCTCTACCATTTGAGCTAATTGGCTTTCTTATTTCACAATTAAAGATCCACCAGGCTGTCAGACTATCAGAATTCGTTACAAGTTTGGCAATTATATAAAATGAGTGTGAGGTGTTTTTTTGTCTTATAAGGACCATCTGAGGACTATTATCAAGCCACATTGACGACAAAAAGGACTATTCCCCCTGGATGCTAATTAATTTTAATAAAACTCAGTTTTCAGTTTTAATTAAGATAATACTTTTATACACCACAGTCAACTCAACAAAACACCACTACAAATAATATCTAACAAGACAGTGTGAAGAGTGAATATTTTGAACAAAATTCACTAAACATGTGCAGCTAATGGGTGATTTGCTTGGCCTAAAACACACCTTTCATTTTTGGAGCTCGGAAACTTATAAACATGTATCACAAAGTGGTTCTTATCACCTGATTTCATACCTATAAGAAAAAAATATATTAATATTTAATCCCTCGCCACTGTATTAGATACAAAAGGTACACTCGGTTTGAACTAATTTATAAGAGACATACACGGTACAGAATTTTATATAATTCAAAATATTTATATCTACCGTCATATATAGGATGCAAATGCACCAAAAACACTTTAAAATGCATTAACACCTTATAGTTACTATGGAGTCTCATGCTTTGGTTTAAAAAATGTCAGTAAGGGAGCTTTCAAAACCATTATCATTAGTTTTACAGTACTTTTGGAATGTAGGAAGAGAGTTCTAATTTATGAAACCTCAGCATTACTAATTTATCATTACTTCTATTCGCCCTTTTGCTTTGCAAACATGAAAATGAAATAAATCAATGACACTGTAAAATGAAACTATGACAGTATGACTTAAAGACCACTCTGAAGAGTGGAAAAAGTTCATATAGTCAAAGAGTATAACTCTTCTTCCGGAAGAGTATGCTACTTTAGTTTTATTTGAGTGGGATTGACCTAGCCATGAAGGAGCAACTGCAAATAGCAAGCAGGATAAACAACAAAGAAATAAAAAAACAAGCCTCAAATTTTGAGCTTCCTATTTTTTTAAAACTGACCCAAAACGTTAGTACTCCAACATATCTTCCAGGTCCAAATGAGTAACAGTGGAGAAAAATTTGACGCATACCTAGTCAGAGAGTTTTGACAGATCGGCCACTGTAAAGCTGCTAAACCATGAAGCTCAGTCTACAAAGCAACACATTTGAAGAAAGTTCATTACAGTATACATTCAGCAAAACATGCATTAACGAAATACTCATTATCATGCTTTGATTCAACAGAAAAAATTAGTTTAAGCTTAGCAGTAAAATAACTCTAACCAGTAACCAGAATCTATTTTAACAATATAGAAGAAATAGTGGTCCTAAATGAAATCGGGAGATACAAAAATGTCTGCAAAACAAAATACAGCAAGGAAAAACTTGAAATTAAACTATGAAAGACATCTTATAATTTTAACAGTACCGATAACGATAATAGCAGAAAAGCTTGGCAAAGTAGATGAAAGCATAACAGCACGACATAAGCAACATTTAGCAAATTGGAAAATAAAAGTAGAATCATAAAAGAATAAGCAGTAAATAATGAACCAAATATATCAATGGAAAGGGCTTATTTAAGCATGAACTTCCACATTCGCAGCCTGAGGAGCAGCTATACTGTAGCATGCTGCAAAAAGGATGTTGGCAAGAAATGAGCAAGATTTAGAGAACAATTACAGTACATTACTCTGCTAACAGCCAACCTGGTCAGATGGAGAAGTCAACAAAATGTAATGATGATTTCAAAATCAATGAGCATATAATGAAAATACCTATTTCAGTTCGATTCAATTTAGTTCAGTTTAGTTTATGTATACATTTCAGTTCAATTCATCTTGGTATATTTTAATATTAAATATATTATGTTAAGGGTGGCATAATAAATATTGTGCATCATTCTCGTTACAAAAAGACTCAGTAACAAACCCGTTCTATGTATTAAAGTCTTATTCTTCTTCTTTTTAACTATTGTGCATAAGCTTGTAAAGCAAAACATTAAAAAACCATCTATCAATAAAAATTAAGTTCTCGTTAAATCAAATCAATCCCGACCTTTATTTTCTCCAAGTAGGCCTTTTCATTCAAAGGGTAGTATACAAGTAGGCGAGAGTTTCAACTTTCAAATCAAAAAATAATAAAAATACCAAAACATCATATACATTTTTGACCCATTGGCTGTGAACAATGCGCAGGCTAGCTAGTTTTCCTGATTTCTTTCCTTAGAGCAGCCAAACAATTGTGAAGAGAAACTAAAGCACGTCAGAGGACGTACTGGCAAATTATCTGTGAAAACGAACTATCCAAGTCATCACTTCTTGAATCAACTCTCATGCCATTTCAATCTGTCTCTGATCTCCAATACTAACTTATAAGAGAGGAGTGACAGAATATAAAGCATACATATAAGGACTAATAAGACAGAAGTGACAGAATCATAAGCAATGCAATGAAATGCCAACGGAAAATGACAGAAAAAAATTCAAGTTGGAATCTCTTTACCGTTGCAAATAGTTCGGGAAGTCTGGAGGCTTCCACAAAAGTGTGGGGAAGAAGTTTAAAAATGTCTTGTAAAAGATAAGATTCAGAATAATCAGTGCAATGCTTGCCCAGATAAAGCAAACAAAATCATTCATTCAGTTGTTAAGGCTCCAGCCATAATGTGATAGCATCTTCTCATATCTACTAAACCACATTACAAGAACAGAAAACTAAAGCTAGAGAAACAAAATCAACAGCTTAAGAGAAAAAAAAAACAAATAAATTATGATTATGTAATAAAGTAGCTATGTAATCATGTATTCAGCAACCACAAAGTGTTGAGTTTATGATTACAGGACAAAACAGTTCTTAATGCGAAATCACAGTTTTAACTCTCAAGCTATTCTCATTAAGTTATAACATTAACAGTACACCAAGAACTGTGAGGGAGCATGCTAACTTGGTTAATCACTTATTCAAGTCTCGTGGGAAGTGCAGAAATTAGGAGTCGAACTAAAGGCATATTAGTTTCGGAATGAACCCAAATATGTTGAATGCATAAACAAATGCTTTTAAGTATTTTAAAGTATACAGATTTACCTCAACAAACTTTGTAGCACATGAGCCAGGTCATTACTGAGAGAGATTCTGGGGAAATGCTATGTACCAGTTTCTAAAATTGTTAGAATATATCAGTAATGCGCTAGAATCTAGACTCTTGGAAAACTTCAGTGGTGTTCAATCAGTACGAGGCTAGCTTAAGAAAATTCTATAGTATTCTACAAAAAACACATGTTACAAATTAAGGTTTAGATAACACCAGGATCCTTTCTGATTCACCCAGGGCAATGATTTTGGCTTTCTTTTTCTCTTTTTTACTGAAATTCTAATTTAATCGGGCAGACACTTCGAAATTTGGAGACAAACTGAAATGAGCATAATAAACAAAAAAAGATGTAATGAGATAGTATTAAAAGTTCTTATTATTTATAAGCAAAGCTACAACACTAAACACACAATTAGGAGTTGATATATTAATGAACAACAATTAGATATAACCTTGTCCGAGAACCTGTCACATTGGAAGATCTGTAACTAATTGTACCATGATATTAACAGAAAAACACAAAAAATGGAACAAATCTATAACAGTACAAAGAAAAAGTGACTCATCAGTACCAAAGAACAAAGCTTATGCAGAAGAATACAATAACAAGGAGGGACGAATACTACAAAAAACAAGAGTAGGGAAGGAAGAATTACTCGAAAGGGTTGTCGTATAATCGAACATGAAAGCAGCGGTTCAGGTGAGTTAGAAACAATCCCTTTGATACAGGCAGATGTGTCACACTGGGAAATCAGAGAGGACGCCACATTTATGTGGTTTACCCACAGGAGGACACCCATTCATGCCGACGGTGAGTCTCCGAACGATCAATACAGAGGAAGATCCCATACGTCACCGACGCCCATGTCGGATTCCGAAGCACAACGGGGTGCCAAACGAAAATCATGCCGATGGTGAGTCTCCGAACGATCAATACAGAGGAAGATCCCATACGTCACCGACGCCCATGTCGGATTCCGAAGCACAACTGGGCGCCAAACGAAAATCATTAAAAAAAATACAGAAAAAAAAAATCAATAAACACGTCTAAGTAATCAAACCGCCCCATCACAACATCAAAAAATCAGTAACTTTCCAGACAGAAATCTTATCGACCTTGTTCCTATTAAAACTCCCCGGAGTCGCCATGCCGAATTCTGAAAACCTAACAAAACAAAATTATATTCTGAAAATTACCCGAAGAAAATCCGAGGAGGGAGAAATCTGAATTCGCCGATGCAATTCTGCTGCCCAAATCTGAGCTCGCCGATGAAGGAAGAAGAACAAGCGAAATTCCGCAGATTAAAGAATAATAATCGAAAAGGAAGTCGGGGTCGGGTTGAATCGGAAGTGTATTAGCATCGAAACTGGATTAGCATCGGACTCGCCATCCGTCGGGAGAAAGCAGAATCCCCATTAAACAAGACACACGAAAACGTCACCCTTAAACGACGTCGTTCTGGAAACGTGGGGATTTTTTTTAAAAAAGAAAAATCTGAGAAGGGAGAAACCAAGAACAACCCAATAACTATTACATATTACTCTAGGATTAATCTCTTAAGTAGTAAAGTAAACCCAAGTCCTTTTATGTCATTTTACAGTGTTGATCAAACAAACCACTATTAGCTATCAGCTAATTTTATCAAACATTTTTATACAATCAGCTAATACAAACAGCTAGTCAAATCAGCTAATACAATCAGCTAGTCAAATCAGTTAATACAAACAGCTATCAGATTACACTAAACACACACATTATCCTCTAATTGATGATGCTTTCACTTATAATGATACGAATGCACAGCTTGATGATGAACTAGGCTTTCTGGATGAACTATGATCAATTTGTTTAGGAAATGTTGTTGGGCCTGGGGTTGTGTTTTGTGTTTGCTTGCTTGCTGGCATTTTAGCTAAAAAAACTCAACATTGTTCTAAGTAAAATTTAATGTTTAATGGGATGTTACTGCTAGGTGGTGTGATTTGGTTAATGCGCATCTGTTTGAGGAATTTTTTGAGCAGAGGAGGGACAAGACAAGTACCAGGTTGATGGGCCAGTGATATTAAAGAGAAAGAAGATGCACAGAAGGCTGAAGAGGAAGATAGGAATGGTGCTGAACAGAGAAAAAGGAAGAAGAAACGGAGGAAGAGGGTATCTCGTTTTGTTTTTCTTCTATTAGTTGGTGATTATAATGAGTTTATAGGTATTTTCCTCTGATTAATGATGCTTTCACTTATTGTTACAGAGAGGCAGAGAAGAGTTATGGTCTTCACTCAGACAACTATGAGTTGTTTCAGCATATAGGGATGAGGAGATGAGGCTAAACATAGACAAAAGAAGAATAAACGGAGAAAGAGGCCCATGACACTATCTAAAAGACTTGACGGGCTGGATCGAAGAAGATTATAAGCATGCTCAGACCAGACTACATATGGCTTATTTGATTTCTATGGGAACTGAACCGGGGCAGACTTGTGTTTTGACATGTCAATTCACATATATGCTACGGTGGATTTTCCCTTAATCATATACGAGCTGGAGAAGAAAATGGAACGTTGAAGACACCAAAGCTCCAAAGGTGGATGCGGATTTAGCAAGATAGGCATGGACAGATGGAATAGAAGCGCATTCATGATAGTTATTCTAAAATCCTAGCAATATCTTGATGAACTAGTTATGATCATAGCCACTTGCATTTCATATGGCTGTAGAATAGTTGTCTTCTCCTTTTGGTTAATTATTTATATCCGTTGAATGTTTGGCTTAGAGTGATGGCCAAATCAGTTGTATGAACTTTTTTATCAATTTAATAGAAGAAAATATTACATAAAAAAAACCTCGTTTTGCTTGTTTTTCTATAAGGTCGGTGATAATGGTGGGGGTATTGGTATTACCATCCGATTGATTTTTGTTTTTGTCTTGCCTGCAGCGTGGAGCAAGGACGACAACGATTTGGAAGGAGATGACGGTACACCTTCTTCTGTAAGTATCTAGTTTGGGTTGAAGTTTGGAAAATATTGAATGCAATCTTTTTTATTTTGAATATTTGATGGGGGTTCAGTGAGAAATTATTGTTTTCAGTATTAGACAACTTGATGATAAATAACTAGGTTTTTCAGTTGGACAATAATCTGCTTTGTGTTTGTTTGCTTGCTTGTTGTCATCACATTGCATGTTCAAACTCCTAGTGTTGTAATTCGGTTAATGTGCAAATTTGAAATTTGTATGAGTGTTCTTTTTGCAGGGGAGGGTTCCCCCATGTGTTCATAGTTAGCGATGTTGCGGAGGAAGATGAACAGGAGGCTGAAGAAGAAAATAGGGATGGTGCCAATAATGGGTTTATTGTATTATCTTCTGATTTATCTTTAGCCTTTTGCTAACTTTGCACTTTCTGATCCAAATAGGTTGAGGAACGAAGGGAGCAGCTGAGAATAGAAGAGAATTTGTATGTAAGTAGTCTCCGTTTTCTACGCATGCATGAACCCTCCATTGAGCTCTTTGTCATCTTATTCATTTATCTTGTCTCACTACATCTATATTGATATTTCTTCTCTCTCCCACTGTCTCGCTCTATCTCTCTCTCACACACACACTTACACACACACTTACACACACACGCATATATGTTTGTATGTGTGTGCTCTTAACCTTTAACCATTAAACATCATGAATTTCACCTATTGTGGCAATATTTTCCGCGACGGATTTTGTGTGTACTTTGCAGGTACACTAATATTCTAATGGAGTTACGAAGAATATGGAGATATAGTATGTTCTAAAACAATAACTACTCATGCAGGTACTATATCCGAATGAAACTCCCCTTCATTACAGTTTGGTGTTTGGAGAAGGCATCAATAGTGCTGTTCAATGCTATTCAGAGCTTTGATTTATCAAGAACCAACCCTGTTACAGCCCTACACTCTTTTGGGAATATCCTTTATCTTTGCTAGCACACTTCTGGGGGTAATTTTATCTCTCTCTTATTATTTGGATTAGTGTGTTCTCTTTGGTGTAGACTTGGTTGCTTTGTGCTCATCCTAGAACACTATATAATAAGGATTCTTTTGATCCATGGTCAACCAATTTTGGTATTCGGATCCGCGTAGGGGTATTTTTGTAATTTAAACCCCCTGCTGCTAAAACGACGTCGTTTGGTATTTAACTTCTGTCCTTCACTTTTCAGTTTCCTTCCTGGTTACAGAACTTCACGCGCACACTTCCCCGGCCTCCTCCTCGCAGCCGTCTTCTTCTTGTCGGTCTCAACCAATCGACGGCTAAGACCTCCGGGAGCTTAACAACCCACCTGCACTCCGATTCGATCTGGATTCGCTGGCGAATTGAGGACAATTACAGCGGAGCTCGCTGGTCAATTGTTCCGCATTATAGTCTTAGTGAGAAGAACACGAATTCTGATTTGATTTTGTCGGACGGTGGTGTGAAATTTCCAGGAAGTGGGTCAATCTAGATTCGGTGTGAAGTCTTCGTCGCAAGCTTCTTCTTCGAACAGATTCGTACCGAGGTTTGATGGGCTGAGCATCACGCTTTCTGCAGTGTCTTCCCAGGTGGATGAATCGCCACCATCGGCATCTCCTTCCAAGTACTTTCCTTAGTTCAAACTCCCATTTTCCTATCTTATTCTTCTCAATTGCTTTTTGGGAATGATTTTCGCTTCGTAATTTGAAATTGATTGTACAAGATCTTTCGCAATTGTTACAAAAAATTGAGTTTTTTCTTTGAAAACTTTTAATATAAACTTTGAAAAAGCTGTTCGTCACCCCATGTCTTATGTGATCTTTTATTATCCCCTTCTGATTGCTCCCGGTTCATGATTTTAGCATATTTTTCATGTTTTTAGTAGTGTTTGTGCAATCTACCATGGGGGAGAAGTTGTTAGCTATTTTCTGCCTCATTTGAATGGCATGAGTGTTTGTAATTTTATTTTCTCAATGAAAGATGAACATGTTTTAATTTTAATTGGTCGAAATCTCATGGTTATATTCCCCCAATCCAGATTAAAAGTTGGAGTGCTTGCATTCCTCGGCTGAATGTATGGTGCCGTGAGTCCCAATTGGCCATTGGTACACGTTTTGAGGTGGTGTGCATTTAGTTGATAGAAGGAATAATCTTGAAAGGATGGATCTTGGAAGCAATAGGACTCAGGTCTTGAATCTGGAAAATTCTATAAAGGGGAGAAGATCCTGGATTGGCTTTGGTTGGTTGACTTGTTGAGGATGGTGTGAATGGATTCTAGTATGAAACTTGGTACATATGTCGTAGGTACCGCACTGTTTACCTTTGGTATTTCAGAGGTATTGGGCTGCTGGTGTAAACCAGTTACCCAGCCTTGGCCCGTGACATTATCTAAAGACTTGACGGATTGGTTGTGTGGATATATCCCTAGTATGAAACTTGTACATATGTCGTAGGTACCGCACTGATTACCTTTTGGTATTTCAGAGGTGTTGGGCTGCTGGTATAAAAACCAGTTACCCAGCCTTGGCCCATGACACTATCTGATTTGATGGAATGGTTAAGGGGTTTTACCCCAAGTATGAAACTTGTACATATGTCGTAGGTACCGCACTGATTACCTTTTGGTATTTCAGAGGTGTTGGGTTGCTGGTATAAAAACCAGTTACCCAGTCTTGACCCATGACACTATCAAAAATATTTGACGGACTGGATGAGGGATTATGACCCTGGTATGAAACTTGTACATATGTCGTAGGTACCACACTGCTTACCTTTGGTATATCAGAGGTGTTGGGCTGCTGAGTAAAACCAGTTACCCAACCTTGGCCCATGACACTATCTAAAGACTTGACGGGATGGATTGAAGAAGATTATGCTCAGACCAGACTGCATATGGCTTATTTGATTTCTATGGGAACTGAACCGGGGCAGACTTGTGTTTTGACATGTCAATTCGCAGACATGCTACGGTGGATTTTCTCTTAATCATATACGAGCTGGAGACAGAAATGGAATGTTGAAGACACCAAAGCTCCAAAGGTGGAGGCGGATTTAGCAAGATATGCAAGGACAGATGGAATGGAAGCGCATTCATGATAGTTATTCTAAAATCCAAGCACTATCTTGATGAACTAGTAATGATCATAACCACTTGTGTTTCATATGGCTGTAGAATAGTTGTCTTCTCCTTTTGGTTAATTATTTATATCCGTTGAATGTTTGGCTTAGAGTGATGGCCAAATCAGCTTTATTAACTTTTTGAGGAATTTAATAGAAGAAAATATTACATCAAAAAAAAAAACTTGATATATTTTCCTTCTAAATGTCTTACTTGGACTCCTTAAAGAGAACCAGAATGCTTGACTTTCCTACTCAATAGATAATTTGAGGGATTGGAGGGTGTTATGAGAGAAATCTACAGTAATTGGATTTTATTATTAGTTGATCTATAGTTTGATCATTAAAACAAGTTTTTTAAAGTTTTTGTAATTTGTATTTTACATGTATTCAATTAAGCATGTTTGTTGAAATATTTTAGTTCATCTTCATGCCAGGGACTATGAAGCCTTTGATTCTAACGATGATAAATGATTATTAGAGCATCTCCAATGCAAGCATCAAATAGGTAAACTTCACTAGCCATGTCATTTTAGATGCTCTCAACTTGAAAAACAATTTCCTAAGCAACCATTTTTTGAAACCTTTAATCCTATGTGTCAACATTAATTATTGGCATCCTCAATTAGACCCTCTCAAAATAGATGCTCATATTGAGGCTTTCAATAATTAATTTACCATGTATAGGCCATTTAATGCATTAAAATCAATTCATTTTGTTCAAATATATCATGATGAAGATTGATTCATGATACTTGCATTGGAGAACAAAATTTCATTTTCAATGTCTCTTTATTCATAGACACGCCCAATAAAAATTGGGCAAATGGCTCCTATAAATATGGGTGAGGCTCTATGCATTGGAGATGCTCTTATGTGTCATTTTCTTGACCTTTAAGCTCAATCTACGGATTTTTTTTGCTTTCCTTATGTGATATTGATGAATTTTTATTTTTCTATTTTTGACAAAGCCTTTCGCATACTGATACTTTCTTTCCAAATAATTTTTAATCGTTAAAAACCAGGAGTTAGTTTATGAGTTACCAGGGACTGATTATCAAACTGTAAAATTGTTCTGCATCAAAAGATTGAGCATGTGTTGTAAATTCTTATATTAGCATGTGTTCTGCATCAAAAGTTGCTTCTGGTGGTACTAAATCATTTTTGCCTACAGTTCTTGGATTTTATATTCACCATGTGTTTTGGATTTCGACAGTAAAAATGAAAAAGTCATTCTGGTTAATCATAAATTTATTGTACATTCTGGTTTTGGATGTTTTATTTTTAGTTAATATTTTCATTTTGGCTGATCATTGGATTTTGGCATGAGAATCATGATAAGGCAGCTTAGGGGTTGTCCAGGGCCGGTCCTGGGATTATGGGGGCCTCAAGCGAAAATAATAATTTTTTAGTGTTCAAAACTGAAAAATTAAAAAATAGGTTTATATAAAAATATTTTATGAATTATACATTAATAATCACTATAAATATTGAATTTCTTATTTATAGATAATTTCATACGATATCTAAGGGACCAATTATAGAAAATGATACAATTTCTTTATTTAATTGAGTTTTAATTAATAAAAATACTATATATTTTTTCTAAAAATGGGCCCTTTTTTCCAAAATTATTTGAGGGCCTCAAATAATTGCGTAAGTTACGTACATGGAGGCCGGCCCGGGGCTGTAAGAGATGTTGGTGTTCTGGGGAGAGGCCTATTGGGATCAAATGTTGAATCAAGTAGCATCCAAATTATATGGTCAATATCTTCGACCCAATGGAGAGTGGAATATATATATAGGGGTCACTTTTAGAGATTGTCAATAGATTATGAATGAGGATGCATCAAAATGTCCCAAAGGTTGCATTTAAGGGTCATAAAAATAAAATCAATTTAATGAACCTTGATATATCATATAAGGAAGCTTTTTAAATATATTTCCCATGAATTGGCTTTTTCGTCTGTAAGTACAAAAACTGCACATGTGCTCTGGTGATCATATCCATGAAACTTCTTCATAATGATGCTTGGTGGCTGGCTGTATTCTCATGAGGATGTGCCTCTATTTTTCTCCAGCTATTTCATTGGTTTTTTGCCTGAAGATTTGGAGTTCTAATGAGCCCGGCTCATTTACCCTGAAACTGAATCTGTCTCTAAATAGGCTAACGTATTTTTTGCTGTAAATAGTTTATCACCTTTATCTTGACCTCTTGACTAAGTTTCGTTTCGTTTCATGATTCTCTAAACTGGACATAGGACATTCTTAGTATGTCAACTCAAATAGTTTTTGGTTTTCTCATGATTGCAATAGAGTTAAAGGACCTCTCATAATTTCTGCTGGTGACTCATTTTCCAACTGATACCCTTTTCCTTCGTTTCTGTTAAGCTCAATAACTTTTTTAGCGTAGTATCTCCAAAGGTTTTCAGGCCTTTGGCTAAAGATACCATGCTTTTGGAGAATGAGATGACAAGGATCACACCTGCAAATGTATATTTTGATGTTAAGAATAAGGTCCTGTTCTTTAGAGATTATTTGAATATTTTTTAGTGCAGATAAAGTTTTTTTAGTTCAGATGAAATCAGATAAAGTTTTTTTAGTTCATATAAACTCTTTTTAGTTCAGATAAATGTTTTTTAGTTCAGATGAGTTCTAATAATCTTTTTTCAGTTCAGATGAGTTCAAATAATGTTTTTTCAGTTCAGATGAATTCAGTTCAGTAAACCTTTTTAGTTTTCAGATAAGTTAAGTTCAGTAAACTTATTTGTAATTTAGTTCAGTTCAGTTTAAATCAGTTCAATCTTTTGAGCTTAATTGTGCATATCAGTTCAGTTCAATTACATTCAGTTTAGTTCAGTTTCAATATGATTTGATGAAATTTAGATAAATTTAGTCATACCGATTCTTTTTTTTTCAATATATTAATTTCACTTCAGTTCAGTTTAGCTCAACAACAATATAATTTGGTGCAATTAATTAAGGTTAATTTATTCATACCGTTTATTTTCATCACACTTATTAATTTTCAATTCAGTCCAGTTCAGTTATCTAGATGCTTCAACTCAACTCAAATCAATATGTTTAGCTAGCAAACATGATCATATTTTTTAACATTAAGGCCCTGTGTGCTAGAACTTTTATATATCAGTTCAGTTCAGTAAATTGAAGTGAAATGTAATTTGATTAAATTCAGGTTAATTCAGTCATGTTGATTCTTTTTTCGGTACATTAATTTTCACTTCAGTTCAATTCAATCCAGTTTAGTTCAGTTGAACAAGAAATAAACTCTATCAAACTCTAAGTTATACTCAAATTATTAAATTTCAACTGTTTTAAAAATGTCATATTTATTTCATTTCAGTTCAGTTGATCTATATATTCCAGTTCAACTTTGTTCTACAAATTTTCATATTAAGATTAATAAATTTCAAATATATTGAAATTGATCATATTTGTTAATTCAATTCAGTTCAGTTTATCTACATTAGTGCAACTCAGTTCAGTATATTTTAATATTAAATGTATTATGTTATATTTAGATTAATTAATTTCAAATATATTGGAAATGATCATATATTTTTTAGTTAGTTTCAATTTAGTTCAATTCAATTTATCTATACATTTCAATTCAGCTCAGTTTTTAAGTTCAAATAAGTTCAGCTAAGGGGGTGCTTGGTTGAAATAGAGGAATGGGAATCGGAATGGGAATGATAATAGGGTATAATGATTATAGGGATAATGATTATAATGTTGTTGTTTGGGTTGCATTAGGGAATGGGTAAAATTAGTAAACTAAAATGACGGAGTGGCTAAATATAGTAAACAACTAGGTAATGAAACTCATAGTTGTCAATTTTGGGGGGTTTGGGTGATTGGCCAGTTTTGGGTAATGAAGGTGGGCCCATATAATCATAATACCCAACCAAACACTCATACTCTATAATCAAACCCATTACCCACCTCCAAACCCCTCAACCAAGCACCCCCTAAATTTTTTAAGTACAAATGAGTTCAGTTCAGATTAGTTCAGATAAAGTTTTTTAAGTTCAGATAAAGTTTTTTAAATTCAGATAAACTTTTTTTAGTTCAGATAAACTTTTTTAAGTTCAGATGAGTTTAGATAAGTTCAAATACCGTGAAGAGAACAGAATCTAAGAGTAAGATGAATAAAGAGGGAATATATTAGATTTGATGTTAAGTAATTGGTAAGATTTGATTACTTACCTAATTATTAGTTTTTACAAGTTTTTTTCTCTTTCCGGGTTAAGTTTGCTTTACTGTAATTACCTTATTGGTAGATTTGATAATATTTACCTTATAATTTTAGGTTTTTATATAGAGAAAGTCTTGGGTGAGACCTGTCCTTGTGGAGACCAAGAGCAGGGGAATGAGCATTTACTGTTTCTCCTTGATCTTTTAGCCAGTTTGTTTGATCTTTCAATCAATGTCCTTGAGTATTTTTGTTTTGCCTTGATTTTTCAGTTAATTTGATCTTTCGTTCAATTTGCTTGATCTTTCGGTCAATTTTCTTGATCATTTCCTTGGTCAATTTCACAAACGACAAATTCAATCAAGGAAATCGGCGGGTTTAAATCTCACCAACGACAAATTCAATCAATAGCAGTCTCATATAATGTTTGGTCTCATTTGAGACAGGTCTCAAATGAGAATTTGCCTTTTATATACTTCAACTCCCATCCGACGACAAACAAAGTCATCATCTCATCACATGTCAACGTTCTTCCGATCATCCGTTCATGTACGTAGGTTTAAAGATTTTTCGGTGAGTTATTTTTTTTCATTTGTTTTGAACCTTCTTGATGTTAAAAGTAGCTCTCTTTTTTTTTGGATTTATGCAGTGAAGTAAATTTAATATTTATCATCAGGTTATGCTCTCTTTTGGTTTGATTGTGTGTATGTGTACCGTGTACGTGCTAGCATAATTTTGTGTGTGTGTTGTAATCCATGCATTCATGTTGCATCTTCATGGTACTTTAATTTCATGATTTCTGAGAAGTACCATTGAATGAATGTCTGGAAATCCAGCTCCACCGCCACCGGAATACATACTGTGACGTGGCAATTAATTATATGGAATGCATGCTATACAAGCTTTTCTGCCCAGTTGTTTAATGGTTTTAGTGACCTTTTTTAGCAGCAAACTGAAGATGGAAGATTATGAAGTCAAGGAGCAGATTGGCGGAGGAGCAGAGGGGCTTTGGAGCAGCTTTGCTTGCTTTTCACCAGAAAGAGAAAAATAAGTAAGAATTTGTAGCTCTTTCTTTCTCTTGAACTTTCTGAATGGTGTTTCTGGGTAAAACTGTGTTAGTATGTTTCTTTTACATTCATAATGAATGGTGTTTCCAAGTTCATATATAAAGCACTCATAACAAATTATATAAGCTCTTATTTTTTAGTGATGTTATGTGATGGAGATCATGGAAAATGATCAGAGAACTTTATAGATTTTTGTAGCCATGCATGCATTGGATCCGACCTGCGTGAAGGTTTTGCCACCTTAGAATAGACATTGAAGAAGTGGGCTTCTTATTCAGTATTCTGACAGCAACAAATGCAAGGATTTTGTTTACACTAAAATTCATGTTTCTGTGTTTCAACTATTGAATTCTCCATTTCAGTTGGAAAGTTTCCTGTTAGCTGTGTTTGTAAAGGGACCGAGGAAGCAAGAACGGACAAGATTCTCTCCAAGTTTGTTGCTTTAGAGCAAGTCCAACAGCTTCCCTACAAGATTCTCCAAGATATAGTACTACATATTCATAATTCCTATCTTTTTTTGCTTCAACTTCAACAGCTTCCCTAGTGTGGGGATTAGAATTTAATTCATGTGCATTAAATTTCAGTATTTTATATCTTTATTTCTGTTTTTCACTATTTAAATATATTTTGAAATCTTAATATTTTAAATTACATATAATAAAAAAATGTGAAAAATATATATTATTAAAATACACATTACAACGAACATAACAAGATCTCACATGATAATATTCAAATTTATATATGCATGCGAACATAGTCATGTAAGATCTTGTTACGTTCGTTATAATATGAAAATTAAGAATGTATTATTTTTATTGTATATAACTAAACATATTTACATTTGAAGTGTATATTTAATTTGTTAAAAAATAAAAACAAACAAAAGAATAGGAAAATAATCAATCATAAATGCAAAAGCATTAAATTTTGTTTCCCCAATTTTTTTTTCTCTCTCTACCGATTTGGGGAAGTAAATCCATTCCCTCTTCAAAATCCCCAAGTTGGAGAATGGGTTGGGGAAGCTGTTGGAGCAAAAAAAAGGTCCATATTCCCCAAATTTAATGAAATCCCCCAAGTTGGGAAGCTGTTGGACTTGCTCTTATGTGACAAGGTTGGTTTTTGTTAATAAGGTTTCAATTAATGCCAGGTTATATAGATTGTTTTCTAAGTATTTTAATGACTACTCCTCCGTCCCCAATTAAATATCTCACTGAAATAGTCAAATGTTTTCACACTATATTTCACCATTAATAACTCTAATTATACTAATATTAGAGTAAATAATTTTTATTTTTAAAAACTGCATCATACGAGGATTCCAACGATATCTTATGTCAACATGCATTATTTATATATTATAAGTTATTAGGCCTCCATCATGGTAAGCACATTAATTTAATTTTACCTTTTTTTCGTAGAGATTTCAGGTTTCTTGCTCATTTAGTTTTTCACTGATCATATGAACTTTTGGTAGAAAATCAAGAAATGTAGCCAGTGCGTCACTTTCCCTCCAAAAAAACCCGCAATTCTGTGAATTGCTTATGGTGCTGGTACATGAAGGAAGTTGGCTTTTTTGAGAGAAGAGAAGGATGAAGTTGAGTGAGAAGGATAATGTTCTACTGCTGATTTAAAGTTTGACCATATGCATAGAATGGTGGAGTATTTTTACTGAATAATATATTTTTAGTTTTTTATTTGTGGGTAACATGGGTAATTTTAAAATTTGACCATATAAATAGAAAGGTAAATGAAGCATTTCTACATAAAATATTTTAAAACTGCTTCAATATACCGGACAACCAACGCCTGGTGGACTATCGCTGGACCATTTCCGAGAATGTTCAAATTAAGAGTCCAAATTCCCAAAATGTTCAGTTTTTGGCTCAAATTCCCAAACTAGGTAACTTGGCAAAGGGTTTGCCAAGCTTCAAAAGATAGAGTAATTACTAAACCAACTCATAGTTTGTGATAATTATAAATTAACCCACAAACTTTAAAATGAGCAATATTACCAACTCAAATTCGATTTATATAAAAGGAAAATTAAAATTTTCTGGATATAAACAAATTGAATTACATTGCTATGTAGACACCGGAGCAAGCATGTGTGTTGCTAGCAAAAATGTAATACCCAAAGAACATTGGGTAAATGTAGAAAGACCAATAAGAGTAAAAATTGGAAATGGATCACATATCATACTCTCTAAGGTCTGTAAAAATCTTAATATAATGATAGCAGGTGAAATATTTCATATTCCAACTGTATATCAACAAGAATCTGGAATAGATTTTATTATTGGGAATAATTTCTGTCTGTTGTATCATCCATTTGTCCAATACACAGATAGGATAATTTTCACTCTAAACAATAATCATGTACATATAGGAAAAATAAGAAAAGCTCTTAAAGTAGGAGTTCCAGGTTATTTAGAATACATGAAAAAGAAATCTAAATTACCAAAACCAGAGGCGCTAAATATTAGCCCTAATAAAATTGCTTCTCTTTTAAGGAGGGGGGGTATGTATACTAAAGAACAACAACTTTTTGTGCTTCAAAATACAAAACTTTGTAAAATAGAAACACTTTTAGATTCTGTGTGTTCAGAAAATCCAATAGATCCTAACAAATCAAAATATTGGATGACAGCAACCATAAAACTAATCAATCCTAAGACAATTGTAAAGGTTAAACCAATGCAATATAGTCCTAAGGATAGAGAAGAGTTTGGAAAACAAATTAAGGAATTACTAGAATTAAAAGTGATTAAACCTAGCAAATCACCTCACATGTCTCCAGCTTTCTTGGTAGAAAATGAAGCTGAAAAACGCAGAGGAAAAAAGAGAATGGTTGTCAACTATAAAGCTATAAATACAGCTACAATAGGAGACAGTCATAACCTTCCTAATAAAGATGAGTTATTAACTCTAATAAGAGGAAAGAAAATATTCAGTAGTTTTGATTGTAAATCAGGATTCTGGCAAGTATTGCTTGATGAAGAATCACAATTATTAACTGCTTTCACATGTCCACAAGGTCATTACCAGTGGAATGTTGTACCCTTTGGGTTAAAACAGGCTCCAGCCATATTTCAAAGACATATGCAGAATGCATTTAGGACCTTTGAAAAATTCTGCTGTGTTTATATTGATGACATTTTAGTCTTCAGTAATAATGAGACAGAACATCTGTGGCAAGTAGCAGCAGTACTTAAAAAATGTGCTTCTCTGGGAATAATACTCTCAAAAAAGAAAACACAGCTTTTTAAAACTAAAATCAATTTTCTAGGACTAGAAATTGAAGAAGGATCTCATCGACCTCAAGATCATATCTTGGAACATATTCAAAAGTTCCCGGATACCCTTGAAAACAAAAAACAGTTGCAGAGATTCTTAGGAATCCTCACTTATGGTTCTGATTATATTCCTAAGCTTGCCCAGGTCAGAGCACCATTACAAGCAAAGCTTAAAGAAGATATTCCATGGGAATGGAAAGATTCAGATACCAACTATATGGTAAAAGTAAAGAAAAGTTTAAAAAACTTTCCTAAGCTTTATCACCCACAACCTGAGGATAAACTAATCATAGAAACTGATGCATCAGATTTATTCTGGGGAGGAATTCTTAAAGCAGAAAATAATGGTAAAGAATATATTTGCCGATACACTTCAGGAAGCTTTAAAGCTGCTGAAAAGAATTATCATAGCAACGAGAAAGAATATCTTTCTGTTATTAGAGTAATTAAAAAATTCTCTGTTTATCTAACCCCTTGCAGATTTCTAGTAAGAACAGATAATAAAAATTTTACTTATTTCCTAAAGATAAATTTAAAAGGAGATAATAAACAAGGTCGTCTAGTTAGATGGCAAATGTGGTTATCTAGATATGATTTTGATGTTATTCATATTGCAGGTACCAAGAATTATTTTGCAGATTTTCTTACCAGAGAATTTCAGCAAGATTATAAAGAATAATACAAATGTTTCTAATGTTTGTTTCTTTGTGAAGCATCCAGTATGGATGAAATGGAGCAGTTAAAGCTGCAAGAAGGACTTTTAGTCCAGGAACTGGAGCTGGTCCGAGCCAAGCTCAAGTATCTTAACCTGATCAAATTGGGTAAAGAAAAAGCTTCTGAAAATGAAGTAAAAAAGGTTATCTTATCACCTTCTCCCTCAAAAGAGAAAGATAAGACTATTCCAACGCAAACGGCAGTTGGTAAAGAATCAACAAATCCGTTGAAGGCTGTGGATTTGCCAAAAATCCAGAAGGAAGTACAAACTTCCATTAAACTGGTCAGTCCAGTAGATTTTTGTTTAAGACCAAATCAGGGAATTCCAATCCCACAGACTAAAGTTACACCTTTAGCATCGGAGAAATCCGAAGAGGGAATTCAAATCCCAAAAAGATCTAAAACATATTATGTGGTCTATAATGGCCCTAATGCGGGGATCTATGAAGATTGGAGCTTCGCCAAAAAAGCAACTGAAGGAGTCTCCAACATTGCACACAAGAAGTTCAAATCCTTCCAAGAAGCAAGAACTTCAGCAAACCTATATACTGGGTCATCTTTACTAGCACCTCTGGAGCTAATTACCAATGGAGAGATGATGAAGCCTAACACCTTCAGCGCAGCTCTATTGTCCAAAAAGAAGTCATTAACCTCACTAGGAAGACTTCCCAGCAAACCAAGGGAAGACATATCAAAATCTACGAAAGTGGATTACTCCGATGAAATTACGGAAGCAGGTTTCGAATACTGCTATCGATATGCAAGATCTGCCAATGAAGAAAAGTTTTTGGAGGAAAAGTTCTTCACTACAGACTCCAAAAACTTAAGTTACTACAACTTCACCAAGAATGCTAATCCTGAACAGGTCTATGAGGCATTCCAATATGGTTTGGTAAAAACCATATATCCAAGTCCTAATTTATTAGAAATTAGCCATTTTCCTAAGGCTATTATTGATACAATTAAGACTTTCAGAAAAAAATGCACCAAACCAGGGCAAGAAGTTTTTCTGAAAATTAATAGTTCCGGTCCATACTAGAATCAATTAGGATTATTGGTATATCATCCTCAGCATTTAGTCCAGATTGGCATTTGCAAAGGAGATCACTATCATCCATCTCAGCCCATGGAGTGCAAACTTGAGGCTAACGATTTGCTACCCTTAGCAATAAAAAGATTGGAAGGTTTTGTTCAAAAACTTTTCAGTTTCAGTTCAGATGATGGACTATTTGTCAATTATCAAGATGCCACCATCTTGATATACAGCAAGTCACCCAAGAAGATCAGCGAAGCCGATGAAGGCAAATTTGTCAAATTCCAAAATACTTTGGTTAATCCATTTATTTTGGGAGAACATATTCCAGACCTTTGTAAAAGGTTGAAGAATTACCGCAGCAATTATCTATGTGGTAGATGCTCAGAAGAAAGTGGATCTCCCACTAAAGAAGATAATGACATCTCCACCATCAGAGCTGCCGACAGTCCTATGGACCCATCCACTTCAAGTGACAGCAGGTAGTGGGATAATAATGCATCTGCTCTAAGTGGGTGCAATAATGCAGTAGTGCGTCTACTTTAAGTAGAGGCAATAATGTAAGTGCGTTTGTACGTAAGGGATGACGCACCCCTCTTCAATAATACAGATCCTTCCTTCTCTATAAAAGGAAGTTCTTTTCTTGTAAAAGAGGAGCGCCCCTCACTTCTGCGCCTCTTTGTAATTTACTTTCAACCTCTGTAATCTCCTGGAGACGAACCTCGTCCAGGATTCTGTCTGATCTTCGGATCTACTATGTGTGAATAAAAAGCCCTTTAGGGCCCTCTTGTAATTACATGTAAGTTTCTATAATCTGTATCTTCTTTCTTATTATTGATTGTTGTATACATGCTTATCTGTTATAATGAAACCTGGAGTCCATAGAATAGGGAGTACCGCTTAGGCAGGTGGCCGTTTAGGGAAACAAGATTCGCAGGATTGGTTAAGTTATAAACAGATAGCATGATAACCATACACTCTTAATAATATAGTAAGGAAGATATAAGGAGCTTGCATGAATTACTTAGGGTTCTAAAGTATTAAATTCATAAACTACATTAAATAAAATATCGAAGCTTGAATGAGCAAAAATATTTGTAAATCTATTCTCAACAGAGAAATATCAAAAGAAGATAAAAATTTATCTGAATTCTATAGGAATAATGACAATTGTCAATCCAGATACAGTTTTGGTACTAAGTTTTGTAAAAAACATCAAACCCAAATTTATGTACAATTTATGAATACCTTTAAAGTATGCATAAAATGTATAAAAGAATCTCAAGAACGTTCGAAAGGATGAACTCTAAAAAATCATCCAAATGAGCAAAAACGTTTGTAAATCAATTCTTGACAGAGAATTAACTAAAGAAGATAAGAAATTATCTAAATTCCGTAGAGTTGGCCCTTATAGTCAATCTAGGTATAGTTTTGGAACAAGATTTTGTGTAAAACATCAAACTCTTGTACATTATATGAACATCTATAAAGGATGTTTAAAATGTTTAAAACAAAATTAAAATTCCGCAGACCACCCACAGACCACCCAAAAACCTGGTATCAGAGGCATGTTTAAAATAAAAAGAATTATTTGAAAGATTCAATATTAAAATGAATCATTTAAATATAGAAGAAACAATTGATGAAAATCAAGATGTTTCTAGTGTTCAAACCTTTGAATCTAATCAAGGATTCATAGGAAGTTTCTTAATAAAACATGAACTACTTTCAAAAATTAGGTCTTCTAAACTTAATCTAAGAAAAGAAAATATCTTTAATATACCTTTTTTAGAAAAATTAAAAAGGAAAAATAGCATCTACTATTTTGTAGGTACTAAAGAAATGCATGTAGATATCAAAGATACTACATGAGAAGTATATTTACCTTTAATTACTCTAAAGGAATTAAAGAAAATTTAAACAAAATAGATAGTAAAATTAGAGATACTATCACAATGGTACATTTTGGTGCCGTAAAAATCCTATTGAAATCAGAATTTCAAGAAGGAATAGATTCCCCAGTCAAAATGGTCTTGATAGACAACAGAATAAATGATATGCAAGATTGCATTTTAGGTGCAGCTAGAGGAAATTTAGCTTACCAAAAATTCATGTTTACAGTCTATCCTAAATTTGGAATTAGTTTAGATACAGCAAATCTAGACAAAACATTATCCTTCATTCATAAATTTGAAAGAGAAGATTTAATGAATAAAGGAGATAAAGTATTTAGCTCATCGAGAGAGATCTCTTGATGGGAATGTCAAAACGAATAGAAGACATGAAAATTCAGCTTGAAGAAATGTCTTAATGAGTTTTACAGAAATAAAAGAAGAGATAAATCTTTTAAAAACAAAATTAGAAGAAATTCTAAAAATTCTAACTAAAGAAGATAGTAAGTTAGAAGCTACAGCAGCAAAAATTATTATTGAATTAAAAACAGTAATTCAAGAAAACCAGAAGGTAGTCTTAGAACAAAAAGATTTAAAAATAACTCCTTTGGGAAATGAAGAAAGACCAAAACCTATAGGTTTAGAAAAATATTCTTACCCCAATTACGGAGTAGGAAATGCAGAATTAGGGTCCTCTGGAAATCCTAAAGCATTAACTTGGCCATTTGGTAAAAATGACAAACAACCAATATGACCAACTATATTCCAAAGATTGAAAAAATCTTTTGGGATCATCTAGAAGGTGATGAATTACAGGTAAACGAAGAAAACTTCGATTTACTTGACCATGCTCTTAGGTTGCTAGAATTAGAGAACGATGAATTAGCAAACCAAGAAATAGAAAACAGTCCCAAACTAAAACAATTGTTTGGAATTGAAGACTTAAAAGTCTTAAATAATGAAAAGTCAGAAAGTGAACCTGAAATAAGTGAACAGGAAAACAGTGACTCAGATTATACACCAAAAAACTTAAACATAAATGTTAAAAGAGAAGAAGGAGAAAGCTCATATATGGGCTCTAAAAGAAGAAGAGCTAATCAACCATGGTATTTTCCAGAAAGTGCAAAATCCAAAGTTAATAGTTCAAAAGGAACAGATGATAATTTCCTAAATATTGACTGTCAAAATAATAGGAAAGAAATCATTGATAAATGGGCAGCAGAATTAAGTTTAGTAATTCAAACTAATCCTGATGCCTATACAGAATCAAGAACTATATTGTTATTAATAGAACATAAGAGTCTAGGAATAGCAAAAGAGTTCATAAAAAACACCATTTGGACAGATGATAATAACAACATTCCATATAATATTCTAGATATAGTTCTAGATGGATTATATACTATGTTCCTAGGAATTGATTTTATATACTATGTTCCTAGGAATTGATTTTATATACTATGTTCATAGGAATTGATTTTACTGGTGATAAAATACACGAAAAACAACTAGTACAAGAAAAAGCTAGGAAACGTTTAACAGAACTACAACTCTGTGATATATGTTACTTAGAGGAATTCAATTGTGACTATGAAGTAAATCTTTACAAACTAGAACAAATTGAATTTCCAGAAATGATACTTCAGTATCTTAGAAAAATACCTTTGGTAGGAGAAAAAGCATTAGAAAGGTTTAAAATTGAAACTTTCAATAGAAGAACTTCTAGTTACAGTCTAGGATATGCTATAAGAATAGTAAAAGATGAACTGTCAAAATTCTGTGAACTAATAAGAACTCAGAAAAAACTTAAAAAGTTTAATAAAAACTGTTGTGCAATATCAGGAGAAAATCCTGTAGAATATGGCTGTAGAACAGAATACAAAAAGAAGAAAAAATTCTTTTCTAAGAAAAAATCTTCTAAATATAGGTTTATTAAAAAGAAAAAGAAATTTCGCCCAGGAAAATTCTTTAAGAAAAAGTCTGATACAAGATCAGAAAAACAAAAATTCTGTCCAAAAGGAAAGAAAAATTGTAGATGTTGGATATGCAACATAGAAGGACATTATGCAAATGAATGTCCTAATACGCAAGATTCTAACAAAATAAAATTGCTAGAATTTGCGTATGAAATGGGATACGAACCTATAGAAGAAAAATATGATAAGCTGGAAAAGGTTTATACCATAGAAATACAGGAATCAGAAATAGATTCTAGTTCCAGTGAAACAGAATCAGATGACTCAAATGCATCTAATTAAACCTTAGGGGTAAAAATAAAAGAACATCTAAAATGTAGGGCTAGAATGGAAAGGCAGAATAGTAAACATACCTATTCTCGGAATTTCTCTCAAAAAGAGAACATTCTGGGCATTTCCCCTACATAAATGAATATTCTGGGAATTTCCTCACTATCGCTAGTTAACATAAATGAAATTTGGTTTCAATCAGGGGCGGCCTCACCTTGAGGCAACTGAACCCCTTGCCTCAGGCCCCCAAATATTTGGGTAATTCTGGGGCCCCATTTTTTTAAATAACTTTTATTATTAGTTAGAAAATTAATATAATTAGCAATTTTGGGGCCCTTTTTTAAGTTTGTTTAAGTTATATGATAAAAATCAAGATCTAAAATGATAAATAAACTCTCATTTTTAATTTTTTATGATAATAAAACATTAAAAGAGAATAAAAATTCTAAAAAATTTCTCTAATAACTGAAATATCTATTATAAATTTTATTTTATTAAAAATATCATTAATTTATTGTGCCAATAGTATATGTGGGGCCTTATTTTTTTTTCTCGCCTCAGGCCCCCATAACCCCAGGACCGGCACTGGTTTCAATGATTCCTTTTTGTCTTTGGCATGATATCGTTGTCTCTTCCATGTATTTTTTTTTTCTGAACTGAAATAACAAAACTTATTCAGTTGTGGGTTTTCATCATAATTTATTTCAGTGGAATAAAATTGGAGAATCCTTAATTTATTTAGTTGTTATTCAAAAAAAGGAAAATTTTCATTTAGCTGTCATTACTAATATTTTATAATCGCTTAATTAATTCATATAAGATGATAAAGAAGTATGTTGGATTCAACGTCTGAATATACTCTTTCCTTGTCTCTGAAATCATCAAGTACTACATAGTTCACTCTGTAGAGGATTTTGGACTTCTTTTAATCTTCTTAATATATCTCCGTTAAGCTGTTTTTTCCTCAATTTTATTTCTTTTCATATTGCACTGATTAGTGCTGTTGTCAAAAACTTTTTGGAATTGAATTTGTTGAATGAGTTTGTCAGAAGTTACTGTTGTAATCAGTGCTTATAATTAATTTTGCAGAGATCGAGTTGAACTTAGCAGTTTGGTGTTATCTTTTCTATTTATGACCAAAAGATGTTAATGTGAACTCATGTAGGGTGGTGGCCCGTCAATATGGCATCTGAAATCATAACTTAGCCAACTATAAAGAATATGGTTGTGATTGGTTCTGAACTATAAATCTGTATGACTTAATTCAATTTTTTGGCCTTTACTTTGTCTAAAAGATAGTTTTTCGCCCTTTACAAAAAATCGTTCAAATCCATTGACCTTACTTTCAAAAAAATTTCTTTTTCGGCCTATTAGACAGAACGGTTAAGTCAACCGTCAGTCAACTATCATGTCAAGGGCAAATTAGTAAATTCGCACATTTACAAATCTAACCCCAATTTAGAAGGTCATTTTCGTCATTATCTTCAAAACCCACCCAACTTCTGTTTAATCTGATTTATTGCTTCATCTGTTCCCACGCCCCACATACTTCTTAATTTGACCTGAAAAAATCCGGCTCGGCTCAATCTGTCTGACAAAATTGGAGATCAACGAGGCAGCGGTCAATCGGGCATTGTAATTGGAACTGAACCCATTGCGTTGGTGTGACGGTGGGGTTAATGATCATAGGTAAGGAACCCTAAATTTCTCAACACCAGCATTTTATTTGAAATTTTAATCGCGGGTCATTCGTAATCGTCTTATAATTGAAGGGAAATATGGATGAGGACCCAATACTTGAGTTTGGGAATGGAAGCAGAAACGGGAAAGACACCATCATACACAAAAATGGTACGTCTTTTAGTTCTTGAATCCGTCAATTTTGAGATTATGTTAGAAATTATTTGGTGACATAAATTAGGTAGTTTAGTATTTTGAATATTTAATGAGAAGCAAATATTGAAAAGTTTTGACTTCATTCTTTAGCATTCTTGTTTATGTGGTTTTATGTCAACGGGTTGTCTAAATTTGGAGTTGAAAACATGGTTTCAAATTAAATAAGCATATTAATCGAATTGAATAAGGTTCATGTTTGTCTTTTAGTTCTTGTTCACTGTGTGCACGGAAAAACAATATTGAGCCTGGAGGCTCACAGAGCCTCCCCACGTGCCAATAATTAATTGGCTAAGAAATTGTACTGCACGTGTAGCCACAGAAGGTAAGTTTAGAAATTAAAGGTGAAACCCAGATAATGATACCCGCAACCGGCGTACTCATTGCTCTGCAATTGTCATTGCTCTGCAATTGTCTATTCTACCCTCGTCCAAAACCGATGAAAAAGGTAAGTTTTTCATCCCTTATTCCGCCAAACTTCGGCGAAACAAACAAAATCCCCCAAATCGAACCTCAACCACGAATCTGTGTTGTCGCCGCCGGTGCCCCGCCTGTGTCGTCACCGCGGCTGCCCCGCCTGTGTCGTCGCCGCGGCTGCCCCGCCTGAATTGCAAGCGGTTCCACCGGCGGAGGAGTATCCCGCGACAGAAGTTTGTCAACGGACTACCGTTTGTCAACCCACACGCTTTCACGTAGTCATGGTTGATTGGTTGTCACGGCCTAGGCGGTGATTAGGCCGGTGAAGGGGGTGCTTGCCGGACGCCGTAAACCCTCGCCTCGCCAAGTTACAATTTGGCACGATTTGGCGTCTGATAGGTGTCCTGGCGTCGCAATTTACTCCAAGGCGACGCCGTTTGGCAATGGGTAACATTGTTTTGAGAAGATAAATCCAAAATTTAAGCTTAGAAGAAACAGATCGGCGGCGGCAATGGAACTTTGAAGGAGAAGAACTATGAAGGAGAAGTCATGAGGAAGACGATGGAGTAGGATTTTCTCATTTCTTTAATCTTGGAGATGCAAAAAGGTTCTATATTATTTATAACAAAAAGTTACCATACTACTATGTGGAGTAGTTGGTATTGATTTGCATTTTTACCAAATAACCAGAGTTCGAGCCTTCCTCCACGCTTGATTTTGATTTCATTTTTGAACTACGCATTGAACCCCGGACCGATCGGTCAAACCGGTTACTCGGCTATACCGGTTCGGTTTAAAGTCCAGTTGATCAATCTACTCCTCAAAGTTCTTTATAATTCTGAAATTGGCCCCATAATTTAATATTAAAATTTACCAGAGCTTATCTGTAGATCAGTTCAGTTCAGTACATGGTGGAAATAATCTCTAGCAAACAGGGCCATAGTCTACGAACATAACAACCACAATTATATATATATAATTTACTTACTGTAATTAATTAAGATTTTCCTTTTGTTCAAACCATATTAAAATTAAACTAATTAAACTTGACTAATTACATGAAAAACCTTAATTAACTCTCAATAGCTTGCTAACTAAATTGAGTTAAACCAATTAGTGTTTAATTAACTGTCTAGAAACACTGATAACTAAATTTACTTAAGTCTCAACATAAACGAATAAGATTGAGTTTAGTTTCTTAAAGTTCAATCCTACCTTACCTTTTATGAACACTAACAACTAAATTTAACTTAACTAAACAAAGAAAAAAAACTTAACACTATAATCAAACTAAAACCTTGCCTGACTCTAAGTAGACACTAATTTGATTGAGTTGAACTAATAAATGTTTCAATCATTGATTGACATTCTATAACACTGAAACTAAATTGAACTAATCTAATCAAACAGTGAATCTTACTTGACTTTCAGTTAACTCTAGCTAGATGGAGTTTGACTAATCACATGTAAAACTTTAATTGACTTTTAAGAGACACGAACTAATTTGAGTTAAACTAATCAATGCTCAACATTACTTGACTTACTAACAATTGAACTTAACTAAACAAGGGAAGAACCATACATGACTCTAAGTAGACACTAAATATACCGAGATCAATTAATTAACGTTTAATTATTACATGACTTAATATAACACTAAAACAAAATTGATTTTGACAAATCAAAATGGAAAATCTTACTTGACTGAATAAAACTAACTATATAGAGTTTGATTATGTGTAAATATTTTTTTTACCTCTTCTACCGCCTCAAAAAAACCTTAAATAAATTTTTTCACATTTCATGTGACTTTAATTTGGTTAAGACTACTGGATTTTAGAATCCGACACTTCCCAATTTCTTTGTAGAAACGTCGAAATTGAAATCCGCTCAAAGGAATTTCCAATTAACATGATGAGGTTCGATACCTCAAGGGGATATGACCTTTGATTTGTGGTCTGTCAACCTATTGAACCTTTTGATTAGGGATTCACCTACCTTGAAGAAACATCTTCTATTGAATTAATGATTGTATTGAATAATGAATTACATAGAATATGTCCTCTTTATATAGACATATATAAGAATAACAATCTAACTAAGAAAAGGAAATAGCTTACAACTATTACTATAATTAACTAGCTTAATTAGAATAGGAAAAGGAATAATAATATAGCTAAATAAGGAATGGAGTCCCATCATAACATCCCCGCTACTAAATTATACTTTTCACATCCCTAGAATTATTTGTCTATATTATAGTGATGAGGTAACAATGCTTACTAGTTTAACCTTTGTAAACTCACTAGTATAGTCCATCAATTTGTTCAATACCAACTACTTCTGCAACTCGAAACAATACAAAAAAATTTGTATGCATTTCATATATCATATTAGGAGATAAAATTGAGTTATAATGTCGTTGATGTCTTTCACGTGATAAAATTTATTTCAAAAACAAGCTCGATGATTGAAAATTCAAATTAACGGGTAATTTACGTTCAATTCAAAACATATATTCGTTAAATAGTTGACATAAAGAGCGATAGAACATATGAGTATACTCGATTAGGATATTTGTTGGTTCAATTTGACTGAAAGCCTAGTCAAACACATGGTCAAACCTTAATCAAACCCATGGTCAACCTCAAGTCAAACCCATAGTCAAAACCCTAACACTAACCCTAAAACATAAACCTAACCCCCAATTCCTAACAACTAATATTTTGATTTAACTCTATCAAATTTTGATCTAAATTCCAGTATTAAAATTCAACATGTTAATCTCTTGAACCTTTGTATCTTAACTAGTAAAAAAATGCAGATTTGTTCATACATTTGATTCTGCACCTCAAAAAAATTAAAAACTTTTACGAGCACTACTATTTTAAGAGATAATATTGAGTTATAATAACACAAAAATCCTTAATATGTTGATTTTTTTTATATATATATACAAGCCCAATCCTTGAAAATTCAAGATACCGGTGATTTACGCTCAGTACGAAGTGTGTAATTGTCAAATAAGCGACATTATATGTCATGAAACGTGTATTTGTACTGAATCAAGGATGGGTTGGTTACACTTGAGTGGAAATTTTGACAAAACAATTAATGGCCTCAACAACACATATGAAACTTTCGGGGAACATATATAAATATTTTTCTACCACCCTGTTGCCCCAAAAAACCTTAATATCGTAAGTTCACCTTTCATAAGACTTCGATTTGGTTCAATTTGTAGGGAAGTGTTAAAAAATTATTCAAAGGGCCACAATAATATATATATATGGAACTTTCGGTAACATATGCATATATTTTTCCACCTTTCCCACCACTCAAAAAATTCTTAAATTGATAATTCATATTTAATTTGGGTTCAATTAAGTTTAGGAGTAGTTAATTTAGTAACTCGATATTTCCTGTTTTTTTTAGAGAGATATAGATGAAAAAAAAAAAACTTTATAAAATATTCATAAACATTTCTACACTTGCATGAAAATTTCCTAGAATTTAACTGAAATTTAATAAATTTTGACTCCAAAAATGAAAAATACCCTTTAGGCTCCCAAAACCAAAAATCTCCCTCCAAAACCAAAATTTTCCCTCCCAAACCAAAATTTTCCCTTTTTCCCTCCAAACTGAAATATCTCCCTTGAATATTTTTTAAAACCAAAAAACGTACACAAAGAGGCTTGATCCTAGGATCTCTCTATCACATGACCCAAATCAAGACTTCAACTAATACACTTCACCAAGCCCTGGTTCATGACCAATTTGCAAACTAAATATTATTTAGTTACAACGTGACTTTTACAAAGGGTTATACCATTATATGTGAAACTATCGAGCACCATACGTAAATATTTTTTATATCTCTTCCGCTGCCTTACAAAACATTAAATTTATATTTTCACATTTCATATAGCTTCAATTTAGTTTTGGACCACTCAATTTTAGAATTCAACACTTCCCAAAATCTTGGAGGGACCTAAGTGAAAAAAGTCAAATTTTTGTAGAAAAGCCGAAATTGAAGTTTGACTGATCACATGGAAAACTTTAATTGATTATCAATAGACACAAACTGGTTTGAGTTAACTATTCAATATTTAACTTTACTGAACTTCCTACAAATATTAACTTGAATTAAATATAAGCGAAAACATTACTTCACTCATAATTTAATCATTACATGAATTTCTATAACACTAACACTAAACTGAACTAGTCAAAGATAGTCTTATTTGACTTTCATTTAACACTAACTACATGGAGTTTGACTAATCACATGGACAACTTTAATTGACTATCAATAGACACAAACTAATTCGAGTTTAACTTTCAATGTTTAGCCTTACGTACCTTCCTATAAACATTAACAACTTACTTGAACTAGCTAATATAAGTGAAAAGCTTACTTGATATCAATGCTAACCAATGTTCTTACTTCTTAGTACAACTTTATATCAATAATAACTACTAAATTGAACTTCGCTAATTAATGGAAAACCCTTCATCGACTTTCAGTAGACAATATTTAGATTAAGCTTAACTACTTAATTGGAAAGTTCACTTGATTAACTATAGATAGAAACTAGCTCGAGTTTGACTCGTCAATGTTTATTACTAACATGATTGTTTGTATATAGTCCCTTCGTCCAATACTAAACTACACATTTTACTATTTGAAACTATGTACTTTTAAACTCTGACCATACATTTGAATAGATATATTAATATTAATATCAATATCATCATATTTGATATCACCATATTCATCGTAATATATAGTATTCAAATACCAAATTTAAACATGTACTAATACATGTAATTATAAATATTTACTGTCAGACATGCATTAATAAGTGTGAAAAATATTATGAGCAATTTATTTTGGAGCGTGAGAGAGTAATAACAACTTTCCATAGTACAAGACTGAGATAAAGTATAAAAAAAATCAAATCATAATTCAATTTAAAAAAACTATAACTAATTTGATTTTAAAAAACTATAACTATTCTACAGTCAACTATTGCTTTAATTTTAAGAGACTAACTAATTGAATTGAAGTGATGAAAAGTCAAATATTTTTAAATTTTTATATTTTTTCCAATTCTTAAATAGGGAGTGAGTAGTAAAATATTTATAATTCTTAAATATTAAAAAAATAACATAAATCAAACTCAGTTGATCAGATCCGTTAATTTACTTTATTGAATCTGAGCCGTTCAGGTTTCTATGTGTATAAATATCTTAAACCCTACTGCCTCCATCTGGTGCTTCATTCTTCGTCTTCCACTTTTTCCCGTCTTCCAAAACCTGCAAGCTCCAACGGCGCCCAACAAGGAAAACTGGGTCGGGCCTTCCGTCGCCAGACATTGAGCAACTTCCCCGTGAAAGATAGAGGTCGATGTGCTAAGTTTGCTAGACTCTAGGTGTTTCCCAATGTTTTTGGGTAATTATTTAGTGTGTTTCTCTTGACAGTCGCTTCGCGATAAAAGGGTGTTGGTGATTCGGTATCCACTCGATGCCATACTGGAAGTGTAGGAGATCGTCTGATTGCGGGTTCGTCCCAACTGCTACCTGTATATTTTATTCATCCTTATTTAGGTCCCACTAGTAAGATTTGGAGAATGCTGGAATTAATCTTTTGATAACCGCTTTGATAATATTTATGTTATATTGTGGAAAAATTGAGAGAGCTCAAGACTGATACTAATTTGCTATTGTTCAAATACGAACTTGGTGCAGGACACTTTTCAAAGTCTCAGAGTAACTTATTTCTAACTTTTCTGTTTTTCTAATGAGTGTGGTTAATACCTGTTTTTTCTGCAACTGATTATAGTCAAACATGTTTATTAGCTCCATGTTGTCGATGTTAGACATAATTAGGAAGTTAGCATATATATTTGTAAAACTAGAAATTCGGACTTAATCTCTACATTTTCTTCTTGTGCAACGCCATCCTTTATTTTTGATGTAAAACAGATTTGAAAAGCTCCAGGGTGAAAATAGTGATAATCATTCTTCATATCTTAATAAGTGAAAAAGGTTTTTTTTGGAATTCTCATAAACCAAATTCTGTTCAAGTCTGTATGCTACCATTGATGGTATAGTTACTCCATCGGCATATCTCATATGTATAAATATTGTTTCTATGTCATCTGGTATTTTATGAAACAACAGTATTGTAAATTTTTATGCTGGTAGCAGACTAAGGTTCTGTTTGATATGCCTAATGCATATGTTGAATTGTTGGTGGAGTATTTTGCAGGGTTATGGAAGTGGTGATGAAGCCAGGGTGCTTCATAGGCATGTTCTTCTGCGGAAGTTGGTGTTGGTGTTGGTGCTAACAGAATTGCTACTGCTTCTAGATATAACTTTGTAGGTTTCCCTGATGAAAGACCTTTGGGGCTAACATCAGAGGGACTAATTCCTTTTCAGACAGAATTGGAGCAGCAATCTTAAATGATGGTATGCAGTTACTGACATTTCTATTTTATTTTCATGGCTAAAAGGATAGTTAGTTATAGTTTCTTGCGTCACACAATTTGAAGTGTAAATTTTGGGTATGTATGTTTTTTCATATGATTGAACTCAACTGGTTTAAATTTGGTACAATTGCTCAGAAATTCATTTTACATATGTTTATGAATCAGTTTAACTGTTTTAAGCAGATCCTTAGATCTATATCTTTTTAAAGAATCAAATGTTAGATCATTGCACTAGCTTACATTTGTTTGTTCAATAATGATTTCAGCATTACACTCAAAGAAGTTAAAATTTTGATTCTGTTCCTATTGGTTCTGACTGCATTTTGACCTTCATGACTGCATTTCTTCTCCCTCCATGCAAACTAAATGTTTGAACAGTTTCTTACCTTTGTAAGGTGGGACTACCTTCTTGGTCTGTATTTACATGTTTTTGGAGTTTTTTTTTTTTTTGCCTGTACATGTTAGGTTTGTTTCATCTAAATAGTTTTAGGTTTGAGTAATCTGATAATGGAAATTCTGATCCAGGTGATTTTGAGGTGCAAGATTATGACGGGGCAGGTTTGGCTGGTGATTTTGGGGCACAAGATTACGACGAGATGGGTTTGGCTAGTGATCAAAGATTGTGATCATGATTCAAAATTATTTTACTCAAATTTGTGCATTATTGTACATTAAACTTGCTCAAACAGTTTTATGCATTTTTGTTTTGTCAGCCCATTTTATTCAAACTAAAAGCTACATAATTTATTTAGAGTACAATTTAAAGAAGTGCTTTTCCTCTAGTATAATTAGTTAACTAAGAATGAAAAGTCAAAAAGAAAAAACTATACGCTGAATGTTAAAAAGGAATTCATATATGGAAGTCAGATAAAATAAGTAGAAGCAGAGAACTTTTATAGAAACAGAGAACTTTTATTTTTGCAAAGTAACCAAGTAATTTTCATCGATAAAATAAATTCCCGCCAAAACAAAAATATTCCCTCCAAACTGAAAAAACGAAACTCCAGCTCAAGTGTTGAAATTAATTTTCAAGTTTATGGGTCAATTTGTAGTTATAGACCAACTGAGTAATAATATTAAAATATGGGGATCAACTTATAATTTCATATAAGTTGTAAACCGAAACAAACGGTTTGGGTCGGCCTAACCACAGACCTTGGTTTGTTCTCGAATAAAGGACAAAAAAGAACTGTTGTTGAAGAAGGTTCAAACACGGGACCTCACACTTCAACCCATTTTCAGCCAAACCATTTGGTCTAGAGCACTACATCTTCAGAAGGTGGCTTGAAAATATATCTTATTGTAAGTAGAACTTAAAGTTAAGTCAAAGTACAGCTGCGGCCTGTGGGTCTTCTTCCCCAAGTTTTCAGATCTGATTTTATTTTCTCCACCACGCTCAAATGAATAATACCTCGCAACCTCCGCCGTTATACTCGGCGGTAACCTCCGCCGCTGCAGCTCAAAAGTCTCCTGCTCCTGGATCTCCGGCCCAATCTCGCAAAAAACTGCACGGTGGAGGCACACGTCCTCGGAGTTCATTGCGCACAAAGCCACATCCAAGGGTTCACCGGACAAATTACTACAGTACACCCATTCCGACGATTTACAGATCCGATTCCGATTCAGATTCAGTCGATTCAACATGTTCAGTTCCGGTCACCTCATCTCTTAGCATCTTCGCCGAAAATCAAAGGAGGTAAGTCCGCCCCTGATGAAAGTGATACATACGAAATCTCCAATCAATCGAGTAAATATATAAAAATCCGGAGCGGGTGGCTGTTGTGGTTAACGTGGTGGATGCCGGAGCGGGGCGGCGGAGGACCTGGCCGGACTTGATGGCCTCTTCACCGTAGAGATCGTATATCTCCTCCGCCGCCGAAGCTCCAGTTCTTTCCGAACCCTCTGCCACCAATGAACCCGATTGACGGCGATTCTGGGTCTTTGCCGGAGTCGATTTGCCAGGGTCGATTTGCCGGGGTTTTTTACGGCGAATCAGGGTCTTCGTCAAATCTGCGTCTTATCGTTTGCTTCATTTCAAAGGGCAACTCTGTACATTCCTAAACAAATATAAATTAAACCAAAAATAGACCACTCAATTCTACCGGTTCAATTTCTTTCCGGTTGTAACCGTATTAGTAAAAATGGAAATTACACCATTGCTGTCCCCACTAGGTCCACTAAAACCCATGTGTTCAGCCCACGTGGAGGGGGGGCTCGCTGAGCCCCGGGGCTCATTGTAGCCGTTCCCCTGTGTGCATTGTGTGTATGCAGAAAAGAGATTTGTTTGAGCTGCATTCATTGTTTTATTTTTCCCGCTTTTGTGAGGAAATTTGATGGCCAGTTAACCTTTTAGATATCCTACTTGGCTTATAATTTATATTAGCTTTGAGTGCATAAATTTTTTTAGAGATTATTCTTCAACATTCTGTATTATTCTGTGTAGCCATGAAATTTTAACTACTGTTTTTTTTACTCAAGTGATGACAGAAAAAAACGTAGAACTTGGACAAGTTGACATGGTTTATATGCTAGATGATGATGAGGGACCACCAATAACACAAGCAAGTCAGATTATGGCTAGGGAATTTGTTCATCCAACTGACCAAGAGCTCGGTTCAGCATCTACCGAGGCTGGTTTTGATGAGTATGCAGAAAAAATTGCAAGTGTACAGGGTCTTGAAAACGAACGTTTTAGGTCAAAAAATATGATCGAGGCTACTAATAAAGATGAACAATACTCTGTAGGAGTCGAGGCAGCCTTGAAAGATATAGATGCATTGTATGAGAAGAATATGGCAGCATTGGATGCAGATTTGGCACACAAGAAAGCGACAAAGGGCAAAGAAAATATGGTTCAGGAATTTGTGGCACCGAATATTGACAAATGGAAAGGTATAATTTCAGCTGAAGCATGTCTAGACTTGAAAGAAAATGAAGCTGATGGAGAGGGATCAAGAAAGAGAAAAATTGTGAATTCAGAGTTTAGTGATAATGAGGAATATGATGATGATGATTATGAGTATGAGTTTGATGATTCTTCGGTAAATAGTGATGATGCTGATTGGGAAGGTAGGTTTGTTGATACTGACTTTGAGCTTGAAGATGACACTGAATTGGCTGATTTGCTGGCAGAAAGGAAAAAACAATGGAGCCATATCTCCAAGTTTATGGAGGGTGAAGCAAGGTCATCGACTGTTCAAAGGGATGATGTAGATAGTGACTCTGAATGGTTGGAACCAGGAGATGATGTCGAATCAGATGAGTTACATAGCTATTCAAGCTCGGATTCAGATGGACCAAACATTGGAAAGAGTAGATTGAGACGTGATAATAGGTTTGTGACACCTAAGGCCAATGAGGATGTGATGTTTCAAGTTAAACAGCTATTCATTAGCAAGAAGGAATTTCAGAACGCTTGTAAGCATCATGGTACCATAAGCCACCGAAGGATTCGATTCAAACGCACCACTCCAACACGTTGCACAGCTTATTGTACAACTACAGAGACTTGCACTTGGAAAGTTTGTGTAAACTACAGGAAAGAAAATCAGAGGTGGGAGCTGACATCTATGATAAGGCATCACAGCTGCACACCGACCTTCAATCATGGTTGTTCCAACACAGAATATCTCGCACAAAGGTACAAGGAGGATATCTTAATCATGCCGAACATAACTATAGCTCAGTTGATTGACAAAATAAAAAAAGACTTGCATATTATTGTTTCACGAGGGAAGGCATTCAGTGTGAAAAAGCTTGCCATGAAGTATATTGAAGGGGATTGGAGAGAGCAATGTGTGATTTTAAAAGACTACTGCAAGGAATTGCGCAGAGCCAATCCTGGATCAACGGTTGTACTTCAAACTGAAAAAAATGCGGCAAATATGGAACTCTTCCGTAGATTGTATGTATGTTTTAAAGCTTGTAAAAAGGGATTCGTTGAGGGTTGTAGGCATCTTCTGGGAATGGATGGGTGCCACTTAAGAGGAACACACAAAGGAATTCTTTTGACTGCAATTGGGATTGATGCAAATGACCAAATATTTCCAGTTGCTTATGCAGTCGTAGAGATTGAATGTACAAGTTCATGGTTGTGGTTCCTCACTCTGCTTAGGAAAGATCTTGGAATAAAAAATTCCTCAGACTGGACTTTGCTTACTGATAAGCAAAAGGTATGTTCCTTATTATTTTGGTTGTCCTTAGTTATAACATGTAGTCTTGAAATATTTCATTTATGAATCTGAATATCATAAATGTATTTGAATACTAGGGACTAGATGTTGATTTGACGGAATTGTTTCCTGCTGCTGAGCATAGAATGTGTACCTGGCACATGTACAGAAACTTCAAGGCTGATTTTTCAAGCCTAGAATTAAAGGAGATACTCTGGGCAGCAGCAAAATCAACCCATCCAAATCAGTTTAACAGGAACCTAAAGAGAATTAGGGACACAAATCTTGATGCATACTCCTGGATTATGGAGGGAACAAATCCTGAGATTAGGGCACGTGCTTTTTTTAAGATAGAGACCAAATGTGATATTCTTGTGAATAACATTTGTGAGTGCTTCAATCGTGTGATCCTCGAAGCTAGAGCAAAGTCCATTCTGACCTTGTTGGAGGCCTTGAGATTTTACTTTATGGACAGGTTACAAAAAAAGCGTGTGTTTATTTCAAGAATCAAAGGTCCTCTTGGGCCAAAGGTGAGGCAGAAACTAGAGAGAAGTATGGCTGAATCAAACCAGTGGTTTGCTACCCATGTAGGTGACTATGTTTTTGAGGTTAAAAATTGCCATCAGTCTATGTATGAAGTTAGGTTGGAGGAACGCTTGTGTAGCTGTAGAAAGTGGCAGCTTTCAGGGATTCCATGTGCTCATGCTGTGGCTGCAATCAGTCATACCAAGGAAGAGCCCCACGCTTTTGTGGATCATTACTATTCTCGGGAGATGTATTTGAAAGCATACAAGTACATTATCTATCCCATAAATGGTCCTGAGCTTTGGGATATATCTGATGAACCAAGGTTGCTTCCACCGAGAGATTTGAGATTACCGGGCAGACCTAAAAAAGCTAGGATGAAATGTTGGGTTGAAAAGTTGGAAGATAAGAATAAGAAGAAAAAAGAAGCTTTGGAAAAGGTTTCTCGAGCAGGCAAAATGAAACCTTACAAATGTCGATTGTGTAAGGAATCTGGGCACACGCAGAAAACATGTCCAACGAAGGTGCAACAATCTGAAAACGCTCTTGCAAAACCACCTATCTCAAAGAAGCCAAGACGAAAGGTAAATAATATTATTGTATGAAATATCTAGTACATTTAGTTTTTCAAACCAGGAATTTTCATGGAGATCTGATTGTATCTTGTGATATTATTGTAGAGGAAACAACAAACATTTACATCATGTGGTAAGTTTGGTCATAACAAGACCACATGTTCAACACCGATCTCGGAGCGTTTCCAGCCAACTGACCACTCAGATTTTTGTGGTGATGCATTGCCCCCTACAGGGGATCATTGATGATGTTTGTTCAAGTATTATGATACAGTATTTTGTATTTCCGAAAAACTTTGAATATCTGTTTTATGATTCTATCCTTTGTGATTCTGGATAATCTAGATTGGTAAGTTGTAAGATGCTTATATTACTAGATTGGAAACAATATATAATGGAGCCAAAAATATGGCATTTTTTATGTTTATCATGCAGTGCCTTTTTTCTTTATTCCTTCTGGCTTTTGAATCAAAACACAAATGACAAATTTGTTGAGATCATTTGTTTCCTTAGTTTGATTTTGGAACTTATGATGGTTTGATGTAGTCGATTGATTGCTTGAGTTGTCCCTTGTTTTTATATTGAACCCAATGGAGGAATACAGAGGAGGGAGAATGAGTTTACTAGGGCGGGGCACAAGAGAGTGATTTATAGGAGTTGAGTAGGTTTTGATGGTAATGACAAAAATACCATTCAATATTGTAAATATGTAAAATTATGCCGAACTGTTAAATAATGTCCCCCAATTACCCAAGGACCTCCTTCAAGCACATGCTTGTAATCCTCCTTCCTCTCAAACACTGAAATAATAAATAATAATGCCCAAGATCAACAATCTTATACCTCCCGTCCAGTTGCCACAGCTGTTTCACTCGCACCTAGGTAGGGAACATTCATTCAAGGTAAGGATAAGGATCCGCACTCAAGTCACCGGAAGAAGCAACAGGGAAGGATGTTGTCGCAGTCAAGACTTCGGATCTTAGTGCACTATTTCCTTTTTCCACACTTGTTAGAAAACCCGTATTTTTGGCATAAACCGATTTTAAGGGCAGAAAAAAAAATGATAAAAGTTATCTCCATATAACTGAAAAACCTATAAAATGCTAAGTTTGATCGGCTTTTTGACATGACTTCACATGAAAAGTGGCAAAAAGGGGACTACTTTGGCATCTATATCCGTTTGAAAAAAGTTGTCAAGTTCTGACCATAAATTCCATTTCTAACTTTTCCATATAGAGGAGATAACAAGTTTCCAAATTGTCAATAGTATTGATCGGTTTTTGGGGAGATATCTCTGCCATAAAAGAGAGAGCTCCTAGCCCCCATTTTCTGCAGATCAAAGAGCGACTCCCCATTCATCCGAAATAGTTTAGTATAGAACAGAGGCATTCTGGATCGACTACACGCCCATCTAGTGCAGTGGCTTGGAAGCAAGCTACCTTGACCATCTTCCGAAGTTATAAATAATCTACTGATCGAAGGCTGTAAGGGCGGACTGGTCTACATTAAGCCACACCACAGTGACCCCCGAAGCGATCTTCTTCTAGTTGCGGGACGAAATCCGACAACTTATTTTATTGTTGGGCTGTGAATAACCAGCCCAGCAATAAGCTTAATTATTCCATAAGATAACGGGGCGGGCTTGCGCGCGAGCCGAATGACGTAGGTGCACAAGAGTACTTCGCGCCACAATCATCTCCTTTTTATAGGTTCTAACAAACACACTAAAAGGTTTATACGATGTATCTGGTGTGGAAGTAGGCCAACATTTCTATTGGAAAATAGGTGGGTTTCAAGTCCACGGCCAAGTCCTTATTACTTCTTGGTTTGTAATTGCTATCTTATTAGGTTCGGCTGCTCTAGCTGTTCGGAATCCACAAACCATTCCGACTGGAGGTCAGAATTTTTTCGAATATATTCTTGAATTTATTCGTGATATCAGTAAAACTCAAATTGGAGAAGAATATGGCCCTTGGGTTCCTTTTATTGGAACTATGTTTCTATTTATTTTTGTTTCTAATTGGTCAGGGGCACTTTTACCTTGGAAAATTATACAATTACCTCATGGGGAATTAGCTGCACCCACGAATGATATAAATACTACAGTTGCTTTGGCTTTACTCACGTCAGCGGCTTATTTCTATGCGGGTCTTAGCAAAAGGGGATTAAGTTATTTCGGGAAATATATTCAACCAACTCCAATACTTTTACCCATTAACATTTTAGAAGATTTCACAAAACCCCTATCGCTTAGTTTTCGACTTTTCGGGAATATCTTAGCTGATGAATTAGTTGTTGTTGTTCTTGTTTCTTTAGTACCTTCAGTGATTCCTATACTTGTTATGTTCCTTGGATTATTTACAAGTGGTATTCAAGCTCTTATTTTTGCAACTTTAGCTGCGGCTTATATAGGTGAATCCATGGAGGGCCATCATTGAAATAATCTTTTTTTTATAGATATATATTTTTTTTGAAAGTATGGTTCAAGCTAATTTTGTTAGGAAATATACAACTACGCCATAGACTACAAGTAATGCAAAAATGAGTTTATTATAAGGTTGCCTAAAAAAGGAAAGAGGTCAACAAAAAGATCTTTTTCCTAAAATCCCTCCTCATCCCATATCATACCCCACAATCCAGATTTCATTATTCAATATATCAATATGAAAATAATAGAAAAAATCAAAATAGAATAAAATAATAAAAAAAAGAATGCTAATTTACTCATCCTCAATAAGGTAGTTTTTACTTACTTACTTGTTAGAGTAAAGGGAATCCACTCATAAGTCGAAGACTAGATCCAGTCAAGAGCAAGCACTACTTTTCTTGTCGTTAAGGTCCCTTCCTCCTGAGTTCAAGATGTCCCTTTCCGCTTCTCCTTCAGCAACTTCCCTCATTGGGATAGCACCTTTTCTTCCTATTTTTTGGTCTTCTTGCCCCTTAGTTCTTCTACTGGTAGTCTAGTTGTAGTTTTGAGCGGGTTTAATAAAAAAAATCCGGAGAAGCTTTACAAAGTGGGTAGGTTCCTAGCTCAACAGAGAAAGCATCCCCAACATAAAGTAGCTTTCCCAGGCCATGGCTAAAGCGTGCCTTCTATGAGCTTGCTTCATGGCGAGACCTAGTTTTCTTCGTCCATGCACTAGGGGAAGAGTGGTCCCAAGGCGATCTCTGGGCTCCACGAGTCCGTTATGCGTTGGTTAAATGCAATAGGCTGTTCACACCATCAGACCTTGGATTGCTTGAGGATAGGACATGCTTTCGTCTAACGACCTCTCGGTCAGAGGCCCTGTTCTAGAGACCTATATTTGCCATAGGTAACTATCTTAACCTACGGCCAGTCCATGATTGGTTCGCGTCCAGCGGGATGATTTAATCAAATTTCCTGAGGGGAGATTTTCGTCTGAGCCCTTATATATGTTATTTGGATAGAGATTGAACAAGACCGGTGAGAGGAAGGCTGATGGTGGTTTAGTTTTAGTAAGGTCATTAGGAGATTAGGACTCAGGGCATTCTCTTGAGGAAAGGCCTTTTTGACATCGAGCTGATGCAGTGACCAAGATCTGTTAGCTGCAACTGACAGAATGACTCGATCATCCGATTATAAGTTCATAACTCTAGCCCATTCCCATTTTGGGCGGAATAGGTTCTTCGATTCCAGTTAGTAAGAGCGATCTTAAAAAGATAGGACTCACATCGAATGGAAGGGTCAAAGTTCGTTAGCTGAACCAGTTGTTCCTGCTTCTACCACTCACTCGCATGCCTAAGCTCCTTTCGTTGCTTGAGAGTCGTAGGTAGATGTAAGTCAGTCTAAATAAGATGATACCTATTAAATAAAGGTAGAAGCTCCTACCGTCCAGGAAGGAAGAGCTAAACGGAAGCACTTATTTTATTCCCGAGTGGAATTCTTCCTTCTATTTTCCATTCATAGATAGAATAGGGATTCTTCGTCCAAGCGCGCATTCTGTTGCCTGTGTCAGGAAGGCTGCTCTTCCCTGGCCACTTCGCCACCTTTGTTTGGTACGTAGTTTGTCAAATAAAATATCTTTCTTACTGTAATGAATGAATTCGGGGATATCCGCGTAGGAAAGATGATCTATAGGCTCACAATTTTTTGAATGAAAGAACCAGGCCAGCGGGCGTACATTACCAGCATTCCCAGGTGTGGGTTAAGCCCAGGGTCTTATCGGTACGTGTTGAAGCTCTAGAAGACCGATGATACTTACCAGTGGACATACTACATTATACAGTGATCTGGTGAATCAGGAAGAAATAGATTGACTGCGGAGCTACTTCCCCTCCTTGATCAACCCGCTACAATCCTGCAAAACAATCCCCGGGAGGCGTCCCGGGGAAGAAACTCCGGCGTGATGATGAGATGGAAAACGTACGGAAGGCGCTCTCAATATAAAGTAGAGAGATATAAGTCACCTACCATGCTCACTGTTTGAGACTAGTATTTATAGCCGAGCTTGCCTGCTTGAGATAAGGTGCAGGACCACTTCCCTTTGTCCCCGTCCGTCCTTCTTTCTTGTCCGGACGTTCCCCCTAGCGGGAAAGGCACTGTCCTTTTGGTGCTGGGCCGTGGACCCTCTTCCCGGCTCAGTAGGCCTTTGGGCCAGTAATATCACTAGCCCCCCAGACCAGTCACCCGGGTTTCCGTGACGCGGGGAACTGGTCTCATAAGCTCCTCCTTCTGATGCTACTTTTGGTAGGACCCATCCGTGTTAAAATTGATTTCTGTCGACGCCGCCTTTTCCCATTCTGCATTAATCAGTACCTCATTTACCGTGTCATGATTACTTTTCCTTCTTTTGAGGTGGCGGTTCCTATTCACCTGCCTATATAAGGACCCAAGCCCCTTCTCACTAAACTTCTCTCTCCACCAAACTTCCCTGAAGCTCTGTTTTTTTGATCAAGTAAGCTCTCGCTCTCTCCCTCTCCTTCTCTTCCAATCATGAATTCTCCAATTCCTTCCAACTCTTCCTCAGACACCGAGGGAGCTCAAAATCAATTTGAGATCCAGTCCCGGGCCGCTGATAACCTTATCCTCTCCCCAGTCTCCTCTCCGGACACCTATTCCGAGGCTTTCAGCTCGCCCCGGGAACTACACATCCCGGGTGCGTCGAACTTGGATGAGGCGAGTTCGCACCCGTCCGGGAATCCTGACCACCCTCTAGATGATCAGGATGAGGACGTGTTTGGCGGGGAAATTGGTGATGACGTTTCCCGGGGGCCTACTCACGGAGTGCGCCCCTTGGGCCTCAAGTTTTACGATGTCCCCGGGGATTCTCCTTCGTTAGATAGGGATGTTTTAGATTTGGCCAAGCGCTCTTTTATCCCTCTTCCTTTAAATGCCTGTATTTCTAAACTTCCCCCGGGAGTCTCAGAGCGGGAGGTTACGTGCATCCCGCGGATCCATTTTCAATACGGGCTTAGCCTGCCCTTCCCCCCTCTCTTTCTTGAGATCCTCCAGTTTTATAACGTAGCCCCGGCCCAGCTACACCCTAACGGGGTTGTCCTTATTCTGGCTTTCTTACTTAATTGTGCCCGGTGCGCCGTTTCTCCTTCCCTCTTACTCTTCCGCTCCTTCTATGCTTTGCGGAAGGCACACGCGTCCTTCCCGGGTGTCTTCTCTTTTACTGTTCGATCCGGGATAAAGGACTTCATCCTTTCCAAACCCAAGTCCGCCAAAGGATACCCTTCAAAGGGTTTCTTCCTATGCGATGCCCGGGCGTATCCTATGCCTACTTGGAACGACTCCCTTGTTCCTGAGAAGAAGAAACCTCTTTCTAATCTCCCGGCGACCATTGCCGGCGAACGCGAACGGGAACGGGAACGCGGGCTATTTCTGGCCTCGCGGGATCTATCCCCGCGACCTCTTCACGCTCCCGCGCATCTCCGCGGTGTGGCCAGATGGAGGTGCCTATTATGGCTTTATGTTTTGTCAAGATTTTTTTTTTTATATCTCGTGGTCTAACTTCATTGTTTGTTTGGTTTCAGTTCAACCTTCCTTGTACGCAGACGCCATGGCCCTTACTGATAAGTCTTCCGGGGGTGATGCTCAAGCGAGGAACACTCACCCGGATCAAGGACCCAGGACTTCCCTCCTTCTCCTCCTCCTCCGCGGGCTGCTGCTTCTGAAACTATCCCGGAGAAGAAAGAAGAGGTAACTGCCTTCCTTAGGCCCCATCTTTTATCTAAGTTTGATCCAATTTTTGGCTAAGTTTTTTTTTTGTTTTGCCGTCTTGCAGAGTACTGCTTTTGCTGACTCCCTCCTCGCGGATCCCCATTTTACCGAGGCGCTAAACCGGGGCTATTCCAAATACAGCGCCAGATTGTTCGCTAAGATGGAGAAAGACCTCCGCGACACCCGGGAAAAGCTAGCCGAGCGGGATGACCTGGAATCCCGGCTGGAGGCGTCTCAGAAGAAGCTAGCCGAAAAGGAAAAGAAGCTGGCGGACAAGGAGAAGAAGCTCGCCGAGGTGGAGAAGAAATACTCCTCCCTCAAGAAGGAGAAAAAAGACGCCCAACTCGAGGCCCTAAATGCTGTGACCCAGAATGTCCTTTACTCCACCGACTTTGACCAGAGGCTGGAGGGCATCGCGGCTGCGGCGAGCGCGGTCGCCTGCCACGAAATGTACCGCAGTTTGCGGGGTTGGCTTCCGGGCCCTGCTCGCCTTGAAGCCCAAACTTCCTACTACCGCCCCAAGGCTAATGACCGCTGAACCACCGCTGGAGATCCCTCCAGGACGCGGATCTGAAGGGTCTGGTGCCCAAGTTATGGGAATCTTTGAGGATGTCCTCCAGGGTCCCTTCTGCTTCTGATATCAAGAAGGTCAAGCTGTCGGAGATTGACGAGGCTTCTTACCCTGACCCCGGCCCAGAAAGCTTCAATGCCTATGGGGTAGTCCCGGAGACGCCTCATTGGGCGGAGCATTATTATGAATACTGCGCAGTGCCTGATAACTTCGGGTACCGCGCGGTCCATGATCAGGAGGGCGACTGCCGGGTGGGTCTTGCCGCGGGTCAAGATGACTTGTTATATCAGTCCCGGAAGGCCACACGAAAGGTAGGGTTTCCCGAGCGCTCCGCTGATGAACCCACTGCGGATGCCCCTACTTATGCCGGCCCGGAATGGACTGCCGAGGACCTTGCGGAGTTGGAGAGGCGATTTGAGAGGGCTCACGCCACCCCGGGGGAAAGGGTGCCCACTGAAGACCATGTACACCCCTAGACCCTAGCCTTTTCCCTTGTAATTTCTTATGTTATATATTTTTTTTCTAAGTCTATTGTAACTCACCTCCCCGGGAGGTTTATGTAAAACTTGGCCTTGGTGCCCATTTTGATTTAATATAAAGTTCTAATTCTTCACGAAATTACTCTTTTGTAGTCTGAGCGCCCCCTAAAGAAGATTCTCCCGCGCGGGCCCATGCCTTATGTTTTTTCTCATCCCAACCATTCTTTCGGTACCTATTTCTCCCTCCCCCGTGCTGGGTGCCTCCAGTGCTCCTTCCTTCAAAAGAACTAGCCCATTGGAGGTTTGGGGGCAACCAGGCTAACCAGGCATTAGGTGAAGCGGGATTGGACTGCTTCCTTCAAGAATTTGGATCGATCCGGGTGCTGGTGTCGTTCCTCAAGATGGTTGAGACCAGATTTGGGTCGTTGAACCAGTGCTTTGACCTTGCTTCCGACCATATGCGGGAGGCCCTGAACTCCCACCAAACCATTGCCGAATTGCAAGCCCTTCATGACGATTCTCAACATCGCACCGCCAAGGAGCTAGGTATGGTGTGGGGCGAACTCGAGCGGGCCCAGGAAAAGCTTAAGAAGCTAGAAACCCGCACTGCTCAGAATAAACTAATCGGTGACTCACAGGAATAGGGTCCTCCAAGATGCTCTACTGGTTACCCGGCTATCCTACCACCTTTTGGGTCTCAGGAATGGTTTAGTTGGGGTGTCTCCTCTTACCGATATTCCTGCCGGGGTTCGCAGAACGATTGAACGCATGGAGGCTAACCCTAAAAAGTTTGGTGAGGGAGCTCCTAGTCATAAGGCCTATCTGGACGCCGTGGAGTGGCATACTAAGATAGCCGCGGGGGAAGTTGAGCCCTATCCCTCTAGCCTTCGCCGAGTCCCTGCCCGGGTGGAGGTGGATGTGGCGTATGAAAGATACGAACATATGTCCGTATCTATTGACCCGAAAGAAGTATCACGCCGGATAAGACGCATCCGGGAGATTGCTGATTCTGGAGTTACCACGAAGGGGGTCAAGACCGCTGAGGGCACCCGCATCAGTCGGGAGGAGAAAGGTAAAAGTGTAACAGACTTGTTTCCTAAGTACAAGTTTGTTACATCAGCCGGGGTAAGGAGGATGCGTTTGGCAGAACCACTTCCCGAAGGATCCGTGGTTGTTCCTATTCCCGAATTGAACGAGGAAGACGCCGCGCAATTGGAAGAGGAACTTGCGTGGAATCAAGCTCCCGATGCCCGCTTTGCCGAAGACCTCTTGTCTTCTCAATTCTTCGGAGGGGGTTTCCGCCCGGGTAACCCTGAGGGTGCTTCCGGGTCAGGCCCCAAGTGGGTATAGTAGCGAATAGATAGAAAAATTTGTATGTAAAATACTTTGTAACATATCAGCATGTGTGCTTTGAAATTTATGAATCAATGAATAAAAGTTCTTTCGAAAATCCCTTCTCATTAACTCTGTAAGCATTACATTCTTTTGGTCCCCGGGCTTCATTCAAGTCCCGGATCCAATCTAGCGGGGCACCCGAATGGGAGCTACCCATAGGTCCCTTTTACCATCCTTCCTCTCTAAGCCCGAGACGAGGCCAAGCGTCGGGACTATCTCTCCGGGCATATTCATGCTTCCGGGGGGGCATATCCATGCCTAACTAGCTAAGGTTCTGCACGGGGCATTCTACTTCCCGTAAAACCTTCTTAAGTTAACTACATTCCATCTCCTGGGGATCTCCCTTCCCTGCTTGTCCTCCAGCACGTAGCTTCCTCCCGGGTGTGTTTCCTTCACCTTGTATGGTCCTTCCCAATTGGGTGCAAGCTTTCCCTCCGGGGCTTGGCGGCTCTTGTCATTTCTCCTCATCACCCAATCTCCGGGGGTGAAAACCTCTTTCCTTACCCTCCCGTGACCCCGATTTACTCCTCCCGGGGCACATGGATTAGCGGGGCGAATGTTTGGCATGCCAAGCACTTCTGAACATACTCTTCCGCATCTTTGAACAACGTCGGCCAGTAATACCCCAACCTTAAGATCTTCCTAGCCATTGTGCGAGCTCCCTGGTGACTCCCGTTAGATCCTTCATGCACCTCCTGGATGAGATGTCGGCCTTCTGTCCTTTCTACACACTTAAGCAAAGGCTGGAGATATCCTCTCTTATACAACTCCCCGCCCTGGATCACATACTTAGGCGCTTTGACTCTCAACTTCCGGGCCCGAACTCTATCCTCCGGGGTGGTTCCTTCTTCTAGGTATGCCCGAATGGGAATGATCCATGATTCCTCCTCATTCACTACCATTACTTGGTCATTCTCCTGGTAGCTCCTTCTTCCTAGTACTTCCATGTACAACTTTTGGTTAGGCTCAGGCTTTAATTCCGAGGAGGCCAACTTGCTCAAAGCATCTGCTTTACTATTTTCCTCCCGGGGAACTTGGACCAGGTTGAAGGTTTCGAACCCGGTTACCAGAGGTTTTACCGTTTCCAAGTATTTCTGCAGGCTCCTCTCCCGGGCTTCATATTCTCCTTTTACCTGCTGTACCACTATCTGAGAGTCGCTGTATGCCGTGAGAGCTTTGATGTCCATCTCCTTTGCCAATCTTAATCCTGCGATCAAGGCTTCGTATTCGGCTTCATTGTTTGTTGTTTTGAAAGTGAATTGGACCGCATAGGGGTATTCCTTCCCTTCCGGGCTAATCAACAAGACTCCCGCTCCGCTGCCTCCTGAGTGCGCCGATCCATCTACATATAACCTCCAAGCCTGGACTATTTCAGCCTCGGTCGTCTTCTGCTCTTCCTGTATCCTTGCTTCTGATTCCACCAGAAAGTCTGCTAGGGCCTGCCCCTTGATAGCCCTCCTTGGCTCATACCGAATTTCATATTCTCCCAACTCTATAGCCCATTTCATCATTCTCCCTGATGCCTCCGGCTTGAACATGACTTGTTTGAGCGGGTAATTGGTGAGGACCACTATTGAATGGCCCTGGAAGTAGGGTTTAAGCCTCCTTGAAGCATGTACCAGTGCAAGAACTAGTTGCTCCAATTCGGTATACCGGGTCTCTGCCCCCCGAAGTGCCCGGCTAACAAAGTAGATTGGGTACTGCTTTCCCTCCTCTTCTTTGATTAGCACGGCACTTACTGCCTCCCGGGATGCCGCTATGTACAGGAAAAGCTCCTCCCCCGGGTATGGTTTCTTTAAAGTTGCCAACTGTCGAAGGTGATCTTTCAAGTTTTGGAACGCCTTCTCACACTCCCCGGACCACTCGAATGCCTTGGCCTTCCTGAGAATGGAGAAGAAAGGTAGCTGCCTATCTGCCCCCTTTGATAAGAATCGGCTGAGGGCCGCAAGGGAACCTGTCAACCGCTGTACTTCTTTCACCGATCTGGGGGAGGTCATCTTAGCTATGGCCTCTACCTTTTCCGGGTTGACATCAATGCCCCGGCTTGACACCATGAAGCCCAAGAACTTTCCCGCTCCCACTCCAATGGTACTTTTGGAGGGGTTCAGCTTTAGATTTCTCAGCTCAAGTTTTTTGAACATCTCCTCCAGATCATTCTAGAAAGCCCCATAAGTCATGCTTTTAACCACCATGTCGTCGACATATACTTCCATGTTCCTTCCCACTTGGTCCTTGAAGAGTTTGTCCACCATTCTCTGATAAGTAGCCCCCACATTCTTCAATCCAAAGGGCATCTTCTTGTAGCAAAAAGTCCCAAAATCGGTGATGAAGGAGGTTTTCGCCTTGTCCGCCTCATCCATCTGCACCTGATGATACCCTTTATGTGCATCAAAGAAAGCCAGCACCGAGTACCCCGCGATAGCCTCTGCCAGCCGGTCCAAATTCGGGAGAGGGTAGCTGTCTTTGGGGCAGCATTTGTTCAAATCTGTAAAGTCGATACACATGCGCCAGCTTCCGTCATGCTTCTTTACTAAGACCGGGTTAGCTATCCACTCCGGATAGATGATATCCTCAACCACCCCGGCTCTCTCCAACTTCTTTACTTCATTCCTTATGAATTCCGCTCTCTCCGGGGCTACAGGTCTTTTCTTCTGCCTGACTGGCTTGGTTGTCGGGCTTATGTTCAGCTTGTGTACCCTCAACTCTGGCAACACCCCTACCATGTCCTCCGGGCTCCATGAGAATACTCCTTGATATCTGGCCAAGAGTTCCTTCAATGCACCTTTTACTTCCTTCGGGAGATCTTTTCCCACCGTAACCATCCCTTTGTCCGCCACTTGCATTTCTTCCAACTCTTGGCGGGGGGCTTCTCCATACACCGCCCCTACTGCTTTCTTTGCATCTAAGACCGCCGTTATCATGCAACTTCTCGCGACTGCTTGGCTTCCCCGTACGACCGCCACTCCCTGCGCGGTGGGGAACTTCATTGTCAGCAGGTATGGATAACTCGCTGCCCGGGCTTGGGTTAGCCATGGCCTCCCTATGATTACGTTGTATGGTGAGGGTGCGTCAATAACCGCAAAGTTGCATGTCACTGAGACCCTCTTGCTTCGGTCCTTCTCGTCCACCATACACACTGCGAGGGGAATAACACCTAGGGGAACTTCAAGTTTGCCCGTGAACCCAGACAAGGGAGACGAAGGAGGTTTCAGATTCTGTCTCCCAATTCCCAACTGATCGAAGCAAGAAGCGAACATGATTTCCACGCTACTCCCATCGTCCACAAACACCCTCTTGATCAAAAAGCCTTCAATCTCCGCCGTTACCACCATTGGGTCTGAGTGGGGTATCTGTGGCGGGGCTGCATCCGCCTAAGAGAAAGTGAGAGCTTCGTCGGGGCGAAACCTTTTCCCCTGAATCTCCCCCGGGGGAACATATCGCGTCCGGGCCCGGATAGCGGAAATTGACTGGCATGCTTCTCCGACGTCTCCGCTTATCACGTTGATCATTCTGTTTGGTACTGGGGCTGGCTCTACTGCTTGGACCGGTACGGCGGCTATGGCGGGCCTTCCCGGGGCCTTGTTGCCTTGGTTGCCTTGGGCTCTCCCGTTTCTTCTCCCGGGGTTAGGCCTCCATCTTCTCCGGGGTTGGTCCTGAGGCTGGTTCCGGGGATTCTCCTTCTTTGCGTCTGTCGCCACGCAATCTCTCAGCTGCCCCCGCTCTATCAACTTTTCTATCTCATTCCTCAGCCCTCTACACCCCTCTGTCGAGTGTCCATAAGACTTGTGATAGGCGCACCATTTGTCCGCATTTTCCCTAGACGGGGTCCCCTGGATGGGCAACGGGTCCGGGAACAAATCCTTGTGAATAGCATGTATCTCCGTCCGGGACTTGCTGAGCGGGGTAAAACTATCTGCCCTTACCCGGTTCAAAGGCGCAGGACCCGAATCCCTTCTACTTGGGTCAGCCACCCTCCTCCTTTCCATCTTATCCGGGAGAAATCCCCCAGATTCTTCCTTCCTCTTCCGGGTGGCGTCATTAACCGCACAATACAGTTGCACCGCCATCTGTAAGTTGTGAAAGGTTTCCGGGATGTTTTCCATCAACTTCTGGAACAACGCCATATCCCTCAAGCCATTTATAAATCCGCTAATCACCGCATTCTCCTGCTGCTGTCTGTCTATGACCTCATGCTATCGTCCATGTACCTTCAGTAATATTCCATTGGCCCTTCTGCAGCTTTCTGCCGAGTGGCGAGAAGCTCAGACAGTTGCTTCCCTTCCTTCTTCAATCCCGCGTACCGGAACAGCAGAGCCTTGGAGAAATCATAATAGTCTCTAAGACTCTGCCGGGGCAAGGAATCGAACCATAGGAGACAGTTTCCCCTCAGGTAGCAGCCTACCAACTTACATCTTAGTTCTTCCGGGAAATCCCGTGACACCATTAGGTTCTGGTACGTCCTGACAAACTCCTCCGGGTCTTTCTCTCCATTATACGTTGGGATTCCCTCCGGGACCCGAAGGCCCGGAGGCCATGGGTATGCCAGCACTCGAGGTACCCATGGGGAAGTGGGTTGAGCTCCGTTTCTCCCCACCAACTTGTCCAATCGCGCCTCCAAAGAGTTGGGGTCCTGCTGCGCCACCTGATAGCCCCACATCCTATCATCCTCCCTACAGTATCTCTCCGGGTAACCGTAGTTCACCCCCATTGGCCTATACGTGGGCATGGAATACTGGATCGGGTTCCCCTGGGTCCCAGGGGCCTGGTAACCCAATAATTCCGCAGGCATGACTGGAAGGTCATACCCGGTCTGCTCCGTCCCCCAGCTAGAACGTGGGTAGTAGGGTGGAGCATGTGGAACTAAATTTGATTGTTGTCCAGTAGCCACTCCTCCTCGAACTCCGAAATTCGGGGGGAAAGAAGGTGGGATGGTTGAGGAATTAATTCGCCCCTGTATTCTTGGCGGCTGAACAGCCCCGTCTAGATCGATAACTTCCCTTTGCTGTCCCCGCAGAGGGCCTGCCGGGTCCCCTCCAGGTTCCCTTCGTCTTAAGTTTTCCCGGGTAGAGAGTACCCACTGGCGGTACAACTCCTTGTTGGCTCTCATGAATTCCAACGCTGCCGATTCCTCCGTATTAGCTAAGAGTTGCCCCTCTTCTGGGAAAGCCAGTCCCCGAGTTTGAGGGTTGCCAGCCGGGTATTGCCCCTCCTCCCGGGTTTCAGGTTCTCGGGCCGGGGACTGCCTTCCCTATCGGGCCTAGGCTCCTGCTCATCCTGGTACTCTCTTTCCGAGTCGGCTTCAACGGAGGCAGTCTCCACGCGACCATTCTGTGGTACTCCTAGCTCACGCTGGTGTCTACCTCCTCCTGCAACTGCCTCAAGGTCACGTCGTCTCCCGGGGGTGGAGGGGGACCACTCCCTGAAGGTGCCGCACTCATCTTCGGGCGCCCACGCCCTCTCCTTGGTGACTCCATCGTGCGAAGGTGAAAGCGTCCCACCGGGCGTGCCAATTGATGCTACCAAAATCCGTCCGTCTCCCGAGGGTGGCGCTAACCGGGTCCCCTCCTTCATCAACCCGCTACAATCCTGCAAAACAATCCCCGGGAGGCGTCCCGGGGAAGAAGCTCCGGCGTGATGATGAGATGAGGATAGCGGAGAAGGAAAACGTACGGAAGGCGCTCTCAATATAAAGTAGAGAGATATAAGTCACCTACCTTGCTCACTGTTTGAGACTAGTATTTATAGCCGAGCTTGCATGCTTGAGATAAGGTGCATGACCACTTCCCTTTGTCCCCGTCCGTCCTTCTTTCTTGTCCGGACGTGCCCGTAGCGGGAAAGGCACCGCCCTTTTGGTGCTGGGCCATGGACCCTCGGAAGTGTCCCACCGGGCGTGCCCTCTAGCGGGAAAGGCACCGCCCTTTTGGTGCTGGGCCGTGGACCCTCTTCCCGGCTCAGTAGGCCTTTGGGCCAGTAATATCAAAAAGCAATCCTAAATCCTATATTACCAAAATAAAAATAAAAATAATATGTTCTTAAAACAATTTCATTACAATATAGGAAGAAACAAAAACTTAACCAAAAATCGAAAGTATAGATATCAATGGCAAGCATAAACATAAACATAAACATTGTATTAACATACACGATGGAAATAACAATACAAAATATTATTTCAAATGATTTTACTTCAGTAGCCATGATCAGATTCTATTTATTAAAATAGACTCACTTGACTATAAACTACTATTATTGACTTTACTTTTTCAAGTTTAAATTATATATATATATATATAAATAAATATATATTACACAAAATTTTAAAATATATAAATAAATATAGAGCAGCGTGGAACATTGCGATTTTTGGATGTGACTTTTAAACTTTAATTTAGCAATGCTGGCAAATTAATTTACTTTTCTGAATATAAATTTTAAATTATTTGGGTATTTTTTAACACCAATGTCAGTGTCACCTTATTATATAAATTTGAAACGAAATTGAATAAAATAGAATTCCATATTGAATAAATTGCAATAGATTTGAATAGAAAATCTGTAATTGATTTTGTGTAACAAAAGGTTAATATTTTCTTGTAAATTTGGCCAATATTTTTGTACCATTTCTCGATTGAGAAAGTCACATATGACACAGTCACATATTGAGACATATGGCTCATAAACTATACAAAGTTTTTAATGAGATAGTCCTACCATAATTTTATGGTAGAATGAATGATTTCTCATAAAATTTTACTAGGATAATTTGTGTATATAGAATTTGTTTGTCTTTCTAACTCAATTAATTCATTTACAATATTTACTAAACAGGGTAAAATACAATAAAATAAAACTGGTGACACAAACACTTGAACTAACTATATGAATTTTTTGACAGCATTTCAATGTGAAGTAAGGAACACATAAACTAACCTCCTAAAATGTGAAGTAAAGACCAAAATACCTTAACAGCAAACTGAAAGCAAAAACTAATGTAATATGATGTAGATCAAAATCCAATGTAATATCATCTAACATAACCTCATTCAATGATCACCAAAAGTTAGAGCTCCCGCCATGCCAACCGGAAAACTAAAGGTGATCAGCTCGTGGGTATTAATAAGGATTCTTTGATCCATAGTAAACCAAAATTTGGTAATCGTAGAGATATTTTCAAAATTTTAACCTTCCTAAAATATTAAACGCAGAAGTATACTGTGGTTCTGGTATAGTTGGATTTGTAAGGGTGGGTAGGTATTCTCTGGTTTGATTAAAATTATTTCGTCATCAATAATGACAACTTAATTTATTTCGTTGAATATATTTTAAACTAGATTAATTGTTTTTTATAGCGCCAACTTAACCTTGGTTCATTCTCTCCCGTAAGGCCATTAGGTTTCGCACGTGCGGGTCACACGCGATATGTTACTGCAAATCCCAGTGGAAGTTTCATACTTTCCCCTACCCAAAAAAATCGGGTTATAAAAAGCAATTTAATCTTTAAATTATTTGGATATATTTTTAACACCCAATTACACGGCACATCGCGCGGTGTCACCTAACTAGTATCATCAAAAGGCTATACTTTGGAAGGTATAAACATTAATTAATTATTTTGTAACATCCTAATTTTACCCTGGAAGCTATACTTTGATGCATACTTTCATGTAGCTGATGTAGTCTAAGAATTTTTTGACAACTTTTCAGCTTACTTATTTGGTTCCCCTATTTTAATGTCTTAAAAGTTTGGCAAAATATTGAAGGTCATAAGAAAAAATAGACAAGATTTCCCTTTCGTCTACTTCCCAGTTTGCTATTCTAAGGACTTAATTTTTATTTCTAGATCAGACATTATTAACAGAGGGACAGAAGAGTGTATTAAATTATGCCTCAGATGTTTACTTTTTATAAATACAGTATCCTGTTAAATGAAGTGATGATCATTTATCATCACTGTTGAAGCACTCCCACGCTCATGAAATCTGGTAACTGAGTGGCTAAGCCTTCACTATCAGAATGCTACACCATTGCATTAATTTTATTACCTTTGGTTGGTTCTGTTAGTTACTTAGCTTCGTATGTTTATATCGATTTATTTACGAGCATCACGAACAAATTTAAGTGTTTAGAGTATTGGCTATGTTGCTGTGGCTATTCTGCTTCGCAAATTGTTTTTGTTACACACTACTTAAGCCATAAGGAGCCATATTTCTAATATTTTATGTCTCATTTCCATACTTATAGTATTTTATAGATTTGTTTCGTGCGAAATCTTTTTGACCAATAAGTACAGTAAAGAGTGGAATATGCAGGTTCCAAGTTTATTTTATGCATTGTATTCCCTCATTCATAAAAAAGTTGTAAGTTGTAAGCTAGGTTTTAAAAAGCATGCTTTAAGCACTAGGTGCAGAGGTTAGCACTTTGCTTTGCCAAGCGCAAGGGTAGCGCACTCTACTGTGGTTTTCAGTGTTTCTGGCAAAGCGCTTAAAAAGTGCATTTTTTTTTTGCATAATACGTTGTTGGAAGTCTACGTACGATTTGTTTTTCCTCTAGACTTCGATGGATGGTTAGCTAATCTGAAGGTCATGACTGGTTTAGAAACTTTAAATCAGTGTTAATCTTGTTGTTTGCATTTCACACTTCTAAAGTGAAGTCGTAATTACCTTTGACATATAGAATTTTTGTTTACAGTTGCAGGTTGTTTCTAATTTCCTTAAGATGCATTGGAAAATGGTTTCATTTATCGAAATTGATTTTTAAGTTGCAATCCAATTCCAGGCACACGACAGATCTTGAAGTTGCCCTTATGATGCTCATGGCCTACTTATCATATATGCTTGTTGAGGTAAATTTTTGCTTGACTACTAACACCCTGGTAACTCTGGTATTCCAAGCACCAGTCGTTTTTATTAGGGTAAAGGCTAGTATAGACTTTTCCAGTTGTTTACCCATTCACTATTGGATTGGGTTTTGTATTTCATACAATTATATATAGAGAGCCAGGGCTACCACATTGGTACGCTTTTATCATTATCTGTACATGGTATCAAGAGCCTGAGGTTTTACAAGAGCCTAGGGTTTAATTTATTTTCTCGAATTCCCAAATTTTTTTTTCCGATGGCCTTGGATGATCAGCCATCAACGGTGAATTCGACTTCGGAGCCGATTGTTTCCGCTGTGCCTGCTCGATCAGACATGTTCGCTCCGAATTCATCCATGGTTTCACATTCTGTAGCTTCACAGGAAACAAGCACAGTCTTTAGAGACCACCGTGCCGCTGCCGCGTCACCTACACGCGCCGCCGCAGGACAATCGCCACCAGGGTTTGCAACCGGTGATCACGGATCGACCTCTCGATTCGGTCCTTTGTCAACAGACTTCACTGGGCCTGCGTTCTCCATCCATGGTACAACAGCTTTTGATGTGAACCAGTTTACGCATCAGCGATCAACCGCCGCCGCCTCGCCGCTGTTCCAGCAACTTTTGAACCAGCAGACCGGCGTGGTTGATGCGACCCAGGAGCCTTCTTTCGCCGCCATCGCAGCTTGGTGTCAACAAAATCCCGATGTCGCCGCCGCCGCGATCTTTTCCCACCGGAACCTTCACCAGACCGCAGCCGTGTCCCAGCCGCTCTCTGCCGCCGCGTCCCAACCGCTCTCCGCCGCTGCCCAGCCGATGTACGCCGCTGCCCAGCCGATGTACGCCGCTACCCAGCCGATGTACGGCGCTGCACAGCCGTTGTCCGTCGCTGCGTCACATGTCCAGCAACCTTGCCCAGACTTTGCAAATTGGGATTTTCCAATTAATACCCAATCTCAATTTGGGCCTTCTATTGGGTCAGGCCATTTTGGATCATTTAATCCAAGAGCACATTTATTTGGTTCTTCTTCTGGAGTCCAAGGATTTTCCATGCCGAACTTGTCAGCTCCAAATCCATCTAATTTGGTAACGATTCAGCTGTCATCACCAGAGGACTATCTTCTTTGGAAGACTCAGCTGACATGTCTTTTAATGTCACATCAGTTGCTTGGATACGTCGATGGTACATTGTCTCCTCCAACTCTTTTGATTTCTGATGTGACTGGTAATACTGTTTCAAACCCTCAGTTTTATGAGTACCTACGCATTGACCAACAAGTTAAGACATGGATTTTTGCTACCATTTCTCGTAATGTGTTTGTTGATGTTCATGAACTGCCAACTTCTCGTGAAATTTGGGTTCGTCTGCAGTCTCGGTTCATGCATGCTAGCATGGCAAAATCGATGGAGTTAAAGGGTAAACTATCCAGATTGCGGAAAATTGAATCTCAATCGATGGATGATTACTTAAGAGACGTAAAGGTTATTGCGGATTCTCTTGCTGCTATACGGTGCCCCGTTTCAAATCATGACCTGGTTGAGTACACACTTTCTGGTTTGAATGGGGATACTGGTTATGATCATCTCGTTACCACCTTGACGAACTACCCAGTGGAGCTCACTTTTGATGACTTACGTCCGAGATTATTGAATCACGAACAACGGCTGAAGAGTACGATGGAGATCATGGATCATCGTGCTTTAGTGGCCGTGCAGTCGTCTGGCTCCTCTTCTCCTACAAGGTCCAAGAATTCAGGTGGTGCGAAGAAGAAGAACAAGAACACTCGCAACAAAGGGGGTCGCAACAACAATAATCGTTCCTCGGGATCCAACGTAGAGGGTGGTATTGCTAACAACAGGAACCGTAATAATGGTATGAGTTCTAATTCTGACTTGTCATGTTTTTCATTGCCTTCCACCAATCATGTTACTTGTAAAGGTTGCTCAACAGGAAGTAATTCATCTAATGGCAATTTTAGCTCTACTCCATCTAGAGATTCTTGTGGTCTTTGTTTCAATCCAGGTCATCAAGCTGCATACTGTCCCCATAGATTTAATCCAAATTTTGTGCCTTCTGGTCAAGATAGTGTCACTCGTGCATTTGCTGCACTGTCTGTTGGTGGTGACGCAAACGACTCAGTTTGGTATCCGGATTCTGGGGCTGCTTCGCACATGACTCATCAGGATGGTAAGTTTTCTTTTATGCATCCATATACTGGTTCAAGTTCAGTTGTTGTTGGCGATGGTACCTCTCTCCCCATTAAAAATGTTGGTAAAATGGAAATTAAAACACATAAGCGTCCACTTCGTTTATCTTCTGTTTGCCATGTTCCTGCTCTTCAACATAATCTTTTATCAGTCAACAAGTTGTGTAAGGAAAATGCTTGTACTGTGTGTTTTGATGATTCTTCTGTTTGGGTTAAGGACAAAGCCACGGGGGAGGTGCTGCTTAGTAAGAATGGTGTCTATCCTATCCAACCAACCTTCATCAAATCTCAGTTAACTGTACCTGCTTTTTTAGCCACTAAAGAGTCTGGAGATATTTGGCATGCTCGTCTAGGACATACCTCTTCTAGAGTTATAGGGAATTTGATCTCAAATAACAAAATTTCATGTTCTTCTAAATTTCATGACGATTGTGTATGTTGCAAACTAGGAAAAGTTCATAGGTTGCCTTTTGAGACAGTTCATCATCATGCTCCTTATCCTTTATATTTGATTCATAGTGATCTTTGGCAGTCACCTGTTTTATCAAATCAGCAATTTCGTTATTATGTTGTTTTTGTTGATGATTTTTCACGTTATTCATGGATTTTTCCTTTACGTAAGAAATCAGAGGTTTATGCACAATTTCTAACTTTTCAGAAAATGGTGGAAAATCTTTTTAATAGCAAAATTAAAAATTTTCAAAGTGATGATGGACGTGAATTTGATAATGCTTCTCTTCTTAAACATTTTCAAGATTCTGGTATCATTTTTCAAAAATCATGTCCTGGCACTCAAGCTCAAAATGGTGTTGCTGAACGCAAACATCGGCACCTTATTGAGACAGCTCGTACTATGCTCATTCAGTCTGATCTCCCTGCTGAATTTTGGGTTGATGCTGTTTTTCAAGCAGTTTTTACTATCAATCGTTTACCGAGTTCAGTTTTAGGGGGTGTGTCTTCATTTGAAAAATTATTTCGCCGTCCACCTGATTACAGTTTTTTGAAAATTTTTGGTTGTGCATGTTTTCCACTACTTATGGATCCTAAAATCAACAAACTACAACCGAAATCTGTTTTGTGTGTTTTCATTGGATATGCTTCTAATTATAAGGGATATAGGTGTCTTGATCCTCTCACTGGTCGTGTCTATATTAGTCGTCATGTCCATTTTCATGAGAAACAATTTCCATATCGTAGTATTGTGTCCAACAAGTCAACCTTGCCTTTCTCCTCCCCATCATTACTTGACTTGAACTGGTCTCCTACGGTTGTTTCCTCTACTTCTCTTCCTCCGTCCCCATTAGTTCCATTGTCGACCACTTCCGTTCCTCTATCTAGGTCATCTCTGGTCGAGTCTCCTCCTAGGTCACCCACACCGGCTACTCCTTGTTTGCCTTCGTCGGTTCCTTTATCGGCCACTCTGCCTAGGTCCGTCATGACTCCCTCTCCAGTTCCTCCTTTTGGTTCTGTCGTGGTCTCTCCCACCAGTCCGGCTCTTGTCTCTTCACCTCCGGATTCGGTGCCAGATTCTTCTCCTTCTCCGAGCTCTTCCCCTGGTCTATCCTCACCGGCTTCTTCTTCTCCACCATCTGGTTCTCCAATGGTGGGTGATCCGTCTTCATCTCCATCTCCATCTCCCCATTCTCTAAGTATAGTTCCTCACGTCTCACCTTCTCATTCCTTACCACCTGTGTCAAATGCTCATCCTATGGTTACTCGTCTTAAGGCGGGAATCTCTAAACCACGTCAAATTATGGATTTAAAAACTGATGTCCTAGAGTTAGAACCCACTAATTTTAAACAAGCATCTAAGGATCCTCGTTGGCGTCGGGCTATGCTTGATGAGTACACAACTTTAATTGATAATCATACTTGGGAGTTGGTACCTCGTGACTTCAACTGCAATGTACTTGGTTGTAAATGGGTATATAAAATTAAATATAATTCTGATGGGTCCGTGGAACGGTTCAAGGCTAGACTGGTTGTTCTCGGTAATCACCAACTGGCAGGTATTGATTATTTTGATACATTTAGTCCTGTTGTTAAACCTACTACTGTGCGTTTGGTTCTTACAATTGCCGTCTCTTTAAATTGGACTATTCGTCAATTAGATGTTAAAAATGCTTTCTTGCATGGGTTTTTAAATGAGGAAGTTTATATGCGTCAGCCTCCAGGTTTTACTCATCCTTCCAAACCACATCATATTTGTCGTCTTCGTAAGTCCATTTATGGTTTGAAACAAGCTCCTAGAGCATGGTTTTCTAGATTTAGCAATTTTTTATTGTCCATTGGTTTTAAATGTAGCAATTGTGACACTTCTATGTTTGTTTTAAAATATCAAGGTCAAATGCTCATTTTGCTTCTTTATGTGGACGATATCATTCTCACTGGTAGTAGCTCTGTTTTAGTTCACAAATTTATCTCTATTCTGTCTTCACAATTTGACATGAAGGATTTAGGGGATCTACATTACTTTCTAGGTTTGCAGGTGTCTCGTACTCCAAAGGGTTTATTTTTGTCTCAACAAAAGTATGTTTCTGATTTGCTTAAAAAGTTTCATCTTCATACTGTTAAGCCTGTTCGCACACCTTGTCTTTCTAGGGTTACGTTGTCTTCTTTAGATGGTGACCTTCTTGCTGATCCCTCTGAGTATCGTAGTATGGTTGGTGCTTTGCAATATTTGACTATGACTCGTCCGGATATTGCTTATGCTGTTAATATGGTTTCTCAGTTTATGCATGCTCCTCGTACTACTCACCTCCATGCTGTGAAAAGAATTTTTAGGTATTTGCAGGGTACCTTGGAGTTTGGTCTTTTTCTCCATTCGGCTTGTTCTCCTGCGGTGGTGGTCGCTTATTCTGATGCAGACTGGGCTGGCTGTCCTGATAGTCGCCGTTCTACCACTGGCTATGCTGTCTTCCTTGGGAAGAATTTGATTACCTGGCGCTCTAAGAAGCAACCAACAGTGTCGAAATCCTCCACCGAGGCCGAATATCGCACAGTCGCCTACACTGCTGCTGAAACTATTTGGCTTCGTCAGCTTCTAGCCGATCTTGGGTGTTTTCTTCGTCTTCCAGTCACTCTCTACTGTGACAATGTTTCTACGACCTACCTTACTGCGAACCCTGTTCAGCATGATCGTAGCAAGCATATTGATGTTGATTATCACTTTGTTCGTGAAATGGTGTCTCATGGTGGTCTTCGTGTTCGTCACATTCCGACACAGTTGCAGGTTGCTGATATTTTTACGAAAGGTCTTTCTAGTGATTTGTTTTGTAAACATCGTTCCAATCTATCCGTCATTGCACCCCGTAAAGATTGAGGGGGTGTATTAGGGTAAAGGCTAGTATAGACTTTTCCAGTTGTTTACCCATTCACTATTGGATTGGGTTTTGTATTTCATACTATTATATATAGAGAGCCAGGGCTACCACATTGGTACGCTTTTATCATTATCTGTACAGTTTTGACATCCATGCATTTTTTATTTTTTACACTGCTCTTTTTTATTTATAATAGCTTTTTTTGTCTTTCTGATTCTAGTTTTGTAGTTATTAGATTTCAGTGGCATTCTTGCAGTGTTTTTCTGTGGGATAGCTATGTCCCATGACATAGCCAAGTATACTCGTACTAAAAAGTCTTTAGTTTCAGTATACTCGTATTAGTTGATACAATATTTGACCTCTTTATTACTCATGTATAAGTTCAATCACAGGCATTCCTTTGTGACTATCATATGTTGCTGAGATCTTTATATTTCTGTATGTTGGTATGGATGCATTGGATATAGAGAAATGGATTCTAATCTATGCCATGTATGCTCAGCAGAAATTAGGACACTTTCTTTTTGAAAAAAAAAATGGTTTCATGCTGCTTAGGTCTCACAACTCATGTCAGCAATCTTCAAATCATTATATTAGCCATGTTCATTTTCATTAAATATTTTTGACAATTTGGGTGCACCTTCTATGTTATCTTATTCAATAATTTGTCTCACAATATCTATATCGATATTTCTTCTACAGGCCTCCATGGTATTCCCAAATGTCAGTTGGTGATCTTAATGCCGACGAGGAATAGGCTTTTTTCGTCTCAGCCTTAGAAGGCCAGGTTACAGAACATGCTTCCATACAACAATTAATATTTCTTTGATTTGTTGGCTAGTTCCATGGGGTATGATTTCAATTAACAACGTAGTTAATATTTGGCTTTTAAGTTAGGCCAGTTTGCGTCGTTCTATTCAGACAAGCTGTTGCTTTTTCAGACATGAGCAAAATGAGAAGTTGTTGCTGACTCCATTTCAAAAGAAACTAGATGTATGGAAACAGTTTTGGAGAGTTGGTTAAAGGAGTGGCCTGGTATGTAGGATCTACATATCCTACTTTCCTGCTTTGTTTAGTGAAAATATAAGACATTTTAGAATACTGATGTTGTGTTCCTGTCAACTTATTATGGTGGTTGTTGCTGCTCGTGAATCGTGATCCACTCTTCTATCAATGAATATGGAGGTAATCTAAATATAACGAGTAATATTTGCGTTGAAATTTTAGAAAAATATAAATGCAATATTTTCATCGTTTATTTCTTTTCCTTTTTTGAGTATTTGATTGGTGTTTCATATCCCTGTTGTGTTAGTGTTGTTGTTCCTAATTGCTTCGTATTCGTAGCTGTATCAACCACCATCGTGCAACTTGGACCGGTTAATGATTTCTTCACGGAAAATCAGAGAAATCAGCGAGTTGCACCTGTCGAGAAATCTCTCCAGAAGCCCTCTTGAGGGGATGGAAACCTTGTCCAATTAGTCCATTGTAACTTGGGGTAAAAAAGGCAGAGAAGAATGGAGACAAAAGGGCCCCGAATGGAACAGTTGTTAACCCGCCTAGAGGGGAGAATGAACTGAACACTAAAGGGACCAATGTAGAACAAAAAAAGGGAGACCGAGATACATCATTGGGGCCGGAAAAGGAACAGGAAAAAAGAAAGGGGTAAACACAATGGTGGAATGAGCAGTAGCATAGACTTTGATACACAATCAAGAGGGAATGAAGCCGGGGATGAACTGAGGGGAGACAAAAGACAACACAGAGAAGGGAAACAACCGGCTAAATCAAATGATGGTGTGATTTTGCAGATTTTACAGCCTGATACGATTGAAGGAAAAAAGAGAGTAGCAGCTAATAACATAGACCTTGGGATTTCATCAAGGTATGGTCCTCTCTATAATATTGGTAATGGTGAATACTATGTTATTCTGGAATGTAAGGGGTCTAAATCACCTAAGTAAACAGAAGAAATGTTGGCAATTTTACTTCGAAAATAACATAGGGCTTGCTGGTTTACTGGAAACAAAGGTGAAGATAGATAATAAAAAAGACAGATGGGAAAGCCTTGATTTGGGTTGGAAGCTACAAACAAATTGCCCGATAGCAGAAACAGGTAGAATATGGTTATGTTGGAAACCGGACTTGTATTAGGGATCAGTGGATTTGTAATAAGCATTTGTCAGAAAAAGGAACTCGGGCTGGAATATTACTTGACTGTTGTTTATGCTCATAACAAAGAAGTATAATCGAAAACGAAACAACCTCTCAGGTTTAACCTATGGGGTTATCTAGAATCAGCAATTCACCGGGATATGCCATGGATGGTGGAGGGAGATTTCAATAGTCCCTTAAACTTGGGAGATCGATCTGGTGGAGATGATGTAGAGCTATCTAAGGTGGAGAATTTTAGAGAAACGGTGAACATAACTCATCTACATGAGCTGAAAAGTACGAGACCTTTTTTCACTTGGGACAATAAGCGGGAAGAAGGAAGAGTATTCAGTAGAATTGACAAAGCAATGGTGAATGAGAAGTGGATGGACAGATGGATAGAGGCGATATGTGAGGTAAAACCGAATGATACTTCATATCACTTACCTTTACTTACACATCTAGATAAGCCAAGGAAATGTTCCGCCAGATGTCCTTTTAAATTCTACAATATGTGGATGAACTCGCCATATTTTCTTACTCTAGTGGAGCAGAATTGGAGAGTGGGGAAACACAATAATCTCGTGGATTTATTCAAAATTCTGAAGTTACTGGAAATAGCTCTAAAATGCCTGAACAAAAGAGAATTTTCAGACACTCAAAGAAGAGCCATGGAAGCAAAAGAGAAATGGGAGAATCGGTTTAATCTGCTACAAACAAATGTGCTAGATAAAGGGATGCAGGAAAATGAGGCTAAGGCAAGGAAAGAATCTATAGAAGTAGCTGAAGCGGAGTTTAGTTTCTTACAGCAGCGGTCCAAGGAGAAATGGATAAAGGAAGGGGATAGACCAACAAAATTTTTCTATGCAAGCATTAAAAAGAGGCAATACAGAAATCATATAGTCAGCCTGATGGTGGGAAATGAAAGGGTGGATGGCCGAGAGGGGGTGGAGCAACATCTGCTACAATTTTTTGGTGACTGAATGTGAAAGACAATGATTACAGAGAGAGACATTGATCCGCTAGTAGTAGCAGAAGGTAACTTTCTTACGGTGGAACAACAAATACCCTTGATACAACCGATTACAGATGATGAGATATGGAGAGCTCTGAATAGCATTGATAATGATAAAAGCAGTGGGGTGGATGGATATTCGATTTTCTTTTTCAAAAAAACATGGGGGGTTGTTGGTGACGATGTCAAGAAGGGAATTAGAAGTTTCTTTCAGGGTGATGAAGTACCACAGAAATTCGGTAGGGCTGTTTTAACACTAATACCGAAAGTTGACAATCCACAATCAGCTGAAGACTATAGGCCGATTTCCTGTTGCCCTATTCTATATCAAATCGTCACAAAGATCATGAGTAACAGATCGAGTGAGGTACTCCCTAATCTGATAAACGGGAACCAAGGTACCTTTGTGAAAGGGAGGAGGATATCTCATAATATCATTCTAGCTCAGGAGCTTCTTACGGGATATAAGAAACCACACAATATACCGAGCTACATGATAAAGATTGATATACAGAAGGCTTTCGACAGTATAAGCTGGGAGTTTCTATTCAAATGGCTGGTAGTTCAAAAATTTCCAGACTTGTTTATTGAGTGGATAAGAAGATGCGTAGAGGATACCACTTACTGTTTTTCTCTGAATGGTGCTTACACTAACTGCTTTAAAGGGAGAAGTGGCGTTAAACAAGGGGACCCGATATCACCGTTATTATTTGTAATTGGGATGAAATATCTATCGAGGCAGCTCAGCCTGGCCATCAAAACTAAAGTTGTAGAGTTCCACCAACGGAGTTTGAAAGGAGAAATACACAGTTTGATATTTGCAGATGATCTATTAATTTTCTATAGGGCAAACAAGCACTCAATGGAAGGGGTTAAAACTGTTTTGGAGGATTTCAGAAGGGTTTCATGCTTGAGGATAAATGAAAGAAAATCAGAGTCTTTCTTCTCGACAATGGCGGAATCTGAATCAAAATTACTGGCCGATACTCTAAATATAGTTCAATGAAGTTTCCCAATGACTTACCTTGGACTTCCAGTCTCGACAGGAAGATGGAGAGCTGCGGATTGCGAAAAAATGGTGGAGAAGATTGCAGGACAAATCGGCACTTGGGGTTCCAGAAACATGGCATATGCAGGTAAGGTAAAGCTTATAAATACAATTTTGTTGAGTAAAGCATATCACAGGGCGGATGTTTTTCAAATACCTGGGAGTGTGCACAAAGCCATTGAGAAAAAATGCAGGGATATTTTATGGGGCAGAAACGAAGGGGAGAAAAAAGTTACACTAGTATCTTGGAAGACACTTTGTATGCCAAAGAAAAGTGGAGGAGTTGGCCTACGGGATCCTTCTTTCTGGAGTCGAGCTTCTCTATGTAAACTGATTTGAGATTTATGTCAGAAGAAGGATATATTGTGGCTGAGATGGGTGCAAGCCTAGAAGGGCACACATACAGTTGGAGTTGGGGCAAGTTAGTGTCACTTAAAGATGAAACTCGTTCATACCTAATGGAATGTGTTGACATGAAGGGAAATTTCAGCACGGGCAAGTTGGTATCTCTGAAGAATGAAATTAGGCCATATCCAATGGAATGTGTTGATGTAAAGGGGAATATCAGTACGAGCAAGGCATATGGGTATCTCAAAGGGGAAAGTCAAGAAAAACACTGGTCAACGACTATTGTGGAAGTCAGGACTGCACCCTAAGCATTCGTTCTTTCTATGTATGTTATTAAAAAGGAGATTATCGACCATAGCGAGTCTACAGTCAAAAGGGATGATACCACATGTGACAGATGTCAGTATTCTTTGTGTAGAGAATGGGGAAACGATGCACCACCTGTTTTGTACATGCAACTTCACATTTGAACTCCAAAAATATTGCAGGCTGGAGGCTGGTGGGAATTTCAGCGAATGCCTGAGGAGGATGAGAAGAATGGTAGGCTGGAGGAAAAGAATAAGATTCCACCGACTAATCAGCATTTTCTATAATGTATGGCAGGAGAGGAACAACAGAATCTTCGAGGGGAAAATTAGGCAAGCTGATTCTTTGAAGGTGCTAATTGAAACAGGTTACGACCCCTCTGTTGTTGAGGATGGAGTGAAGAGATCCAAGCATGAAACTTTGTACACAATGTCATTGGCTGGAAAAAGTGAAGTTTTTTTTGATGTAATATTTTCTTCTATTAAATTGCTCAAAAAGTTCATACAACTGATTTGGCCATCACTCTAAGCCAAACATTCAACAGATATAAATAACTAACCAAAAGGAGAAAACAACTATTCTACAGCCATATGAAATGCAAGTGGCTATGATCATAACTAGTTCATCAAGATATTGCTAGGATTTTAGAATAACTATCATGAATGCGCTTCTATTCCATCTGTCCATGCCTATCTTGCTAAATCCGCATCCACCTTTGGAGCTTTGGTGTCTTCAACGTTCCATTTTCTTCTCCAGCTCGTATATGATTAAGGGAAAATCCACCGTAGCATATATGTGAATTGACATGTCAAAACACAAGTCTGCCCCGGTTCAGTTCCCATAGAAATCAAATAAGCCATATGTAGTCTGGTCTGAGCATGCTTATAATCTTCTTCGATCCAGCCCGTCAAGTCTTTAGATAGTGTCATGGGCCTCTTTCTCCGTTTATTCTTCTTTTGTCTATGTTTAGCCTCATCTCCTCATCCCTATATGCTGAAACAACTCATAGTTGTCTGAGTGAAGACCATAACTCTTCTCTGCCTCTCTGTAACAATAAGTGAAAGCATCATTAATCAGAGGAAAATACCTATAAACTCATTATAATCACCAACTAATAGAAGAAAAACAAAACGAGATACCCTCTTCCTCCGTTTCTTCTTCCTTTTTCTCTGTTCAGCACCATTCCTATCTTCCTCTTCAGCCTTCTGTGCATCTTCTTTCTCTTTAATATCACTGGCCCATCAACCTGGTACTTGTCTTGTCCCTCCTCTGCTCAAAAAATTCCTCAAACAGATGCGCATTAACCAAATCACACCACCTAGCAGTAACATCCCATTAAACATTAAATTTTACTTAGAACAATGTTGAGTTTTTTTAGCTAAAATGCCAGCAAGCAAGCAAACACAAAACACAACCCCAGGCCCAACAACATTTCCTAAACAAATTGATCATAGTTCATCCAGAAAGCCTAGTTCATCATCAAGCTGTGCATTCGTATCATTATAAGTGAAAGCATCATCAATTAGAGGATAATGTGTGTGTTTAGTGATTAGCTGATAGCTGTTTGTATTAGCTGATTTGACTAGCTGATTGTATTAGCTGATTTGACTAGCTGTTTGTATTAGCTGATTGTATTCTTCTCATCCTCCTCAGGCACTCTCTGAAGTTTCCGCCAGTCTCCACCCTGTAATGTTTTTGGAGCTCCACTGTAAATTGGCATGTACAAAATATGTGCTGCATCGTTTCTCCATTGTGCCCACACAGAGTACAAACATCTGCCACATGAGGTATTATCCCTTTCGACTGAAGTCTCGCTATGGTCGATAATCTCCCTTTTAACAACATCCATAGAAAGAATGAGTGTTTAAGCTGTAGTCCTGACTTCCACAATATTTTCGTTGACCAATGGTTTTCTTGGCCTGCCCCTTTGAGGTATCCATATGCCTTGCTAGTGCTGAAATTTCCCTTCGAGTCAACACATTCCATTAGGTATGGACGAATTTCATCTTTCAGTGACACCAACTTGCCCCAACCCCAACTATATGTGTGCCCTTCTAGGTTGTAGTCAAGAAACTCTTCATCCTTCAAGTAGTATGCCTGCACCCATTTCAGCCACAATATATCCTTCTTTTGACATACATCCCAAACCAGCTTACACAGAGAAGCTGTATTCCAGGATGAAGGATCCCTTAGGCCAACTCCTCCACTTTTCTTTGGCATACAAAGTGTTTTCCAAGACACTGGTGTAACTCTTTTCTCCCCTTCCTTTCTTCCCCACAGAAAATTTCTGCATTTTGTCTCAATGGCTTTGTGCACACTCTTAGGTATTTGAAAAACATTTGCCCAGTGACTAGCTTTACTCAGCAGAATTGTGTTTATAAGCTGCACTTTACCTGCATATGCCATATTCCTGGAACCCCAAGTGCCTATTTGTCCTGCAATCTTCTCCACCATTTTCTCACAATCTTCAGCTCTCCACTTCCCTGTTGAGACTGGAAGTCCAAGGTAATTCATTGGGAAACTTCCTTGAACTATATTCAGAGTATCAGCCAACATCTTTGATTCAGTTTCTGTCATTGTCGAGAAGAAAGCCTCAGATTTTCCTTCATTTATCCTAAGGCCAGAAACCTTCCTAAACTCCTCCAAAACAGTTTTAACCCCATCCATTGAGTGCTTGCTTGCCCTACAGAAAATTAACAGATCATCTGCAAACATCAAACTGTGTATTTCCCCCTTCAAACTCCTCTGATGGAACTCTATAGCTTTCGTTTTTATCGCCAGGCTAAGCTGTCTTGATAGATATTCCATCCCAATGTGATATCGGATCCCCCTGTTTAACACCACTCCTCCCTTTAAAACAATCCGTGTACGCACCATTCAAAGAGAAACAATAAGTGGTATCCTCAACGCATCGTCTTATCCACTCAATAAACAATCCTGGAAACTTTAGAACTGCCAGCCATTTGAATAGAAACTCCCAGCTTATACTGTCGAAAGCCTTCTGTATATCAATTTTTATCATGCAGTTCGGAATATTGCTCGGCTTCTTATATCCTGTTAATAGCTCTTGGGCTAGGAGAATATTATGTGATATCCTCCTCCCTTTCACGAATGCACCTTGGTTTCCATTTATCACTTCAGGGAGTACCTCACTTAACCTGTTACTCATGATCTTTGTGATGACTTTATATAAAACAGGGCAGCAGGAAATCGGCCTATAGTCCCCAGCTGACTGCGGATTATCAACTTTCGGTATTAGTGTTAAAACAGCCCTGCTAAATTCCCGTGGTACTTCATCGCCCTGAAAGAAACTCCTAATCCCCTTTTTGAAATCATCACCAACAATCCCCCATGCTTTCTTGAAGAAAAAGCTCGAATATCCATCTACTCCAGGACTTTTGTCATTCTCAATGCTATTCAGAGCTCTCCATATCTCATCATCTGTAATCGGCTTTATCAAGGGTATTTGTTGTTCCACTGTAAGAAAGTTACCTTCAGCTGCAACTAAAGGATCAATTTCACTCTCTACAATCACTGTTTTTCCCATTCGGTCACCAAAGAACTGCAGTAGATGCTGCTCCACCCCCTCTCTTCCATCCACTCTGTCGCTTCCCACCTTCAGGCTGACTATATGATTTCTGTATTGCCTCTTTTTCATGCTTGCATAGAAAATTTTGGTTGGCCTGTCCCCCTCCTTTATCCATTTCTCCTTAGACCGTTGCTGTAAGAAACTGAACTCCGCTTCAGCTAGTTCCATAGATTCTCTCCTTGCCCTTGCTTCGTTTTCTTGCAGCCCTTTATCCAATACATTTGTTTGTAATAGATTGAACTGGTTCTCCCACTTCCCTTTTGCTTCCATGGTTCTTTTCTGAATGTCTGAAAATTCCCTCTTGTTCAATCGTTTAAGTGCTATTTCCAGCACCTTCAGAGTTTTAAATAGATCCACGAGAGTACTGTGTTTCCGCATCCTCCAATTCTGCTCCACTAAAGTAAGAAAGTCCGGCGAGTTCACCCACATATTGAAGAACTTAAAAGGACGTTTAGCAGAACACTTTCTTGGCGTATCTAGGTGTATAAGTAAAGGTAAATGATCCGATGCATCATTGGGTTTTACCTCACATATCGCTTCCATCCATCTGTCCATCCACATCTCATTCACCATTGCTCTGTCGATTCTACTGAAAATTCTGCCTTCTTCCCTTTTATTGTCCCACGTGAAAAAAGGTCCTGTACTTTTCAGCTCATGCAGTTGAATCAAGTTCACCGTGTCTCTAAAATTTTCCACCTCAGCTAGTTGTACATCCTCCCCTACAGCTCGGTCTCCCAAATTTAGGGGGGAGTTGAAATCCCCCACCACCATCCATGGCATATCCTGGTGATTTGTAGTCTACAGATAACGCCATAACTTCAGCCTAAGTGGTTGTTTGGTCCCTGCTTCTACTTCACTATTATGAGCATAAACAACCGTCAAGTGAAACTCCAGCCCGAGTTCTTTTTTCCGGTAAATGCATCCACTGATCTCCAATGCTTATTACCGATATATCATACAAATCTGGCTTCCAACATAGCCATATTCTTCCTGTTTGTGCTATCGGGCAGTTTGTTAGTAGCTTCCAACCCAAATCAAGACTTTCCCATCTGTCCACTTCATTTTCTACCTTCACCTTTGTTTCCAGCAAGCCAGCAAGGCCTATATTATTTTCAAAACAAAATTGCCGGCATTTTCTCTGCTTACTTGGCTGATTTATACCCCTAACATTCCAGAATAGCATAGTACTATGCATCATTAACAATATTATAAAGGGGTTCATACCTTGAATGAACTTCAAGGTCTATGTTATTAGCCGCTTCTCTCTCATTGACGCCAACATTTGTAGACTGTGAAATCTGCAATACCACACTATCATTCGATTCAACCGGTTGTTTCCCTTCTCTGTGTTGCCTTATTTCTCTACCCGGAACATCCCTAGCTTCAGTCTCTCTTGATTGTGCATCCAAAACTGTGCTACTGCTCGTTCCACCACTTTTTGCACCCCTTTCTTTTTCATACCCTGCTTTCTTTTCCTGTTCTTTTTCGGCCCCAAGAACAGCCTCTCGGTCTCCCTTTTTCTGTTCTACATTGGTTCCTTTGGTGCCCATTTTATTTCCCTCAATTTTGTCTCCATTCTTCTCTGCCCTTTTTACACCAACAACCACCCAATCCCCGGTATTTCTACCATATCGTCGATGAGGAGCAACTATGCTTGGTCCCCTTTCCCTTGGGGCTGATTGAGTTTGGTTCTCCCTTTTGCCTCTATTTGTGCTCAACTGCGTCTTGCCATTCACTCCAGGCGAAAGGGATTTGGGCTTCCAGACACATTCTTCTGTTTCATGTCCAATCAGCTTGCATTTACTACACTTTGATGGCTTCCACTCATACTCCACATCTTGGTGCTGAATGATATTATTCTCATCTTTGTATGGAATTCTTTTTTGCATTACCTTCCCCATGTTCACCTCAACTAGTACCCTTGCAAACTTTGTCTTTTCCATGTGCCATGTGGCCTCATCAATCCGCAAGGGGATTCCGATTACACTTGCCAATCTACATAACAGGCTTGGCTCCCAATAGACTGGATCCAATCCAGGAAATTGCACCCATATAGGAATTGTATCTGGCTCATCAAAATCCATTTTTTGCTTCCATAACTTTACAAAAACTGGTTTTTTATCAAAGAAAACCATCCCCCGTTCTATCACCTCATCTCTATGTTTTTCATTAACAAGCTTCACCAGAAAGATCCCTGGTTTTGCCTGCCAGACCTTTTCAACCATACCAAACCATATTCTTCTAAGAAAGCCTTCAAAATATTTAATCGGAGGATGACCACCAATAACCTTGCATACAACCACATTCTTCCATTTTTTCACGCTGTTTTCAACCTCATTCAAAGGAAAAGAAGGCAAAAGCATACCGTCTACAAGTTCAGGTTTATAGTATTTTACCTCTGCCTGGTGGCTCGTGAACAGTTTCGACCAGCTTACCTTCTCATTTACTGGTGTCTCTAGCTCTTCCCCTCTCTTCAGTATACGTACTTGTGAATTCTCCCCAACTTTGTTTACTACTGTGGCAACACCATCACCTTCGGGTTGAGTGATCACAGTCGACAAAACAGCATTCTCCAAACCCTTCTCTAAATGAGACTTCTCGGCTTGATCTTAACTAGTTCATCAAGATATTGCTAGGATTTTAGAATAACTATCATGAATGCGCTTCTATTCCATATGTCCTTGCATATCTTGCTAAATCTGCATCCACCTTTGGAGCTTTGATGTCTTCAACGTTCCATTTATGTCTCCAGCTCATATATGATTAAGGGAAAATCCACCGTAGCATATATGTGAATTGATATGTCAAAACACAAGTCTGCCCCGGTTCAGCTCCCATAGAAATCAAATAAGCCATATGTAGTCTGGTCTGAGTATACTTATAATCTTCTTCGATCCAGCCCGTCAAGTCTTTAGATAGTGTCATGGGCCAAGGTTGGGTTACTGGTTTTACCCAGCAACCCAACACCTCTGAAATACCAAAGGTAATCAGTGTGGTACCTACGACATATGTACAAGTTTCATACTAGGGCCATAATCCCTCATCCAGTCTGTCAAATATTTTTGATAGTGTCATGGGCCAAGGTTGGGTATCTGGTTTTTACACCAGCAGCCCAACACCTCTGAAATACCTAAAGGTAATCAGTGCGGTACCTACGACATATGTACAAGTTTCATACTTGGGGTAAAACCTCTCAACCATTACATCAAATCAGATAGTGTCATGGTCCAAGGCTGGGTAACTGGTTTTTATACCAGCAAAATACCAAAAGTTAATCAGTGTGGTATTTACGACATTGTGCATGCATTACAACACTTTCTATAGCCAAGTAATGAAACTTGTACATATGTCGTAGGTACCGCACTGATTACCTTTGGTATTTCAGAGGTGTTGGGCTACTAGTGTAAAAACCAGTTACCCAGCCTTGGCCCATGACACTATCAAAAATATTTGACGGGCTGCTGGTATAAAAACCAATTACCCAACCATGACCCATGACATTATCTAATGATTTGACGGGCCGGATGAGGGGTTATGACCCCAGTATGAAACTTGTACATATGTCGTAGGTACCGCACTGAATACCTCTTTGGTATTTCAGAGGTGTTGGGCTGCTGGTGTAAAAACCAGTTACTCAGCCTTGGCCCATGACACTATCAAAAATATTTGTCGGACTGGATGAGGGAGTATGGCTCTAGTAGAAAACTTGTACATATGTCGTAGGTACCGCACTGATTACCTTTGGTATTTCAGAGGTGTTGGGCTGCATGTGTAAAAACCAGTTACTCAACCTTGGCCCATGACACTATCTAAGGACTTGACGGTTTGGACACAACCAGGCTCAGATTTCTCTGTGGGAATTGCTCCGGGGCAGACTTGTGTCTTCACATGTCAACTTGCAGATATGCTACGGGGGACCTTTCCTCTATCCAATGAGAACATGGAAAAAGATAAAGAAACATTGAAGTTATCATAGCTTCTAAAATGGAAGCAGCTTTAGCAAGATATGCATGGACAGATGGAATGAAATCTCTAGCATGAAAATCCTAGCAATATCTTGATGAACTTGTTATGATAATCACCACTGTACCTTCCGTGGCCGTAGAATAGTTGTTTCGGTTTTAGATTTGTTAAATGTTGGCTTAGAGTGATGACCAAACAGTTGTATAAACCTTTTTTAAGTGATTATTAGAAGAAAATTTTCCATAAAAAAAAAAGATAATGATAAAAGCCCTGGGGTGGATGGATATTCGAGCTTCTTTTTCAAGAAAACATGGGGGATTGTTGGTGACGATGTCAAGAAGGGAATTAGAAATTTCTTTCAGGGTGATGAAGTAACACAGGAATTCAGTAGGGCTGTTTTAACATTAATACCGAAAGTTGACAATCCGCAGTCAGCTGGAGACTATAGGCCGATTTCCTGTTGCCCTATTCTATATAAAATCGTCACAAAGATCATGAGTAACAGATTAAGTGAGTTACTCCCAAATCTGATAAACGGGAACCAAGGTGCTTTTGTGAAAGGGAGGAGGATATCTCATAACATCCTTCTAGCTCAGGAGCTTCTTACGGGATATAAGAAACCACACAATATGCCGAACTGCATGATAAAGATTGATATACAGAAAGCTTTCGACTATATAAGTTGGGAGTTTCTATTCAAATGGCTGGTAGTTCTAAAATTTACAGGCTTGTTTATTGAGTGGATAAGAAAATGTGTAGAGGATACCACTTACTGTTTTTCTCTGAATGATGCTTACACTAATTGCTTTAAAGGGAGAAGTGGCGTTAAACAAGGGGACCCGATTTCACCGTTATTGTTTATAGTTGGGATGGAATATCTATCGAGGAAGCTCAGCCTAGCCATCAAAACTAAGGCTGTAGAGTTTCATCAACGGAGTTTGTAAGGAAAGATACACAGTCTGATGTTCGCAGATGATCTATTAATTTTCTGTAGGGCAAGCAAGCACTCAATGGAAGGGGTTAAAACCGTTTTGGAGGATTTCAGAAGGGTTTCATGCTTGAGGATAAATGAAGGAAAATCAGAGGCTTTCTTCTCGACAATCACAGAATCTGAATCAAAGTTACTGGCCGATACTCTAAATATAGTTCAAGGAAGTTTCCCAATGACTTACCTTGGACTTCCAGTCTCGACAGGAAGATAGAGAGCTGCAGATTGCGAGAAAATGGTGGAGAAGATTGCAGGACAAATCGGCACTTGGGGTTCCAAAAACATGGCATATGCAGGTAAGGTGCAGCTTATAAACACAATTTTGTTGGGTAAAGTTAGTCACTGGGCGAATGTTTTTCAAATACCTGAGAGTGTGCACAAAACCATTGATAAAAAATGCAGGGATTTTTTATGGGGCAAAAACGAAGTAGGTACCGCACTGATTACCCTTAGGTATTTCAGAGGTGTTGGCCTGCTGGTGTAAAAACCAGTTACCTAGGCTTGGCCCATGACACTATCATAAATATTTGACGGACTAGATGAGGGATTATGGCCCTAGTATGAAACTTGTACATATGTCGTGGGTACCGCACTGATTACCTTTGGTATTTCAGAGATGTTGGGCTGCTGGGTAAAACCAGTTACCCAACCTTGGCCCATGACGCTATCTAAAGACTTGACGGGGGATTGAAGAAGATTATTAGCATGCTCAGACCAGGCTTCATATGGCTAATTTGATTTTTATGGGAACTGAACCGGGGCAGACTTGTGTTTTGACATGTCAATTCGCAGATATGCTACGGTGGATTTTCCCTTAATCATATACGAGCTGGAAACAGAAATGGACGTTGAAGACACCAAAGCTCCATTAGCAAGTTATGCGAGAACAGATGGAATGTAAGCGCAGTCATGATAGGTATGCTAAAATCTTAGCAATATCTTGATGAACTAGTTATGATCATAGTCACTTGTATTTCAGATGACTGTAGAATAGTTGTTTTTCTCCTTTTGGTTAGTTATTTTTATTTGTTGAATGTTTGGCTTAGTGTGATGGCCAAATCAGTTGTATGAACTTTTTGAGCAATTTAATAGAAGAAAATGTTACATAAAAAAAAAGGCATATGGGTGTGTCAAAGGGGCAAGTCAAGAAAAACACTGGTCAACGACTATATTATGGAAGTCAGAAGGTGCTGGAAGTAGCACTTAAACAATTGAACAAGAGAGAATTTTTAGAAAGTGGGAGAACCAGTTCAATTTATTACAAACAAATGTATTGGATAAAGGGCTGCAAGAAAACGAAGCAAGGGCAAGGAGAGAATCTCTGGAACTAGCTGAAGCGGAGTTCAGTTTCTTACAGCAGCGGTCTAAGGAGAAATGGATAAAGGAGGGGGACAGGCCAACCAAAATTTTCTATGCAAGCATGAAAACGAGGCAATACAGAAATCATATAGTCAGTCTGAAGGTGGGAAGCGACAGAGTGGATGGAAGAGAGGGGGTGGAGCAGCATCTACTGCAGTTCTTTGGTGACCGAATGGGAAAGATAGTGATTACAGAGAGTGAAATTGATCCTTTAGTGGCAGCAGAAGGTAACATTCTTACAGTGGAGCAACAAATACCCTTGATAAAGCCAATTACAGATGATGAGTTATGGAGAGCTCTAAATAGCATTGAGAATGACAAAAGTCCTGGAGTAGATGGATTTTTGAGCTTTTTCTTCAAGAACACCTGGGGGATTGTTGGTGATGATATCAAAAAGGGGATTAGGAGTTTCTTTCAGGGTGATAAAGTACCACAGGAATTTAGCAGGGCTGTTTTAACACTAATACCGAAAGTTGATAATCTGCAGTCAGCTGGGGACTATAGGCCGATTTCCTGCTGCCCTGTTTTATATAAAGTCGTCACAAAGACTGAGGCTCAGACTGCATATGGCTTCTTTGTTTTCTCTGTTAACACAGGAACTGTGGGAATTGCTTAGGGGCAGACTTGTGTTTTGACATGTCAATTCGCAGATATGCTACGGAGGATCATCCATCTGTCCAATAAGAACCGAGAAAAAAAATAAGGAACGTTGAAGACCTCAAAGCTTCTAAAGTGGGAGCGGATTTAGCAAGATATGCATGGACAACTGGAATGAAACTCTGGCATTGATGTTTGAGAATCATAGTAATATCTTGAAGACACCAAAGCTCCAAAGGTGGATGCAGATTTGGCAAGATATGCAAGGACAGGTGGAATGGAAGCGCATTCATTATAGTTATTCTAAAATCCTAGCAATATCTTGATGAACTTGTTATGATCATAGCCACTTGCATTTCATATGGCTGTAGAATAGTTGTTTTTCTCCTTTTGGTTAGTTATTTATATCCGTTGAATGTTTGGCTTAGAGTGATGGCCAAATCAGTTGTATGAACTTTTTTGAGCAATTTAATAGAAGAAAATATTACATCAAAAAAAAAAAAAAAGAATCATAGTAATATCTTGATAAACTTGTTATGGTAGTGCCACTTGTACCCTGAGTGGCTTTAGAATAGTTGTTTCGGTTTTTTTTCCACTTGTTAGATGTTGGCTTAGAGCGATGGCCAGAATCGTTGTATGAACCTTTTGAGTGATTAATAGAAAATTATTTACATCAAAAAAAAAAAGTCGTCACAAAGATCACGAGTAACAGGTTAAGTGAGGTACTCCTTGAAGTGATAAATGGAAACCAAGGTGCATTTGTGAAAGGGAGGAGGATATCACATAATATTCTCCTAGCGCAAGAGATTTTAACAGGATATAAGAAGCCCACTGTTCACTGCAAGCCTTCCCACAAGTTGGATTGGGAGGCAAAACCAGTGGTAGCTGACATCTTCAAGGATAGGACGGCTGGAATGCAATTCTATATGCTGGAAGAGATTGATGGTGTTCGGATGGGGAAAATACCCAAAAGTTGTGTGGAAGACAATTTTCAACAGTGGGAAAATACTTTGATATGCACTGTTCTGGGTAATCATCCTCCTCTTCATGTTATGGAGGGATTTTTCAGAAGAGTTTGATGGCAATTCTCTGTACTAAAGGTATGGGTCTTATCTCCTGGTGTTTTTTTGGTAAAATTCAAAGAAGTAGATTCTTGTGCACAGATTCTTGCTAGGGGTGCTTTATTATTCCAAAACAAGCCTGTGTTAGTTCATCCTTGGACCAAGGATTTTCATAATGTTACCCCCACCAAGGTTCATGTATGGATCCAATTACCTGGTCTCAATCCTGTTTATTGGACCCCTGAAATACTGAGTAGGATTCTAAGTCCTTTAGGGAAACCATTAAAGGTTGATACAACCACTCATTCTTTGGATATATTGTCCTTTGCTAGAGCCCAGATTGAAATGGATATGCAACATGACTTGCCTTCTCAATTTGAATATATTGATGAAAATGATATTGTTCAAAAGCAGGAAGTGGTGTTTGAATGGACTCCAGTGCAGTGTTCTCATTGTAAGATGCTGGGTCATACAGTTTAGGCTTGCAAAAAGCCGCATCCTGGTGCTCCCAACCCTGAGGCTCCTAAACCAGCTCCAAAGCCAGCTCTTAAACCTAAGGAAAAGCCTGCAAAACTTTTTCAGCCTAAACAACAAACTACAGTGGTTCCTAACCAACCAAGCCTCCATAGGCCTGGAAAAGAGCCTCTCCCTTGTGTTTTACACAACCCCGGTCCTGGTCCTGTTCATCCTTTATCTAGGGTCAATCTGTCTCCAGTTATAACTCCTTCTACTAGCTCTACTGCTAAACCTAGCCCACTGTCCAAATTGCAGTTTGGTTCAGTTGATCACCCCCCACCACTTTCTCAATGATGGATACAAACATTCTTGTATGGAATGTTAGAGGTGTAAATAGCAGTGCTAGACAAAAACAGGTTAGTTATCACTGTTTTGTACATAATGTTGGTCTTCTTTGTATGGTTGAAACAAAGGTTAAACAGAGAAATGAAGCAAAGGTTTGGGATGCAATAGGCCTTGGTTGGAAGTTCATTTCTAACAACTCCTGTAATAACTGTGGTAGGATGATTCTGGGATGGAGGCAGGACTTGTTTGATATTCAAGTGGTTACTATGGGAGAGCAATGGATTCATGCTACTTGCTATCTTAAGACTCTTCATCTGCCATGTGTCATGACATTTGTTTATGGTGAAAATCTGGGCTCCAAACGAACACCCTTGTGGGATGCTTTAAAGCAGCAGGCAATTCAAAACCTCCCATGGTTAATTGTAGGAGATTTCAACTCCCCCCTTTCTTTTGATGATAGACTGGGTGGTGCTCCTGTTAAGGTTCATTCAGTTTCTTCTCTCATTGATCTTTATTTTAATCTCTCCTTATTGAAATCCCATTTACAAAGGATCAATAAGACAGAGTTTAGTGAGATTCAGAAAAGAGCTATAGCTATTACAGAAGCCTTATCCATTGCCCAGGCTGCTGTTCACTCTGATCCCTTGAATGTAATTTTACAGGAGAGGGAGAAGGAGATAAGAACACAAGCCATCTTGATTTATGAGGCAGAGGTACAATTCTTATGACAAAGGACAAAGAGTACTTGACTCTTGGCTAGTGATAGACCTACAAAAGTTTTCTATGACTTCTTGAAGGCTAGGCAGTTTAAAAACCACATTTTATGTCTTTATAGTGGAAATACACTCCTGGAATCTCCATCTTTGGTTGAGCAGCACCTTGTGGCATTCTTTTCTACTCAGCTTGGTACTAGCACACCACCCACCGGTCACTTGGATCCTTTGGTTATAGCTCAAGGCAAAGTGCTTATCCATTCCCATCAGTTGTCCCTCATCAAACCTGTTACATCCAATGAAATTTTTCATGCTCTCAACAGTATCCCAGATAACAAAAGCCCAGGCTATGATGGTTTCTCTAGTCAGTTTTTTAAAGAAAACTTGACATATTATTGGCCCTAATTGTGTTACTTCCATACATGACTTTTTTCAGGGGGAATTCTACCTGAACAGTTCAACAAGATAGTTATTACTTTGCTACCCAAACTGGATCATCCTCAGGTCGCCTCTGACTATAGACCTATTTCTTGTTGCTCAGTGCTTTATAAAGTGATTGCAAAGGTACTTTGTACTAGGCTGGGAGCAGTTCTGCCTGACATCATAGGCCTTAATCAAGGGGCCTTTGTCAAGGGCAGATTGATATCTCACAATATACAATTGACCCAGGAGTTACTTTAGACTTACAATTGGAAATATGCTGGTATGCAAAGCTGTTTTTTCAAAGTGGATATTCAAAAGGCTTTTGATAATCTTGAGTGGACATTCCTATAGATCTTTTAGTAGCTCTCAGATTCCCTTCTGCCTTTATTACTTGGATCAAAACATGCTTAGAGAGTGCTACTTTTAGCTTGTCTCTAAATGGTGGTTACACTGACCATTTTGCTGCTAAAAGAGGGGTTAAACAGGGGGACCCCCCTCTCTCCCCTTCTCTTTGTTCTTTCTATGGAGTACTTAACCAGAATGCTACAACTGGCTTTTAAGCAGAAGCTAATTGATTATCATACAAAGTGCAGGTCTGTGCATCTTCATTGCTTGCTATTTGCTGATGACCTATTAATTTTTTGCAAAGCCAACCAGAAATCTATTCATGGGGTGCAGACTCTTGACACTTTTAAATCTGTCACTGGTTTGTCCATTAATGCAGCGAAATCACAAGTCTTCTTCTCCAGGATGGATGATACTACAACTGACACTCTTTTGTCCTTAATGCATATCCAGGGGGGAGTCTTACCTGTTTCTTATCTAGGTTTACCTCTTTCTGGAAAGTGATGGACCGCTCTTAATTGCCAGAAGCTACTAGATAAGCTTAAGGGTAAATTAAGTAAATGGCAAGGGAGAACTCTATCTTATGCAGGGAAGATGGAGCTTATTAATACTGTCCTTTTTAGCATTACAGTGCTTTCCAGCTGCCCATTCATGTTTACAATGATATAAAATCCATGTGCAGAAATTATATTTGGGGGATTCCTGATGGGAAGGGAGTGTTTCCAGTGGCTTGGGAAACACTATGTCTCACAAAGGCTTATGGTGGTGCAGGATTAAGAGATCCCCATCTATGAGGCCAAGCATTACTTTGTTAGCAGCTCTGGTGTATTCAGAGTGACCAGAACAATTTATGGGTGCATGAATACTATATGAAGGGGGAGATCCTTAAGAGAAGCCGTAGCACCTTCACACTCATTCTTTCTATGGATGTTGTTAAAAGGGAGATTATCGACCATAGCGAGACTTCAGTCGAAAGGGATAATACCTCATGTGGCAGATGTTTGTACTCTGTGTGGGCACAATGGAGAAACGATGCAGCACATATTTTGTACATGCCAATTTACAGTGGAGCTCCAAAAACATTACAGGGTGGAGACTGGCGGAAACTTCAGAGAGTGCCTGAGGAGGATGAGAAGAATGGTAGGATGGAGAAAGAGAATAAGATTCCACCGACTTATCAGCATCTTTTATAATGTATGGAGGGAGAGGAATAACAGAATCTTCCAGGGGAAATTTAGGCAGGTGGATGCTCTAAAGGTGATGATTGAAACAGGCTTTGACCCCTCTAATTGATGATGAGGATGGAGTGAATGGATGCTAGTATGAAACTTGGTACATATGTCGTAGGTACCGCACTGATTACCTATGGTATTTCAGAGGTGTTAGGCTGCCGGTGTAAAAACCAGTTACCCAGCCTTGGCCCGTGACAATATCTAAGGACTTGACGGATTGGTTGTGGGGATATATCCCTAGTATGAAACTTGTACATATGTCGTAGGTACCGCACTGATTACCTTTTGGTATTTCAGAGGTGTTGGGCTGCAGGTATAAAAACCAGTTACCCATCCTTGGCCCAAGATACTATCAAAAACATTTGACGGACTGGATGAGGGACTATGGCCCTAGTATGAAACTTGTACATATGTCGTAGGTACCGCACTGATTACCTTTGGTATTTCAGAGGTGTTGGGCTGCTGGGTGAAACCAGTTACCCAACCTTGGCCCATGACACTATCTAAAGACTTGACGGGCTAGATCGAAAAAGATTATAAGCATACTCAGACCAGGCTACATAATGGATAATTTGGTTTCTATGGGAAATGAACCAGGGCAGACTTGTGTTTTGACATGTCAATTCACAGTTATGCTATGGTGGATTTTCCCTTAATCGTATACGAGCTGGAGACAGAAATGGAACGTTGAAGACACCAAAGCTCCAAAGGTGGATGCAGATTTGGCAAGATATGCAAGGACAGATGGAATGGAAGCGCATTCATTATAGTTATTCTAAAATCCTAGCAATATCTTGATGAACTAGTTATGATCATAGCCACTTGCATTTCATATGGCTGTAGAATAGTTGTTTTTCTCCTTTTGGTTAGTTATTTATATCCGTTGAATGTTTGGCTTAGAGTGATGGCCAAATCAGTTGTATGAACTTTTTTGAGCAATTTAATAGAAGAAAATATTACATCAAAAAAAAAAAAAGCACCTTCACATTGCAGCAATGCTTGGACTGTCATGGTTGCTTTGAAGACTCAAGTTTTTTTTTTTGTTTGAATGTAATATTTTCTTTTATTAAATTGCTCAAAAAGTTCACACAACTGATTTGACCATCACTCTAAACCAAACATTCAACAAATATAAATAACTAACCAAAAGGAGAAAAACAACTATTCTACAGCCATCTGAAATACAAGTGGCTATGATCATAACTAGTTCATCAAGATATTGCTAAAATTTTAGCATAACTATCATGACTGCTCTTCCATTCCATATGTCCTTGCATATCTTGCTAAATCTGCATCCACCTTTGGAGCTTTGGTGTCTTCAACGTTCCATTTCTGTCTCCAGCTCGTATACGATTAAGGGAAAATCCACCATAGCATAACTGTGAATTGACATGTCAAAACACAAGTCTGCCCTGGTTCATTTCCCATAGAAACCAAATTATCCATTATGTAGCCTGGTCTGAGTATGCTTATAATCTTTTTCGATCTAGCCCGTCAAGTCTTTAGATAGTGTCATGGGCCAAGGTTGGGTAACTGGTTTCACCCAGCAGCCCAACACCTCTGAAATACCAAAGGTAATCAGTGCGGTACCTACGACATATGTACAAGTTTCATACTAGGGCCATAGTCCCTCATCCAGTCCGTCAAATATTTTTGATAGTATCTTGGGCCAAGGATGGGTAACTGGTTTTTATACCTGCAGCCCAACACCTCTGAAATACCAAAAGGTAATCAGTGCGGTACCTACGACATATGTACAAGTTTCATACTAGGGATATATCCCCACAACCAATCCGTCAAGTCCTTAGATATTGTCACGGCCAAGGCTGGGTAACTGGTTTTTACACCGGCAGCCTAACACCTCTGAAATACCATAGGTAATCAGTGCGGTACCTACGACATATGTACCAAGTTTCATACTAGGATCCATTCACTCCATCCTCATCATCACCGTAGCATATCTGCGAATTGACATGTCAAAACACAAGTCTGCCCCGGTTCAGTTCCCATAGAAATCAAATTAGCCATATGAAGCCTGGTCTGAGCATGCTTATAATCTTCTTCAATCCAGCCCGTCATGTATTTAGATAGTGTCATGGGCCAAGGTTGGGTAACTGGTTTTACCCAGCAGCCCAACACCTCTGAAATACCAAAGGTAATCAGTGCGGAACCTACGACATATGTACAAGTTTCCTACTAGAGCCATACTCCCTCAAATAGTCCGACAAATATTTTTGATAGTGTCATGGGCCAAGGCTGGGTAACTGGTTTTTACACCAGCAGCCCAACACCTCTGAAATACCTAAGGGTAATCAGTGCGGTACCTACGACATATGTACAAGTTTCATACTTGGGGTAAAACCCCTCAACCATTCCATCAAATCAGATAGTGTCATGGGCCAAGGCTGGGTAACTGGTTTTTATACTAGCAGCCCAACACCTCTGAAATACTAAAAGGTAATCAGTGCGGTACCTACGACATATGTACAAGTTTCATACTTGGGGTAAAACCCCTCAACCGTTCGATCAAATCAATTAGTGTCATGGGCCAAGGTTGGGTAGACCTCCTCCCCCTTTGCCTCAGTCAGAAGGGGAATTTTCAAGTTTCTCTGGCTTATAATTTTCTTTTAGGTCAACTTGCTGTTTTTGCCATCAAGTCCCGGAGACTGTGTCTCACTTATTGACCCAGTGTTCTTATTCAAAACAAGTATTGCAGCTTCTTCATCTTCCAGCTCTGCAGGATCTCAGACACTTGAAGAGACTCTTATTCATTAGGCAAGCCAGGAAGAACAAGAGGATTTTTCCCCTCCTGGTGACAAGTCTTTATCACCTTTGGAATGAGAGAAACCAAAGGATTTTTCAGGGACAATCCATGACAACTCAGCGGCTTTGTTCTCTCATTGATACTGAGTTTAAACTTTGGCATTAATTTGTCTTGTACTTCTTTTTATTATCTGTGGGACTAGTGTTTTAATTTGTCAAGACACTTAGTTTAGTTCTATTGTAAGGCTGGGAGTGAAGGCCGAGCAATATTCCGAGCTGCATGATAAAAAATGATATACAGAACCCTTTCGACAGTATAAGCTAGGAGTTTCTATTCAAATGGCTTGCAGTTCTAAAGTTTCCAGGATTGTTTATTGAGTGGATAAGACGATGCGTTAAGCATACCACCTATTGTTTCTCTTTGAATAGTGCGTACACGGATTGGTTTAAAGGGAGGAGTGGTGTTAAACAGGGGGATCCGATATCACCTTTACTGTTTGTAGTTTGGATGGAATATTTGTCGACACAGCTTAGCCTGCCAAAAAAACTAAAGTTGTAGAGTTCCACCAACGGAGTTTGAAAGGAGAAATACACAGTTTGATATTTGCAGATGATCTATTAATTTTCTATAGGGCAAACAAGCACTCAATGGAAGGGGTTAAAACTGTTTTGGAGGATTTCAGAAGGGTTTCATGCTTGAGGATAAATGAAAGAAAATCAGAGTCTTTCTTCTCGACAATGGCGAAATCCGAATCAAAATTACTGGCCGATACTCTAAATATAGTTCAAGGAAGTTTCCCAATGACTTACCTTGGACTTCCAGTCTCGACAGGAAGATGGAGAGCTGCGGATTGCGAAAAAATGGTGGTGAAGATTGCAGGACAAATAGGCACTTGGGATTCCAGGAACATAGCATATGGAGGTAAAGTGCAGCTTATAAACACAATTCTGTTGAGTAAAACTAGTCACTGGGCGAATGTTTTTCAAATACCTGAGATGGGGCAGAAATTTTCTATGAGGCAGAAAGGAAGGAGAAAAAATTTACACCAGTGTCTTGGAAAATACTTTGTATGGCAAAGAAAAGTGGATTTGGCCTAAGGGATCCTTCATTCTGGAATAGAGCTTCTCGGTGTAAGCTGTTTTGGGATGTATGTCAAAAGAAAGATATATTGTGGCTGAAATGGGTGCAGGCATACTACTTGAAGGATGAAAAGTTTCTTGACTACGGCCTGGAAAGGCACAAATACAATTGGAGTTGGGGCAAGTTGGTATCATGAAATTTGAAATCCGTCTATACCTAATGGCACTAGTGCAGAAAACATGTTTTTACGGCGGTTCCATCGTACCAACGAAGGCACCTGGGAACCGCCGTTACTGGCTGTGCCGTAAATGGCGCAACCGGTTACGGCGGTTCCCAGAACCGCCGTGTTATTTACAGATCCTTCGATATCATAAGTCAAATTCGGCACAAGGTCTTACGATATCGCAGGTGTGCATTCCATACGTTGTTTCTCCATTTCTGTACGAAATCGAAGGTAGATCTTACGTAGTTTAATGGTGTTACGATATCGTACTCCAATCAAAGCGAAAGTTGAATCGAAATCGTAACTATGTATTTATATATGGCATTCCCGGTACTCATATTGACGAGTTCGTATGCAATTCCGGTGGACTCGATAATGTTAGGCTTTCGATATCGTATATATTTAATACACGATCCGATTTCGAATGATATAACCATATTAGAGAAGTCGCATCGGGTGTTGGTAGTGACTCGAAATCGAACTTGGTTAAGAAACTCCGGGATTCCATCTACACGGATACGAATTCGAAAGTAGACTAAACACAGATACGAACTCGGATACGACATTGTCGACTTTAACTAAACACGATATCGTAGAGAGTGGTCAAACCCTAATAATGAAACGAAATCGATTAAAGAGGTTCTTATTATGCGATATCGTAGGTGGTTTAGGAAAATATTAATTTCAAATTCAATGTTACGAATTCGATTCGTTGTAAATATATTATGCGACTTCGTGTCCAGTTTGTGATCTTTGTGACCTGTGCGATATCGGTTTTCTTGAAAAGTTGGTTACGAGTTCGATACATCCATTAAGGCTATACGAACTCTTTTATATTTATGAATGGCACTATTCAGTAGGCGCTCTCGCAAGATCATTCCCCTGTCATCCCTGTCTCAAGACCGATAAATGGTACGATATCGACACTGGAATCAGAAAATGCACGAACTCGAAAACAATTTCTGCTAAATTCAGGGTGAGAAATGATTCGATATCGAATGTATATATGACATTGACACGAGATCGAATGCATTATCGTACTGAGCCGAATGCTAGAAACGAGTTCGAAAGAAAAATCTTTCCAGTAACCATATTCCAAAAATCTCTACTCAAATCTACAATTTTAACAGCACCACAACACAACCGTTATTCTAACAGTACACAAATCTATACTACATTTTTCTTATGTAAGAGCGGTGTGGATATGACTTTACTACGAGCCAAAACAAGGTAGCGAGCTAACTTATCTCTTGCATCATTTAAGTCGGCGATGGTGTAGGGAGTTCGGTCATCTTCAAAAACCTGATTAGGAATAAGGTAGTTTACAAGTCAAGTTAGATTTCATAGTCATCATGAAATGAAAAATATGGTGATGTATACATTGAAACTTACTTGACGAAGATCAAGTTTGTCCAACGTTAGATTTTCAACACACTTGTTGGCAAATACGAAGGTATAGTAGCCGGACTCCCAATTACGTCTTTGCCTCTTGTACTTTGTTGTGGGCAAAAATCAAGAATGCTAGTTATGCAACGAAAGCTTAACAAAATATAATAATTGGTGATAAAATGATGTGATTGTTTACCGTTATTTGTATGAGCTCAAAAGAACGAAGAGTGTTTTGATTAACATCATGCATAGCCACCTCAAGAAGATCGGCGAAAGCTTTGGGTGGAGGATTATTTAGAGAATCAATCCAATACACTCTCTTTTGCCCCGGTACCATAGCAACAAAACTCCAATGACCCCTATCGAAAAATTGAAAACATAATATTATGTCAAGACGAAAATTGTAGTTTTAATATCAAGTATAGAGGAAGATGAGTACCCTCCGTTGTAGGGCCCTATGAATATTTTCTTGTTTTCCAATTGAAGTGTGGCGGTTAGATAACTAAGTTGAGCAGTAGGGGCACAACCTTCAACCATGCGCATGCTTTCGGGACATAGATAACCAATCCAATCTTTTCCATTTTTACAAGATTTGGAATACATGCTCCTTGTAGAGTAAATGTAAACAATTTGGATTAAATATGAACCCGCGATATTTAATGAAAAGGTAAAAATAAGGAAACTTACAATTGATGGAGTGTTAGGATATTTGAGTCTAAATCCCCCATATTCCAAATGTCTTTGAAATGACCCAAAGGAATAATCAAATCCGCTCGAAATCCAAACACACTCTCATTATCGGAGAGCCTATAGAACGATTTGATGTTTTGGTGATCTAAGAATTCATGTAACTTCCTTACCCAATAAGGTAGTTCGTTCAAAAATTTTAACAATTCCTTGGGATCAAAAGTGGTGAGGTATTTATTGGCAATTATTTGTTTCTTCACCCCGTCTACCTTTTTCCTCATGGGTATGTCATTAGAACCTCCATCAACTATCAACCATCGTGGCCAAATAACATACCCTCCAACCATATCCCCAACCCTAGTTTTTTCCCCTTCGGGCATTGGCAAAAGGGCCGTTGACTCTATTGCCCTACCTATGGCAACTCTACCAAATCCTATTGGAATAGCTTGGAGATGGTGTGTGCGCATCTTTTCCTCAAAGGTTCCATTTGCCACATAAACTAGGGGGCTCGTTGAGACCACAATCAATGAAAAGCTTATACGCCAAAATCTAATAACAATATAATGTCAAAGTTAATAATAACATAAAATAAATATTTATTTAGAATATTAACATAGTAGGTGAAAAATTACCTTTATTGTGGAAGGTTTGGATGTAATATCTATGGGTTGATGTTGCAATGGTCGAATTGGCTCTTGTTCAACATGTCCAATGTTTACCTCCACAATAGGCTCTTCATTGACCGGAATATGATGCGATCCTCTAGGCGAGGAACGACGCTCACCAACTACAATATTCTCCTCGGGTGGATGAACGTACCCCATTTGTTGGGCCATGGCATCAACTTGCTTCCTTAATGAAGCATACTCCAAATTTTGGGAAAGTATTGTTTCTTTTTGCCTTTCTATCGTCCACTTAGCCACGTATAGTTCCGAAGGCTTCTCTTTTCCGTTACTTCGCGTTATCCCAAAAGCCTCTCGTTGAGTCAAATAACGACCAACCCCCCTTGCCCTCCCGGGATGATCCTTTCCAACCGCTTTAGCCAATACATCCATCTTCCCCACGGGTGTAAAAAGGCCTTCCTTCTCTTGAACGAGTATTTCATCCTATATAAAATTTTCAAAATAGATTTATAACACTTGTTTCGATTATTATCAATATCATAATTGGGAAAATGATGTCTTACCACTTTCTTTGCGACTTCTTGAACTTCGGTAGTTGTGTATGTTTTATCGCTCTTCATTCTACCTCTAACAAACATATCATGCCGGGGAATGTCTTCAATCTTCAACGGTACAACCTTCTCCCGTGCCTCTTCTATGGTCATCCCATCCTCGAGGTTCTTGGTAAATTGCTTCTCTTGGCTCTCACCATCAAGCTTGTCTCCAAGACCCAAGTATACCGCCCTACTCATTGTGTGATAGAGTTTATTTGCTTTGGCACATTTTATCTTCATTTCTCGGGTTCCCTTCCATAAAGATTATGTCATTAGTAATATTAAAAGCAATACATTGATTGAATGACAATGAAAACAAATAAATTATGTCTCACATCGGCTTCATGATCGAGAGACCTTTGCTTGAATGTTTCCCAACTCGATAGGAGGATATAATTGTGTTTTAGTTGAGGATGTTGACCAACTCTTTTCCCTCCCTCGTATATATAGTCTTTCGCCAATCTAAACTTGAATTCACGACTAGCTTTGGAGACAATGTTCAAAGCCTTCTTCTTCACGGCTTCTTCATCCATTGCATCAATTTCAAAGGGTGCCTATTGCATATGAAAATATGAGAAAAAATACAATACAAATTCGTAAATAATGAACTCAATGTAATGGAGACGATGTACCTTACAATCGTTGAAAAAATCCGTTCTTTGTGTTGGATTAATCTCCTTCCAAGTCTTTGTTGCAATGTCGACTCTTGTTCTCCCGACTTTTCCACACCAACTCGACCACAATGGCCGCTCCTTAGAAATAGCAATGTCTTTCGCATCAAATTTCATTGGTGTCTTTACCTCGATATCCCAACGCCTTTGTACAATGCGACAATACTCCTTAGCTTTTTGTTTTGCCGAAACCTTTTTTTGTGAACTCTTGTCTCCACCATTTGCTATCTTCTTTGTTTTCTTAGGCCTCTTGTCCCCACTAGCATCACTTTGGCGTTTTTTGTTACCCATGACAAAGTCCTACTAACACAAGAGCATAAATAAGTACCTAAGTTAGGTTAATTAACAAAAGCATGAAAAATGAGAATGAAACAAAGTTAATAGAAACTCATTAATGCTATATGGATATGAATAAAGTATAAACATGCACAATACAATCACTAAATAGCACAACATATCAATAAATGCATAAACATATTGACAAAAGATGGAAACCCTAGGTGAAAAATGCAACAAATTTATAAATCATCCATTTCAATAAAAGAGTGTTTGTAGTGTTCCAAACATAACTATTAATCAAAACCCATACACTTAAACAAACCCTTGAGGTCCTAACAATGCATATATGTTGATGGATGTGTAGAAATAGATGAGAATATGGGTCTTTATATAGTTGAACAATAAATCTATAAGATATGCTAAGGAAGAACACAAACTTGTTGGTTTGATTGAAATGAATGGATTAGAGAAAGAAATTGGTGGGAAAAACCAAAAGAGGAGGGAGAATTTGGTGTTTGGAGAGTAATAAATGCGAAAAAGAATGAGAGTTTTTGGTTTTTGTGGTGTTTTTTGGGGTTTTGACCCGCACTATCGCCGGTTGACTTGCATTAAATGCGGTTGTCGAAATACCTTGCGATATCGTAACTAACTTTCGTTTGGTATTTCCATATTGCGAGTTCGTATGACCCATTATAAGGGTTTAGGGTTTAATCTCCAGTCCGGTACGGTTTAGGGTTTTAAGTATAACGCGTGGACTACAGGATACGAATTCGTAAGCCTTATATTGCATGGTGTCGAGATCGAGACGTGGTTATGATGATATACACGATATCGTAACTATTATAAGAACAACATACGATATCGAAAGTAGAATAATTTTTAAGTACACATTTATGATATGTATGACTAATGATTGAGGTTTTGTGTATTTTTTAACAAGTCAAAAGTTAATCTGTTTTGCGTTGATCCTTGATTTATATTATATAATTGTTGTATTTGTTAGATTAGTAATTAATTAGGTCAGAAATGTGTTCACCATTGATGTGTATAATTACGAGTAATTGGCTAATCGTGACTAATTTGTTTCCAATCAATTGGGGTATACTTTGTTTATTAATAATTGCAATTTAATTAGTCAAATTTGTTCTTTTGGACTGGAAGTTAGAAATACATTGGATGAGTATTAATGTTCTGTGTTGTCTATTCATGTATATATGTACATGCTATGGAGTAAATGACTAGATTGAATTGCAAATAACTAATGCTTGCAAGTAAACCATGATCCAATTAGTCAAGTAATATGTCATATATATTGTTCACAATGTTTTTTGTAATTAAAATGTATACAAATGAATAGACAACATAGTACTATATATATAGAGTATTGTCAAGCCATAGGTTGTATTAAACACATGTAATTTTATGACTTTAGGTATTCAAAATTAGAATCTTTTGTACTATTGTATACCATTCTATAGTTCCATACATGTATATAGATTATTTTTTAGACAAATAACTTTGTACTAATTTATATTAGTTTTAATAAATAATTCAATTACTCATGTTTATTAACTTTATATGTTTATTCAACAATATAAAGTTGATATATAATCCGTTAATTAATTTATAATAATGTTATATTTATTTTACTTGCAAGATAAATATGAAAGAACATACTAATGTATCAAAATATATAGTCTTACGAGTTCGAAAGGACACTTTTTCAAGGTTTCGATATCGACAGTGTTAAAGTTTAGGTTAATATATCGTGGCTGTAATCGAAACTGACTGTGAAAGCCAGGCGAAATTGGACTCGACTTCGAAAGACATCACTATATTTAATAAAAAAGACGGGTATTAGGAATATAAAAATTTTCCCCCAAATTTCTTCAAATCCCTAATTTTAAAAAACCCCCAAAATCCCTAAATCATCTAACAAGCTGGCGGACATGGTACGATCAAGAGGAGGAAGTGAAAGGCCTGCAACTCGAAAGCAAGGGCGTGGTGGTCGAACTGATACCGTCGCCAATGAGGCGGAGAGCAGCCGGGGTGGTGGTCGTGCAAGAGCTCCCCGCTCTGGATTAATTACTGAGGCTGCACATCCGGTTGAGAGCCAGGGAACTCGTCGTGGTAGAGGCCGGGGTCGGGGAGAAAATGTAGGTGGTGGAGAGGCACCGGTGAACCCTTCACAGCCACAACCGGAAACTGAAAACTCAAGCTCGGAAGAGGATGTAGATCTTGAGTTGAAGCCCACATTCATCGATGACGATGCTGCCCTTCGCTACCAAGAATGGGCTGATAGGAAAACCCTCTCTACCAAGGTATTCAAAAAATCTCAACTTGAAGATGAGGTTAAATTTGAGTATGTGTTGAATTGGTTTAAGCCCCATTACTTAGATGGTTTATTGACTTTAGAGGAGCATGTTTATCATGAAGAAGTTCTCCAATTTTATGCAAACTGGAGAAAGGATGGTAATAGCTATTTAACTAGGGTTAGAGGTAAGGACATATTGGTTGATCAATTTACTATCAATGCTGCTATAGGATGTCCTTATATTGATTCTAGTTTTCTGAGAGGAACTGATCCTAATGGTCCCTATGACATGTTCATCCAACAAAGCTTTAAAAGAAATATTGACATTAAGCTACCTTTTGATCTTCGGAAAGTGGCAAAGAAGTATTTCCGAGTAACAGCCCCTGATTTAGGAAAACCTAAGACCGACTACTCCATTCTTGAACTCAGTCTAGAGTAGAGACTTGTTTACGAGTTCATAGCTCAGAATGTTTTCCCATCCGGTGGTCATGCTTGTGAAGCCACGGTTCATAACATCATGCTCTTCTACTTCATCATGGAGGGGCATAAGATAAACCCTGGTTATGCCATCCTCCACTACATGGTAAAGGCTGCAAACTCAACGGGGAAGTCATACCCATATGGTCGTTTGATCACTGCATTGATCCGCAAGGAAGGGGTTGTACCTCAAGGTCGTCCAGAGGTGTCCGAGTACTACGACAATGCATGGTTGATCAAGAAAGGGCTGGTCATCCAAGAAGATGGTAAATATGGACATAAGGACCCAAAGAAGCGGCGGTTGACTCCTAGTAAGTAATGCATATTACATCATCTTTGAATTTCTGTTATATATTTTCATAAACTGTACTTTATTTAGTTTATAATATATATGTAGGGCAAATTCAGAAGTGGCATTCACACTTGGACGATACTCTAGTTAAAATAGAGGAGGAGGTTGAGTTGTACAATAATGAATTGAAGTATCACCGTGAAGACTTCACCAAGCTGGCCGATATGCTTGGTTTGCCCCTTAAAGAGACCGATGAAGAAGCAGCTACTTATAACATTGATGAGGATTTTGATGTTGATGCTTGTACGGATGAATCCGACTCAAGCGAGTATGATGAAGAGGAGACTTCAGAAGGTAACAACTTTGAGGGCGAGGGCGACGAAGATGATCAGCCTGAAGAAGTGGTTGAGGAAGAAGACTCAGATGGTGAGCTTGTAAAGAATAAGCGCCCACGGGTAGAAGATGATTCTTATGAAACCTCTGAATTCGGCAGCAGCTCTGACGATGATGATGGACAAAGTCAACCTCAATCAAGACCAACAATCAATCAGGATGAAATCAATGAAAATTTGGATGAGAGTGTCCTCCTCGAGATTGGAGACCTAGCCCCCAAATGAAGCTCTTGGATAATGTTAGACTATTGTATTTTGTTATACTTTGAAGCTATGGTTTTAGTTTTTGGAAATGGATCCAAGTTTATTGTCATTTAATATCATTTCTACTTATGTATGACTAGTGCTTTCAGTTACAATTTGCTCTTCTACTTGTCGATAAATTCTAGCATATGATTTGTCTTTGATAAAGTTTTGTATAATGGTAAACACTAGCATATAAAAAACTGTTACCGATCTTCCTGTCGATTTCGTAACAGAGAATCTTAATCCTTACGATATCAAATCAACATAAGCGAACAACAATCTGATATCGTAAGAGTTGGAGGAGTGCTCATTACGATATCGCAGGGGTAATCGTCTTAGGAACAGAAATAAAGACGATCCAAGACACGACTTCGTATGGATGTGACTAGCAAATAAAAAAATGTCACCGATTTTATATTCGCTATCGTAACGTTTAATTTAAACGTATACGATATCGCACGAAGCTACGCGAACAATAAAACGATACCGCATCATGTATGTTAAATGTACACGATATCGCAGGGGTAATCGTCTTAGGCACAGAGATAAAGACGATCCTAGACACGAATTTGTATGGATGAAGGAACATGCCTACGATATCGTAACATAAGTCGGTACGTCACCCAAGGAAAACCTTGTTTAAATTCACTAAGTACCTTCTCGATGTCGAAACTGTAGTTCGTTTATCAAAACGACAGCGTATTAATTTGACAGCCACATGATTGTATCGATATAACTTACGATGTCGCATCAATGATTTGTAGTCTTACCGATTTCGACACACTATTCACAAATTGTATGTATTTCGATAAAAGTGGGGACACGTCACTTTATTTGAATTTTTCTATGAAATACTCCAAGTACAAGTTCGAACTCGAGAACTTACTTCGTCTTCTTAAACGGCAGCGTTTTTGTATAGGGTTTCCCGATACGATATCGAAACCTATGTATTGATTGGGTACGAGTTCGAAAGAAGTTTGCATATAAATAAAAAAAACGGGGGGAAGAACTAAAACCCCCAAATCGCGAAGAACTTTAAACTTCCGCTCAAATTCTCCCCCAAATTTTCTTCCACGAACTTCATATATTTTCAAGTATGGCCGGTGGGGGTACAAAAAGGAAGTGGGCAGCAAGGAGGGCACCTTATCAAAGGTTCGAGAAGAAGAAATTTGTAAGTCAAGCAGCCTTTGTAAAGTATAGGAGTTTGATTAAGGGATGACATGCTATGTTCTTGATTTCAATAAGATGCAACATTTAGGATTGACTGAGAACATGAAACTATTTAATGACCAGCAACTAACTGAGTTATTTACTTTGAATGAAGATTCCTATTTTGATGAAACTTGTCAATTTTACGCTAATTGGACTGACCATGAGGATAGTGGGTTTACAACAAAAGTTAATGGGATTGATTATCACGTAACCCCATCTTTGTTCCATAAGCTTCTTGAAGTTCGGTATAAAGGTGAAATACCAGCTAGGGTTTATGCTAGTGGTAGATGGCCGACGAACGGAGGACCCAATAGGCTCAACCATAGGGAAATGGCTCATAAGTATTTTGGTATGCCTCTAAACGATGCCAAGAAAGCTAGCGATTATAAGATAGCTGACCTACCCCCTTTTGAGCGAATAGTTTTTGATATGGTCTCTAGGCATGTGGTACCAAAGGGAGGTAAGGAAACGGAGGCCACTTATAGCAGCTTGTTGACGTATTTTTACATCATGGAGAAGAAACCATTTAATGTCGGCCATACCATCATGAGTCACATGGATATCGTGGCTAGGAAAGGAAAGCTAGTTACATGCTTGCCTTATGGTAATCTCATCGCCCGCCTTTTGAAAACGGATGAAAAATTCCAATTTTCTTCCGCCTCTGCTCCAAAACCTTGTAAATTCTATGAGGAGAGATATTTTACAAAGAAGAATTGGAGTCTTGTTGAAGGGACTTGGGTTAAAAATGCACCCCCCAAATAACGAACAGCGGGAAGAAGGTAATTTAAACGCTTTTTACTAATTATACTCATTCTTCTGTTATTGGTATGATATTTAACTGAGCTAATGATTTTGTTGCAGAGGGCGGCGATGCATTTTTCAAGAGGGTCCAAGGCAAAATGTTAAGGGTAAGAAAAGCTATAATGAAGGGGAGACAGCAGATATGGTATGACAGGAAAAGAATGAGAATGCTAATGAGTGTCCTACAAGATCATCCTTCGCCCTCTCACGGACAACAAGCCAATGCCGAGCCCCGGTCTTCCAATGACATCGTTGAGCCACAGCAGGAGATAGATGATGTCAATGCTCATCCCAATCAAGGAAGAGAAGCTGTCAATGCCGATCATGAGCTTGAGAAAGAACCTATAACTGCTGAGGCCGAGCTGGATAAGGAAAATGTCAATGATGAGCATGAAGTTGAGAAAGATGTCCCTGCTGAGCATGAGGTTGAGGAATATGTCCCCACAGAACAGAAGCTTGAGGCAGAGAAAGAATCTGACAATGTGGAGCCCTTACCTTCAGATGCCATTGTCGTTAACGAGGCCGGGAACCAAGATGATCAGTCAGGCCATGAAACAAAGCAGGGCGTTGATGATGATGATGAAGATGTGATGAAAAACATTATAATTTGATTTCCTGAATTTTACATAGTTTGAGTCCCACTGAATTTTATATGTAATATTAGGATTTGAAATGGAATGATTTTATGAATTCTTGTTTCAAGTTATCAATTCATATTTGATTTCTCTTTATTCCCAGCACAAATTATGAGTCATGATTTAAATGAATTGGTCTATTCCACGGAATGGTGTTGTTTTAATGTTGTGTTCAGTAACAGTAGACTGTACCTTCGAAGTCGGAAGAGATAAAAATCGCTATACGATATCGCTTGAGTAACCTCATTCGATATCGTAAGAATGTAGTATGTTCCTACGATATCGAATAGTGAATCGCTAGGAAGAGCAGTGCTTTAGCAGATTTACCTTCGAATTCGTTACAATGGAAAATGAGCTTACGCCTTCGCAACGTAATTCGCCAACTAAGCCTGTGCTTTAGTAGATTTTTGTTTCGATATCAAAAGCATTTAAATTGATCATACGAATCCGCATGAGTAATCTGAGTATAGGCTAGCTATGCTTTCTTAGATTTTTGTTTCGACTAAGCCTGTGATTAAGTGAATTTACGTTTCGATATCGCATTTGATATAAAACTGGCTTCGATATCGAATGGATTGGTAGAACATAGTACAATAACCTTTTATCTGTTTAAAATGACATCAAATATGAATAAATTAAATTCAATGAGTAGTAATAAACATGAAATTGTATTTAATTAAAGATAAAAGGAGAGATTACTCCAATTACAAATTAACATAAAATTAAATAGTACAATATAGAAATGTCCGAAATGTCCACCATCACCATGTATCCAGTGTTGTGCCTTCTTGGATGCTCAACCAATAAACCGGCATGGACAGCGTCCTCTCCAAACTCTAGAACACGTTCTTCAAACCTACGATGATCTTCTCGTAGCTCCCTCTCCGCCCGGTTCATGCCACGTTCTAGAGCACGGCACATTTTTAAGATCCTTCGCTGCAAATTTGAAATTGATTAACTACTTGTAAAAATTATTAGTATACATATTAATTTTTAAACTACAAAATATGGAACTTACTTGGCCTTTAGCAAAATGTTTTTCAAACAATGTCCTAGTCAAAATGACGACTGGACGGACACCATCTAGGGCATAAAATGTTGCCCAACCGAACAATTGAAATTGCCTCTCGAAGTCATCTCTCTTGTACTCCCATTGGCGACGCATTCTCGCCTCCACGTGAGTCCATTTTACAAAAACAGTGAAGAAATATGTGTAAAACCTGTGTAAAAAAATAAAATTAGGAAGCGAGTTTTATTAACTACAAATTATACCTGTCATCTTCTCTCTCCGCATCCTTGCAACATCTTCTTCCAATTTCACCATCCTTTGTGCAGCTGGAGTAAGATCACCATTGGCAGCCATTTGAAATTCTGGGAAGGAAGAAGTGGTATTGTATGAGAGTGGTTTGATAGAGTTCAACATTTGCATAGTATAGAGGTTATAGGGGGATAGTGGACCCCTTGTATTTAAGGGACTAGTAAATGAAATCTTAATAACAATGTTGAACATATGGACAATTCTGCAAGGTTCAATGTGTTGGTCTGTTAGACTTCACATTGAACCTTTCCAAATTCAATGCACCAATAGCAGAATTCAAGGCGTCACGACTACGGCTTCGATATCGTAACGATGGGTTGTTACCTATTCGAACTCGTATCTAGAACTTAGTATAACACGAGTTCGAAGGCTTAATCGACATGTTTGGCAGGGACTAAGTAGAATCAACAAACGAATTCGAATATGTCTGAAATACAGTATTCGATATCGATAATACTATCGTGGTATTTTGTTATTTGTGTCGAAATTAGATGCGAAATCGCAACTGTGTTTATCGATGCACACGAGTTCGTCACAGTATGTAGAAATATATAATCGATATCGAAAGCTTCCATAATAAACCAAGCGAGTTCGAAAGTGTCTTTCGTGCACATAGCTATTACATGATCAAATGTGATGAAAAAGATAAATGTGACATCTACTTCTTCTTGGTGGCCTTCTTTCTCTTCCTCTTAGATACCTTTCCGGTGCTAGTTACCCACAAGCCTTCGTCATGATCAACACGAGCCATATAACGCTTCAAACTAGCTTCATCTTCTAAAAGGTTCTCTTCATCCACTAGGTATTCCAAAGGAGTATTTTCCTCAACTAAAACATCACCTTCTCTAAAGGCATCGTCAACAAATGTTTTCTTCCCGTTCACCACTACTTCCCAACGAGCATCAACGGGATCTTTAACATAAAACACTTGGTCGATGCAACCAATCACAGATGGAGACGATATTGGTGAAACCTCTTCTACCTTGCTATCACTATCTGTAACAGAAGATGATGCAGACAACAGTGATGAGGATGATGGTGAGGATGATGATGGTGTTCTTGTACAACCACAACCATCACTACCGATTAAGAAGATACGAAAACCTTGCTATGGTTGGATTAGAGATGGCGACACCATTGATGATGAAGAAAACTTTGTTTATCTTGAATCGGCAAACGAGGATGATTTTTTCCCCAAACCTTAGATCTTCATTGTCTTAGTTGACATTGTCCCGCCTCTAGGCTATTTCTACAATTCTACTCTTGTTTTCTTTATCTTACGAGATTGTCACTACTCTTGTTTTATTCTATGTATTGACATTGTCCTTGTTCTTTTCACTTTTCATGAATTATCAATGTATGTAATTGTTATTCATGTTTATGAATTCAAATATGTTTTCTGGAAGATTTTCATGCAAAACATTACGATATTTATCTATCCAACATGCAGTAACTTAAAAAACTATCCATCAAACAAATGAACTACTTATAGGGTATGCTTGCTGATTCAAGACCACGCACTCTTTTGAGTTCGACAACATTTCCGGGTAGTCTTTCGATATCGTAAGGTTAGCCTTGTCTGACCAAATGACCAGTACAATTTCGTATGATCAAACTTTATTAAAAACCAACTCGTTACGATTTCGCAACCATCGCGAGTAATATGTGCGATATCGAAGGCCGACTTTATAAACGAAGCGACGTCGAAAGTGTCTTTCGTGCACATAACTATTACATGATCAAATGTGATGAATAGATAAAGCATTCAAATTCAATCTTCTTCAGCTTCTGAAGACCATCCTTCACCTGTTGAACTTGAACAGGATTCTGCAGAAATATCCCAGTACAAAAAACATTCCATAGGGTACTCTGGTTCCGAGGGATCCACAGTAACTCCAATATTATGCTGTCTGCTAAGTCTGTTAATTTCTTCATTTGCTTCATGGGTCTCCCTAATTTCTTTCTCCGCCCTAATTAGTCCTTTCTCAACCGCACGGCGCATCAACTCAATTTTTTTCTGAAAATCATAAAATATTGCAACAAGTATAACAACAAATCCATAATTTGATCTTTAAAACTGTATATATGACTAATATTGAATTCAATTTCATAAAAGAATAATTCAGGGGATAACTTACAACACCACGAGTGTATTCTTTGTCAAACTTTTTTTGTGATTCTAAGATTATGTATGAATCATCCCACGGAATTCGGGCTGCCCCCAACCGAGGAAAAAGAAATTCAAATTGAGTCTTCAAGAAGTCCAGCTTGCGGCGTTCCTCAGGTTCAACAACGTCTTCCCATTCTACATATTTCATACAACATTCAAATTACTAATCATGAATTGTGTAACCTAAAAATGTAAAATCATTGAGGATCCTGCACTATGTTGAGTATTAATTCATACCTCTCATCCTATCAGTCCTCAACTTTGCAATCCTTGCTTCCATTGCTATCCTTCTTTGTTCAGCTGGGGATAAATTGCTACTGCCCGCCATAATATGAAAAAAAAAACAAAGAAGAGGAGGAAGAAGGAAGAAAACAAAAGGCTTGGATGAAAATGATGCTTGTGATCAACTAAAGTAGACTTCCCAAGATACTTGTGGTCCCCATGTGATTAATTGGACGGAGAAAACAAGAAGTTAGGCATGAGATATTTTTATCAACTAAGGTCATGTTTGGTAGTGTGGTTTATGTTCCATTATACTGGTTTTTAATGCATTGATAGAGTAGCCATTTGTGCGTTACATGAGTATGAATGCAGTTTTATTTTATATAGCTACCCGAAAATTTGGGGGAAAACTTTTCCCCCAAAATGACCCGTTTTTTTTATATATAGCTACCTTTCTTTTTTTTTTTTTTTTTTTGATGTAATATTTTCTTCTATTAAATTGCTCAAAAAAGTTCATAAAACTGATTTGGCCATCACTCTTAGCCAAACATTCAACGGATATAAATAACTAACCAAAAGGAGAAAAACAACTATTCTACAGCCATATGAAATGCAAGTGGCTATGATCATAACTAGTTCATCAAGATATTGCTAGGATTTTAGAATAACTATAATGAATGCGCTTCCATTCCATCTGTCCTTGCATATCTTGCCAAATCTGCATCCACCTTTGGAGCTTTGGTGTCTTCAACGTTCCATTTCTGTCTCCAGTTCGTATATGATTAAGGGAAAATCCACCATAGCATGTCTGTGAATTGACATGTCAAAACACAAGTCTGCCCTGGTTCATTTCCCATAGAAACCAAATTATCCATTATGTAGCCTGGTCTGAGTATGCTTATAATCTTCTTCGATCCAGCCCGTCAAGTCTTATAATTAGCTACCTTTCTTTCGATATCGAAACATTATAGTAACGCCTATTCGATATCGTATGTTTGTTCGTCTATTGACACAGGGCCCTGGGCGAGTACATGTTCGATATCGACACATAACGTTTGTGTTTCGATATCGTAGACGTTATATTATTATACAATTTGTCCTGGTCAATGTTGTTCGAACTCGACAACATATTCGTTTTATCCAACTTTATTAATAACAAACTAGTTACGATATCGCAAAAATCAATATTAATATGTGCGATATCGTAGATCTTCAGTAACAAACCTACGATATCGTACGTAGTTTCAGAGCACGGCGGCTATTTCCGACCGCCGTGAAATATGGAACCAACCGCCGTTAATGAGTACCCAGAAAACTAGGCCAATAAAAGCTAACGAATTTGCCTTTCGAACTCGAAAGATGTACACAATTACGGCGGTTCCTGGGTGTTTTGCGGAACCGCCGTAATTACCTGCTGTAAATCACATGATTTGCACTAGTGTGGAATGTGTTGACATGAAGAGAAATTTCAGCACGAGCAAGGCATATGGATACCTCAAAGGGGCAGGACAAGAAAACCATTGGTCAACGAATATATTGTGGAAGTTAGGACTACAGCCTAAACACTCATTCTTTCTATGGATGTTGTTAAAAGGAAGATTATCGACCATAGCGAGACTTCAGTCGAAAGGGATAATACCTCATGTGGCAGATGTTTGTACTCTTTGTGGGCAGAATGGAGAAACGATGCAGCGCATATTTTGTACATGCCAGTTTACAGTGGAGCTCTAAAAACATTACAGGTGGAGACTGGCAGAAACTTCAGAGAGTGCTTGAGGAGGATGAGAAGAATGGTAGGATGGAGAAAGAGAATAAGATTTCACCGACTTATCAGCTTCTTCTATAATGTATGGAGGGAGAGAAATAACAAAATCTTTGAGGGGAAATTTAGGCAGGTGGATACTCTAAAGGTGATGATTGAAACAGGCTATGACCCCTCTGGTTGATGTTGAGGATGGTGTGATGGATCCTAGTATGAAACTTGGTACATATGTTGTAGGTACCGCACTGATTACCTTTGTTATTTCAGAGGTGTTGGGCTGCTGGTATAAAAACTAGTTACCCAGCCTTGGCCAAAGACACTATCAAAAATATTTGACGGACTGGATGTGGGATTATGGCCCTAGTATGAAACTTGTACATATGTCGTAGGTACCGCACTGATTACCTTTGGTATTTCAGAGGTGTTGGGCTGCTGGGTAAAACCAGTTACCCAACCTTGGCCCATGACACTATCTAAAGCTTTGATGGGCTGGATCGAAGAAGATTATAAGCATACTCCGACTAGACTACATATGGCTTATTTGATTTCTATGGGGGATGAACCGGGGCAGAGTTGTGTTTTGACATGTCAATTCGCAGATATGCTACGGTGGAATTTCACTTAATCATATACGAGCTGGCAACAAAATCGAACGTTGAAGAAACCAAAGCTCCAAATGTGGATGCGGATTTAGCAAGATATTTTTTTTTTGATGTAAATAATTTTCTATTAATCACTCAAAAGGTTCATACAACGATTTTGGCCATCGCTCTAAGCCAACATCTAACAAGTGGAAAAAAAACCGAAACAACTATTCTAAAGCCACTCAGGGTACAAGTGGCACTACCATAACAAGTTTATCAAGATATTACTATGATTCTCAAACATCAATGCTAGAGTTTCATTCCAGTTGTCCATGCATATCTTGCTAAATCCGCTCCCACTTTAGAAGCTTTGAGGTCTTCAACGTTCCTTATTTATTTTTATTTTTCTCGGTTCTTATTGGATAGATGGATGATCCTCCGTAGCATATCTGCGAATTGACATGTCAAAACACAAGTCTGCCCCTAAGCAATTCCCACAGTTCCTGTGTTAACAGAGAAAACAAAGAAGCCATATGCAGTCTGAGCCTCAGTCTGTTCTCATTCAATCCAGCCCGTCAAATCTTTCAATAGTGTCATGGGTCAAGGCTGGGTAACTGGTTCTTACACCAGCAGCCCAACATCTCTGAAATACCTAAGGTAATCAGTGCGGTACCTACGACATATGCACAAGTTTCATACTAGGGTCATAACCCCTCATCCAGCCGTCAAATCCTTAGATAGTGTCATGGGCCAAGGCCGGGTAACTGGTTTTTACTCCAGCAGCCCATCACCTCTGAAATACCAAAGGTAATCAGTGCGGTACCTACGACATATGTACAAGTTTCATACTAGGTTTTCGAGAGATATAACAGTAATGCATGCACTATTGCTTCATTCTCTAAACCAACAACATATGTACCTAGTTTCATATGTACCTAGCAAGATATGCAAGGACAGATGGAATGGAAGCGCATTCATGATAGTTATTCTAAAATCTTAGCAATATCTTGATGAACTAGTTGGCTATAGAATAGTTGTTTTCTCTTTTGGTTAGTTATTTATATCTGTTGAATGTTTGGTCTAGAGTGATGGCCAAATCAGTTGTATGAACTTTTTGAGCAATTTAATAGAAGAAAATATTACATAAAAAATAAACAGACTATGGAAGTCAGGCTTACACCCTAAACATTCGTTTTTTCTATGGATGTTATCAAAAGGGAGATTATCGACCATGGCGAGACTTCAGTCAAAAGGGATGATACCACACGTGACAGATGTTTGTATTCTTTGTGGGGAGAATGGGGAAACGATGCAGCACCTGTTTTGTACATGCAAGTTCACAGTTGAACTCTAAAAATATTACAGGGTGGAGGCTGATGCGGTACCTACGACATATGTACAAGTTTCATGTACTACTTCATTTTTTCCATCCAATGACATTGTGTACAAAGTTTCATGCTAGGATCGCTTCACTCCATCCTCAACATCAATTAGAGGGGTCGTAATATGTTTCAATTATCTCTCTGTAACATGTGGAGAGCAGAATCCACATCGAGTAAGCACTGGGTGATGATATCATGAAATTCATAGCGAATCCCCTTCCTACTATTATTATCAAATGGAATCTCCGGGTTGAATCATGAGAAGCATCTTTCATCGGCGCTTTCATTTTCCCAGACGAAGATGCAAGGTTCGAAGAGTCACTTGTCTAAGGCTTGGTAGATAGGACAAACTCCCGGAACATAGTATCAATACGACTTTGCAACATCCCAATAGGAGAAGTTTGAATCAACGCTTGGGGATCTAAACTTCGAGTAATCATTTTTAATTCGATGGGATTAGAAGTTAGATCTCTGATAATTTTCGCCTACAAAATAGATAAGTAGCATAAAATTAATAAAAGTACGAAATCCTTACAAAATAACATAATCATTCTGAATACAACAAAAATAAACTAATATCCTGATAGTTTGTATCAAAGGATTACTAACATCATTACTGGCGATGTTCTCCACGCCTATAGGGCCAGCCGATGCATTCTGAGCACTCTGAGCATTCGCAACCTCCGCGTTCGCCACATCAACATCCACCTCCCAGCCTTGGCGACTTCAGCATTCGCCTGTGTAGGAGTCGCCCCTGTGATGATCGGCTCTTGACCGCGCTCATCCGCCTGCATGGGTTGCACCACAACTGGCTCCAAGGGATTACCACCAATAGAGGCTTTCTCAAGGGAGGACTCGCCTAGAATATATGCAAGTGAATCGCAATTCTCCTCATCATAGGCACGCAACTCCTCTATAGTCATAGGATTAACGCGATTCTTGTAATGCTCTATGAGGCCATATGTATGCCCACCATCTAGGATTTTGAAGTCAAACAAATCGTTGGCTCTAGCTTTCGCAGCATTCAAATCAGCCTCGATCTATTCATCATCCTCCCATATAATGCTGGATGGATCTGGATGTCGCTCCTTCATTTGCTGATAATACTCCATGGCACCTATCTCCTTCCCAGCAGCCAGAATTTCGGAAAACAACTCAAAAAAATGATTGAGTTTTATCCAGCTTATCCATGAAGATCTGCTGATAATGAGAATGGAGAGGGTCGTTGGCTTTGAGATCGTCGAAGGATTTCAATATGGCATCCCTGCGTGAATTTGCCTCCACGACCAACTTCTCCTTCTTGGCGAGCTCACCCTTCAGAGAAGTGACAGGGACTTATAGGCATCAGAAAAGGTGATCGCCTTATTATTGGTCTATTGGATAGCATCAGCTATCTGAAAAGACATACACGTGAATAAAAAATATGATCAGAGCAACAACAAAAAATAAAAAATAAATATAAACATAAATAATTTTTTTTTGACTTAGTCATACCGAATTGCATTGCCTCACTAAAACAGAGTTTGCTGACATGTTCCACGAATGGATCGGGGCGAGAGACATTAGTAAGCTTGGACCTCTTGGGCTGCCGAACAAGAACGTCCCAGGATTCTTTACGCTTCTCGCGTTCCTGGCTCTTATCTTGCTCCTGCCGATTAGGAGGAGAAGTAACGGGAGTGTCATTCGCCAATGGTCCAAGAGCGCCAGAGTTGGTGGGCGTCTGCTTCCTATAGCTACCGCCAAGGGATGTTTTAGACCCAAATTTGTAAGTAGCCTTGGCATCAGCTATATTCCTCGTATTCCTCATGCCTATAAAGAACATTAAATAACAGGTCATAAACCACAAACATAAAGATAGAGGAAAACAAGCAATAATATACTACTACCTAATACCATAATTCTACAGAAAATAACATCACATTACACAAAAACACATAAACACCTTTATGAGAAGGGGAACTTTCGCTTTACGGGCTAGCTTCTTTTTAGTATAATAAGGCGTTTTCTCCTTTGGGATGGGCGGGACCTCCGGATCAACCTTAATGGCGAATTTCACTAATTTGGCACAATGAGTATCATTCAACCTTATACGCCCAGAGGAGGATACAAACTTCCCAATCCCAAAGTTCCTATTCCAAGCAGGGGTCTCCTTATCCACACCATCCTCATACTTTTTTTTTTTTGATGTAATATTTTCTTCTATTAAATTGCTCAAAAAGTTCATACAACTGATTTGGCCATCACTTTAAGCCAAACATTCAAGAAATATAAATAACTAACCAAAAGGAGAAAAACAACTATTCTACAGCCATCTGAAATACAAGTGGCTATGATCATAACTAGTTCATCAAGATATTGCTAAGATTTTAGCATAACTACCATGACTGCGCTTCCATTCCATATGTCCTTGCATATCTTGCTAAATCCGCATCCACCTTTGGAGCTTTGGTGCCTTCAACGTTCCGTTTCTGTTTCCAGCTCATATATGATTAAGGGAAAATCCACCGTAGCATATCTGCAAATTGACATGACAAAACACAAGTCTGCCCCGGTTCAGTTCCCATAGAAATCAAATAAGCCATATGAAGCCTGGCCTGAGCATGCTTATAATCTTCTTCAATCCATCCCGTCAAGTCTTTAGATAGTGTCATGGGCCAAGGTTGGGTAATTGGTTTTATCCAGCAGCCCAACACCTCTGAAATACCAAAGGTAATCAGTGCGGTACCTACGACATATGTACAAGTTTCATACTAGGGCCATAATCCCTCATCCAGTCCGTCAAATATTTTTGATAGTGTCATGGTGGGCCAAGGCTGGGTAACTGGTTTTTACACCAGCAACCCAACACATTTGAAATACCTAAGGGTAATCAGTGCGGTACCTACGACATATGTACAAGTTTCATACTTGGGGTAAAACCCCTCAACCATTCCATCAAATCAGATAGTGTCATGGGCCAAGGCTGGGTAACTATTTTTTATACCAGCAGCCCAACACTTCTGAAATACCAAAAGGTAATCAGTGTGGTACCTACGACATGTGTACAAGTTTCATACTAAGGATATATCCTCACAACGAATCCGTCAAGTCTTTAGATAGTGTCACGGGCCAAGGCTGGGTAACTGGTTTTTACACCAGCAGCCCAACACCTATGAAATACCAAAGGTAATCAGTGCGGTACCTACGACATATGTACCAAGTTTCATACTAGGATCCATCACACCATCCTCAACATCAATCAGAGGGGTCATAGCCTGTTACAAACATCACCTTTAGAGTATCCACCTTCCTAAATTTCCTCTCAAAGATTCTGTTATTTCTCTCCCTCCATACATTATAGAAGAAACTGATAAGTCGGTGGAATCTTATTCTCTTTCTCAATCCTACCATTCTTCTCATCCTCCTCAAGCACTCTCTGAAGTTTCCGCCAGTCTCCACCTGTAATGTTTTTGAAGCTCCACTGTAAACTGGCATGTACAAAATATGTGCTGCATCGTTTCTCCATTCTGCCCACAAAGAGTACAAACATCTGCCACATGAGGTATTATCCCTTTCGACTGAAGTTTCGATATGGTCGATAATCTCCCTTTTAACGACATCCATAGAAAGAATGAGTGTTTAGGCTGTAGTCCTGACTTCCACAATATATTCGTTGACCAATGGTTTTATTGGCCTGCCCCTTTGAGGTATCCATATGCCTTGCTCGTGCTGAAATTTCCCTTCATGTCAACACATTCCATTAGGTATGGACGAATTTCATCTTTCAGTGATACCAACTTGCCCCAACTCCAGCTGTATGTGTGCCCGTCCAGGCTGTAGTCAAGAAACTCTCCATCCTTCAAGTAGTAGGCATGCACCCATTGTAGCCACAATAAATCATTCTTTTGACATACATCCCAAACCAGCTTACACAGAGAAGCTCTATTCCAGAATGAAGGATCCCTTAGGCCAACTCCTCCACTTTTCTTTGGCATACAAAGTGTTTTCCAAGACACTGGTGTAACTCTTTTCTCCCCTTCCTTTTTGCCCCATAAATAATTTATGCATTTTGTCTCAATGGCTTTGTGCACACTCTCAGGTATTTGAAAAACATTCGCCCAGTGACTAGCTTTACTCAACAGAATTGTGTTTATAAGCTGCACTTTACCTGCATATGCCATATTCCTGGACCCCCAAGTGCCTATTTGTCCTGCAATCTTCTCAACCATTTTCTCACAATCTTCAGCTCTCCACTTCCCTATCGAGACTGGATTCCCCGGTAATTCATTGGGAAACTACCTTGAACTATCTTCAGAGTATCAGCCAACATCTTTGATTCAGTTACTGTCATTGCCGAGAAGAAAGCCTCAGATTTTCCTTCATTTATTCTCAGACCAGAAACCTTTCTAAACTCCTCCAAAACATTTTTAACCCCATCCATTGAGTGCTTGCTCGCCCTACAGTATATTAACATATCATCTGCAAACATCAAACTGTATATTTACCCCTTTAAACTCCTCTGATGGAACTCTATAGCTTTCGTTTTTATTGCCAGGCTAAGCTGCCTCGACAGATATTTCATCCCAATCACAAACAACAAAAGTGATATCGGATCCCCCTGTTTAACACCACTCCTCCCTTTAAAACAATCTGTGTACGCACCATTCAAAGAGAAACAATAAGTAGTATCCTCAACGCATCGTCTTCTATACTCAATAAACAATCCTAGAAACTTTAGAAATACCAGCTATTTGAATAGAAACTCCCAGCTTATACTATCGAAAGCCTTATGTATATCAATTTTTATCATGCAGCTCGGAATATTGCTCGGCTTCTTATATCCTGTTAAAAGCTCTTGCGCTAGCCAGGCAATAAAAACGAAAGCTATAGAGTTCCATCAGAGGAGTTTAAAGGGCAGATGATATGTTAATATTCTGTAGGGCGAGCAAGCACTCAATGGAAGGGGTTAAAACTGTTTAGGAGGAGTTTAGGAAGGTATCAAGACTGAGGATAATTGAAGAGATATCTGAGGCTTTCTTCTCGACAATGACAGAAACTGAATCAAAGATGTTGGCTGATACTCTGAATATAGTTCAAGGAAGTTTCCCAATGAATTACCTGGGACTTCCAGTCTCGACAGGGAAGTGGAGAGCTGAAGATTGTGAGAAAATGGTTGAGAAGATTGCAGGACAAATAGGCACTTGGGGGTCCAGGAATATGGCATATGCAGGTAAAGTGCAGCTTATAAACACAATTCTGTTAAGTAAAGTTACTCACTAGGCGAATGTTTTTCAAATACCTGAGAGTGTGCACAGCCATTGAGACAAAATACAGAAATTTTTTATGGGCCAGAAAGGAAGGGGAGAAAAGAGTTACACCAGTGTCTTGGAAAACACTTTGTATGCCAAAGAAAAGTGGAGGAGTTGGCCTAAGGGATCCTTCATTTTGGAATAGAGCTTCTCCGTGTAAGCTGGTTTGGGATGTATGTCAAAAGAATGATATATTGTGGCTACAATGAGTGCAGGCATACTACTTGAAGGATGGAGAGTTTCTCGACTACAGCCTAGACGGGCACACATACAGTTGGAGTTGGGTACTTGAAGGATGGAGAGTTTCTCGACTACAGCCTAGACGGGCACACATACAGTTGGAGTTGGGTACTTGAAGGATGGAGAGTTTCTCGACTACAGCCTAGACGGGTACACATACAGTTGGAGTTGGGGCAAGTTGGTATCATGAAATTTGAAATTCGTCCATATCTAATGGAATGTGTTGACATGAAGGGAAATTTCAGCACGAACAAGGCATATGGATACCTTAAAGGGAAAGGCCAAGAAAATCATTGGTCAACGAATATATTGTGGAAGTCAATACTACAGCCTAAACACTCATTCTTATTATGGATGTTGTTCAAAGGGAGATTATCGACCATAGCGAGACTTCAATCGAAAGGGATAATACCTCATGTTGCAGATGTTTGTACTCTGTGTGGGCAGAATGGAGAAACGATGCAGCACATATTTTGTACATGCCAGTTTTCAGTGGAGCTCCAAAAACATTACAGGGTGGAGACTGGCGGAAACTTCAGAGAGTGCTTGAGGAGGATGAGAAGAATGGTAGGATGGAGAAAGAGAATAAGATTCCACCGACTTATCAGCATCTTCTATAATGTATGGAGGGAGAGGAATAACAGAATCTTTAAGGGGAAATTTAGGCAGGTGGATGCTCTAAAGGTGATGATTGAAACAGGCTATGACCCCTCTGATTGATGTTGAGGATGGTGTGAATGGATCCTAGTATGAAACTTGGTACATATGTCGTAGGTACCGCACTAATTACTTTGGTATTTCAGAGGTGTTGGGCTGCTAATGTACAAACCAGTTACCTAGCCTTGGCCCGTGATACTATCAAAAGATTTGACGGATTGGTTGTGAGGATATATCCCTAGTATGAAACTTGTACACATGTCGTAGGTACCACACTGATTACCTTTTGGTATTTCAGAGGTGTTGGGCTGCTGGTATAAAAACCAGTTACCCAGCTTTGGCCCATGACACTATCTGATTTGATGGAATGGTTGAGGGGTTTTACCCCAAGTATGAAACTTGTACATATTTCGTAGGTACTGCACTGATTACCTTTTGGTATTTCAGAGGTGTTGGGCTGCTAGTATAAAAACCAGTTACCAAACCTTGGCCCATGACACTATCTGATTTGATGGAATGGTTGAGGGGTTTTACCCCAAGTATGAAACTTGTACATATGTCGTAGGTACCGCACTGATTACCCTTAGGTATTTCAGAGGTGTTGGGCTGGTGGGTAAAACTAGTTACCCAACCTTGGCCCATGACACTATCAAAAGACTTGACCGGCTGGATTAAAGAAGATTATAAGCATGCTCGCACCTGGCTTTATATGTCTAATTTGATTTCTATGGGAACTGAACCGGGGCACACTTGTGTTTTGACATGTCAATTCGCAGATATGCTACGGTGGATTTTCCCTTAATCATATACGAGCTGGAAACAGAAATGGAACTTTGAAGACACCAAAGCTCCAAAGGTGGATGCGGATTTAGCAAGATATGCAAGGACAGATGTAATGGAAACGCAGTCATGAGAGTTATGCAAAAATCTTAGCAATATCTTGATGAACTAGTTATGATCATAGCTACTTGTATTTCAGATGGCTGTAGAATAGTTGTTTTTATCCTTTTGGTTAGTTATTTATATCTGTTGAATGTTTGGGTTAGAGTGATGGCCAAATCAGTTGTATGAACTTTTTGAACAATTTAATAGAAGAATATATTACATCAAATGGGTGCATGCATACTACTTGAAAGATGAAGAGTTTCTTGACTACAACCTAGAAGGGCACAAATACAGTTGGAGTTGGGGCAAGTTGGTATCATGAAATTTGAAATTCGTCCATACTTAATGGAATGTGTTGACATGAAGGGAAATTTCAACACAAGCAAGGCATATGGATACCTCAAAGGGGCAGGCCAAAAAAACCATTGGTCAACGAATATGTTGTGGAAGTTAGGACTACAGCCTAAACACTCATTCTTTCTATGGATGTTGTTAAAAGGGAGATTATCGACCATAGTGAGACTTTAGTCGAAAGGAATAATACCTCATGCGGCAGATGTTTGTAAAGCTAGTCACTAGGCGAATATTTTTCAAATACCTGAGAGTGTACACAAAGCCATTGAGACAAAATGCATAAATTATTTATGGGGCAGAAAGTAAGGGGAGAAAAGAGTTACACCAGTGTCTTGGAAAACACTTTGTATGCCAAAGAAAAGTGGAGGATTGGCCTAAGGGATCCTTCATTCTGGAATAGAGATTCTCTGTGTAAGCTGGTTTGGGATGTATGTCAAAAGAATGATTTATTGTGGCTAAAATGGGTGCATGCATACTACTTGAAGGATGGAGAGTTTCTTGACTACAGCCTGGACGGGAACACATACAGCTGGAGTTGGGGCAAGTTGGTATCACTGAAAGATGAAATTCGTCCATACCTAATGGAATGTGTTGACATGAAGGGAAATTTCAGCACGAGCAAGGCATATGGATACCTCAAAGGGGCAGGCCCAAAAAACCATTGGTCAACGAATATATTGTGGAAGTCAGGACTACAGCCTAAACACTCATTATTTCTATGGATGTTGTTCAAAGGGAGATTATCGACATATGTCGTAGGTACCGCACTGATTACCTTTGGTATTTCAGAGGTGTTGGGCTGCATGGTAAAATCAGTTACCTAACCTTGGCCCATGATACTATCTAAAGACTTGTCGGGCTCGATTGAAGAAGATTATGCTCAGACCAGACTACATATGGCTTATTTGATTTCTATGAGAACTGAACCGGGGCAGACTTGTGTTTTGACATGTCAATTCGCAGACATGCTACGGTGGATTTTCCCTTAATCATATACGAGCAGGGGACAGAAATGGAACGTTGAAGACACCAAAGCTCCAAAGGTGGATGCGGATTTAGCAAGATATGCAAGGACAGATGGAATGGAAGCGCAATCATGATAGTTTTTCTAAAATCCTAGCAAAAACTTGATAAATTAGTTATGATCATAGACACTTGTATTTCATATGGCTGTAGAATAGTTGTTTTATGTTTGGCTTAAAGTGATGGCCAAATCAGTTGTATGAACTTTTTGAGCAATTTAATAGAAGAAAATATTACATAAAAAAATAAAAAAATAAGTTACACCGGTATCTTGGAACACACTTTGTATGACAAAGAAAATTGGAGGAGTTGGCCTACGGGATCCTTCTTTCTGTAATCGAGTTTCTCTGTGTAAACTGATATGGGACTTATGTGAGAAGAAGGATATATTGTGGCTGAAATGGGTATAAGCGTACTACTTGAAGAGTGAAGAGTTTCTTGACTACAGCCTAGAAGGGCACCAATATAGCTGGAACTGGGGCAAGGTTGTATCTCTGAAAAATGAAATTAGGCCATATCTAATGGAATGTGTTGATGTAAAGGGGAATTTCAGCACGAGCAAGGCATATGGGTATCTCAAAGGGGCAAGTCAAGAAAAACACTGGTCAACGACTATATTATGGAAGTCAGGCCTACACCCTAAACATTCGTTCTTTCTATGGATGTTATTAAAAGAGAGATTATCGACCCTAGCGAGACTTTAGTCAAAAGGGATACCACATGTGACAGATGTTTGTATTCTTTGTGGGGAGAATGAGGAAACGAGCACATGTTTTTTACATGCAAGTTCACAGTTGAACTTCAAAAATATTACAGGGTGGAGACTGGTGGGAATTTCAGGGAATGCCTGAGGAGGATGAGAAGAATGGTAGGATGGAGGAAAAGAATAAAATTCCAGCGACTAATCAGCATTTTCTATAACATATGGTGGGAGAGGAACAACAGAATCTTCGAGGGGAAAATTAGGCAAGCTGATTCTCTGAAGTTGCTAATTGAAACAGGTTACGACCCCTCTGATTGATGTTGAGGATGGAGTGGAGAGATCCTAGCATGAAACTTTTTACATAATGTCATTGGCCAGATCAAAAGTGAAGTTGTGCATGCATTACAACACTTTCTATAACCAAGTAAGGAAACTTGTACATATGTCGTAGGTACCCGCACTGATTACCTTTGGTTTTTTAGAGGTGTTGGGCTGCTCCTATAAAATCAATTACCCAATCTTGGCCCATGATACTATCTAATGATTTGACGGGCTGGATTAGGGGTTATGACCCTAGTTTGAAACTTGTACATATGTCGTAGTTACCGCACTAATAGCCTTTGGTATTTCAGAGGTGTTGGGCTGATGGCGTAAAACCGGTTACACAGCCTTGGCCCATGACACAATCTAAATATTTGACGGGCTGGATCAGGGTTATGGCCCTAGTATGAAACTTGTACAAAATGTCATTGGCTGGAAAAAAGTGAAGTTGTGCATGCATTACAACACTTTCTATAGCCAAGTAATGAAACTTGTACATATGTCGTAGGTACCGCACTGATTACCTTTGGTATTTCAGAGGTGTTGGGCTGCTGGTATAAAAACCAGTTACCCAGCCTTGACCCATGACATTATCTAAAGACTTGACGGATTGGTTGTGGGGATATATCCCTAGTATGAAACTTGTACATATATCGTAGGTACCGCACTGATTACCTGCTGGTATAAAAACCAGTTACCCAGCTTTGGCCCATGACACTATCTAAAGAACATGGACCTTTCCTCTATACAATAAGATCAGGGAAAAAGATAAAGGAACATTGAAGACATCAAAGCTTCTAAAAGGGAAGCAGATTTAGCAGGATATGTATGGACAAATGTAATGAAACTCTAGCATGAAAATCCTAGCATTGTCATTATGAACTTGTTATGATCATCGCCACTGTACCTTCCATGGCTGTAGAATAGTTGTTTTTGGTTTACATTTGTTAAATGTTGGCTTAGAGTGATGGCCAAATAGTTTTATGAACTTTTTTGAGTGATTACTAGAAGAAAATTTTCCATAAAAAAAAAAAGAGGTGGAGGAAAGAAATGATGAGTCAGCAGAGGAAAAGGGGGTTGAACCGGACCCCCTATGACACCTATAAAAGGAGGAGGAAATCAGCCATTCCAGGTAAGTTTTCTAACTCTTGAATACAGAGTTTTATCTTTCCTTTCAATGCACGAAATCTCATCATCACACCAGAGCTGCTACCCTCGGGTGGCTCCGGGGGCTTGTTTTGCAGGCTTCGTACGAACAGGTACACCAAGCAGCGTCTTCAGAGGCCCAGGTGCTCGGATGGATAGGCAATCTCGACAAGTAGTCCATCTACGCAGTTAGCTATTCACGGCTCAAGGCACTCAGATATCTCAACTGTCTGAGGCATGATTTACTGGAGCGGATTTCCCCGCATCAGTTGGCACGCCCAGTGTGACCCGACTTGGAGGGTTCTTATTTTCATTCGTCATGACAAACACCACGAAGCGCCGACCAGGCCGGCCTCGCAAATCCACTGCCACCCCAGCCTTGACTGTCGCAAACACAGGCGAGATAACGCAAGATGAGGAGGATCCCACGTTAATGCACCTGCAAGCCGAAGGATTTCGACAGAGGAGCACGCCTGAAGGAATGCCCGAGGGAGTGCCAGTGACTGTCGCAGAAGGAGAAGAAGGGGAAGTCAAGGATGATCCTCGGGAAGTGCCAGGCATGGAGGTACAACCTAGGGCAAGGAAAGTGGAGACTGTCCAAAACAATCTGAGGCAAGCAGATACAGTTCAAAATAGCCCAAGGCAACCAGGGACAACTCGGAACAATCCGAGGCAAAGGGGGTAGGACTTGTTGGCGCTGGATTTTATGATAGCCCACAAGGAGTTGTATCATAATGGATGATACATCATCGGAGGGAGCAAGAGGGAGGACCAGCTCCACCTGTGAGGCCAGTGATTGACCTAGAGGCACCAAACAGGAGGATGGAGTCGGAGAGGAGAATGTTGGTCAATTCCAGCATGATACCCCAACTGTTCCGGCCCTAAGGACAGGGGTGGATTTAGGGAACTTACAGCTGAACCATTTGCACGGGGGCGCTAGGCAAGGAGGATGGGCATATCCGCCGTGCCAATGCAGCTGGCAGTTTCAACCATAACTCCCGATTCTTGGTTTCTACCTCGGCAAGCTTACCAGACGGACAACTGCCAGCAGGATACTATGATTTGGGAATCTCTGGAGGGTACTTAACGGCGGCATGATTAGGTCAAAGTTATCAGATGACTTTGGCAGGAGCAGGAGGATATTTAAGAGGATCGAATGAGGACTGACACTATAGGAGCGAGACTGCTTATCCCCCATTGGATCCAAATTCGCTGGAAGCATGCTTATATAAGCTGGCCGGCAGACACGGGGCGAGGCCTTCCTCCCCATCGATTTCAGAGATCTTGGCCCAGCCTTGGCCTCAAGGATTACGAGTACCAGAAGGGATTCCTACTTATAATAGAGAAACTGACCCCGAAGAGTTTGTGGGGACGTATCAAAATTTAATGATATCCAGGGACATCCCATACGGTTTGAGGTGTAAGTTGTTGGGTTGTTATCTCCGAGGAAACTGCCTCTCGTGGTTCGATTCACTTCCGATGGAAAGCTTGAGGAATTTCTATGATTTTAGCCGAGCCTTGCTGTATAGGTACTCGCAATCGAAGAAATCGGGAAAAGCTACTAGCCGAGCTATTAGCTACCCGACAGAAGGCCTCGGAGGAGCCCATGGAATATTACAAGTGATATATGGATAACATCATGCAGGTCTCGGATGGGCAACATCAAGAGAAGGCAGCTATCAGTGGATTCATTAATGTACTAAGGGATGATGTTTTATTCCAGAAGCTGATAGAGAATATCCCTAGTACCTTTCACGCGCTTCAGATCGCCGTGCAATTGTATTGCGCGATCAACGATGCAACTCATAAAAGAAAGGAAGATACTGATGGCCTTTTTCAGAAAGAATGACAAAAAGAAATCCCCAGGGACGGGGAAAAGGGAAGCAGTAGCAGTTGTAGCAGGAAAATCAGAGTGGAGATTTACACGCCTCTAATCAAGCCTTGTTTGGTGATCTTGACGGTGTACATGGACTTATTCGGAGATTGGCGGAACGTCGTTATGAACACCAAAATAAACCTGCGATCTCAATGAATAAAGAGTGATTAGTATAGAGGAAAGCAGGGTCGATCCCACGAGGATGGAGCAAAAACTATTAATTTATCCTACTAACACGTTTTGGTTTAGCAACCACGCCTATAATTTGAAGATTGGTTTTCTAACAACTACGAAAGTAAAGCAACTAAGAGCTAAAAATCAGCAAACACACAAACACAACAAGGAAATGGATGCAAAAAAGTCTATAAGAGGTGACATGGCTATAGGTTCCACATATTTCACAAGGGCTATCATAAGGGCCAGCCGTAGTGCTTGCAACTAAAACTTTATCAACTACCTTAAACAAAAGCCTCTCCATCCTATCCATCCTCTCATTGTACCCATCTTGAGTGGAAGGTCCAGTTTGTGCAACTTTCTTCAAAATTCTCACATCTTCCGTGTCATACTCCTTCTTAGAATCAATCAATTTCTTGACAATCTCTCGGGCCTCATTCACTCTAAGATGAGAGAATCCTCCATTACTTGCTGTATTCATCAAGTCCTTGTTCACAACGGTGAGACCTTGGTAAAAATATTGAAGCAATTGTCCCTCTGAAAAGCGATGATTAGGACAACTATCCACCAACTTTCTAAACCTTAGCCAAAATGCACTCAATGGCTCATCATACTCCTGATGGATGCTTGAAATCTCCTTTTTCAAAGCTTCAGTTCGTGTGGAGGGGAAATAGTACTCCAAAAACATCTTCTTGAGCTCATTCCATGTAGTGATGGAATTCGGTGCTAAGCTCGAGAACCATTGGTTTGCAGCTCCAGTCAAACTAAAGGGAAAAGCCACAAATTTGAACTGCTCCTCAGTGACATTATTTGGCCTCTTCTGAACCTTACAAATCTTGATAAATTCGTTCAAGAAATTGTAGGGATCCTCAGTGCTCCTCCCATGAAATTTCGGCAAAACATTCAAGAGTGCAAGCTTAATTTCAATGGGGTTCTCCGTTTGTGCCAAGCGAATGGGAGTAGGGGGATCTTCTTCACTGTGTCCATGCAGCTCCCACATGAAGGGATTGTTTGCATTCAGTTCCTCGGCCATTTCAACACCAACCGAAGAAGTATCAACCACAAATTCAGAATCTGTCCCAGAAACACCCTCTATTTGGACAAACAGAGGCTCTGCGGCAAAATTCAACCTTCGCTCCTTGGCTAACCTTCGAAATAACTTTGCTGTCTTTTCAATCTCTGGATCAAATACTAACTCAAATTTCTCAGACCTGGTCATACACTAACATAACAACACACATATCAGTAGGAAAATCAATATAAATTGACATACCATCCCCGGCAGCGGCGCCAATTTGGTGGGCGTCGTTTGACACACCAAAATAAACCTGCAATCTCATGGAATATAGAATTCTTAGTACAGAGGAAAGCAGGATCGATCCCACGAGGATGGAGCAAAAACTTTTAATTTATCCTACCAACAAGTTTGGTTTAGCAACCACGCCTATAATTTGAAGATTGGTTTTCTAACAACTACTAAAGTAAAGCAACTAAGAGCTAAAAATCAGCAAACACACAAACACGACAAGGGAATAAATGCAAGAAAGTCTATAAGAGAATGCAATCGGCTTAGATTACTAGTTAGTTCATATCATTGATCATTGGCTAAAGATGAATCAATCTCATGCAAATCAGTCAGTTATAAGGAAGCAAGTATTTGCTAAACTCCCCAAATCCCCTCTTATTATTCGATAACAAGCAAGTATTTGCTGAACTCGTTATTCCTCTGATTAAAGTGTTCCCCAGAAAGTATTCGCTCACCCAGTTACACACTTTTATCAGTGTTTAGCACAAAGAGAACCCAACATAGATACCCCAACACGTATTCGCATGCAAGAACTATCTACTTTATTGTTCATCATCTTGTTATTACAGTCTGTATCAGTTATCTGCTTTTCACAAGAACTTTGCTACTCAATTAGCCCTAGCCCACAAGATTAAGGTGATCAATCTCAAACTAGCAAGCATAGATTATATCATGAACAATCAAAGAACTCACAGAGAGAGATTATAAGCACAATATCCTCACAACTTATGAACTAACATCGAAATCTAAGCCGATCTACGAAATTAGCTACTCATAAATATGGTGAAACAATCAACAATCAAAGATGCAAACATGATGAAATTAACAAGAAGTAGAGAAGAGATTATCGAAATAGGAATTAATATCCAAACTATCAGATAATCAAAACCCTAGTTCTTGGGTCTGATGAAGAAAACAGAAAGAACAGAAAAGGATTCGGCAGAAAGGGGGAAAGAGAGGAAGAAGTGTGTGCTTCCGTTCTTTTCTTCCAAAAGAAAAGGGGCATTCCCCTTTTTATACTCCCACTTCCTAAACCCTACTACTATTCCAACTAGGAATGGGTTTACAAAAAGGCTTGGGCCAGAAATTGGAATTCAGCCCACAAGATTTCTCCAAGTCTTTTAGCTCCATAATTTAGTTCAAGACAGCTCCAAGACAGCTCCAAATCAGCACTTCATGCTCCTGTTGTTCATCTCTAACTATGTGTGTAATCTGATCATCAAATACAGTCCATCAGTGCTTAAATTCACATAATTCAGCAATTAATTCTTCAGAAAAACACACAAATATCAACACATCAAATATCCTCACACTTGAATCATGCTTGCCCTCAAGTATGATATGAACATATTCCATAAAAGCATTCATGCAGGTTCCCATTCCCTCTAATGACTCTAATTCACTAGGAATGAAAGAAAGAAGAAACAAACAAAACAGAACAGAAACATGACAACTAAGACTCTAACACACAAACTTTGATCACAACAATTCAGCAATTCAAGTGTTCATCTCATCGGTTAATCAACAAATGTCTCCTTGCCAGGTTCAAGTTTCAGTTCACAAACAAAAGTTGGTATCATCCCCCTTTAGTACTCAACTCAATCCCCCCTACATCGCTCCTTACCTAGGCTATCAACTGATCAAAAGGAAACAAGCACAAGTTCCTCACGGTTTTCGCTCAGCACACATAATGAAGGGACATTCACTCATTAAAACTCATGCGGTAGCCTTGGTCAATACATAACAAGCCAAAAAGGTCTTTAAAGGTTGTAATGGGGCTGGGGGTTGTAATGTTGGTTAGATCCTAGGGGCTCTACGGTTTATATAAAACATGCACATATGCTCAAGAACAATTAGGAGAAAAAATTCCAGCAAAGGTATATCATTTAACACACAAAATTCTGGACTTTTCAGAACTGTTCAGGTTCTGGACAAAAAAATTTTTTTCTTTTTTTTTTTCTGGGCAACATCACCCTTTTTTTTTCTGTATTATTTTTTCTTTTTCTTTTTCTTTCTGTCCAGGCCTGAATTTACTAAGTACATGCTCAAGTTACATTTACGGTGCCATAGAACCAAGAGTCATAAGACTATATATTTTATTTTATGAAAACAGGGCACTCGAATTATCAAATATACAATCATCAAGAGCTGAATTTTTAGTTCAAAAGCATACATGCATGGGGTGAAGAACAAGAAATACAACAAGGTTAGGGATTTTATATAAGTGGGTGAATGAAAGAAAAGGTCAGGCTCAGAGGGGCTAACTAGGGGATATAAAAAGGTAGGCTATATACGATGTGTGGCTAATCCTAATTTTGCATTCCTTTAACCTATCATGCATCGACCTTAGCTACCACAACTCTCAGAAAGAAAGATTGATGTAGAGAGTGCTCAGACCTCACATTATACTTGGCTTTTTCATGCAAGTCTCGTTCGTCATCCCAAGTATCATTTAACCAAGTTCAGATTAATTTTAGAGGTTTATCATTAAGCATTTCAAAGGGGATATCAACTAACAAAAGTTTGCTCATGTGATTCTTTTACCGGCAAGGTTAATCCATATCAAAACCAATTCCCTTACTAACCATCATGCTGAAAATTGTGACCGACTCTACACATGAAAACACTTTTTTTTTAATGGTAAAAGTTCAGTTGAAAACGCTCGGCTCGAGCATATAGGGCTGAAACTGGAGAGGTTTTTCAGATGAAAACGCTCGGCTAGAGCATTTGGGGCTGAATTTCCAAGTTCTTCAGAAACCCCCACAAAACACACCAAACAGCAGAGTAATCAAGGAAATTAACACACAAGACAAGACACACAAATATTCACATCTAAATCTCCTCACACTTTAACTTTGCTTGCCCTCAAGCAAGCTCAGCTTAAAAGCAAGAAGAATCTATTATAAATGTACAGACTCGAAAAGAAATTAAAAATAAAACAAGAGAAGGGAATAGGGAAACTCATGGAGGGAGGGCTGCTTGTTTGGAGAACAAGATATGAATTCAGCAACAGAACAAAGAGCACTTCGGCATTATTCAGAACAACCTGCATTAGTAGAAGTGCTCGGTATTCATCCGGCAAAGATGACAAAGTGGTGATTTTAAGCATAATAATAATAAAATCTGAAATCCCTCACAAATAGCAGTTATGGAATTCACCGGAGTAAATTATAGCTTTGGTTGCTCTGCATGGAGATCCGAGAATCCAGGTTCCAAAAGCCAATATATATATCAGAACCTCAAAAATAATGAAAAGTAAATTCAAAAGCAGAAAATGTAAAAGAGAAAAATAAAAATGAAAAATTGGGTTGCCTCCCAATAGTCTTTGGCTAGACTTTTCACTTGCGATCAATGGAGATGTCGAGGAAACATCCCTCCTCTATCCTTGTACCATATGGCTTGATCAAATGTATTCCAATGGAACTCTTCGTGTTCACCAAGCTGGTATATCCTCTCATCCTCACACTTGGACATGTGCATATCCCAAGGAGGTTCGTAATCAATTGGAAGGGTCTCATTATAGCCATAGTGTGGATTGAAGGGTAACACATTCTGCTCAAAACATTCGGGCAGCCTCTGTTTGGCCAAACAGGGGCTGGTATCAGTACTGTACACTTCTTCTCTCATGTTCATAGAGCATCTCGGTTCTTGTAACTCCACTTCGTCCACTCCCTGATCATGCATTTCTGATCTATTTTCCTGCAAAAGTGTCTTCTCAAGATTGTCTTGGACAATGGGGTTAGAAGCATTGGCACAACCATCTTTAGAATCCATGGAGTTTTCAACAACTTCATCCATTTTAATGGTTAATTCTTCTCCAAAATAATCTAAAGATATTGTTCCTTTTCCAACACTAATTGTCGCATTAGCCGTTCTTAAGAAAGTTGCTCATCCATCGCAAAGTTGCATTGCAAGGTGACATGGCTATAGGTTCCACATATTTCACAAGGGCTATCATAAGGGCCAGCCGTAGTGCTTGCAACTAAAACTTTATCAACTACCTTAAACAAAAGCCTCTCCATCCTATCCATCCTCTCATTGTACCCATCTTGAGTGGAAGGTCCAGTTTGTGCAACTTTCTTCAAAATTCTCACATCTTCCGTGTCATACTCCTTCTTAGAATCAATCAATTTCTTGACAATCTCTCGGGCCTCATTCACTCTAAGATGAGAGAATCCTCCATTACTTGCTGTATTCATCAAGTCCTTGTTCACAACGGTGAGACCTTGGTAAAAATATTGAAGCAATTGTCCCTCTGAAAAGCGATGATTAGGACAACTATCCACCAACTTTCTAAACCTTAGCCAAAATGCACTCAATGGCTCATCATACTCCTGATGGATGCTTGAAATCTCCTTTTTCAAAGCTTCAGTTCGTGTGGAGGGGAAATAGTACTCCAAAAACATCTTCTTGAGCTCATTCCATGTAGTGATGGAATTCGGTGCTAAGCTCGAGAACCATTGGTTTGCAGCTCCAGTCAAACTAAAGGGAAAAGCCACAAATTTGAACTGCTCCTCAGTGACATTATTTGGCCTCTTATGAACCTTACAAATCTTGATAAATTCGTTCAAGAAATTGTAGGGATCCTCAGTGCTCCTCCCATGAAATTTCGGCAAAACATTCAAGAGTGCAAGCTTAATTTCAATGGGGTTCTCCGTTTGTGCCAAGCGAATGGGAGTAGGGGGATCTTCTTCACTGTGTCCATGCAGCTCCCACATGAAGGGATTGTTTGCATTCAGTTCCTCGGCCATTTCAACACCAACCGAAGAAGTATCAACCACAAATTCAGAATCTGTCCCAGAAACACCCTCTATTTGGACAAACAGAGGCTCTGCGGCAAAATTCAACCTTCGCTCCTTGGCTAACCTTCGAAATAACTTTGCTGTCTTTTCAATCTCTGGATCAAATACTAACTCAAATTTCTCAGACCTGGTCATACACTAACATAACAACACACATATCAGTAGGAAAATCAATATAAATTGACATACCATCCCCGGCAGCGGCGCCAATTTGGTGGGCGTCGTTTGACACACCAAAATAAACCTGCAATCTCATGGAATATAGAATTCTTAGTACAGAGGAAAGCAGGATCGATCCCACGAGGATGGAGCAAAAACTTTTAATTTATCCTACCAACAAGTTTGGTTTAGCAACCACGCCTATAATTTGAAGATTGGTTTTCTAACAACTACTAAAGTAAAGCAACTAAGAGCTAAAAATCAGCAAACACACAAACACGACAAGGGAATAAATGCAAGAAAGTCTATAAGAGAATGCAATCGGCTTAGATTACTAGTTAGTTCATATCATTGATCATTGGCTAAAGATGAATCAATCTCATGCAAATCAGTCAGTTATAAGGAAGCAAGTATTTGCTAAACTCCCCAAATCCCCTCTTATTATTCGATAACAAGCAAGTATTTGCTGAACTCGTTATTCCTCTGATTAAAGTGTTCCCCAGAAAGTATTCGCTCACCCAGTTACACACTTTTATCAGTGTTTAGCACAAAGAGAACCCAACATAGATACCCCAACACGTATTCGCATGCAAGAACTATCTACTTTATTGTTCATCATCTTGTTATTACAGTCTGTATCAGTTATCTGCTTTTCACAAGAACTTTGCTACTCAATTAGCCCTAGCCCACAAGATTAAGGTGATCAATCTCAAACTAGCAAGCATAGATTATATCATGAACAATCAAAGAACTCACAGAGAGAGATTATAAGCACAATATCCTCACAACTTATGAACTAACATCGAAATCTAAGCCGATCTACGAAATTAGCTACTCATAAATATGGTGAAACAATCAACAATCAAAGATGCAAACATGATGAAATTAACAAGAAGTAGAGAAGAGATTATCGAAATAGGAATTAATATCCAAACTATCAGATAATCAAAACCCTAGTTCTTGGGTCTGATGAAGAAAACAGAAAGAACAGAAAAGGATTCGGCAGAAAGGGGGAAAGAGAGGAAGAAGTGTGTGCTTCCGTTCTTTTCTTCCAAAAGAAAAGGGGCATTCCCCTTTTTATACTCCCACTTCCTAAACCCTACTACTATTCCAACTAGGAATGGGTTTACAAAAAGCCTTGGGCCAGAAATTGGAATTCAGCCCACAAGATTTCTCCAAGTCTTTTAGCTCCATAATTTAGTTCAATTCAGCTCCAAGACAGCTCCAAATCAGCACTTCATGCTCCTGTTGTTCATCTCCAACTATGTGTGTAATCTGATCATCAAATACAGTCCATCAGTGCTTAAATTCACATAATTCAGCAATTAATTCTTCAGAAAAACACACAAATATCAACACATCAGAGATCCTCCGCCGATCCAAGGGATACTGTCGAAGGAGAATGCGGGGAAGTAGTGTGCATACCATAAGTGTCATGGGCATACCACAGATGGGTGTTGTACCTTGAGGAATGAAATTGAGAAATTGATAGTGAGGAAAACTGTGAGACTGCATTGCTCCAGAGGCTAGGAAGGAAGGACAGCAGCAACACTTCATAAAGAAGAAGTGGAGAGGGGCAAACCAGTATGGTGCTAATCAATATCCCAACCAGGCTCGGATGCAAGGAGGAGAGCAGGCATATGGTACCAACGGTAACCAGGCTCCTAACCAGATTGTTGCATTGGCTTAGGCCCTAGAGCCCTTACCAAACTAGATGATAAACGTCATCAGTGGGATGGTAGGGGAAAGCTGCTAGTCGGTGGCAGCACTGAAAGCTCAGACTCGGTATGTGCCTCCCGGGGAAGAGCAAGGTAAAAGATTCCGACCCTTCGAAACCATTACTATTTTAGAAGAGGATGCAGTGCCCACACAGGCCCCACATTCAGATCCTATGGTAGTCACGGCGGAGATAGAAGGTTTCACGATAAAGAGGGTATTCATAGATGATGGGACATGAGTCGCCGAACCTCGGCACTTTGCAATTTTGTGATGATAGACACTCCTTCACCCTACAATGCCATCCTCAACAGTCCATGGTCTACGTAGGCTCGAGTGGTCAACTGCCCTTACCTGCTGACGATGAAGTTCCCTATAGAGAAAGGAGTAGCGTCTGTTCGAGGAAGCTAGGCTACAGTGAGGAGTTGCATGCTGACGGCTATCCTAGATGCAAGAAGGGTTGTAGGGGCAATTCATCAAGGATCTAAAGCAAGCAAAGAAAAGGCAAAGGCAAGAGGTTCGCCCTCGGAGAAAGGAAAGGCCAAAGAAGAGAAATGCCAGGAGGTGTCGAAAAAGGAGAAAATGATCGGAATCTCGGGCACGGAAGGGGAAAAATCAGAAAAGTAATCACTTGGTACGAGCGAGGAGGTAATCATGGAAATGAACTGATTCAAGTAAGTTTTCTTAAAAACCTATGAGTTATGGAAAATGAAAGGAGCATAGTTTAGTGTGGATACACTATAGTCAGCGGCGTGGATGGCAGGTGGCGTGGATACGTCAAGATGATGCAAGGTATTGGATTATGCTTTGTGGGAGAAAGAAAGGGTGTGGATATGCCCAAGGAAGGAAAATGACTAAGTATTGGATAGTACTTTGTAATAGGAAGTCGGGACCTCGGGGTCGCTACCACGATGGTGCCATATTTTATGAAGGAAATCGGTTTGATTATTCCAAGATTTAAAGGTTTTAAGAACTCGGATGGATGCCCTCGCCAGAAGAGGACCATCAGATGAACGCATATAAGAATTTCAAGGGTTTAAAAATTTAAAGGTCTCAAACCTTTGGATGAATGCCCTCATCAGAAGAGGATCATCCGAAAAACGCATATAATAGTTTTTAAAGATTTAAAGGTTCAAACCTTCGGATGAATGCCCTCAATAGAAGAGGATCATCCGAAGAACGCATATAAGAATTTTAAAAAATTTAAGGATTCAAAGGTTCAAACCTTCGGATGAATGCCCTCATCAGAAGAGGACCATCCGAAGAAACACATATAAAAGGTTTAAAAGATTTCAGGACTTGAAAGTTCAAACCCTCGGATGTATGTCCTCATCAGAAGAGGACCATCTGATACAGGATTGAAGGTTTCCGGATGATTACCCTCGCCAGAAGGGGGGTAATGTTTCTTGATCTGGCTCGGGATTATAAGACTTCAGAACCATGGGGGAAAGATCACTCAAGGTTTATTTTTTATGGAAAAATTTCTTCTATTAATCGCTCAAAAAAGTTCATACAACTGTTTGGCCATCACTCTAAGCCAACTTTTAACAAATGTGAACCGAAACAACTATTCTACAACCACGGAAGGTACAGTGGCAATGATCATAACAAGTTCATCAAGATATTGCTAGGATTTTCATGCTAGAGTTTCATTCCATCTGTCCATGCATATCTTTTTCCTATCATGATAAATCTGCTTTGATGTCTTCAATGTTCCTTTATCTTTTTCCTTGTTCTTATTGGATAGAGGAAAAATTCTCCGTAGCATATCTGCGAGTTGACATGTCAAGACACAAGTATGCCCCAGAGCAATTCCCACAGAGAAATCTAAGCATAATTGTGTCCAACCTGTCAAGTCCTTAGAGAGTGTCATGGGCCAAGGCTGGGTAATTTGCCTGCAATATATTGTAGAAAATGCTGATTAGTCGGTGGAATCTTATTCTTTTCCTCCATCCTACCATTCTTCTCATCCTCCACAGGCATTCCCTGAAGTTCCCACCAGTCTCCACCCTGTAATATTTTTGAAGTTCAACTGTGAACTTGCATGTACAATAGGATTTTAGAATAACTATAATGAATGCGCTTTCATTCCATCTCTCCTTGCATATCTTGCCAAATCCGCATCCACCTTTGGAGCTTTGGTGTCTTCAACGTTCCATTTCTGTCTCCAACTCGTATACGATTAAGGGGAAACGTTGCAGCACCTGTTTTGTACATGCAAGTTCACAGTTGAACTCTAAAAATATTACAGGGTGGAGGCTGGTGCGGTACCTACGACATATGTACAAGTTTCATGTACAACTTCATTTTTTCCATCCAATGACATTGTGTACAAAGTTTCATGCTAGGATCTCTTCACTCCATCCTCAACATCAATTAGAGGGGTCGTAATCTGTTTCAATTATCTCTCTGTAACACGTGGAGAGCGACAGAATCCACATCGAGTAAGCACTGGGTGATGATATCATGAAATTCATAGCGAATCCCCTTCCTACTATTATTATCAAATGGAATCTCCGGGTTGAATCATGAGAAGCATCTTTCATCGGCGCTTTCATTTTCCCAGACGAAGATGCAAGGTTCGAAGAGTCACTTGCCAAAGGCTTGGTAGATAGGACAAACTCGCGGAACATAGTATCAATACGACTTTGCAACATCCCAATAGGAGAAGTTTGAATCAACGCTTGGGGATCTAAACTTCGAGTAATCATTTTTAATTCGATGGGATTAGGAGTTAGATCTCTGATAATTTTCGCCTACAAAATAGATAAGTAGCATAAAATTAATAAAAGTACGAAATCCTTACAAAATAACATAATCATTCTGAATACAACAAAAATAAACTAATATCCTGATAGTTTGTATCAAAGGATTACTAACATCATTACTGGCGATGTTCTCCACGCCTATAGGGCCAGCCGATGCATTCTGAGCACTCTGAGCATTCGCAACCTCCGCGTTCGCCACATCAACATCCACCTCCACGGCCTTGGCGACTTCAGCATTCGCCTGTGTAGGAGTCGCCCCTGTGATGATCGGCTCTTGACCGCGCTCATCCGCCTGCATGGGTTGCACCACAACTGGCTCCAAGGGATTACCACCAATAGAGGCTTTCTCGAGGGAGGACTCGCCTAGAATATATGCAAGTGAATCGCAATTCTCCTCATCATAGGCACGTAACTCCTCTATAGTCATAGGATTAACGCGATTCTTGTAATGCTCTATGAGGCCATATGTATGCCCACCATCTAGGATTTTGAAGTCAAACAAATCGTTGGCTCTAGCTTTCGCAGCATTCAAATCAGCCTCGATCTATTCATCATCCTCCCATATAATGCTGGATGGATCTGGATGTCGCTCCTTCATTTGCTGATAATACTCCATGGCACCTATCTCCTTCCAAGCAGCCAGAATTTCGGAGAACAACTCAAAAAAATGATTGAGTTTTATCCAGCTTATCCATGAAGATTTGCTGATAATGAGAATGGAGAGGGTCGTTGGCTTTGAGATCGTCGAAGGATTTCAATATGGCATCCCTACGTGAATTTGCCTCCACGACCAACTTCTCCTTCTTGGCGAGCTCACCCTTCAGAGAAGTGACAGGGACTTATAGGCATCAGAAAAGGTGATCGCCTTATTATTGGTCTATTGGATAGCATCAGCTATCTGAAAAGACATACACGTGAATAAAAAATATGATCAGAGCAACAACAAAAAATAAAAAATAAATATAAATATAAATAATATTTATTTATTCGTAGGTACCGCACTGACTACCTTTTGGTATTTCAGAGGTGTTGGCCTGCTAGTATAAAAACCAGTTACCCAGCCTTGGCCCATGACACTATCTGATTTGATGGAATGGTTGAGGGGGTTAACCCCAAATACGAAACTTGTACATATGTCGTAGATACCGCACTGATTACCCTTAGGTATTTCAGAGGTGTTGGGCTGCTGGTGTAAAAATCAGTTACCCAGCCTTGGCCCATGACACTATCAAAAATATTTGACGGACTGGATGAGGGATTATGGCCCTAGTATGAAACTTGCACATATGTCGTAGGTACCGCACTGATTACCTTTGGTATTTCAGAGGTGTTGGGCTGCTGGGTAAAACCAGTTACCCAACCTTGGCCCATGACACTATCTAAAGACTTGACGGGCTGGATTCAAGAAGATTATATGCATGCTCGGACCAAGCTTCATATGGCTTATTTGATTTCTATGGGAATTGAACCAGGGCATACTTGAGTTTTGAGATGTCAATTTGCAGATATGCTACGATGGATTTTTCCTTAATCATATACGAGCTGGAAACAGAAATGGAACGTTGAAGGCACCAAAGCTCCAAAGGTGGATGCGGATTTAGCAAGATATGCAAGGACGGATGGAATGGAAGCGAGTCATGATAGTTATGCTAAAATCTTAGCAATATTTTGATGAACTAGTTATGATCATAGCCAGTTGTATTTCAGATGGCTGTAGAATAGTTGTTTTTCTCCTTTTGGTTGGTTATTTATATTTGTTGAATGTTTGGCTTAGAGTGATGGCCAAATCAGTTATATGAACTTTTTGAGCAATTTAATAGAAGAAAACATTACATCAAAAGTATGAATTCTTGATGTTGAGGATGATGTGAATGGATCCTAGTATGAAACTTGGTACATATGTCGTAGGTACCGCACTGATTACCTTTAGTATTTCAGAGGTGTTGGGCTGCTGGTGTACAAACCAGTTAACCAGCCTTGGCCCGTGACACTATCTAAACACTGGTGTAACTCTTTTCTCCCCTTCCTTTCTGCCCGATGGAAAATTTCTGCATTTTGTCTCAATGGCTTTGTGCACACTCTCATGTATTTGAAAAACATTCGCCCAGTGACTAGCTTTACTCAACAGAATTGTGTTTATAAGCTGCAATTTACCTGCATATGCCATATTCCTGGAACCCCAAGTGCATATTTGTCTTGCAATCTTCTTCCCCATTTTCTCACAATCTTCAACTCTCCACTTCCCTGTCGAGACTGGAAGTCCCAGGTAATTCATAGGGAAACTTCCTTGAACTATATTCAGAGTATCAGCCAACATCTTTGATTCATTTTCTGTCATTGTCGAGAAGAAAGCCTCAGATTTTCCTTCATTCATCCTCAGGCTAGAAACCTTCCTAAACTCCTCCAAAACAGTTTTAACCCCTTCCATTGAGTGCTTGCTCTCCCTACAGAAAATTTACAGATCATCTGCAAACATCAAACTGTGTATTTCCCCCTTCAAACCTCTCTGATGGAACTCTATAGTTTTCGTTTTTATCGCCAGGATAAGCTACCTCGACAGATATTCTATCCCAATCACAAACAACAAAGGTGATATCGGATCCCCCTGTTTAACACCACTCCTCCCTTTAAAACAATCTGTGTACGCACCATTCAAAGAGAAACAATAAGTGGTATCCTCAACGCATCGTCTTATCCACTCAATAAACAATCCTGGAAACTTTAGAACTGCCAGCCATTTGAATATAAACTCCCAGCTTATACTGGTGAAAGCCTTCTGTATATCAATTTTTATCATGCAGCTCGGAATATTGTTCGGCTTCTTATATCATGTTAAAAGCTCTTGCTCTAGGAGAATATTATGTGATATCCTCCTCCCTTTCACGAATGCACCTTGGTTTCCATTTATCACTTCAGGGAGTACCTTACTTAACATGTTACTCATGATCTATGTGATGACTTTATATAAAACAGGGCAGCAGGAAATCGGCCTATAGTCCCTAGCTAACTGTGGATTATCAGCTTTTGGTTTTAGTGTTAAAACAGCCTTGCTAAATTCCTGTGGTACTCCATCACCCTGAAAGAAACTCCTAATCCCCTTTTTGATATCATCACCAACAATACTATTCAGAGCTTGAAGAAAAAGCTCGAATATCCATCTACTCCAGGACTTTTGGCATTCTCAATGCTATTCAGAGCTCCCCATATCTCATCATCTGTAATCGGCTTTATCAAGAGTATTTGTTGTTCCAGTGTAAGAAAGTTACCTTCAGCTGCAACTAAATGATCAATTTCACTCTCTGTAATCACTGTCTTTCCCATTCGGTCACCAAAGAACTGCAGTAGATGCTGCTCCACCCCCTCTCTTCCATCCACTCTGTCGCTTCCCACCTTCAGGCTGACTATATGATTTATGTATTGCCTCCTTTTCATGCTTGCATAGAAAATTTTGGTTGGCCTGTCCCACTCCTTTATCCAATTCTCCTTAGACCGCTGCTGTAAGAAACTAAACTCCGCTTCAGCTAGTTCCATAGAATCTCTCTTGCCCTTGGTTCATTTTTTCGCAGCCCTTTATCCAATACATTTGTTTGTAATAGATTGAACTGGTTCTCCCACTTCTCTTTTGCTTCCATGGCTCTTTTCTGAATGTCTGAAAATTCCCTCCTGTTCAATCGTTGAAGTGCTATTTACAGCACCTTAAGAGTTTTAAATAGATCCACGAGAGTACTGTGTTTCCACATCCTCCAATTCTGCTCCACAAAAGCAAGAAAGTCCGGCGAATTCACCCACATATTGAAGAACTTAAAAGGACGTTTAGCACAACACATTCTTGGCTTATCTAGGTGTATAAGTAAAGGTAAATGATCCGATGCATCATTGGGTTTTACCTTACATATCGCTTCCATCCATCTGTCCATCCACATCTCATTCACCATTGCACTGTCGATTCTACTGAAAATTCTGCCTTCTTCCCTTTTATTGTCCCACGTGAAAAAAGGTCCTGTACTTTTCAGCTCATGCAGTTGAATCAAGTTCACCGTGTCTCTAAAATTTTCCACCTCAGCTAGCTGTACATCCTCTCCTCCAGTTCGGTCTCCCAAATTTTGGGGGGAGTTGAAATCCCCCACAAACATCCATGGCATATCCTGGTTATTTGCAGTATCCAGATAACGCAACAAATTCAGCCTGAGTGGTTGTTTGGTCCCTGCTTCTACTTCACTATTATGAGCATAAACAACCGTCAAGTAAAACTCCAGCCCGAGTTCCATTTTTCCGGCAAATGCAGTCAATCCACTGATCTCCAATGCTTATTACCGAAATATCATACAAATCTGGCTTCCAACATAGCCATATTCTTCATGTTTGTGCTATCGGGCAGTTTGTTAGTACCTTCCAACCCAAATCAAGACTTTCCTATCCGTCCACTTCATTTTCTACCTTCACCTTTGTTTCCAGCAAGCCATCAAGGCCTATATTATTTTCAAAACAAAATTGCCGGCATTTTCAAAATTGCTTACTTGGCTGATTTAGACCCCTAACATTCCAGAATAGCATAGTACTATACATCATTAACAATATTATAAAGGGGACCATACCTTGAATGAACTTCAAGGTCTATGTTATCAGCTGCTTCTCTCTCATTGACGCCAACATTTGTAGCCTGTGAAATCTGCAATACCACACTATCATTAAATTCAGCCGGTTGTTTCCCTTCTCTGTGTTGCCTTATTTCTCTACCCGGAACATTCCTAACTTCTGTTTCTCTTGATTGTGCATCCAAAACTGTGTTACTGCTCGTTCCACCACTTTTTGCACCCCTTTCTTTTTCATACCCTGCTTTCTGCTCACAAGCCTAAGCCAAAGCCTGAAAAACATTTTCAGCCAGCAAACAACAATGGTTCTTAACCAAAACAAGCTCCTCCATAGGCCTGGAAAAGAGCCAATTGATGCCTTAAAAACCCCTGGCCCTGATCCAGCTAGGGAAAATTTGGCTCCTGCTGCACCACCTCCTACTAGCTCTACTGCTAAAACCAACCCACTTTCCCAGTTACTGTTTGGTTCAGAGGACCATCCCCCACCCTTTTCTTAATGATGGATACAAACATTCTTGTATGGAATGTTAGAGGTGTAAATAGTAGTGCTAGACAAAAACAAGTTAGACATCAATGCCTTGTACATAATGTTGCTCTTCTTTGTATGGTTGAAACAAAGGTTAAACAGAGAAATGAAACAAAGGTTTGGGATGCACTAGGCCTTGATTGGAAGTTCATTTCTAACAACTCTTGTAATGACTGTGGTAGAATGATTGTGGGCTGGAGGCAGGACTTGTTTGATATCCAAGTGGTTTCTATGGGAGAGCAGTGGATTCATACTACTTGATTTCTAAAGTCTCTTAATCTACCCTGTGCCATTACCATTGTTTATGGGGAAAATCTGGACTCTAAGAGGCCACCCCTATGGAATTCATTAAAACAGCAGGCAATTCAACATCTCCCATGGTTAATAGTGGGTGATTTTAACTTCCCTCTTTCTTTTGAGGATAGACTGGGAGGTGCCCCTGTTCTGGCAGATGAATTTGCAGCTTTCAAGAATGCTTTTGAAGTGTTGGACTTAGCTGAACTAAAGACTTTTGGACCCTATTTCACTTGGAGTAATAGACAAGCATGGATAGAACCCTGGTCAACCAGCAATGGCTAGAAGACCTTAAAGAATCCAAATGCATGGTGCTTCTGGAAGGGCAATCCGATCACAACCCTCTCCTACTTCAACTTTCTGGTCATCAACACAAAATGAGGAAACCATTCAAGTTCTATAACATGTGGAGTCTTTCTCCAAACTTCCTGCCTACAGTAGAAAGTATCTGGAAGCCACATCCAGTTTATTCTCTTACTGATCTATACTATAACCTCTCCTTACTGCAATCCCCATTACAAAGGATCAATAAGACAGAGTTTAGTGAGATTCAGAAAAGAGCTATTGCTATTGCAGATGACTTATCCACAGCCCAGACTGTTGTTCACTCTTATCCCTTGAATGTAACCTTACAGGAGAAGGAGAAGGAGATAAGAACACAGGCCACCTTGATTTATGAGGCAGAGATTCAATTCCTAAAACAAAGAACTAAAAGTACTTGGCTATTGGCAGGTGATAGACCTACAAAAGTCTGCTATGACTTCTTGAAGGCTAGGCAGTTCAAAAACCACATCTTATGTCTCTATGATGGGAATACACTCCTGGAATCTCCAGTTTTGATTGAACAACACCTAGTGGCTTTCTTTTCCTCACAATTTTTTTTGATGTAATATTTTCTTCTATTAAATTGCTCAAAAAAGTTCATACAACTGATTTGGCCATCACTCTAAGCCAAACATTCAACGAATATAAATAACTAACCAAAAGGATTTAAACAACTATTCTACAGCCATATGAAATGCAAGTGGCTATGATCATAACTAGTTCATCAAGATATTGCTAGGATTTTAGAATAACTATAATAAATGCGCTTCCATTCCATCTATCCTTGCATATCTTGCCAAATCCGCATCCACCTTTGGAGCTTTGGTGTCTTCAACGTTCCATTTCTGTCTCCGACTCGTATATGATTAAGGGAAAATCCACCATAACATATCTGTGAATTGACATGTCAAAACACAAGTCTGCCCTGGTTCATTTCCCATAGAAATCAAATAAACCATTATGTAGCCTGATCTGAGTATGCTTATAATCTTCTTCGATCCAGCCGTCAAGTCTTTAGATAGTGTCATGGGCCAAGGTTGGGTAACTGGTTTCACCCAGCAGCCCAACACCTCTGAAATACCAAAGGTAATCAGTACGGTACATACGACATATGTACAAGTTTCATACTAGGGCCATAGTCCCTCATCCAGTCCGTCAAATATTTTCGATAGTGTCTTGGGCCAAGGCTGGGTAACTGGTTTTTATACCAGCAACCCAACACCTCTGAAATACCAAAAGGTAATCAGTGCGGTACCTACGACATATGTACAAGTTTCATACTTGGGGTAAAACCCCTCAACCATTCCATCAAATCAGATAGTGTCATGGGCCAAGGCTGGGTAACTGGTTTTTATACCAGCAGCCCAACACCTCTGAAATTCCAAAAGGTAATCAGTGCGGTACCTACGACATATGTACAAGTTTCATACTAGGGATATATCCCCACAACCAATCTGTCAAGTCTTTAGATAGTGTCACGGGCCAAGGCTCACCAGCCTCCAGCCAATTGGACCCTCTGGTAATAGCTCAAGGAAAAGTACTTACTCAGTCCCATCAACTATCCCTTATCAAGACAGTTTCATCTGCTGAAATTTTTCAGGCTCTAAACAGCATACCAGACAATAAGAGCCGCTATGATGGCTTCTCTAGCCAATTTTTTAAGAAAACTTGGCATATTATTGGCCCTGATTGTGTTGCTGCCATCCAGAACTTCTTTTCAGGAGGGCTTCTACCAGAATAGTTCAACAAGACAGTTATCACTTTGCTGCCAAAACTGGATCATCCTCAGGTAGCATCTGATTACAGGCCTATTTCTTGTTGCTCAGTGCTATATAAAGTGATTGCAAAGGTACTCTGTACTAGGCTGGGAGCAGTTATGCCAGACATCATAGGTCTTAACCAAGGGGCCTTTGTAAAAGGCAGACTGATATCCCGCAATATCCAATTGACCCAGGAGCTACTTCAGACCTACAACTGGAAATTTGCTTGTATGCAAAGCTGTTTTTTCAAAGTGGATATTCAGAAGGCCTTTGATAATTTTGAGTGGACATTCCTCATAGATCTTTTAGTTGCTCTCAAATTCCCCTCAGCCTTTATTACCTAGATCAAAACATGCTTAGAGAGTGCTACTTTTAGCATATCTCTTAATGGGGGCTACACTAAACATGTTGCTGCCAAAAGAGGGGTTAGGCAAGGAGACCCCCTCTCTCCACTTCTCTTTGTTCTCTATGGAGTACTTTACCAGAATGCTGCAACTTGCTTTTAAACAAAAGCTAATAGATTATCATACAAAATGCAAGTATGTACATCTTCACTGCTTGCTTTTTTGCTGATGACCTTTTAATCTCTTGTAAAGCCAACCAGAAATCTATCCATGGGGTGCTGCAGGCTCTTGAATCTTTTAAATCTGTCACTGGCCTATCCATTAATGCAGCTAAGTCTCAAGTCTTCTTCTCCGGGATGGATGATGCTACTGCAGAATCTCTTTTATCCCTAATGCAGATTCAGAGGGGGATCCTACCAGTCACCTATCTTGGTCTACCACTTTCTGGTAAGAGATGGACCATTCTTAATTGCCAGAAGCTGCTGGATAAGCTTAAGAGTAAACTAAGCAAATGGCAGGGAAGAAGCCTATCTTATGCTAGGAAGATGGAGCTTATTAACACAGTCCTTTTTAGCATTACAAGCTACTAGATCAGTGCTTTCCAGCTACCTACTCATGTATACAATGATATTAAAGCCATCTGCAGAAACTATCTTTGGCGGAACCCTGATGGGAAGAGAATTTTCCCAGTGGCTTGGGAAACTCTCTGCCTCACAAAGGCTTATGGTGGAGCAGGACTCAGAGATCCCCACCTTTGGGGCCAAGCTTTACTTTGTAAGCAGCTCTGGTGTATTCAAAATGACCAGAACAACTTATGGGTAAAATAGGTACATGAGTACTATATGAAAGGGAGAACCTTGAGCAAGGCCATAGCACTTTCTCACTGCAGCAATGCTTGGACTGTCCTGGTTGCACTGAAAAATCAGGTTATGGATCTCCTCCCCCTTTGCCTCAATCAGAAAGGGAAATTTCAAGTATCTATGGCATATAATTTGCTTCTTGGGCAAAGAACAACCAAGGCTTTCTCTGCAACTATATGGAGTAGCAAACTTCCACCCCGCCGGTCTGAAGAGTATGAGCCGGGAGTATCGCAGGATGGCCGTGTGGAAACAGCTTTTGAGGGGGCTGAGTCAGAGGAATACCAGGAGGAGCGAGAGAGGCCCGGACCTTCTGGGGAAGGCAATCCCCTGGTCCGGGGGCCAGAGACCCGGGAGGAGGGGCAGCTCCTGACTGGTAATTTTCGGGTGCCCCCCGGAAGAGGAACGGGCGCAGGCCAACACAGAAGAACTAGCAGCGTTGGATTTCATGAGAGCCAACACGGAGCTATACCGCCTGTGGGTACTCTCTACTCGGAACCTTAAGGGAATGGGATTCGCGGGGAATCAATCTGGTCTCCCGTAGGTACTCCGGAGAGAGGTCATTGACTTAGATAGGGTTGCGGAGCCACAGAGGGTACAAGGGCACGTCAGATCCTTAACTGTCCCTCCCTCCTTCCCTCTGAACTTCGGGACTGGAGCGGGAACCGCAACAAGGCAGGAGTCTAGCTTAGCCCCACATGCTCCGCCTTACTACCCTCGCTCTAGCTGGGAGTTAGGGCAAGTCGGGTATGTTCCGCAGTTCGTGTCCGGGGATTTTTTGGGATCTCAGGCCCTTGGGACTTATGGGAACCAGGCTCAGTATCCCTTGCCGATGTATGGGTCTATGGGATTAAACTATGGTTACCCGGAGGGCCAATATAGGGAGGATGACAGGATGCGGGGCTATCAAGTGGCACAACAGGACCCTAACTCTTTAGAAGCGCGGCTGGACAAGCTGGTGGGGAGAAATGGAGCCAGGCCCACCTCCCCGTCGGTGCCTAGAGTACTTGCGTACCCATGGCCTCCGGGTCTCCGGTCCCGGAGGGCATTCCTACGTACAACGAAGAGACAGACCCGGAGGAGTTTGTCATGACTTACCAGACTGTGAAATCTGCAATACCACACTATAATTCGATTCAGCCGGTTGTTTTCCTTCTCCGTGTTGCCTTATTTCTCTACCCGGAACATCCCTAACTTCAGTCTCTCTTGATTGTGCATCCAAAATTGTGCTCCTACTCGTTCCACCACTTTTTGCACCCCTTTCTTTTTCATACCCTGCTTTCTTTTCCTGCTCCTTTTCGGCCCCAAGAACAGCATCTCGGTCTCCCTTTTTCTGTTCTACATTGGTCCCTTTAGTTCCCATTTTATTTCCCTCAATTTTGTCTCTATTCTTCTCAGCCCTTTTTACCCCAACAACCACCCAATCCCCAGTATTTCTGCCATATCGTCGATGAGGAGCAACTATGCTTGGTCCCTTTTCCCTTGGGGCTGATTGAGTTTGGTTCTCCCTTTTGCCTCTATTTGTGCTCAACTGCCTCCTGCCATTCACTCCAGGAGAAAGGGCTTTGGGCTTCCAGACACATTCTTTTGTTTCATGTCCAATCAGCTTGCATTTATTGCACTTTGCTGGCTTCCACTCATACTCCACATCTTGGTGCTGAATGATATTATTCTCATCTTTGTATGGAATTCTTTTTCGAATTACCTTCCCCATGTTCACCTCAACTAGTACCCTTGCAAACTTTGTCTTTTCCATGTGCCATGTCGCCTCATCAATCCGCAAGGGGATTCCGATTACACTTGCCAATCTACATAACAAACTCGGCTCCCAATAGACTGGATCCAATCCAGGAAATTGCACCCATATTGGAATTGTATCTGGCTCATCAAAATCCATTATTTGTTTCCATACCTTTACAAAAACTAGTTTTTTATCAAAGAAAACCATCCCCCTTTCTATCACCTCATCTATGCTTTTCATTAACAAGTTTCACCAGAAAGATCCCTGGCTTTGCCTGCCAAACCTTTTCAACCATACCAAACCATATTCTTCTAAGAAAGCCTTCAAAATATTTTATCGGAGGATGACCACCAATAACCTTGCATACAACCACATTCTTCCATTTTTTCACGCTGTTTTCAACCTCATTCAAAGGAAAAGAAGGCAGAAGCATACCGTCTACAAGTTCAGGTTTATAGTATTTTACCTCTGCCTGGTGGCTTGTGAACAGTTTCGACCAGCTTGCCTTCTCATTTAATGGTGTCTCTAGCTCTTCCCCTCTCTTTAGTATACGTACTTGTGAGTTCTCCCCAACTTTGTTTTTTACAGTGGCAACACCATCACCTTCGGGTTGAGTGATCACAGTCAACAAAACAACATTCTCCAAACCCTTATCTAAAATTGATTTCTCGGCTTGTTCTGAACTCTTCATCTCGGTTTGTAAACCTTGCTCCATTGTCATAGACATATCCTTGCTGCCCTCACTCTCCTCTCTTCCTATTGTTTCCAAGAACCTCGAAATTGGTATGCCGGTTTTTATCATCATCGGCTGCCTACGAACCCCGGCTGCCATCATCGATTTATTGCTGCCCCCTTCGCTTTCCTGATCATATATACTCTCAACCGCCGGCAATGTAGTCCTACTCCCAGATTGAATCGGATTCATCCCATCGTTTTCCTTTTCAAATCCAAACAAGGGTTTTCCTCCATTCTCCATGACTCACGTTCAGCCACATTCAATAGTTCTTCTCCAGCTTTTTCCTTAAGTTTCTGTTCAATCATTCTAAAACCTTCGTAAGCTTTCCCCATATTTTCAAAGAGCTCTTCGACCGACGCTTTTTGAATCCATTTTTTCATCGCCTCACTGTGTGAATTTGACGCTGCCTTTACATCAATATCTCCGATGCTAAGGTTTTTCTTTTCCGCTGCAGCCCGAGGGTTTTTTGCCGCATCTACCATCCCAGCGATAGGGTTCTGCCCGCGAGCCATCCCATCGTTTCCTCTCCGTTCAACATGAAAGTTTAATCCCGAGAATTACCTGGGATTTCCAGTCTCGACAGGGAAGTGGAGAGCTGAAGATTGGGAGAAAATGGTGGAGAAGATTGCAGGACAAATAGGCACTTGGGGTTCCAGGAATATGGCATATGCAGGTAAAGTGCAGCTTATAAACACAATTCTATTGAGTAAAGCTAGTCACTGGGCGAATGTTTTTCAAATACCTGAGAGTGTGCACAAAAAGCCATTGAGACAAAATGCAGAAATTTTCTATGGGGCAGAAAGGAAGAGGAGAAAAGAGTTACACCAGTGTCTTGGAAAATACTTTGTATGCCAAAGAAAAGTGGAGGAGTTGGCCTAAGGGATCCTTCATTCTGGAATAGAGCTTCTCTATGTAAGCTGGTTTGGGATGTATGTCAAAAGAAGGATATATTGTGGCTGAAATGGGTGCAGGCATACTACTTGAAGGATGAAGAGTTTCTTGACTACAGCCTAGAAGGGCACACATATAGTTGGAGTTGGGGCAAGTTGGTGTCACTGAAAGATAAAATTCGTCCATACCTAATGGAATGTGTTGTCATGAAGGGAAATTTCAGCACGAGCAAGGCATATGGATACCTCAAAGGGGCGGGCCAAGAAAGCCATTGGTCAACGAATATATTGTGGAAGTCAGGACTACAGCCTAAACACTCATTCTTTCTATGGATGTTGTTAAAAGGGAGATTATCGACCATAGCGAGACTTCAGTCGAAAGGGATAATACCTCATGTGGCAGATGTTTGTACTCTGTATGGGCAGAATGGAGAAACAATGCAGCACATATTTTGTACATGCCAGTTTACAGTGGAGCTCCAAAAACATTACAGGGTGGAGACTGGCGGAAACTTCAGAGAGTGCTTGAGGAGGATGAGAAGAATGGTAGGATGGAGAAAGAGAATAAGATTCCACCGACTTATCAGCATCTTCTATAATGTATGGAGGGAGAGGAATAACAGAATCTTTGAGGGGAAATTTAGGCAGATGGATGCTCTAAAGGTGATGATTGAAACAGGCTATGACCCCTTTGATTGATGTTGAGGATAGTGTGAATGGATACTAGTATGAAACTTGGTACGTATGTCGTAGGTACCGCACTGATTATCTTTGGTATTTCAGAGGTGTTGGGCTGCTGGTATAAGAACAAGTTACCCAACCTTGGCCCGTGTCACTATCTAAAGACTTGACGGATTGGTTGTGGGATATATCCCTAGTATGAAACTTGTACATATGTCGTAGGTACCGCAGTGATTACCTTTTGGTATTTCAGAGGTGTTGGGCTGCTGGTATAAAAACCAGTTACCCAGCCTTGGCCCATGACACTATCTGATTTGATGGAATGGTTGAGGGGTTTTACCCCAAGTATGAAACTTGTACATATGTCGTAGGTACCGCACTGATTACCTTTAGGTATTTCAGAGGTGTTGGGCTGCTGGTGTAAAAGCCAGTTACCCAACCTTGGCCCATGACACCATCAAAAATATTTGACGGACTGGATGAGGGATTATGGCCCTAGTATGAAACTTGTACATATGTCGTAGGTATCGCACTGATTACCTTAGGTATTTCAGAGGTGTTGGGCTGCTGGGTAAAACCAGTTACCCAACCTTGGCCCATGACACTATCTAAAGACTTGACGGGCTGGATTGAAAAAGATTATAAGCATACTCAGACCAGACTACATATGGCTTATTTGATTTCTATGGGAACTGAACCGGGGTAGACTTGTGTTTTGACATGTCAATTCACAGATTTGCTACGGTGGATTTTCCCTTAATCATATACGAGCTGGAGATAGAAATGGATCGTTGAAGACACCAAAGATCCAAAGGTGGATGCGGATTTAGCAAGATATACAAGGACATATAGAATGGAAGTGCATTCATGATAGTTATTCTAAAAAATCCTAGCAATATCTTGATGAACTAGTTATGATCATAGCCACTTGCATTTCATATGGCTGTAGAATAGTTGTTTTTCCCCTTTTGATTAGTTATTTATATCTGTTGAATGTTTGGCTTAGAGTGATGGCCAAATCAGTTGTATGAACTTTTTGAGCAATTTAATAGAAGAAAATATTACATCAAAAAAACCAACATCAAATACTGATGAACCAAAATAATCGTTTTCTTCATAAACATCAAATTTTGGAGGACCAGAATTGACATCACCGACATCATTATCATGAAGAACTAGCGGTGAATAGTTTTTCTTGAATTTTTCTTGAAAAACTGGTGGATCAATATGCTTGTGATCGGGTTTCTTGGGTATAAAATTTGGACTAGAAGTATCCATGTTATTGCTCTTCAAATCAAGGACTCTTCTTGCCAATTGCGCCATGATGCCACTCTGTGTCATCGCATGACTCACTGCTTTTGTCACTTGTGACACGGCTTGAGACATGGCTTGCGACACTTGCTCATTTATTCGAGCCATCATGTCTTCTTCGTTGTAAATGTCCTCTAGCGTTCGGTCGCTGGCGTTGCGTAGTTTTGGCGGCATCCCTGGAACAAACGCGGCTTAGGTACCAACTGACGTAGCGGAAGCTTTCACGAACAAGGGTTTCTTTCGATATATCTAGATTAACCTGCAAACTCCGTTGATTCTTGGAATACCCGGAAATCGGAAGCAATCTTGATTAGTAGTCAAACTCCGTTGATTCTTGGAATGCCCGGAAATTGAAGAATAAATAAAATTCAACGCATGAATTTTATTAAAATAAACATCTCTCAAAACTCTCAATATCTCATTAATCAAAAACTTAAAACTCATAAAACTATCTATTACAATAAAGGAGGGCTTTATTTATAGCCAAAATTGTAAAGGTAATAATTCCAAAGCATAATTGGAATAGTAAAATAAATAAAGAAAATATGGAAATTATTAACCAAACCCAAACCCCAAATCAATTAGGTTTCGTCTAGGTGTCCATTCTTGGAATATTCCATAACATGCAAGAATGCTTATGCATATTCTTGATCCAGCCTGCATCAGAGTTCCGGTGCCCAACTTCTGGCCAATGCTGCTGCCTGAGAACATGGCCTTCTCAAGGAGGAGGAGAGCATGGTGGACATCGATGCGACAGATGCGAGTAATACACGTGGACGATCTCTAAGCCAACATTTAACAAATGTAAACCGAAAACAAACTATTCTACAGCCACGGAAGATACAGTGGCTATGATCATAACAAGTTCATCAAGATATTGCTAGGATTTTCGTGCTAGAGTTTCATTACATCTGTCCATGCATATCTTGCTAAATTTGCTTCCTCCTTAGAAGTTTTGATGTCTTCAATGTTCCTTTATCTTTTTCCCTGTTCTTATTGGATAGAGGAAAGGTCCTCCGTAGCATATCTGCGAGTTGACATGTCAAGACACAAGTCTGCCCCGGATCAATTCCTACACAGAAATTTGAGCCTGGTTGTGTCTAACCCGTCAAGTCCTTAGATAGTGTCATGGTCCAGGTTGGGTAACTGGTTTTTACACCAACGGCCCAACACCTCTGAAATACCAAAGGTAATCAGTGCGGTACCTTCGACATATGTACAAGTTTCATACTAGGGCCATAATCCCTCATCCAGCCCGTCAAATCTTTAGACAGTGTCATGTGACAAAGCTGGGTAACCGGTTTTACACCAGCAACCCAACACCTCTGAAATACCAAGGGTAATCAGTTTGGTGACTACGACATATGTACAAGTTTCATACTAGGGTCATCCCCTCATCCAGCCCGTTAAATGATTAGATAGTGTCATGGGCCAAGACTGGGTAATTGGTTTTTATACCAGCACCCCGACACCTCTGAAATACCAAAGGTAATCAGTGCGAAACCTACGACATATGTACAAGTTTCATTACTAGGCTATAGAAAGTGTTGTAATGCATGCACAACTTCACTTTTTCCAGCCAATGACATTGTGTACAAAGTTTCATGCTAGGATCTCTTCACTCCATTCTCAACATCAATCAGACGGGTCGTAACCAGTTTCATTTAGCACCTTCAGAGAATCATCTTGCCTAATTTTCCCCTCGAAGATTCTGTTCTTCCTCTCCCGCCATATATTATAGAAAATGCTGATTAGTCGGTGGAATCTTATTCTCCCTTATTCTTCAGTCGAAAGGGATAATAACGCATGTGGCAGATGTTTATACTAAGTGTGGGAAGAATGGAGAAACAGTGCAGCACATATTTTGTACATGCTAGTTTACAGTGGAGCTCCAAAAACATTACAGGGTGGAGACTGGCGGAAACTTAAGAGAGTGCTTGAGGAGGATGAGAAGAATGGTAGGATGGAGAAAGAGAATAAGATTCCACCGACTTATCAGCATCTTCTATAATGTATGGTGGGAGAGGAATAACAGAATGTTTGAGGGGAAATTTAGGCAAGTGGATGCTCTAAAGGTGATGATTGAAACAGGCTATGACCCCTTTGATTGATGTTGAGGATAGTGTGAATGGATCCTAGTATGAAACTTGGTACGTATGTCGTAGGTACCGCACTGATTACCTTTGGTATTTCAAAGATGTTGGGCTGCTAGTGTAAAAACCAGTTACCCAGCCTTGACCCGTGTCACTATTTAAAGACTTGACGGATTGGTTGTTGGGATGTATTCCTAGTATGAAACTTGTACATATGTCGTAGGTGCCGCACTGATTACCTAAGGTATTTCAGAGGTGTTGGGCTGCTGGGTAAAACCTGTAACACAATCTTGGCCCATGACACTATCTAAAGATTTGACGGGCTGGATTGAAGAAGATTATAAGCATACTCAGACCAGACTACATATGGCTTATTTGATTTCTATGGGAACTAAATCGGGGCAGACTTGTGTTTTGACATGTCAATTCACAGATATGCTACGGTGGATTTTCCCTTAATCATATACGAGCTGGAGATAGAAATGGAACGTTGAAGACACCAAAGCTCCAAAGGTGGATGCGGATTTAGCAAGGACAGATAGAATGGAAGTGCATTCATGATAGTTATTCTAAAATCCTAGCAATATCTTAATGAACTAGTTATGATCCCTGCATTTTCTTTGGCATACAAAGTGTCTTCCAAGATACTGGTGTAACTTTTTGCTCCCCTTCGTTTTTGCCCCATAAAAAATCCCTGCATTTTTTTCTCCCCTTCGGTTTTACCTGGCATATCGCCTTCATCCATCTGTCCATCCACTTCTCATTCACCATTGCTCTGTCAATTCTAATGAATACTATTCCTTCTTCCCGCCTGTTGTCCCAAGTGAAAAAGGTCCCGTACTTTTCAACTCATCCCTAAAGGGAACTTGAATAGTTATTCACTCCAAATTGTGTGTGGAATAAATGACGTAGTTTCGTATTCACAGTCAACTTAAATATGGTATTTATTAGATTAAAAATATGGAATAATAAAAAAATATTTATATGGTAATCTTTAAATTGGAAATCGTAATAATATTATATAATCTCAGATGATATATGTATACCCTAAATGTGATATATATATCTATATATAATATTTTGTTGTATCCTTTCATACATGTGAGTTAGATGTATAATAGTATTATTTATTAACTAAAATATAAGATTAGATATTATTAAATATTTTTAGTATATCTCATGTAATATACAGTATACACTCATGTATTTAGATTAATTCCAAAATTAGACATACTTATCCGGATAGCATATCTCCTATAATATGCATTCATGTATTTGCCTAATGTGATTTGATTATATATTACTATACCTAATATAATTATTTTTGGGCTACATTGCGTGATTTGATTATATATGGCTACAATTATTTATCTAATGTGATTATTTTTGGACTATAATGTGACTGCATATTGCGTGCTTTCGATTATATATATTCTATGGTTATGTGGGTATTACTACCCGATGATTTATAAATGTGAAATAGACGTTTAAACGATGCGGAGGTCGAGAGGAGTTCTCTACTAGAGCTCCAAGCCTCCAACGCACCGATCAGGTATTCTATTTAATTACCGCAAACGAGTTTTCTATTGTAATCGATTAAACCTATTCTCTAATCAACTCCAATTGGTTGTTACTTTTAATATCATTTTATATATATATATCTGTTTTTTTTAGGAGTTGAGTTCAAAATCTTGTGGTTGTTGTTGTCTGAGATTGAACTTCTTTATTAATTGCCTTTTCTTTTGTAAAATAAAATAGGATTTTCGACGATGTGCCTACCTTTTGAGAAGATACATAATTAACCTTAAAAGGAAGGTTTGACAATGTTATGGGTTTATGGGTTTGACAGGTTAGGGAGTATGGTATCTCGGGCTGACCGAGAAGCCGCGACGGTGAATGTTGTTGACGATTGACTTGTTGGCTCAACAATGTTAGTGTTCACGTGATCGATGATTCCATGGATAAATATATAAATATCTAATAAATCCATCAAATGATTTAACTACATTTGCATTCAAAAGGATTGATGTCTTTCAAAAAAAAATTGTTGACTAAGTGATATGATTTATTCTTCATCTTTCACAAAAAAATGAATAAAAGACAATGTTAGTGTTCACGTGATCGATTATTCCATGGATAAATACTATAAATCTATTATAGTAGTTTAATTCATTCAATAGATAATATACCATTTCTTTTCTTCTACTAACAATAAAAGAAAAATTCAAACTCCCCTTCAATATTGTTGTATAATTGTGTTTATTATAATTTTTACATTACCACCTACTTAATAGAATTCCCCTTTAAATACACCGCACAACGTGCGGGTGGTGCTTAACTAGAATAGCAACTCCAATTGGTTGTTACTTTTAATATCATATTATATATATATATATATATATATCTGTTTTTTTTAGGAGTTGAGTTCAAAATCTTGTGGTTGTTGTTGTCTGAGATTGAACTGTAATTAATTGACATTGTATGTTAGAGTAATTATACTCAGGGCTGGCCCTGGCCTCTAATTCCCTAGGGTCTCCCATATTTTCTATTAAGGCATACTGTAGAGAGCGAACAGAAATTCCGATGACAGTATGGAAAAGACAAGATTTAAGAGTGAAAGGATTTTGCATAAGGTAAAGAATTAGTATATATGGAAAAGATTAGGATCCATGGGTTGGAGGGATAAGGATGGGCTGATGATGAGGTTAAAAGTGTAATAAATTAGTAATCTACTCGAGATTAGGTAGATAAAATTTTAAAAAATATTATATGGTCCAGCTGAGAAAAGAAAGGACAGATTGAAACTAAGAATCATGGAAATTAATATCCACCAACTTTATTTAAAAACCTAACATATTAATTTGGATATACAAATATTAAACTGTAATATTTATCTTACATTTAGGAAAAGCAATATTTCTACGTTATTTGGTAATTACGGCATATTACTATTAAAATTTTATTTCAAAATTGTTACTAAAAAAATTAAATATATTTTATTGACTAATAATGGTAATCAAATGAGGCGCAGAGCGCCAGAGTACTCACCAAATTGTGTGTGTGGAATAATAAAAACATATTTATATGGTAATCTTTAAATTGGCTATTTGTAATTGACATATTTTGTACCATATTTCACTGTAATAATATTATACCATAAACCACATTGTTTGATAATCAACTCTATAATTGACGAGGAAGCTTATCACCGACCCAGACCTCCTATTATCCGCCACCTCCTCTTGTGCCTCCAAGTTCCGATGATTCTTGATGATTAACTTTGGTTGGTCGCTCTTCTCCAGAGCACATGTGTAATTTCGACTGAATTCTGGAAATTCCGGCATTAGTTCGACGATCCTAAACGATACAAATATCAATGTTGAGAGGGATATCGGTCAATGAGGGATGCTACTACAGGATCAAAGTGTTTCGGGATATAGTCAATGATCCTAAAGCTGGTTTGATGTATACATGCTTATTTTAATGCTTGCAATTGCTTCCATGGACAATCGATTTTTTCAGATTTCAACAAATTCATCTGAACTTGCCATCTAGATCAAAATTTCATGAAACCCATATTACAGCTATAATGTTACAGAAGTATCAACCTCTATTTACTATTTCTTGATGTTTATATCGTTTAAATGAGGTTTAGTATAATTAGGTTTTGTGTTTTGTTAATCGGAAGAGGTAGAGACACCATTAAATGAGAAGGCAAGCTGGTCGAAACTGTTCACAAGCCACCAGGTAGAGGTAAAATACTATAAACCTGAACTTGTAGACGGTATGCTTCTGCCTTCTTTTCCTTTGAATGAGGTTGAAAACAGCGTGAAAAAATGGAAGAATGTGGTTGTATGCAAGGTTATTGGTGGTCATCCTCCGATTAAATATTTTGAAGGCTTTCTTAGAAGAATATGGTTTGGTATGGTTGAAAAGGTTTGGCAGGCAAAGCCAGGGATCTTTCTGGTGAAGCTTGTTAATGAAAAATATAGAGATGAGGTGATAGAAAGGGGGGTGGTTTTCTTTGATAAAAAACCAGTTTTTGTAAAGGTATGGAAACAAATAATGGATTTTGATGAGCCAGATACAATTCCCATATGGGTGCAATATCCTGGATTGGATCCAGTCTATTGGGAGCCGAGTTTGTTATGTAGATTGGCAAGTGTAATTGGAATCCCCTTGCGGATTGATGAGGCCACGTGGCACATGGAAAAGACAAAGTTTGCAAGGGAACTAGTTGAGGTGAACATGGGGAAGGTAATGCAGAAAAGAATTCCATACAAAGATGAGAATAATATCATTCAGCACCAAGATGTGGAGTATGAGTGGAAGCCAGCAAAGTGCAATAAATGCAAGCTGATTGGACATGAAACAAAAGAATGTGTCTGGAAGCCCAAAGCCCTTTCTCCTGGAGTGAATGGCAGGAGGCAGTTGAGCACAAATAGAGGCAAAAGGGAAAACCAAACTCAATCAGCCCCAAGGGAAAAGGGACCAAGCATAGTTGCTCCTCATCGACGATATGACAGAAATACTGGGGATTGGGTGGTTGTTGGGGTAAAAACGGCTGAGAAGAATAGAGACAAAATTGAGGGAAATAAAACGGGAACTAAAGGGACCAATGTAGAACAGAAAAAGGGAGACCGAGATGCTGTTCTTGGGGCCGAAAAGGAGCAGGGTATGAAAAAGAAAGGGGTGCAAAAAGTGGTGGAACGAGTAGGAGCACAGTTTTGGATGCACAATCAAGAGAGACTGAAGCTAGGGATGTTCCGGGTAGAGAAATAAGGCAACACAGAGATGGAAAACAATCGGCTGAATCGAATGATAGTGTGGTATTGCAGATTTCACAGTCTACAAATGTTGGCGTCAATGAGAGAGAAGCAGCTAATAACATAGACCTTGAAGTTCATTCAAGGTATGGTCCCCTTTATAATATTGTTAATGATGCATAGTATTATGCTATTCTGGAATGTTAGGGGTCTAAATCAGCCAAGTAAGCAAAGAAAATGCCGGTAATTTTGTTTTGAAAATAATATAGGCCTTGCTGGCTTGCTGGAAACAAAGGTGAAGGTAGAAAATGAAGTGGACAGATGGGAAAGTCTTGATTTGGGTTGGAAGCTACTAACAAACTGCCCGATAGCACAAACAGGAAGAATATGGCTAAGTTGGAAGCCAGATTTGTATGATATTTCGGTAATAAGCATTGGAGATCAGTGGATTGACTGCATTTGCCGGAAAAAGGAACTTGGGCTGGAGTTTTACTTGACGGTTGTTTATGCTCATAATAGTGAAGTAGAAGCGGGGACCAAACAACCACTCAGGCTGAATTTATGGCGTTATCTGGAGACTGCAAATCACCAGGATATGCCATGGATGGTGGTGGGGGATTTCAACTCCCCCTAAATTTGGGAGACCGATGTACAGCTAGCTGGGGTGGAAAATTTTAGAGACACGGTGAACTTGATTCAACTGCATGAGCTGAAAAGTACAGGACCTTTTTTCACGTGGGACAATAAAAGGGAAGAAGGCAGAATTTTCAGTAGAAACGACAGAGCAATGGTGAATGAGATGTGGATGGACACATGGATGGAAGCGATATGTGAGGTAAAATCCAATGATGCATCGGATCATTTACCTTTACTTATACACCTAGATAACCCAAAAAAGTGTTCTGTTAAACGTCCTTTTAAGTTCTTCAATATGTGGGTGAACTCGCCGGACTTTCTTACTTTAGTGGAGCAGAATTGGAGGATGCGGAAATAGCCATGGAAGAGGGAATTTTCAGACATTCAGAAAAGAGCCATGGAAGCAAAAGAGAAATGGGAGAACCAATTCAATCTATTACAAACAAATGTATTGGATAAAGGGCTGCAAGAAAACGAAGCAAAGGCAAGGAGAGAATCTATGGAACTAGCTGAAGCGGAGTTCAGTTTCTTACAGAAGCGGTCTAAGGAGAAATGGATAAAGGAGGGGGACAGGCCAACCAAAATTTTCTATGCAAGCATGAAAAAGAGGCAATACAGAAATCATATAGTCAGCCTGAAGGTGGGAAACGTCAGAGTGGATGGAAGAGAGGGGGTGGAGCAGCATCTACTGCAGTTCTTTGGTGACTGAATGGGAAAGACAGTGATTACAGAGAGTGAAATTGATCCTTTAGTGGCAGCTGAAGGTTACTTTCTTACAGTGGAGCAACAAATACCCTTGATAAAGCCGATTACAGATGATGAGATATGGAGAGCTCTGAATAGAATTGAGAATGACAAAAGTCCTGGAGTAGATGGATTTTCGAGCTTTTTCTTCAAGAAAGCATGGGGGATTGTTGGTGATGATATCAAAAAGGGGATTAGGAGTTTCTTCCAGGGCGATGAAGTACCACAGGAATTTAGCAGGGCTGTTTTAACACTAATACCGAAAATTGATAATCCGCAGTCAGCTGGGGACTATAGGCCGATTTCCTGCTGCCCTGTTTTATATAAAGTCGTCACAAAGATCATGAGTTGTTGTTAAGTGAGGTACTCCCTGAAGTGATAAATGGAAAACAAGGTGCATTCGTGAAAGGGAGGAGGATATCACATAATATTCTCCTAGCGCAAGAGCTTTTAACAGGTTATAAGAAGCCGAGCAATATTTCGAGCTGCATGATAAAAATTGATATACAGAAGGCTTTCGACAGTATAAGCTGGGAGTTTCTATTCAAATGGCTGGTAGTTCTAAAGTTTCCAGGATTGTTTATTGAGTGGATAAGACGATGCGTTGAGGATACCACTTATTGTTTCTCTTTGAATGGTGCATACACGGATTGTTTTAAAGGGAGGAGTGGTGTTAAACAGGGGGATCCGATATCACCTTTATTGTTTGTAATTGGGATGGAATATCTATCGAGACAGCTTAGCCTGGCCATAAAAACGAAAGCTATAGAGTTCCATCAGAAGAGTTTGAAGGGGGAAATACACAGTTTGATGTTTGTAGATGATCTGTTAATTTTCTGTAGGGCCAGCAAGCACTCAATGGAAGGGGTTAAAGCCGTTTTGGAGGAGTTTAGGAAGGTTTCTGGTCTGAGGATAAATGAAGGAAAATCTGAGGCTTTCTTCTCGACAATGACAGAAACTGAATCAAAGATGTTGGCTGATACTCTGAATATAGTTCAAGGAAGTTTCCCAATGAATTACCTGGGACTTCCAGTCTCGACAGGGAAGTGGAGAGCTGAAGATTGTGAGAAAATGGTGGAAAAGATTGCAGTACAAATAGGCTCTTGGGGTTCCAGGAATATGGCATATGCAGGTAAAGTGCGGCTTATAAACACAATTCTGCTGAGTAAAGCTAGTCACTGGGCAAATGTTTTTCAAATACCTGAGAGTGTGCACAAAGCCATTGAGACAAAATGCAGAAATTTTCTATGGGGCAGAAAGGAAGGGGAGAAAAGAGTTACACCAGTGTCTTGGAAAACACTTTGTATGCCAAAGAAAAGTGGAGGAGTTGGCCTAAGGGATCCTTCATTCTGGAATAGAGCTTCTCTGTGTAAGCTGGTTTGGGATGTATGTCAAAAGAAGGATATATTGTGGCTAAAATGGGTGCAGGCATACTACTTGAAGGATGAAGAATTTCTTGACTACATCCTAGAAGGGCACACATATAGTTGGAGTTGGGGCAAGTTGGTGTCACTGAAAGATGAAATTCGTCCATACCTAATGGAATGTGTTGACATGAAGGGAAATTTCAGTACTAGCAAGGCATATGGATACCTCAAAGGGGCAGGCCAAGAAAACCATTGGTCAACGAAAATATTGTGGAAGTCTGGACTACAGCCTAAACACTCATTCTTTCTATGGATGTTGTTAAAAGGGAGATTATCGACCATAGCGAGACTTCAGTCGAAAGGGATAATACCTCATGTGGCAGATGTTTGTACTCTGTATGGGCAGAATGGAGAAACAATGCAGCACATATTTTGTACATGCCAGTTTACAGTGGAGCTCCAAAAACATTACAGGGTGGAGACTGGCGGAAACTTCAGAGAGTGCTTGAGGAGGATGAGAAGAATGGTAGGATGGAGAAAGAGAATAAGATTCCACCGACTTATCAGCATCTTCTATAATGTATGGAGGGAGAGGAATAACAGAATCTTTGAGGGGAAATTTAGGCAGGTGGATGCTCTAAAGGTGATGATTGAAACAGGCTATGACCCCTTTGATCGATGTTGAGGATAGTGTGAATGGATCCTAGTATGAAACTTGGTGCATATGTCGTAGGTACCGCACTGATTACCTTTGGTAATTCAGAGGTGTTGGGCTGCTGGTGTAAAAACCAGTTACCCAGCCTTGGCCCGTGACACTGTCTAAAGACTTAACGAATTGGTTGTGGGGATATATCCCTAGTATGAAACTTGTACATATGTCGTAGGTACCGCACTGATTACCTTTTGGTATTTCAGAGGTGTTGGGCTGCTGGTATAAAAACCAGTTACCCAGCCTTGGCCCATGACACTATCTGATTTGGTGGAATGGTTGAGGGGTTTTACCCCAAGTATGAAACTTGTACATATGTCGTAGGTACCGCACTGATTACCTTTTGGTATTTCAGAGGTGTTGGGTTGCTGGTATAAAAACCAGTTACCCAGCCTTGGCCCAAGACACTATCAAAAATATTTGACGGACTGGATGAGGGACTATGGCCCTAGTATGATACTTGTACATATGTCGTAGGTACCGCACTGATTACCTTTGGTATTTCAGAGGTGTTGGGCTGCTGGGTGAAACCAGTTACCCAACCTTGGCCCATGACACTATCTAAAGACTTGACGGGCTGGATCGAAGAAGATTATAAGCATACGCAGACCAGACTACATAATGGCTTATTTGATTTCTATGGGAAATGAACCAGGGTAGACTTGTGTTTTGACATGTTAATTCACAGATATGCTATGGTGGATTTTCCCTTAATCATATACGAGTCGGAGACAGAAATGGAACGTTGAAGACACCATAGCTCCAAAGGTGGATGCGGATTTGGCAAGATATGCAAGGACAGATGGAACGGAAGCGCATTCATGATAGTTATTCTAAAATCCTAGCAATATCTTGATGAACTAGTTATGATCATAGCCACTTGCATTTCATATGGATGTAGAATAGTTGTTTTTCTCCTTTTGGTTAGTTATTTATATCCGTTGAATGTTTGGCTTAGAGTGATGGCCAAATCAGTTGTGTGAACTTTTTTTGAGCAATTTAATAGAAGAGAATATTACATAAAAAAAATGATAACCAAAAAGGTATTATGGGTATTTTTCTAATTTTTTGGTCTGGAAGCTAATTATTTCTCTGGCAATAGTCTTAACTTATTCTTAAAGAGAAAGATAAAATCACTTTCACATTTGTATTTAAAAAATAATAATTTTATGTTTTTTTGGTATAAAAATAAAGGACATAAATAGAGTCCTTTCATTATATAAGAAATTTTGTAACTATGTTAATGTATTATTATTATATATTTTATCTATGTTGATTTATATATTTTTTCCAATATGTAAACATTGTACTGGATTTAGATAATTTTTGGTGATTCCTTTCTTTATGATTATTAGCATAAAAAAATTTTGTATTCTAAATTAGGTGAAATTAGATATTTTCTTCCTTTTAAACTATATAAATTATTTGGTAGTATGAAGATTTAGAATACTTGCATATGTGAAGTAAATTGATTGGTAACATCATAAATTAAATACCATGTCATTATTATTTTATTTTTATTATTTTACATTTAACTCATCATTATATATCAGATTATTTTTGATAAAAAAATTTTACATCACTAAATGTTTATTCTTTATTTGAAATTTCTTAACAATCCATAAAATTTGATTTAAAAAAGAATCTTTTTTTTTTACTTATTGTTTGTTAATAAAAATAGGAGAAAAAATACCGCATCTTCTTTAAAATATGCACTCTACCATTTTCACCTGGGGAATCTACATTTTATATTAAGATTATTACAAAAAAAAATTAAAAAAGATAAATTTTAAGAATAAGAAACTAACAATACTAATTATTTTAGCTAAAATATAACTACATTTCTATTTAAACATTTTTACATTTTATACTCCCTCTAATTTTATTTTATTGTAACTTTTCTCTTTTAGTAAATTATATTAATTTCATACATAAAATACTTATCTATCCAATAATTTTATGTGATCAAGTATTACAGTCACTATATTTTAATATATTACATTAATAAGTGATCAATACATCGAACTTTGTGTGGTGGAGCCAAACTATGTCTGTGGAATACACGAATTGACTGAAATATAATCAGTGATATAATCAAATAAGGGGTTTTTAACCTTATAAGTTTGTTCTGTCGTTGCCTATATACAATAAAATATTCACATTAAGATGATCTTGACTATATAATATGATTGCGTAATGTGAAATTTATTATTATTGTTTTGAGTAATTTTAGAATAGTGGTGTTTCATCGAATTTGTTTGAGTAAAAAAAAAAGATTTTAGCGTTCCTAAATTTGCATTTCATACATTTTATTTATTTTTTAACTTCTAGACTAGGTTATGGTTGCATCTATGAATTTCGGTTCTTTCCTTTTAAAATTAATTATTAGCTGAATTAATTAACTCAATTGAGTTTTGTTCGTTTTCATTATAGTGAAAGACTACCATTTATGAACCCGTTAAAATAGTGAAACAGACACATAATTTGACTTTGGGGTATAGAGAGATTAAGAGCTTTAGACAAGGTTATGGGATGTACTTTGATAAAGAAGTTAAAGGAAATTGATTAAATCAGGATTAATTTAGTCACACTAATTTTTTTTAAATACATAAATTTTCACTTTATTTTAATCCAACTCAATTTAGTTCAGCACAAACAAGACCTAACTGTATATTCTTTTTTCTTAAATAACATTATATCAAAATTTATAAAAATTATCATTTACATAATCACGCAATCTAATAATAACCAAAAGTTCAATTAATAAGTACTCAAATTAATAAGTTCAATAAATAAGTCATGTATGGCAGTAACACAATCAGGGCCAATAATATGCCAAGTTTTCTTTTAAAAAATGACTAGAGAAACCATCATAGCCCGGGCTTTTGTTATCTGGTATATTGTTGAGAGCATGAAAAATTTCAGTGGATGTAACAGGCTTGATGAGGGATAACTGATGGGAATGAGTAAGCACTTTGCCTTGAGCTATAACCAGTTGATCCAAGTGACTGGTGGGTGGTGTGCTAGTACCAAACTGAGTAGAAAAGTGATGTGATTTGATCACCCACGAGCCCACCGATGACCTCCGTTGGTTCACCCCGGAATGGATTCCGGGAATGAATTCCGGGAAGACTCTCCGATGATAAAGTCAGTTTCGAACTGCCAGATATAATAATCTAGTCTTAGTTGTGCGTACCTCTTTCTTCTTACTCTGGTCATATTTATAGAGAGTCCCCTGTTTCCTACTTTCTTGGTCCATGTTCCCATGTTCTAATCGTGATCCCTTTGTTATCTCTTTTCCATAGATCATGCGTTAGCCTTGACTAAGTCGATTATAGCCTTCATCTTGGGCCAAGGCTTTCTTAGGCTTTATTATCCATTAGTTCCTTAAATAGGAGTGTATAGACTGGTATGGGTCTGTATGGCCCAGTATATACCATAAGCCCCCCCAGTCGTTATGGTTGATATATATGTCGAGCTGGATATTGGGTTGAGATCGCCTGTAAATGACTGGGCGATTGTTTATTTATAGGCGAACTCTATCATGGTCGGTTAGTTCGTCATGTTATCTTGGCATAATGACTGAACGTATATCCTGTTTGAATTCAAGAATTTTTGAAATTTGAAATTCAAAATTTCTTATCCTGATAAACTAATCGTACTATTTTATTGCTTTAAAATATTGCCGTTCCGGGTTTTATTCCTTTTTTATCTCATTGATTGGTTTTTACTTCCCCTATAAAGGTAACCTCGATTTTCTCACTTATCATTACTTTCTGTCGTTATTATAACTAATAATGACGGTTGGGTTGGATTTCCCATTACCTCATTGAATTTAGCCATCAATATTAATGGTAATTTGGATCTCATTTTTACCTTTACTTTCTTTGTTTTCCAGTTCTCTCGTCTTCCTCGCGAAAAAATAGTTCCAGAGCCTTATCAATCCAAGTAAAACTCTGACCTTATTGCCTCTGTTTTATTTTTGTATATTTTGGGTTTATCTCTTGCTTTCGTAGATTGCCTGTGGTTGTTGTCTTTGGATTAGGAAGGGTTATAGATGGATCTTATCGATAGTGTTAGCGATACCGCCGATCCTTCTATTGACATGAATGATTTTGATGGCTCTGATTATCGATCCCCTCCCATAGATTCTTCCCCTTTGGAATCCTCTAGTGGTGTGGAGGAGGAAGGTGAGACTAGTATCCCAACGGGTTCCCCGGATGTGAGTGGTGGAGAAGAGGACGAGGGGGGTGTTGAGGTTCCTCTGATTCCTATCAAGAGCGTCATAACAGAGCGCATGTATAAGATAGATGTGAGTAAGGTTCCTAGTCTAGAAAGTCGCGAACTTGTGATTCCACCGGCCGGTGAGACTGTAGATAATCCCTCTACTGGGTATTTTTCTATGTATAGGGAATGTTTTAAGTATGATATATATCCTCCATTTCCATCTTGGTTAATAGAAATCTTTAAGGAGTACAACATAGCCTTAGCCCAATTAGCTCCGAAGAGTGTAATGATTCTGTATGCTCTTCATTCTGTGTGTGAGCAGGCTGGTGTGAAATTTAGTTTTGAACTTGTAAAATCCCTGTATTATTTGAAGGTCACTAGGCGTGGTCAACAGAGGTATACCTTTTTTGGGTATTATCCTGAGTTGGCGTTTGTTAAAGAATTTCCCAACAACTTTAAGACTTGTCAGGCTGGTTTTTATTTTATTAAGTATGAGAGTAATGAAATGGAGTTACCCTCTTGGAATAGGGCGTTAGGGGATAGAAAGAATTATGAGGCTTCAGGTTGCCGAGCTAAATTGAGTGATGAAGTATATGCTAAGCTGCTTAACTTCTCTGTCAAGACTAAAAAGGAGGATCCCCTTGTGCCGTAAGTGAAAGTTCCTTATCACACTAAAAAGAGAGTTGCCATTAAGGCGAAAGATTCTTCTCTTAAAGGTTGTTTGATCGTATGTCTGTTACTTACTAATTTTTTGAAATAGTATGTTATGATTACTGAATGTTAGTACTGATATAGTACTTTGGTGGTTTCGTGATTTAATTTTTGTGTTGTGACAGATATGAGGAACCTCGCAAATGCTAGAAACACAAGTATTAGCCCCATCTCCTCCTCCTTCTAAGCCTCATGATCGTGAGAAGCGTAAGGATGGTGTAGATGTCCTTGCCAAGCAACCTAAAAAGGCAAAAACTTCCTCGTCTGGGCTGTCCCTTGGCAATCCTGCTTCAGCAGTGTCATTTGCTGAACAATTGAAGAAGTTGTCCTTTTTTTATGTAATATTTTCTTCTATTAAATTGCTCAAAAAAGTTCATACAACTGATTTGGCCATCACTCTAAGCCAAACATTCAACGGATATAAATAACTAACCAAAAGGAGAAAAAGCAACTATTCTACAACCATATGAAATGCAAGTGGCTATGATCATAACTAGTTCATCAAGATATTGCTAGGATTTTAGAATAAATATAATGAATGCGCTTCCATTCCATTTGTCCTTGCATTTCTTGCCAAATCCGCATCCACCTTTGGAGATGCGGATGCAGGAGGTAATAATTATATGCGCCTAGGAACATTTTTTTTAAATGTAATTAATGATAAGTATAACTATAATTTGTATGTTTCAGATAGAAGATGGCTTTCACATTGTTGGTGGAAAGGGCGCCAACCTAGCTAACTCCCTCGCCACTGCTGAGGCGAAGCATAAGGAGAAGTTATCGTCTCTTGGTGCTGAGCTCCAAAAGAAGGATAAGCTTCTCTTAGAGGCGAATGATCGCAGGGATCGGCTGCGGAAGTATCTGGACAAGCTCAAAGCTGATGGTCCTCTAAATTCGCAGTATCTGCAGGTGTTTATCGATAGGCTAGCCAAAACGCAGTCTTTCTTTGATCTGTTTGCCAATATTCTCGCTGCCGAGAAGGAGATAGGTGCCATTGAGTGCTATCAAGAGCTGAAAGAGGAGCATCCTGATCCTTCTGCGATTGAGTGGCTTAGCGATGAGCAAATTCAGGAAAAGGTGGATGCTGCGAGGGCCAGTGCTAATCAGCTGTTTGACTCCAGGACCCAGAATGGGGGGCATACCTATGGCTTGATCGAGCGTATGAAGAATCGCGATCAGCCAATGACCATCCAGGAGTTGATCGCCTACACCGAAAAAGAGCCTAACCCATTGGGGGATGACACGACCCACTTTTTTGTTGGCGATACTTCAGGTGGAGGAAATTCCCGAGAGCCTACCGTCCTTCCTGTTGTCACTGAGGTGGGTCAGGAGGGTGCTGAAGCTGTGGAGAATGCCGCTCTGGTAAATGCTCAGGAGGCGAATGCTACCCCAGTGGCTGATGTGGTGGCGAATGCTACTTCTGTTGATGCTGAAAAGGCAAATGCTCGTCAGGCCAATGTCACCCCGGTGTCTTCCACTGGGACTCAAGTGGGCGTTTCAGCACGTGAAGAAGCTAACGCCACTCATGATGTTAGTGCCTCTTCTAAGTAGAATGTTAAATTTGCGTTTTGTGCGATTATGAATATTAATACCATTTGGAATCTCATGATAATGTAAGGATTTTATTTATAATTATGTTTATTGTTTTAATTTCTGAAGGCGCAGTTTATTAAGGATTTAGCTTCCCGCTCTGTTGATCTAACAATGATTACGCGGAGTTTGGATCCAAAAGCTTTAATTTAATCGTCTCCCATCGAGATTATGAAGGATCGCATCGAGATGATGTTTCAAGAAGTTGATGTTATTACTCCTTCTACGCTGGTTGGAGCTTCTAAGCCTTCCTCTCCACCCCAAGTGAAAGAGTCTATAGGGGAATCTCCCCAAGGTACCTTGTCGTCATTCGGTCAGGCCCCACCTTTCCAACTAGGCGAAAATGAGACTGGGTATGAATTTCAGGACGTTATCACTAAGTGTATATCAGATGTGGATGCAGTCGCCCTTCATGTATCCACCTTTTTTTTTGATGTAATATTTTCTTCTATTAAATTGCTCAAAAAAGTTCATACAACTGATTTGGCCATCACTCTAAGCCAAACATTCAACGAATATAAATAACTAACCAAAAGGAGAAAAACAACTATTCTACAGCCATATGAAATGCAAGTGGCTATGATCATAACTAGTTCATCAAGATATTGCTAGGATTTTAGAATAACTATAATGAATGCGCTTCCATTCCATCTGTCCTTGCATATCTTGCCAAATCCGCATCCACCTTTGGAGCTTTGGTGTCTTCAACGTTCCATTTCTGTCTCCGTCTCGTATATGATTAAGGGAAAATCCACCATAGCATATCTGTGAATTGACATGTCAAAACACAAGTCTGCCCTGGTTCATTTCCCATAGAAATCAAGTAAGCCATTATGTAGCCTGGCCCGAGTATGCTTATAATCTTCTTCGATCCAGCCGTCAAGTCTTTAGATAGTGTCATGGGCCAAGGTTGGGTAACAGGTTTCACCCACCAGCCTAACACCTCTAAAATACCGAAGGTAATCAGTGCGGTACCTACGACATATGTACAAGTTTCATACTAGGGCCATAGTCCCTCATCCAGTCCGGCAAATATTTTTGATAGTGTCTTGGGCCAAGGCTGGGTAACTGATTTTTATACCAGCAGCCCAATACCTCTGAAATACCAAAGGTAATCAGTGCGGTAACTACGACATATGCACCAAGTTTCATACTTGGGGTAAAACCCCTCAACCATTCCATCAAATCAGATAGTGTCATGGGCCAAGGCTGGGTAACTGGTTTTTATACCAGCAGCCCAACACCTCTGAAATACCAAAGGTAATAAGTGCAGTACCTACGCCATATGCACCAAGTTTCATACTAGGATCCATTCACACTATCCTCAACATCAATCAAAGGGGTCATAGCCTGTTTCAATCATCACCTTTAGAGCATCCACCTGCCTAAATTTCCCCTCAAAGATTATGTTATTCCTCTCCCTCCATAGAAGATGCTGATAAGTCGGTGGAATCTTATTCTCTTTCTCCATCCTACCATTCTTCTCATCCTCCTCAAGCACTCTCTGAAGTTTCCGCCAGTCTCCACCCTGTAATGTTTTTGGAGCTCCACTGTAAACTGGCATGTACAAAATATGTGCTGCATCGTTTCTCCATTCTGTCTTTTTCATTATCTATCTTCACCTTTGTATGATCACCGGTATATTTTAAAACAACATTCTTAAATGTATACTTTTGAAAATATAGATTATACACATAATACACATAGGCATGACAGCTTAAAACTATAATTAGGTTTTGAAAAGTGAGAACTCTCACCTCTCTCAGTTAAACCCCTCCACAACCAGTTCAAGCTCTAGCTAAGCTACTAACTCTTTCCCAAAAGTCTCAGCAACCTGAACCGCCCCGGAAAGCCTCGGCGCTCTCATTCACTTAGTTCACCGGCATCCCCGTCTGGCGACTCCAGGCGGATGAAAGTTCCTGCTTACAGTGATCTATACTCTATCGTGTTCAAGTTTTAATTAAACTAGCAACTAGTTAAAACTTTAAGTGCGGAATTGAAAAAGAACACGAAGTGATCACGCAGTTCAGTGCAAAGCACCTACGTCTGCGGGGCCGTAGCCCGGTGTAAAGATTCTTCACTAATTTATTAAAAATACAGTCTATCGTTTACAAACTAATGGCATTCCTGCTAGCCTATCACACTACTGGTTCGCTCTCTAGTAATTGCTTCTATGATTACTTTTTTTTTTTTTGATGAACATAAATTTCATTTCATCAAGAAGCAATAAAAAGTACATGATTATAGCCTTCACTCCCAGCCTTACAATAAAACTAAACTAAGTGTCTTAACAAAATTAAACACAAGAAAAATTAAAACCCTTTTGAATATCCACTTTTAAAAAACAGCTTTGCATACCAGCATATTTCCAATTGTAAGTCTGAAGTAACTCCTGGGTCTTGTATATTGTGAGATATCAATCTGCCCTTGACAAAGGCCCCTTGATTAAGTCCTATAATGTCAGGAAGAACTGCTCCCAGCCTAGTACAAAGTACCTTTGCAATCACTTTATAAATTACTGAGCAACAAGAATTAGGTCTGTAATCAGAGGCGACCTTAGGATGATCCAGTTTGGGCAACATAGTAATAACTATCTTGTTGAACTGTTCAGGTAGAATTCCCCCTGAAAAAAAAGTCATGTATAGGGCCAATAATATGCCAAGTTTTCTTTAAAAAACTGACTAGAGAAACCATCATAGCCCGGGCTTTTGTTATCTGGTATATTGTTGAGAGCATGAAAATTTTCAGTGGATGTAACAGGCTTAGCTAGGTGAGCTTCTTGAACCTCGAAATTGCCCACTACCTGTCCCACAACAATCTGTGAGTCGCTGAATACCTTGATGCTTCTTATATTCAGTCTGTTGGCGGTTTCGAACTCGGCTATTAGTGCCTCGTATTCTGCCTCATTATTCGATAAATGAAAATCGAATCTTATTGCGTGTTTGTGCTCAAATCCTTCCGGGCTAATGAGTAACAGGCCGGCACCGCAACCGTCCTTGTTTGAATCCACGTATAAGTGCCATGCAATGTATTCTAGCTTGGCTTTGCCTTTATCCAGTTTGTCTTCCGGAGTTAAGGTTCCAGGCGAGGACTCATCGCTACTATCTATTGATATCATTTCCGCTAGGAAATCTGCCAATATTTGCCCTTTGATCGCCTTTCTCGGGCTGAAAGTGATGTCATGCTTGCTTAGCTCGATTGCCCATTTGGTCATTCTCCCTGATAAGTCCGGCCTCATGAGGACTTGTTTGATCGGTTGATCAGTGAGTATGGTGATGTGATGGCTGTGAAAATAATTTCTCAAACGCCTGGTTGCATGTACTAGTGCAGTATGAGTTTTTCTAGCATTGAATAGTTCTCCTCCGCCGGTTGTAGGCTTCTACTGGCATAGTATACGGGATTTTGTATCATATCGTCTATCCTTATGAGTACCGAGCTAACCGCCTTATTTGAAACTGCCAGATATACGAAAAGTGGTTCGCCCTTTACTGGTATTGATAACGAAGGCAATGATGCAATCTCAGATTTGAGTCGTACATACGCTTCCTCACAGTGTTCGTCCCATTTGAACTTCTTGGATTTTTTGAGAATGTTGAAGAAAGGCATGTGTTTGTCTGCGGCTTTCGCCATGAATCTGTTGAGAGCAGCAAGCGATCCGGTCAAGACATGTATGTCCTTGATGGATTTTGGTGTAGATAGCTTTATGATATTTTCGATGTTTTCGATCTTTTCTGGATTTGGGCCAAGTCATTTAGACGAGACTTGATATCCCAGAAATCGCCCTTCGCCCACTCCAACGGTGCATTTCTTTGGGTTCAACTTCATACCTAAACTCTGAAGAGTTTTAAATGTCTCTTCAAGGGCGCTTGGGAAAAGGTCTACGTGTTGGCTTTTAACCACCATGTCATCCACGTATGCTTCCAGGTTTCGCCCAATTTGGTGGGCGAATGCTCTGTTAATGGTTCTTTGGTATGTTGCCCCAGCATTCTTTAGGCCGAAAGGCATTCTGTTATAGCAGAATGACCACATCGTGGTAATGAAAGCAGTTTTCTCTGCGTCTTTTGTGTCCATTAAAATTTGGTGATACCCTTTGTAGGCATCTAAGAATGCCAAGGCTTCATGGCCTGAGATTGATTCTACCAATTTATCAATTTTTGGTAATGGGTAACAATCCTTTGGACAGTACTTGTTTAGGGTCGAATAGTCTACACACATTCACCAGCTCCCATTCGCCTTTTTTACCATGACTGGGTTGGCTAGCCATGTTGGGTACTTCACCTCTCGTAAAAGACCAGCTTCTGTTAGTGCCCGGACTTCGTCTTCTATAGCTTGCTGCCTGTCAGAAGCGACATTTGGGTCCACTCCACCCATATTTATAGGAGTCCAGGCAAAAACATCAGCGTATTGCTGCATGATGAGCTTTATACTCCTTATGATGTTATCCGGTAGGTTGCGACCTATCCTAATTACTGACGACCGATCGTTATCAGTCATTTCATATTCCTCTGTTTCTTCTCCCAGATGGATTTGGGCTTATGAGGAATGTTTCGCCCTGTAGCCACATCATTTACTATCGGGAGATCAGGCTTTTCTATCAACTTGGTAGGTTTCATAGCTATTGCCATGCATTGTCTTGCTGCTTCCTGACTTCCTCTGACAACTGCTATCCCGTTTAGAGTTGGAAACGTCATAACCAGGTGCTAAGGAGACCAAATTGCTTTCGCCGCATTCATCCATGGGCGTCCTATTATTGCGTTAATGGGCTTTGTGCCTCCATTACGACGAAATCACATAGTACATCACTTATCACCCTCTCCCACAGTTACTGGCAGTTGAATTTGTCTTGTTGGCATCTCTGATTTTCGAGTAAATCCGACTAGAGCAGAGGTTGGTTTTTTAAGATCTTCCCTTTTCAGGCCTAATTTATCAAACCAATCTGCGAACAGAATGTCTACCGCGCTTCCATCATCCACGAAGACTCTATGTGCTGTTGAATTCCCTATTTTTGCCACTATCACTAGTGGATCGTTGTGTGGTGATGCGGTTGGGACCGTATCATTTTCATCAAATGTGATGACCTCGCTCATCTTAAACCTTTTTTCAGTTGGTTCTTGTGGTGGTACATATCTCGCCTTCTGCTTCCAAGCGTTGTTTGACATACATTCGGTTGTGCCATGGATAGATAGTATGATTTTTTCAGCCGTTTGATACGATGGTTCCGCCTGAATTACTGCTGCAGTCATTTTGCCCTGGGATTTCGTCTCTTCTCCCGGTTGCGTGATAGCCCTACCACCATAGCTAGAATTTTTCTTGTATTGGAGGAGATTGCCCTGACGTAGATGATCCTCGATCTGCCTCTTAAGGGCCGTGCAGCCTTCTTTGTCATGTCCATGATCCATATGAAAGGAACAGTAGAGCTCCTTCGGTTTTGGATCTCTGAATAGGTCCTTGTTATTCTGCCAAATCTCTTTCCTTGGCTTTGTCAGTGGCGTTTCCTCGAAGGTTTTTTGTCCAAGGCCATCCCTTGTCTTGGGTGTTTGTAGTGGCTGTCCTTCTTGCCTTGTTGTTTGGAATCATTTTCTGATGGCTTTTTCCAGCCTCTCTCATTCTCTATTTTCCTATCGTTCGCCTCTTCAGTGCGAACATGCCTTTCCACTAGTTTTTGTAGGTCACGTTCATTACTAAGCATTTCTTCTCGTATCTTTTTGTAAAAATTGCCCGATTTTAATCCATTCATGAACACCCCCATAAACATTTGATAGGAAAGGTCTTTGACCTGGAGGCTTTCCATCACCATTTTTGAATGATATTCCCCAATGCTATCGCCATTTTGCTTTATGTTAACCAGATCGGCGATTGTGCCCTAGGAACATATCGGATAATTGGGCCCATGACCTGATGCTTTGTTTGGGAAGATTTTCGTACCAGGTGATCGCCGGTCCGGTTAAGAATATCGGGAACGCCTTGCTTATAACGGGCAATGGGGCGTTCCTAAATCTCATGCTCTTTCTATATGAGTGCAAGAAATCTTTTGGGTCTGACGTTCCGTCGTATATCTTGACATGGACAGGCAATTTGAATGTGTCACTCATCGGGTAATCTTGTATTTCCTTGATGAAAGGAGAATAATCGCTCTCGTCTTCCGCAATGATCGACTGTAACTCTTTGCCGTAGACGAGCGCGTCCCTATGCCCGATTAGGATAGATCTCTCTTCTTTTCTTTCGCTGCGTCCGATTAGAATAGAGTGTTCTTCCCTCCTGTCTATATTCACCTTATGACTCCCTTGAAAGGTTTCTGGGCGATCAATTGGAACTGATCTCTCGCCCCTATGATCAGTGTTAGCCTTAGAGTTGTCTTGAGTTCTCCTGGCCCTTTTGAACTGGACGAACAGGGTCTCTTTCTGCGCCTCTAGGAAGGCCTCAAATGCTTCTTTTTCCCTGAGGTGAGCGTGATCCGAGGATTCCGCGTTGTCCTCTGGATGCTCGCCTCCTTGTGACTGATCCCCACAGACGGCTCCAATGATGTGATTTGATCACCCACGAGCCCACCGATTACCTCCGTCGGTTCGCCGGACGTAACCTGCAAAGTCCCGGAATGGATTCCGGGAGGACTCTCCGATGATAAAGTCAGTTTCGAATTGCCAGATATAATAATCTAGTCTTAATTGTGCGTACCACTTTCTTCTTACTCTGGTCATATTTATAGAGAGTCCCTTGTTTCCAACTTTCTTGGTCCATGTTCCCATGTTCTAATCGTGATCCCTTTGTTATCTATTTTCCAGAGATCATGCGTTAGCCTTGACTAAGTCGGTTATACCCTTCATCTTGGGCCAAGGCTTTCTTAGGCTTTATTATCCATTAGTTCCTTAAATAGGAGTGTATAGACTGGTATGGGCCTGTATGGCCCAGTATATACCAAAAGGAATGCCACAAGGTGCTGCTCAACCAAAGATGGAGATTCCAGGAGTGTAGTTCCACTATAAAGACGTAAAATGTGGTTTTTAAACTGCCTAGTATTCAAGAAGTCATAGAAAACTTTTGTAGGTCTATCACTTTGAGCATGTTATGTGTGTAGCTTATGCATGTGTGTACTTACATTTGGTGTGAGTATATGCTTGACTTGGTGCCAAAAAGTTGGCTTTTTTTTGTTTATATATATACAAATGATGATTATATCATCCTTGGAATCATACATAAGCTTTAAAAGAGCCACCATTGATTATATCATGTGCGACCTGATTAATCACTGCTACAGCGGAAGCATAGTTTAATCCCTGGGCACGTACGTACGAACGATGATTAATCCAAGGGCGCACAGATTATTATTGGGTTCTGTACGCAAAGGGTTTACGGCGATCCTGCTCCAAATCGGATTTTGGATTCTGTACGCACGGATCTGTACGCACAGCACAGTGATGGTGGGGACGATCAGATTCAGTACGAACGATCTGTACGCACGGCGATCCTAAACACTATGCTGAGATTCTAAATCCTAACATGTGCTTTTTCGGTTTTTCTTTTTCCACTATTTTTCTTTTTCCACTATTTTTCTGGTTAATTGAATTCGTTTGATTCTGCCGCCATGGACAAGAATAATAGTGGTAAACAAAACGCGGGAAATAAGCCTAAGGATGTGACGAAGATGGTCTTGGGAAGTGATGGACGGAGTTTGTTTGGCGATGATGGTGAGGTTTTGCCGAAACGGCCAACCGCGATTGAAAACCCGGGCACTCTCTCGGGATTAAACTTTCATGTTGAACGGAGAGGAAACAATGGGATGGCTCGTGGGCAAAACCCTATCGCTGGGATGATAGATGCGGCAAAAAACCCTCGGGCTGTAGCGGAAAAGAAAAACCTTAGCATCGGAGATATTGATGTAAAGGCATCGTCAAATTCACACAATGAGGCGATGAAAAAAAGGATTCAAATAGCGTCGGTCGAAGAGCTCTTTGAAAATATGGGGAAAGCTTACGAAGGTTTTAGAATGATTGAACAGAAACTTAAGGAAAAAGCTGGAGAAGAACTATTGAATGTGGCTGAACGTGAGGTTATGGAGAATGGAGGAAAACCCATGTTTGGATTGGAAAAGGAAAAATATGGGATGAATCCGATTCAATCTGGGAGTAGGACTACATTGCCGGCGGTTGAGAGTATATATGATCGGGAAAGCGAAGGGGGCATCAATAAATCGATGATGGCAGCTGGGGTTTGTAGGCAGCCGATGATGATAAAAACCGGCATACCAATTTTGAGGTTCTTGGAAACAATGGGAAGAGAGGAGAGTAAGGGCAGCAAGGATACGTCTAAGACAATGGAGCAAGGTTTACAAACCGAGATGAAGAGTTCAGAACAAGCCGAGAAATCTATTTTAGATAAGGGTTTGAAGAATGTTGTTTTGTCGACTGTGATCACTCAACCCGAAGGTGATGGTGTTGCCACAGTAAAAAACAAAGTTTAAACTTTGGCATTAATTTGTCTTGTACTTCATTTACCTGTAGGGCTAGTGCTTCTTTCATATGTTAGGACACTTAGTTTCTAGGTTCTTTTTGTAAGGCTGGGAGTGAAGGCTGTAATCTTGTACTATACTGATTCTTGATGAAATGAAAATTTATGTTCATAAAAAAAAAAGTAAAAAACAAAGTTGGGGAGAACTCACAAGTACATATACTAAAGAGAGGGGAAGAGCTAGACACACCATTAAATGAGAAGGCAAGCTGGTCGAAACTGTTCACAAGCCACTAGGCAGAGGTAAAATACTATAAACCTGAACTTGTAGACGGTATGCTTCTGCCTTCTTTTCCTTTGAATGAGGTTGAAAACAGCGTGAAAAAAAATGGAAGAATGTGGTTGTATGCAAGGTTATTGGTGGTCATCCTCCGATAAAATATTTTGAAGGCTTTCTTAGAAGAATATGGTTTGGTATGGTTGAAAAGGTTTGGCAGGCAAAGCCAGGGATCTTTCTGGTGAAACTTGTTAATGAAAAACATAGAGATGAGGTGATAGAAAGGGGGATGGTTTTCTTTGATAAAAAACCAGTTTTTGTAAAGGTATGGAAACAAATAATGGATTTTGATGAGCCAGATACAATTCCAATATGGGTGCAATTTCCTGGATTAGATCCAGTCTATTGGGAGCCGAGTTTGTTATGTAGATTGGCAAGTGTAATCGGAATCCCCTTGCGGATTGATGAGGCCACATGGCACATGGAAAAGACAAAGTTTGCAAGGGTACTAGTTGAGGTGAACATGGGGAAGGTAATGCAAAAAAGAATTCCATACAAAGATGATAATAATATCATTTAGCACCAAGATGTGGAGTATGAGTGGAAGCCAGCAAAGTGCAGTAAATGCAAGCTGATTGGACATGAAACAGAAGAATGTGTCTGGAAGCCCAAATCCCTTTCGCCTGGAGTGAATGGCAGGACGCAGTTGAGCACAAATAGAGGCAGAAGGGAGAACCAAACTCAATCAGCCCCAAGGGAAAGGGGACCAAGCATAGTTGCTCCTCATCGACGATATGGCAGAAATACCGGGGATTGGGTGGTTGTTGGGGTAAAAAGGGCAGAGAAGAATGGAGACAAAATTGAGGGAAATAAAACGGGCACTAAAGGGACCAATGTAGAACATAAAAAGGGAGACCGAGAGGCTGTTCTTGGGGCCGAAAAAGAGCAGGAAAAGAAAGCAGGGTATGAAAAAGAAAGTGGTGCAAAAAGTGGTGGAACGACTAAGAGCACAGTTTTGGATGCACAATCAAGAGAGACTGAAGCTAGGGATGTTCCGGGTAGAGAAATAAGGCAACGCAGAGAAGGGAAACAACCGGCTGAATCGAATGATAGTGTGGTATTGCAGATTTCACAGTCTACAAATGTTGGCGTCAATGAGAGAAGCAGCTAATAACATAGATCTTGAAGTTCATTCAAGGTATGGTCCCCTTCATAATATTGTTAATGATGCATAGTACTATGCTATTCTGGAATGTTAGGGGTCTAAATCAGCCAAGTAAGCAGAGAAAATGCCGGCAATTTTGTTTTGAAAATAATATAGGCCTTGCTGGCTTGCTGGAAACAAAGGTAAAGGTAGAAAATGAAGTGGACAGATGGGAAAGTCTTGATTTGGGTTGGAAGCTACTAACAAACTGCCCTATAGCACAAATAGGAAGAATATGGCTATGTTGGAAGCCGGATTTGTATGATATTTCGGTAATAAGCATTGGGGATTAGTGGATTGACTGCAATTGCCGGAAAAAGGAACTCGGGCTGGAGTTTTACTTGACGGTTGTTTATGCTCATAATAGTGAAGTAGAAGCGGGGACCAAACAACCACTCAGGCTGAATTTATGGCGTTATCTGGAAACTGCAAATCACCAATATATGCCATGGATGGTGGTGAGGGATTTCAACTCCCCCCTAAAATTGGGAGACCGAACTGGAGGAGAGGATGTACAGCTAGCTGAGGTGGAAAATTTTAGAGACACGGTGAACTTGATTCAACTGCATGAGCTGAAAAGTACAGGACCTTTTTTCACGTGGAACAATAAAAGGGAAGAAGGCAGAATTTTCAGTAGAATCGACAGAGCAATGGTGAATGAGATGTGGATGGACAGATGGATGGAAGCGATATGTGAGGTAAAACCCAATGATGCATCGGATCATTTACCTTTACTTATACACCTAGATACGCCGAGAAAGTATTCTGCTAAACGTCCTTTTAAGTTCTTCAATATGTGGGTGAACTCGCCGGACTTTCATACTTTAGTGGAGCAGAATTGGAGGATGCGGAAACACAGTACTCTCGTGGATCTATTTAAAACTTTGAAGGTGCTGGAAATATCACTTAAACGATTGAACAAGAGGGAATTTTCAGACATTCAGAAAAGAGCCATGGAAGCAAAAGAGAAGTGGGAGAACCTGTTCAATCTATTACAAACAAATGTATTGGATAAAGGACTGCAAGAAAACGAAGCAAAGGCAAGGAGAGAATCTATGAAACTAGCTGAAGCGGAGTTTAGTTTCTTAAAGGAGGGGGACAGGCCAACCAAAATTTTCTATGCAAGCATGAAAAAGAGGCAATACAGAAATCATATAGTCAGCCTGAAGGTGGGAAACCACAGAGTGGATGGAAGAGAGGGGGTGGAGCAGCATCTACTGCAGTTCTTTTGTAACTGAATGGGAAAGACAGTGATTACAGAGAGTGAAATTGATCCTTTAGTGGCAGCTGAAGGTAACTTTCTTACAGTGGAGCAACAAATACCCTTGATAAAGCCGATTACAGATGATGAGATATGGAGAGCTCTAAATAGCATTGAGAATGACAAAAGTCCTGGAGTTGATGGATTTTCGAGCTTTTTCTTTAAGAAAGCATGGGGGATTGTTCGTGATGATATCAAAAAGGGGATTAGGAGTTTCTTTCAGGGTGATAAAGTACCACAGGAATTTAGCAGGGCTGTTTTAACACTAATACCGAAAGTTGATAATCCGTAGTCAGCTGGGGACTATAGGCCGATTTCCTGCTGCCCTGTTTATATCCCAGAAATCGCCCTTCGCCCACTCCAACGGTGCATTTCTTTGGGTTCAACTTCATACCTAAACTCTGAAGAGTTTTAAATGTCTCTTCAAGGGCGCTTGGGAAAAGGTCTACGTGTTGGCTTTTAACCACCATGTCATCCACGTATGCTTCCAGGTTTCGCCCAATTTGGTGGGCGAATGCTCTGTTAATGGTTCTTTGGTATGTTGCCCCAGCATTCTTTAGGCCGAAAGGCATTCTGTTATAGCAGAATGACCACATCGTGGTAATGAAAGCAGTTTTCTCTGCGTCTTTTGTGTCCATTAAAATTTGGTGATACCCTTTGTAGGCATCTAAGAATGCCAAGGCTTCATGGCCTGAGATTGATTCTACCAATTTATCAATTTTTGGTAATGGGTAACAATCCTTTGGACAGTACTTGTTTAGGGTCGAATAGTCTACACACATTCACCAGCTCCCATTCGCCTTTTTTACCATGACTGGGTTGGCTAGCCATGTTGGGTACTTCACCTCTCGTAAAAGACCAGCTTCTGTTAGTGCCCGGACTTCGTCTTCTATAGCTTGCTGCCTGTCAGAAGCGACATTTGGGTCCACTCCACCCATATTTATAGGAGTCCAGGCAAAAACATCAGCGTATTGCTGCATGATGAGCTTTATACTCCTTATGATGTTATCCGGTAGGTTGCGACCTATCCTAATTACTGACGACCGATCGTTATCAGTCATTTCATATTCCTCTGTTTCTTCTCCCAGATGGATTTGGGCTTATGAGGAATGTTTCGCCCTGTAGCCACATCATTTACTATCGGGAGATCAGGCTTTTCTATCAACTTGGTAGGTTTCATAGCTATTGCCATGCATTGTCTTGCTGCTTCCTGACTTCCTCTGACAACTGCTATCCCGTTTAGAGTTGGAAACGTCATAACCAGGTGCTAAGGAGACCAAATTGCTTTCGCCGCATTCATCCATGGGCGTCCTATTATTGCGTTAATGGGCTTTGTGCCTCCATTACGACGAAATCACATAGTACAGCACTTATCACCCTCTCCCACAGTTACTGGCAGTTGAATTTGTCTTGTTGGCATCTCTGATTTTCGAGTAAATCCGACTAGAGCAGAGGTTGGTTTTTTAAGATCTTCCCTTTTCAGGCCTAATTTATCAAACCAATCTGCGAACAGAATGTCTACCGCGCTTCCATCATCCACGAAGACTCTATGTGCTGTTGAATTCCCTATTTTTGCCACTATCACTAGTGGATCGTTGTGTGGTGATGCGGTTGGGACCGTATCATTTTCATCAAATGTGATGACCTCGCTCATCTTAAACCTTTTTTCAGTTGGTTCTTGTGGTGGTACATATCTCGCCTTCTGCTTCCAAGCGTTGTTTGACATACATTCGGTTGTGCCATGGATAGATAGTATGATTTTTTCAGCCGTTTGATACGATGGTTCCGCCTGAATTACTGCTGCAGTCATTTTGCCCTGGGATTTCGTCTCTTCTCCCGGTTGCGTGATAGCCCTACCACCATAGCTAGAATTTTTCTTGTATTGGAGGAGATTGCCCTGACGTAGATTATCCTCGATCTGCCTCTTAAGGGCCGTGCAGCCTTCTTTGTCATGTCCATGATCCATATGAAAGGAACAGTAGAGCTCCTTCGGTTTTGGATCTCTGAATAGGTCCTTGTTATTCTGCCAAATCTCTTTCCTTGGCTTTGTCAGTGGCGTTTCCTCGAAGGTTTTTTGTCCAAGGCCATCCCTTGTCTTGGGTGTTTGTAGTGGCTGTCCTTCTTGCCTTGTTGTTTGGAATCATTTTCTGATGGCTTTTTCCAGCCTCTCTCATTCTCTATTTTCCTATCGTTCGCCTCTTCAGTGCGAACATGCCTTTCCACTAGTTTTTGTAGGTCACGTTCATTACTAAGCATTTCTTCTCGTATCTTTTTGTAAAAATTGCCCGATTTTAATCCATTCATGAACACCCCCATAAACATTTGATAGGAAAGGTCTTTGACCTGGAGGCTTTCCATCACCATTTTTGAATGATATTCCCCAATGCTATCGCCATTTTGCTTTATGTTAACCAGATCGGCGATTGTGCCCTAGGAACATATCGGATAATTGGGCCCATGACCTGATGCTTTGTTTGGGAAGATTTTCGTACCAGGTGATCGCCGGTCCGGTTAAGAATATCGGGAACGCCTTGCTTATAACGGGCAATGGGGCGTTCCTAAATCTCATGCTCTTTCTATATGAGTGCAAGAAATCTTTTGGGTCTGACGTTCCGTCGTATATCTTGACATGGACAGGCAATTTGAATGTGTCACTCATCGGGTAATCTTGTATTTCCTTGATGAAAGGAGAATAATCGCTCTCGTCTTCCGCAATGATCGACTGTAACTCTTTGCCGTAGACGAGCGCGTCCCTATGCCCGATTAGGATAGATCTCTCTTCTTTTCTTTCGCTGCGTCCGATTAGAATAGAGTGTTCTTCCCTCCTGTCTATATTCACCTTATGACTCCCTTGAAAGGTTTCTGGGCGATCAATTGGAACTGATCTCTCGCCCCTATGATCAGTGTTAGCCTTAGAGTTGTCTTGAGTTCTCCTGGCCCTTTTGAACTGGACGAACAGGGTCTCTTTCTGCGCCTCTAGGAAGGCCTCAAATGCTTCTTTTTCCCTGAGGTGAGCGTGATCCGAGGATTCCGCGTTGTCCTCTGGATGCTCGCCTCCTTGTGACTGATCCCCACAGACGGCTCCAATGATGTGATTTGATCACCCACGAGCCCACCGATTACCTCCGTCGGTTCGCCGGACGTAACCTGCAAAGTCCCGGAATGGATTCCGGGAGGACTCTCCGATGATAAAGTCAGTTTCGAATTGCCAGATATAATAATCTAGTCTTAATTGTGCGTACCACTTTCTTCTTACTCTGGTCATATTTATAGAGAGTCCCTTGTTTCCAACTTTCTTGGTCCATGTTCCCATGTTCTAATCGTGATCCCTTTGTTATCTATTTTCCAGAGATCATGCGTTAGCCTTGACTAAGTCGGTTATACCCTTCATCTTGGGCCAAGGCTTTCTTAGGCTTTATTATCCATTAGTTCCTTAAATAGGAGTGTATAGACTGGTATGGGCCTGTATGGCCCAGTATATACCAAAAGGAATGCCACAAGGTGCTGCTCAACCAAAGATGGAGATTCCAGGAGTGTAGTTCCACTATAAAGACGTAAAATGTGGTTTTTAAACTGCCTAGTATTCAAGAAGTCATAGAAAACTTTTGTAGGTCTATCACTTTGAGCATGTTATGTGTGTAGCTTATGCATGTGTGTACTTACATTTGGTGTGAGTATATGCTTGACTTGGTGCCAAAAAGTTGGCTTTTTTTTGTTTATATATATACAAATGATGATTATATCATCCTTGGAATCATACATAAGCTTTAAAAGAGCCACCATTGATTATATCATGTGCGACCTGATTAATCACTGCTACAGCGGAAGCATAGTTTAATCCCTGGGCACGTACGTACGAACGATGATTAATCCAAGGGCGCACAGATTATTATTGGGTTCTGTACGCAAAGGGTTTACGGCGATCCTGCTCCAAATCGGATTTTGGATTCTGTACGCACGGATCTGTACGCACAGCACAGTGATGGTGGGGACGATCAGATTCAGTACGAACGATCTGTACGCACGGCGATCCTAAACACTATGCTGAGATTCTAAATCCTAACATGTGCTTTTTCGGTTTTTCTTTTTCCACTATTTTTCTTTTTCCACTATTTTTCTGGTTAATTGAATTCGTTTGATTCTGCCGCCATGGACAAGAATAATAGTGGTAAACAAAACGCGGGAAATAAGCCTAAGGATGTGACGAAGATGGTCTTGGGAAGTGATGGACGGAGTTTGTTTGGCGATGATGGTGAGGTTTTGCCGAAACGGAGAGGAAACAATGGGATTGAAAACCCGGGCACTCTCTCGGGATTAAACTTTCATGTTGAACGGAGAGGAAACAATGGGATGGCTCGTGGGCAAAACCCTATCGCTGGGATGATAGATGCGGCAAAAAACCCTCGGGCTGTAGCGGAAAAGAAAAACCTTAGCATCGGAGATATTGATGTAAAGGCATCGTCAAATTCACACAATGAGGCGATGAAAAAAAGGATTCAAATAGCGTCGGTCGAAGAGCTCTTTGAAAATATGGGGAAAGCTTACGAAGGTTTTAGAATGATTGAACAGAAACTTAAGGAAAAAGCTGGAGAAGAACTATTGAATGTGGCTGAACGTGAGGTTATGGAGAATGGAGGAAAACCCATGTTTGGATTGGAAAAGGAAAAATATGGGATGAATCCGATTCAATCTGGGAGTAGGACTACATTGCCGGCGGTTGAGAGTATATATGATCGGGAAAGCGAAGGGGGCATCAATAAATCGATGATGGCAGCTGGGGTTTGTAGGCAGCCGATGATGATAAAAACCGGCATACCAATTTTGAGGTTCTTGGAAACAATGGGAAGAGAGGAGAGTAAGGGCAGCAAGGATACGTCTAAGACAATGGAGCAAGGTTTACAAACCGAGATGAAGAGTTCAGAACAAGCCGAGAAATCTATTTTAGATAAGGGTTTGAAGAATGTTGTTTTGTCGACTGTGATCACTCAACCCGAAGGTGATGGTGTTGCCACAGTAAAAAACAAAGTTTAAACTTTGGCATTAATTTGTCTTGTACTTCATTTACCTGTAGGGCTAGTGCTTCTTTCATATGTTAGGACACTTAGTTTCTAGGTTCTTTTTGTAAGGCTGGGAGTGAAGGCTGTAATCTTGTACTATACTGATTCTTGATGAAATGAAAATTTATGTTCATAAAAAAAAAAGTAAAAAACAAAGTTGGGGAGAACTCACAAGTACATATACTAAAGAGAGGGGAAGAGCTAGACACACCATTAAATGAGAAGGCAAGCTGGTCGAAACTGTTCACAAGCCACTAGGCAGAGGTAAAATACTATAAACCTGAACTTGTAGACGGTATGCTTCTGCCTTCTTTTCCTTTGAATGAGGTTGAAAACAGCGTGAAAAAAAATGGAAGAATGTGGTTGTATGCAAGGTTATTGGTGGTCATCCTCCGATAAAATATTTTGAAGGCTTTCTTAGAAGAATATGGTTTGGTATGGTTGAAAAGGTTTGGCAGGCAAAGCCAGGGATCTTTCTGGTGAAACTTGTTAATGAAAAACATAGAGATGAGGTGATAGAAAGGGGGATGGTTTTCTTTGATAAAAAACCAGTTTTTGTAAAGGTATGGAAACAAATAATGGATTTTGATGAGCCAGATACAATTCCAATATGGGTGCAATTTCCTGGATTAGATCCAGTCTATTGGGAGCCGAGTTTGTTATGTAGATTGGCAAGTGTAATCGGAATCCCCTTGCGGATTGATGAGGCCACATGGCACATGGAAAAGACAAAGTTTGCAAGGGTACTAGTTGAGGTGAACATGGGGAAGGTAATGCAAAAAAGAATTCCATACAAAGATGATAATAATATCATTTAGCACCAAGATGTGGAGTATGAGTGGAAGCCAGCAAAGTGCAGTAAATGCAAGCTGATTGGACATGAAACAGAAGAATGTGTCTGGAAGCCCAAATCCCTTTCGCCTGGAGTGAATGGCAGGACGCAGTTGAGCACAAATAGAGGCAGAAGGGAGAACCAAACTCAATCAGCCCCAAGGGAAAGGGGACCAAGCATAGTTGCTCCTCATCGACGATATGGCAGAAATACCGGGGATTGGGTGGTTGTTGGGGTAAAAAGGGCAGAGAAGAATGGAGACAAAATTGAGGGAAATAAAACGGGCACTAAAGGGACCAATGTAGAACATAAAAAGGGAGACCGAGAGGCTGTTCTTGGGGCCGAAAAAGAGCAGGAAAAGAAAGCAGGGTATGAAAAAGAAAGTGGTGCAAAAAGTGGTGGAACGACTAAGAGCACAGTTTTGGATGCACAATCAAGAGAGACTGAAGCTAGGGATGTTCCGGGTAGAGAAATAAGGCAACGCAGAGAAGGGAAACAACCGGCTGAATCGAATGATAGTGTGGTATTGCAGATTTCACAGTCTACAAATGTTGGCGTCAATGAGAGAAGCAGCTAATAACATAGATCTTGAAGTTCATTCAAGGTATGGTCCCCTTCATAATATTGTTAATGATGCATAGTACTATGCTATTCTGGAATGTTAGGGGTCTAAATCAGCCAAGTAAGCAGAGAAAATGCCGGCAATTTTGTTTTGAAAATAATATAGGCCTTGCTGGCTTGCTGGAAACAAAGGTAAAGGTAGAAAATGAAGTGGACAGATGGGAAAGTCTTGATTTGGGTTGGAAGCTACTAACAAACTGCCCTATAGCACAAATAGGAAGAATATGGCTATGTTGGAAGCCGGATTTGTATGATATTTCGGTAATAAGCATTGGGGATTAGTGGATTGACTGCAATTGCCGGAAAAAGGAACTCGGGCTGGAGTTTTACTTGACGGTTGTTTATGCTCATAATAGTGAAGTAGAAGCGGGGACCAAACAACCACTCAGGCTGAATTTATGGCGTTATCTGGAAACTGCAAATCACCAATATATGCCATGGATGGTGGTGAGGGATTTCAACTCCCCCCTAAAATTGGGAGACCGAACTGGAGGAGAGGATGTACAGCTAGCTGAGGTGGAAAATTTTAGAGACACGGTGAACTTGATTCAACTGCATGAGCTGAAAAGTACAGGACCTTTTTTCACGTGGAACAATAAAAGGGAAGAAGGCAGAATTTTCAGTAGAATCGACAGAGCAATGGTGAATGAGATGTGGATGGACAGATGGATGGAAGCGATATGTGAGGTAAAACCCAATGATGCATCGGATCATTTACCTTTACTTATACACCTAGATACGCCGAGAAAGTATTCTGCTAAACGTCCTTTTAAGTTCTTCAATATGTGGGTGAACTCGCCGGACTTTCATACTTTAGTGGAGCAGAATTGGAGGATGCGGAAACACAGTACTCTCGTGGATCTATTTAAAACTTTGAAGGTGCTGGAAATATCACTTAAACGATTGAACAAGAGGGAATTTTCAGACATTCAGAAAAGAGCCATGGAAGCAAAAGAGAAGTGGGAGAACCTGTTCAATCTATTACAAACAAATGTATTGGATAAAGGGCTGCAAGAAAACGAAGCAAAGGCAAGGAGAGAATCTATGAAACTAGCTGAAGCGGAGTTTAGTTTCTTAAAGGAGGGGGACAGGCCAACCAAAATTTTCTATGCAAGCATGAAAAAGAGGCAATACAGAAATCATATAGTCAGCCTGAAGGTGGGAAACCACAGAGTGGATGGAAGAGAGGGGGTGGAGCAGCATCTACTGCAGTTCTTTTGTAACTGAATGGGAAAGACAGTGATTACAGAGAGTGAAATTGATCCTTTAGTGGCAGCTGAAGGTAACTTTCTTACAGTGGAGCAACAAATACCCTTGATAAAGCCGATTACAGATGATGAGATATGGAGAGCTCTAAATAGCATTGAGAATGACAAAAGTCCTGGAGTTGATGGATTTTCGAGCTTTTTCTTTAAGAAAGCATGGGGGATTGTTCGTGATGATATCAAAAAGGGGATTAGGAGTTTCTTTCAGGGTGATAAAGTACCACAGGAATTTAGCAGGGCTGTTTTAACACTAATACCGAAAGTTGATAATCCGTAGTCAGCTGGGGACTATAGGCCGATTTCCTGCTGCCCTGTTTATATCCCAGAAATCGCCCTTCGCCCACTCCAACGGTGCATTTCTTTGGGTTCAACTTCATACCTAAACTCTGAAGAGTTTTAAATGTCTCTTCAAGGGCGCTTGGGAAAAGGTCTACGTGTTGGCTTTTAACCACCATGTCATCCACGTATGCTTCCAGGTTTCGCCCAATTTGGTGGGCGAATGCTCTGTTAATGGTTCTTTGGTATGTTGCCCCAGCATTCTTTAGGCCGAAAGGCATTCTGTTATAGCAGAATGACCACATCGTGGTAATGAAAGCAGTTTTCTCTGCGTCTTTTGTGTCCATTAAAATTTGGTGATACCCTTTGTAGGCATCTAAGAATGCCAAGGCTTCATGGCCTGAGATTGATTCTACCAATTTATCAATTTTTGGTAATGGGTAACAATCCTTTGGACAGTACTTGTTTAGGGTCGAATAGTCTACACACATTCACCAGCTCCCATTCGCCTTTTTTACCATGACTGGGTTGGCTAGCCATGTTGGGTACTTCACCTCTCGTAAAAGACCAGCTTCTGTTAGTGCCCGGACTTCGTCTTCTATAGCTTGCTGCCTGTCAGAAACGACATTTGGGTCCACTCCACCCATATTTATAGGAGTCCAGGCAAAAACATCAGCGTATTGCTGCATGATGAGCTTTATACTCCTTATGATGTTATCCGGTAGGTTGCGACCTATCCTAATTACTGACGACCGATCGTTATCAGTCATTTCATATTCCTCTGTTTCTTCTCCCAGATGGATTTGGGCTTATGAGGAATGTTTCGCCCTGTAGCCACATCATTTACTATCGGGAGATCAGGCTTTTCTATCAACTTGGTAGGTTTCATAGCTATTGCCATGCATTGTCTTGCTGCTTCCTGACTTCCTCTGACAACTGCTATCCCGTTTAGAGTTGGAAACGTCATAACCAGGTGCTAAGGAGACCAAATTGCTTTCGCCGCATTCATCCATGGGCGTCCTATTATTGCGTTAATGGGCTTTGTGCCTCCATTACGACGAAATCACATAGTACAGCACTTATCACCCTCTCCCACAGTTACTGGCAGTTGAATTTGTCTTGTTGGCATCTCTGATTTTCGAGTAAATCCGACTAGAGCAGAGGTTGGTTTTTTAAGATCTTCCCTTTTCAGGCCTAATTTATCAAACCAATCTGCGAACAGAATGTCTACCGCGCTTCCATCATCCACGAAGACTCTATGTGCTGTTGAATTCCCTATTTTTGCCACTATCACTAGTGGATCGTTGTGTGGTGATGCGGTTGGGACCGTATCATTTTCATCAAATGTGATGACCTCGCTCATCTTAAACCTTTTTTCAGTTGGTTCTTGTGGTGGTACATATCTCGCCTTCTGCTTCCAAGCGTTGTTTGACATACATTCGGTTGTGCCATGGATAGATAGTATGATTTTTTCAGCCGTTTGATACGATGGTTCCGCCTGAATTACTGCTGCAGTCATTTTGCCCTGGGATTTCGTCTCTTCTCCCGGTTGCGTGATAGCCCTACCACCATAGCTAGAATTTTTCTTGTATTGGAGGAGATTGCCCTGACGTAGATTATCCTCGATCTGCCTCTTAAGGGCCGTGCAGCCTTCTTTGTCATGTCCATGATCCATATGAAAGGAACAGTAGAGCTCCTTCGGTTTTGGATCTCTGAATAGGTCCTTGTTATTCTGCCAAATCTCTTTCCTTGGCTTTGTCAGTGGCGTTTCCTCGAAGGTTTTTTGTCCAAGGCCATCCCTTGTCTTGGGTGTTTGTAGTGGCTGTCCTTCTTGCCTTGTTGTTTGGAATCATTTTCTGATGGCTTTTTCCAGCCTCTCTCATTCTCTATTTTCCTATCGTTCGCCTCTTCAGTGCGAACATGCCTTTCCACTAGTTTTTGTAGGTCACGTTCATTACTAAGCATTTCTTCTCGTATCTTTTTGTAAAAATTGCCCGATTTTAATCCATTCATGAACACCCCCATAAACATTTGATAGGAAAGGTCTTTGACCTGGAGGCTTTCCATCACCATTTTTGAATGATATTCCCCAATGCTATCGCCATTTTGCTTTATGTTAACCAGATCGGCGATTGTGCCCTAGGAACATATCGGATAATTGGGCCCATGACCTGATGCTTTGTTTGGGAAGATTTTCGTACCAGGTGATCGCCGGTCCGGTTAAGAATATCGGGAACGCCTTGCTTATAACGGGCAATGGGGCGTTCCTAAATCTCATGCTCTTTCTATATGAGTGCAAGAAATCTTTTGGGTCTGACGTTCCGTCGTATATCTTGACATGGACAGGCAATTTGAATGTGTCACTCATCGGGTAATCTTGTATTTCCTTGATGAAAGGAGAATAATCGCTCTCGTCTTCCGCAATGATCGACTGTAACTCTTTGCCGTAGACGAGCGCGTCCCTATGCCCGATTAGGATAGATCTCTCTTCTTTTCTTTCGCTGCGTCCGATTAGAATAGAGTGTTCTTCCCTCCTGTCTATATTCACCTTATGACTCCCTTGAAAGGTTTCTGGGCGATCAATTGGAACTGATCTCTCGCCCCTATGATCAGTGTTAGCCTTAGAGTTGTCTTGAGTTCTCCTGGCCCTTTTGAACTGGACGAACAGGGTCTCTTTCTGCGCCTCTAGGAAGGCCTCAAATGCTTCTTTTTCCCTGAGGTGAGCGTGATCCGAGGATTCCGCGTTGTCCTCTGGATGCTCGCCTCCTTGTGACTGATCCCCACAGACGGCTCCAATGATGTGATTTGATCACCCACGAGCCCACCGATTACCTCCGTCGGTTCGCCGGACGTAACCTGCAAAGTCCCGGAATGGATTCCGGGAGGACTCTCCGATGATAAAGTCAGTTTCGAATTGCCAGATATAATAATCTAGTCTTAATTGTGCGTACCACTTTCTTCTTACTCTGGTCATATTTATAGAGAGTCCCTTGTTTCCAACTTTCTTGGTCCATGTTCCCATGTTCTAATCGTGATCCCTTTGTTATCTATTTTCCAGAGATCATGCGTTAGCCTTGACTAAGTCGGTTATACCCTTCATCTTGGGCCAAGGCTTTCTTAGGCTTTATTATCCATTAGTTCCTTAAATAGGAGTGTATAGACTGGTATGGGCCTGTATGGCCCAGTATATACCAAAAGGAATGCCACAAGGTGCTGCTCAACCAAAGATGGAGATTCCAGGAGTGTAGTTCCACTATAAAGACGTAAAATGTGGTTTTTAAACTGCCTAGTATTCAAGAAGTCATAGAAAACTTTTGTAGGTCTATCACTTTGAGCATGTTATGTGTGTAGCTTATGCATGTGTGTACTTACATTTGGTGTGAGTATATGCTTGACTTGGTGCCAAAAAGTTGGCTTTTTTTTGTTTATATATATACAAATGATGATTATATCATCCTTGGAATCATACATAAGCTTTAAAAGAGCCACCATTGATTATATCATGTGCGACCTGATTAATCACTGCTACAGCGGAAGCATAGTTTAATCCCTGGGCACGTACGTACGAACGATGATTAATCCAAGGGCGCACAGATTATTATTGGGTTCTGTACGCAAAGGGTTTACGGCGATCCTGCTCCAAATCGGATTTTGGATTCTGTACGCACGGATCTGTACGCACAGCACAGTGATGGTGGGGACGATCAGATTCAGTACGAACGATCTGTACGCACGGCGATCCTAAACACTATGCTGAGATTCTAAATCCTAACATGTGCTTTTTCGGTTTTTCTTTTTCCACTATTTTTCTTTTTCCACTATTTTTCTGGTTAATTGAATTCGTTTGATTCTGCCGCCATGGACAAGAATAATAGTGGTAAACAAAACGCGGGAAATAAGCCTAAGGATGTGACGAAGATGGTCTTGGGAAGTGATGGACGGAGTTTGTTTGGCGATGATGGTGAGGTTTTGCCGAAACGGAGAGGAAACAATGGGATTGAAAACCCGGGCACTCTCTCGGGATTAAACTTTCATGTTGAACGGAGAGGAAACAATGGGATGGCTCGTGGGCAAAACCCTATCGCTGGGATGATAGATGCGGCAAAAAACCCTCGGGCTGTAGCGGAAAAGAAAAACCTTAGCATCGGAGATATTGATGTAAAGGCATCGTCAAATTCACACAATGAGGCGATGAAAAAAAGGATTCAAATAGCGTCGGTCGAAGAGCTCTTTGAAAATATGGGGAAAGCTTACGAAGGTTTTAGAATGATTGAACAGAAACTTAAGGAAAAAGCTGGAGAAGAACTATTGAATGTGGCTGAACGTGAGGTTATGGAGAATGGAGGAAAACCCATGTTTGGATTGGAAAAGGAAAAATATGGGATGAATCCGATTCAATCTGGGAGTAGGACTACATTGCCGGCGGTTGAGAGTATATATGATCGGGAAAGCGAAGGGGGCATCAATAAATCGATGATGGCAGCTGGGGTTTGTAGGCAGCCGATGATGATAAAAACCGGCATACCAATTTTGAGGTTCTTGGAAACAATGGGAAGAGAGGAGAGTAAGGGCAGCAAGGATACGTCTAAGACAATGGAGCAAGGTTTACAAACCGAGATGAAGAGTTCAGAACAAGCCGAGAAATCTATTTTAGATAAGGGTTTGAAGAATGTTGTTTTGTCGACTGTGATCACTCAACCCGAAGGTGATGGTGTTGCCACAGTAAAAAACAAAGTTTAAACTTTGGCATTAATTTGTCTTGTACTTCATTTACCTGTAGGGCTAGTGCTTCTTTCATATGTTAGGACACTTAGTTTCTAGGTTCTTTTTGTAAGGCTGGGAGTGAAGGCTGTAATCTTGTACTATACTGATTCTTGATGAAATGAAAATTTATGTTCATAAAAAAAAAAGTAAAAAACAAAGTTGGGGAGAACTCACAAGTACATATACTAAAGAGAGGGGAAGAGCTAGACACACCATTAAATGAGAAGGCAAGCTGGTCGAAACTGTTCACAAGCCACTAGGCAGAGGTAAAATACTATAAACCTGAACTTGTAGACGGTATGCTTCTGCCTTCTTTTCCTTTGAATGAGGTTGAAAACAGCGTGAAAAAAAATGGAAGAATGTGGTTGTATGCAAGGTTATTGGTGGTCATCCTCCGATAAAATATTTTGAAGGCTTTCTTAGAAGAATATGGTTTGGTATGGTTGAAAAGGTTTGGCAGGCAAAGCCAGGGATCTTTCTGGTGAAACTTGTTAATGAAAAACATAGAGATGAGGTGATAGAAAGGGGGATGGTTTTCTTTGATAAAAAACCAGTTTTTGTAAAGGTATGGAAACAAATAATGGATTTTGATGAGCCAGATACAATTCCAATATGGGTGCAATTTCCTGGATTAGATCCAGTCTATTGGGAGCCGAGTTTGTTATGTAGATTGGCAAGTGTAATCGGAATCCCCTTGCGGATTGATGAGGCCACATGGCACATGGAAAAGACAAAGTTTGCAAGGGTACTAGTTGAGGTGAACATGGGGAAGGTAATGCAAAAAAGAATTCCATACAAAGATGATAATAATATCATTTAGCACCAAGATGTGGAGTATGAGTGGAAGCCAGCAAAGTGCAGTAAATGCAAGCTGATTGGACATGAAACAGAAGAATGTGTCTGGAAGCCCAAATCCCTTTCGCCTGGAGTGAATGGCAGGACGCAGTTGAGCACAAATAGAGGCAGAAGGGAGAACCAAACTCAATCAGCCCCAAGGGAAAGGGGACCAAGCATAGTTGCTCCTCATCGACGATATGGCAGAAATACCGGGGATTGGGTGGTTGTTGGGGTAAAAAGGGCAGAGAAGAATGGAGACAAAATTGAGGGAAATAAAACGGGCACTAAAGGGACCAATGTAGAACATAAAAAGGGAGACCGAGAGGCTGTTCTTGGGGCCGAAAAAGAGCAGGAAAAGAAAGCAGGGTATGAAAAAGAAAGTGGTGCAAAAAGTGGGGGAACGACTAAGAGCACAGTTTTGGATGCACAATCAAGAGAGACTGAAGCTAGGGATGTTCCGGGTAGAGAAATAAGGCAACGCAGAGAAGGGAAACAACCGGCTGAATCGAATGATAGTGTGGTATTGCAGATTTCACAGTCTACAAATGTTGGCGTCAATGAGAGAAGCAGCTAATAACATAGATCTTGAAGTTCATTCAAGGTATGGTCCCCTTCATAATATTGTTAATGATGCATAGTACTATGCTATTCTGGAATGTTAGGGGTCTAAATCAGCCAAGTAAGCAGAGAAAATGCCGGCAATTTTGTTTTGAAAATAATATAGGCCTTGCTGGCTTGCTGGAAACAAAGGTAAAGGTAGAAAATGAAGTGGACAGATGGGAAAGTCTTGATTTGGGTTGGAAGCTACTAACAAACTGCCCTATAGCACAAATAGGAAGAATATGGCTATGTTGGAAGCCGGATTTGTATGATATTTCGGTAATAAGCATTGGGGATTAGTGGATTGACTGCAATTGCCGGAAAAAGGAACTCGGGCTGGAGTTTTACTTGACGGTTGTTTATGCTCATAATAGTGAAGTAGAAGCGGGGACCAAACAACCACTCAGGCTGAATTTATGGCGTTATCTGGAAACTGCAAATCACCAATATATGCCATGGATGGTGGTGAGGGATTTCAACTCCCCCCTAAAATTGGGAGACCGAACTGGAGGAGAGGATGTACAGCTAGCTGAGGTGGAAAATTTTAGAGACACGGTGAACTTGATTCAACTGCATGAGCTGAAAAGTACAGGACCTTTTTTCACGTGGAACAATAAAAGGGAAGAAGGCAGAATTTTCAGTAGAATCGACAGAGCAATGGTGAATGAGATGTGGATGGACAGATGGATGGAAGCGATATGTGAGGTAAAACCCAATGATGCATCGGATCATTTACCTTTACTTATACACCTAGATACGCCGAGAAAGTATTCTGCTAAACGTCCTTTTAAGTTCTTCAATATGTGGGTGAACTCGCCGGACTTTCATACTTTAGTGGAGCAGAATTGGAGGATGCGGAAACACAGTACTCTCGTGGATCTATTTAAAACTTTGAAGGTGCTGGAAATATCACTTAAACGATTGAACAAGAGGGAATTTTCAGACATTCAGAAAAGAGCCATGGAAGCAAAAGAGAAGTGGGAGAACCTGTTCAATCTATTACAAACAAATGTATTGGATAAAGGGCTGCAAGAAAACGAAGCAAAGGCAAGGAGAGAATCTATGAAACTAGCTGAAGCGGAGTTTAGTTTCTTAAAGGAGGGGGACAGGCCAACCAAAATTTTCTATGCAAGCATGAAAAAGAGGCAATACAGAAATCATATAGTCAGCCTGAAGGTGGGAAACCACAGAGTGGATGGAAGAGAGGGGGTGGAGCAGCATCTACTGCAGTTCTTTTGTAACTGAATGGGAAAGACAGTGATTACAGAGAGTGAAATTGATCCTTTAGTGGCAGCTGAAGGTAACTTTCTTACAGTGGAGCAACAAATACCCTTGATAAAGCCGATTACAGATGATGAGATATGGAGAGCTCTAAATAGCATTGAGAATGACAAAAGTCCTGGAGTTGATGGATTTTCGAGCTTTTTCTTTAAGAAAGCATGGGGGATTGTTCGTGATGATATCAAAAAGGGGATTAGGAGTTTCTTTCAGGGTGATAAAGTACCACAGGAATTTAGCAGGGCTGTTTTAACACTAATACCGAAAGTTGATAATCCGTAGTCAGCTGGGGACTATAGGCCGATTTCCTGCTGCCCTGTTTTATATAAAGTCGTCACAAAGATCATGAGTAACAGGTTAAGTGAGGTACTCCCTGAAGTGATAAATGGAAACCAAGGTGCATTTGTGAAAGGGAGGAGGATATCACATAATATTCTCCTAGCGCAAGAGCTTTTAACAGGATATAAGAAGCCGAGCAATATTCCGAGCTGCATGATAAAAATTGATATACAGAAGGCTTTCGACAGTATAAGCTGGGAGTTTCTATTCAAATGGCTGGCAATTCTAAAGTTTCCAGGATTGTTTATTGAGTGGATAAGACGATGCGTTGAGGATACCACTTATTGTTTCTCTTTGAATGGTGCGTACACGGATTGTTTTAAAAGGAGGAGTGGTGTTAAACAGGGGGATCCGATATCACCTTTATTGTTTGTAATTGGGATGGAATATCTATCAAGACAGGTTAGCCTGGCCATAAAAACGAAAGCTATAGAGTTCGAGTTTGAAGGGGGAAATACACAGTTTGATGTTTGCAGATGATCTGTTAATTTTATGTAGGGAAGCGCTCAATGGAAGGGGTTAAAGCCGTTTTGGAGGAGTTTAGGAAGGTTTCTGGCCTTAGGATAAATGAAGGAAAATCTGAGGCTTTCTTCTCGACAATGACAGAAACTGAATCAAAGATGTTGGCTGATACTCTGAATATAGTTCAAGGAAGTTTCCCAATGAATTACCTGGGACTTCCAGTCTCGACAGGGAAGTGGAGAGCTGAAGATTGTGAGAAAATGGTGGAGAAGATTGCAGGACAAATAGGCACTTGGGGTTCCAGGAATATGGCATATGCAGGTAAAGTGCATCTTATAAACACAATTCTGTTGAGTAAAGCTAGTAACTGGGTGAATGTTTTTCAAATACCTGAGAGTGTGCACAAAGCCATTGAGACAAAATGCAGAAATTTTCTGTGGGGCAGAAAAGAAGGGGAGAAAATAGTTACACCAGTGTCTTGGAAAACACTTTGTATGCCAAAGAAAAGTGGAGGAGTTGGCCTAAGGGATCCTTCATTCTGGAATAGAGCTTCTCTGTGTAAGCTGATTTGGGATGTATGTCAAAAGAAGGATATATTGTGGCTGAAATGGATGCAGGCATACTACTTGAAGGATGAAGAGTTTCTTGACTACAGTCTAGAAGGGCACACATATAGTTGGAGTTGGGGCAAGTTGGTGTCACTGAAAGATGAAATTCGTCCATACCTAATGGAATGTGTTGACATGAAGGGAAATTTCAGCACTAGCAAGGCATATGAATACCTCAAAGGGGCATGCCAAGAAAACCATTGGCCAACGAAAATATTGTGGAAGTCATTACTACAGCCTAAACACTCATTCTTTCCATGGATGTTGTTAAAAGGGAGATTATCAACCATAGCGAGACTTCAGTCGAAAGGGATAATACCTCATGTGGCAGATGTTTGTACTCTGTGTGGGCAGAATGGAGAAACGATGCAGCACATATTTTGTACATGCCAGTTTACAGTGGAGCTCCAAAAACATTACAGGGTGGAGACTAGCGGAAACTTCAGAGAGTGCTTGAGGAGGATGAGAAGAATGGTAGGATGGAGAAAGAGAATAAGATTCCACCGACTTATCAGCATCTTCTATAATGTATGGAGGGAGAGGAATAACAGAATCTTTGAGGGGAAATTTAAGCAGGTGGATGCTCTAAAGGTGATGATTGAAATAGGCTATGACCCCTTTGATTGATGTTGATGATAGTGTGAATGGATCCTAGTATGAAACTTGGTGCATATGTTGTAGTTACCGCACTGATTACCTTTGGTATTTCGGAGGTGTTGGGCTGCTGGTGTAAAAACCAGTTACCCATCCTTGGCGCGTGACACTATCTAAAGACTTGACGGATTGGTTGTGGGGATATAACCCTAGTATGAAACTTGTACATATGTCGTAGGTACCGCAGTGATTACCTTTTGGTATTTCAGAGGTGTTGGGCTGCTGGTATAAAAACCAGTTACCCAGCCTTGGCCCATGACACTATCTGATTTGATGGAATGGTTGAGGGGTTTTACCCCAAGTATGAAATTTGTACATATATCGTAGGTACCGCACTGATTACTTTTTGGTATTTCAGAGGTGTTGGGCTGCTGGTATAAAAACCAGTTACCCAGCCTTGGCCCAAGATACTATCAAAAATATTTGACGGACTGCATGAGGGACTATGGCCCTAGTATGAAACTTGTACATATGTCGTAGGTACCGCACTGACTACCTTTGGTATTTCAGAGGTGTTGGGCTGCTGGGTGAAACCAGTTACCCAACCTTGGCCCATGACACTATCTAAAGACTTGACGGCTGGATCGAAGAAGATTATAAGCATACTCAGACCAGGCTACATAATGGCTTATTTGATTTCTATGGGAAATGAACCAGAGCAGACTTGTGTTTTGACATGTCAATTCACAGATATGCTATGGTGGATTTTCCATTATTCATATACAAGCCGGAGACAGAAATGGAACGTTGAAGACACCAAAGCTCCAAAGGTGGATGCGGATTTGGCAAGATATGCAAAGGACAGATGGAATGAAAGCGCATTCATTATAGTTATTCTAAAATCCTAGCAATATCTTGATGAACTAGTTATGATCATAGCCACTTGCATTTCATATGGCTGTAGAATAGTTGTTTTTCTCCTTTTGGTTAGTTATTTATATCCGTTGAATGTTTGGCTTAGAGTGATGGCCAAATCAGTTCTATAAACTTTTTTGAGCAATTTAATAGAAGAAAATATTACATCAAAAAAAAAAAAACTAGTTATGATCACAGCTACTTGTATTTCATATGCCTGTAGAATAGTTGTTTTCTCCTTTTGGTTAGGTATTTATATCTGTTGAATGTTTGGTTTAGAATGATGGCCAAATCAGTTGTATGAACTTTTTGAGCAATTTAATAGAAGAAAATATTACATAAAAAAAAAAGGTCTATCACTAGCCAAGAGCCAAGTACTCTTTGTCCTTTATCTTAAGAATTGTACCTCTGCCTCATAAATCAAGATGACTTGTGTTCTTATCTCCTTCTCCCTCTCCTCTAAAATTACATTCAAGGGATCAGAGTGAACAACAGCATGGGCAATGGATAAGGCTTCTGTAATAGCTAGAGCTCTTTTCTGAATCTCACTAAACTCTATCTTATTGATCCTTTGTAAATGGGATTTCAATAAGGAGAGATTAAAATAAAGATCAGTGAGAGAAGAAACTGGATGAGCCTTCCAAATATTTTCCACTGTAGGAAGGAAATTAGGAGAGAGACTCCACATGTTATAAAATTTGAAAGGCTTTCTCATACTGTGGTGGTGAGCAAAAAGTTGTAGAAGGAGAGGGTTGTGATCAGATTGCCCTTCCTTTAGTACCATGCATTTGGATTCCTTAAGGTCCTCCAACCATTGCTGATTGACTAGGGCTCTATCCAATTTGCTAAAAATTCTCTGTGAGGCTGCTTGTCTATTACTCCAAGTGAAAGAGGAGCCAAAGGTTTTTAGCTCAGCCAAGCCCAACACTTCAAAAGTATCCTTGAAATCAGCAAATTCATCTTCCTGAACAGGAGCACCACCCAGTCTATCATCAAAAGAAAAGGGGGAGTTGAAATCTCCTACAATTAACCATGGGAGGTTTTGAATTGCCTGCTGCTTTAAAGCATCCCCTAGGGGTGTTCGTTTGGAGCACAGATTTTCACCATAAACAAATGTCATGACACATCGCAGATTAAGAGTCTTAAGATAGCAAGTAGCATGAATCCATTGCTCTCCCATAGTAACCACTTGAATATCAAACAAGTCCTGCCTCCATCCCAAATCATCCTACCACAGTCATTACAGGAGTTGTTAGAAAATGAACTTCCAACCAAAGCCTATTGCATCTCAAACCTTTGCTTCATTTCTCTGTTTAATCTTTGTTTCAACCATACAAAGAAGACCAACATTATGTACAAAACATTGATGCCTAACCTGTTTTTGTCTAGCACTGCTATTTACACCTCTAACATTCCATACAAGAATGTTTGTATCCATCATTGAGAAAGTGGTGGGGGGTGGAGCACTTAACCAAACTGCAATTTGTACAGTGGGCTAGGTTTAGCAGTAGAGCTAGTAGAAGGAGTTATAACTGGACAGATTGACCCTAGATGAAGGATCAAAAGGACCAGGGCCGGGGTTGTGTAAAACACCAGTGATAGGCTCTTTTCCAGGTCTATGGAGGGGCTTGGTCTGGTTAGGAACCACTGTAGTTTGTTGTTTTGGCTGAAAAAGATTTGCAGGCTTTTCCTTAGGTTTAGGAGCTGGCTTAGGAGCTGGTTTAGGAGCCTCAGGGTTGGGAGCACTAGGATGCAGCTTTATGCAAGCCTGAGCTGCATGACCCAGCATCCTACAATGAGAACACTGCACTGGAGTCCATTCAAACACCACAACCTGCTTTTGAACTATATCATTCTCATCAATATATTCAAATTGAGAAGGCAAGTCATGTTGTATATCCATTTCAACCTGGGCTCTAGCAAAGGACAATCTATCCAAGGAATGAGTGGATGTATAAACCTTCAATGGTTTTCCTAAAGGACTTATAATCCCACTCAGTATTTCAGGGGTCTAATAAACAGGATTGAGACCAGGTAATTGGATCCATACAGGAACCTTGGTGGGGGGTAACATTATGAAAATCCTTGGTCCAAGGATGAACTAACACAAGCTTATTTTGGAATAATAAAGCACCCATAGCAAGAATTTGTGCACAAGATGAGGGTGCACAAGAATCCTGCTTTGAATTTTACCATGAAAACACCAGGAGATAAGACCCATACCTTTAGTACAGAGAATTGCCACCATACTCTTCTGAACAATCCCTCCATAACATGAAGATGAGGGTGCTTACCAAGAACAGTGCATATCAAAGTACTTTCCCACTGTTGAAAACTGTCCTCCACACAACTTTTGGGTGTTTTCCCCATCCGAACACCATCAATCTCTTCAGGCTTATATAATTGCATTCCAGCCGCCCTATCCTTGAAGATGTCAGCTACCACTGGTTTTGCCTCCCAATCCAGCTTCTTGTGGGCAGGCTTGCAGTGAACAGTGGGTTTGATGGGGGAGCTAGCATCTGGCCGCACAGGTGGGGGAGTGATGAGATCTTGCTCGGCAACCGGTGGGGGTGGTGTTGAGCTGGCCGGATTCGTAGCTTTTTCAAGTTAGGGGGGGGGAGGGCGTGGATTAGAACCATCCTCAGAAATCTGATCTTTCTTTTTCTGATCGTTTTTTCAATTGCGTGCAGTTCCTCTCTCCTCTCCAAAGGGAGCTTCTGGAAAGCATCCCGGATGGCCTGGATCCTCTTCTTCCTAGTCGAGCTTCCCATAGCAAGGAACTAAAAACTGGAGCTAAGAAAAAGGACGGATTTGCAGGTCAAAAATGGCAGCACATTGTGAAGGTGAAAATGCCCACACTAGGAGAGAGAAAACAACTATTCCTTGATGATTACTTTCTTTTCCACGAAGGCGGCGGCAAGATCTCTTTCATCCGAGTTTATACACACGTCCCAAGTGTTTTTGGTGGTTAAAAACCCCGGACTGTGTTGTGTCTTTGCTCGAACAATAAAAAACCTGATTTACAGAATTTTGCTGTGAAGATCGGTGATCGAGTATGCAACAGATATCCTCCTTTCGTAGCACAATGCCATTAGAAAAACTTCCAGTTCCACGATTCTTGATTCCTTCCTCCAATAAACTTCTATTCCAAATCTAAAACCTTGAAGAAAAGGAATCCATGGCTGTATCAACTTCTTGTTTATTGAAAATTCGGCTCCACGAATATTCCCATTCTAACACAGCTGCAAAACACGTTGTAGACATCCATCAGGACTGTAGTTTCCATAGAAAAATAGCATCGAATATTTCCTTGCATCTTTCAAACCATGCGTTGGAATTCAGAAAATATTCTCTTTTTCTGCCAAACAAAGTCATGTTGCAACATGACATTCCACAAAGCATCCAACAAAATCTGGACTTTACACTCTCCCCCTTTGGCAATTTGTGGACCCAACACTTCAAAAATCTCCACTGAACTCAGAAACTCAAAAACAATCATCAACAACACTGAAAAACTCACTTCTGATCAGGACTAACTACAACATGCATTTTTCAGCACAAAATCAAAATGCCAGAAAAATGTAGAATCATCAAAACTACAGTCATCCAGAAATCTAAATAAATGTCTCTTCTAAACAACATCTCCCTTTGGTAAGATATAAACAGCATGTGTTGGAAGCCAGATTCGTATGATATTTCGGTAATAAGCATTGGAGATCAGTGGATTGACTGCATTTGCCGGCAAAAGGAACTCGGGCTAGAGTTTTACTCGACGGTTGTTTATGCTCATAATAGTAAAGTAGAAGCAAGGACCAAACAACCACTTAGGCTGAATTTATGGTGTTATCTGGAAACTGCAAATCACCAGGATATGCCATGGATGGTGGTGGGGGATTTCAACTCCCCCCAAAATTTGGGAGACCGAACTGGGGGAGAGGATGTAGAGCTAGCTGAGGAGAAATTTTTAAGAGACACGGTGAACTTGATTCAACTACATGAGCTGAAAAGTACAGGACCTTTTTTCACGTGGGACAATAAAAGGGGAAGAAGGCAGAATTTTCAGTAGAATCGACAGGGCAATGGTGAATGAGATGTGGATGGACAGATGGATGGAAGCGATATGTGAGGTAAAACCCAATGATACATCTGATCATTTACTATTACTTATACATCTAGGTAAGCCAAGAAAGTGTTCTGCTAAACGTCCTTTTAAGTTCTTCAATATGTGGGTGAACTTGCTTGACTTTCTTACTTTAGTGGAGCAGAATTGGAAGATGCGGAAACAAAGTACTCTCGTGGATCTATTTAAAACTCTGAAGGAACTGGAAATAACATTTAAACGATTGAACAAGAGGGAATTTTCAAACATTCAGAAAAGAGCCATGGAAGCAAAAGAGAAGTGGAGAACCAGTTCAATCTATTACAAACAAATGTATTGGATAAAGGGCTGCAAGAAAACGAAGCAAGGGCAAGGAGAGACTCTATGGAACTAGCTGAAGCGGAATTCAGTTTCTTACTGCAGCGGTCTAAGGAGAAATGGATAAAGGAGGGGGACAGGCCAACCAAAATATTCTATGCAAGCATGAAAAAGAGGCAATAAATACCCTTGATAAAGTCGATTACAGTGGAGCAACAAATACCCTTGATAAAACCGATTACAGATGATCAGATATGGAGAGCTCTGAATAGCATTGAGAATGACAGCCGGGGTTCGTAGGCAGCCGATGATGATAAAAAATGGCATACCAATTTCGAGGTTATTGGAAACAATGGGAAGAGAGGAGAGTGAGGGCAGCAAGGATACGTCTAAGACAATGGAGCAAGGTTTACAAACCGAGAAATCAATTTTAGATAAGTGTTTGGAGAATGTTGTTGTGTCGACTGTGATCACTCAACCCGAAGGTGATGGTGTTGCCACTGTAAAAAACAAAGTTGGGAAGAACTCACAAGTACGTATACTAAACAGAGGGGAAGAGCTAGAGACACCATTAACTGAGAAGGCAAGCTGGTCGAAACTGTTCACAAGCCACCAAGCAGAGGTAAAATACTATAAACCTGAACTTGTAGACGGTATGCTTCTGCCTTCTTTTCCTTTGAATGAGGTTGAAAACAGCGTGAAAAAAATGGAAGAATGTGGTTGTATGCAAGGTTATTGGTGGTCATCCTCCGATAAAATATTTTGAAGGCTTTCTTAGAAGAATATGGTTTGGTATGGTTGAAAAGGTTTGGCAGGAAAAGCCAGGGATCTTTCTGGTGAAGCTTGTTAATGAAAAACATAGAGATGAGGTGATCGAAAGGGGGATGGTTTTCTTTGATAAAAAACTAGTTTTTGTAAAGGTATGGAAACAAATAATGGATTTTGATGAGCCAGATACAATTCCAATATGGGTGCAATTTCCTGGATTGGATCCAGTCTATTGGGAGCCGAGTTTGTTATGTAGATTGGCAACTGTAATCGGAATCCCCTTGCGGATTGATGAGGCCACATGGCACATGGAAAAGACAAAGTTTGCAAGGTTACTAGTTGAGGTGAACATGGGGAAGATAATTCGAAAAAGAATTCCATACAAAGATGAGAATAATATCATTCAGCACCAAGATGTTGAGTATGAGTGGAAGCCAGCAAAGTGCAGTAAATGCAAGCTGATTGGACATGAAACAGAAGAATGTGTCTGGAAGCACAAATCCCTTTCGCCTGGAGTGAATGGCAGGACGCAGTTGAGCACAAATAGAGGCAAAAGGGAGAACCAAACTCAATCAGCCCCAAGGGAAAGGGGACCAAGCATAGTTACTCCTTATCAACGATATGGCAGAAATACGGGGGATTGGGTGGTTGTTGGGGGTAAAAAGGGCAGAGAAGAATGGAGACAAAATTGAGGGAAATAAAACGGGCACTAAAGGGAGACCGAGAGGCTGTTCTTGGGACCGAAAAAGAGCAGGAAAAGAAGGTAGGTTATAAAAAGAAAGGGGTGCAAAAAGTGGTGGAACGACTAGGAGCACAGTTTTGGATGCACAATCAAGAGAGACTGAAGCTAGGGATGTTCCGGGTAGAGAAATAAGGCAACACAGAGAAGGGAAACAACCGGCTGAATCGAATGATAGTGTGGTATTGCAGATTTCACAGTCTACAAATGTTGGCGTAAATGAGAGAGAAGCAGCTAATAACACAGATCTTGAAGTTCATTCAAGGTATGGTCCCCTTTATAATATTGTTAATGATGCATAGTACTATGCTATTCTGGAATGTTAGGGGTCTAAATCAGCCAAGTAAGCAGAGAAAATGCCGGCAATTTTGTTTTGAAAATAATATAGGCCTTGCTGGCTTGCTGGAAACAAAGGTGAAGGTAGAAAATGAAGTGGAATGATGGGAAAGTCTTGATTCGGCTACTAACAAACTGCCCTATAGCACAAACAGGAAGAATATGGCTATGTTGGAAGCCGGATTTGTATGATATTTTGGTAATAAGCATTGGGGATCAGTGGATTGACTGCATTTGCCGGAAAAGGAACTCGGGCTGGAGTTTTACTCGACGGTTGTTTATGCTCATAATAGTGAAGTAGAAGCGGGGACCAAACAACCACTTAGGCTGAATTTATGGCGTTATCTGGAAACTGCAAATCACCAGGATATGCCATGGATGGTGGTGGGGGATTTCAACTCCCCCCAAAATTTGGGAGACCGAACTGGGGGAGAGGATGTAGAGCTAGCTGAGGAGAAATTTTTAAGAGACACGGTGAACTTGATTCAACTACATGAGCTGAAAAGTACAGGACCTTTTTTCACGTGGGACAATAAAAGGGGAAGAAGGCAGAATTTTCAGTAGAATCGACAGGGCAATGGTGAATGAGATGTGGATGGACAGATGGATGGAAGCGATATGTGAGGTAAAACCCAATGATACATCTGATCATTTACTATTACTTATACATCTAGGTAAGCCAAGAAAGTGTTCTGCTAAACGTCCTTTTAAGTTCTTCAATATGTGGGTGAACTTGCTTGACTTTCTTACTTTAGTGGAGCAGAATTGGAAGATGCGGAAACAAAGTACTCTCGTGGATCTATTTAAAACTCTGAAGGAACTGGAAATAACATTTAAACGATTGAACAAGAGGGAATTTTCAAACATTCAGAAAAGAGCCATGGAAGCAAAAGAGAAGTGGAGAACCAGTTCAATCTATTACAAACAAATGTATTGGATAAAGGGCTGCAAGAAAACGAAGCAAGGGCAAGGAGAGACTCTATGGAACTAGCTGAAGCGGAATTCAGTTTCTTACTGCAGCGGTCTAAGGAGAAATGGATAAAGGAGGGGGACAGGCCAACCAAAATATTCTATGCAAGCATGAAAAAGAGGCAATAAATACCCTTGATAAAGTCGATTACAGTGGAGCAACAAATACCCTTGATAAAACCGATTACAGATGATCAGATATGGAGAGCTCTGAATAGCATTGAGAATGACAGCCGGGGTTCGTAGGCAGCCGATGATGATAAAAAATGGCATACCAATTTCGAGGTTATTGGAAACAATGGGAAGAGAGGAGAGTGAGGGCAGCAAGGATACGTCTAAGACAATGGAGCAAGGTTTACAAACCGAGAAATCAATTTTAGATAAGTGTTTGGAGAATGTTGTTGTGTCGACTGTGATCACTCAACCCGAAGGTGATGGTGTTGCCACTGTAAAAAACAAAGTTGGGAAGAACTCACAAGTACGTATACTAAACAGAGGGGAAGAGCTAGAGACACCATTAACTGAGAAGGCAAGCTGGTCGAAACTGTTCACAAGCCACCAAGCAGAGGTAAAATACTATAAACCTGAACTTGTAGACGGTATGCTTCTGCCTTCTTTTCCTTTGAATGAGGTTGAAAACAGCGTGAAAAAAATGGAAGAATGTGGTTGTATGCAAGGTTATTGGTGGTCATCCTCCGATAAAATATTTTGAAGGCTTTCTTAGAAGAATATGGTTTGGTATGGTTGAAAAGGTTTGGCAGGAAAAGCCAGGGATCTTTCTGGTGAAGCTTGTTAATGAAAAACATAGAGATGAGGTGATCGAAAGGGGGATGGTTTTCTTTGATAAAAAACTAGTTTTTGTAAAGGTATGGAAACAAATAATGGATTTTGATGAGCCAGATACAATTCCAATATGGGTGCAATTTCCTGGATTGGATCCAGTCTATTGGGAGCCGAGTTTGTTATGTAGATTGGCAACTGTAATCGGAATCCCCTTGCGGATTGATGAGGCCACATGGCACATGGAAAAGACAAAGTTTGCAAGGTTACTAGTTGAGGTGAACATGGGGAAGATAATTCGAAAAAGAATTCCATACAAAGATGAGAATAATATCATTCAGCACCAAGATGTTGAGTATGAGTGGAAGCCAGCAAAGTGCAGTAAATGCAAGCTGATTGGACATGAAACAGAAGAATGTGTCTGGAAGCACAAATCCCTTTCGCCTGGAGTGAATGGCAGGACGCAGTTGAGCACAAATAGAGGCAAAAGGGAGAACCAAACTCAATCAGCCCCAAGGGAAAGGGGACCAAGCATAGTTACTCCTTATCAACGATATGGCAGAAATACGGGGGATTGGGTGGTTGTTGGGGGTAAAAAGGGCAGAGAAGAATGGAGACAAAATTGAGGGAAATAAAACGGGCACTAAAGGGAGACCGAGAGGCTGTTCTTGGGACCGAAAAAGAGCAGGAAAAGAAGGTAGGTTATAAAAAGAAAGGGGTGCAAAAAGTGGTGGAACGACTAGGAGCACAGTTTTGGATGCACAATCAAGAGAGACTGAAGCTAGGGATGTTCCGGGTAGAGAAATAAGGCAACACAGAGAAGGGAAACAACCGGCTGAATCGAATGATAGTGTGGTATTGCAGATTTCACAGTCTACAAATGTTGGCGTAAATGAGAGAGAAGCAGCTAATAACACAGATCTTGAAGTTCATTCAAGGTATGGTCCCCTTTATAATATTGTTAATGATGCATAGTACTATGCTATTCTGGAATGTTAGGGGTCTAAATCAGCCAAGTAAGCAGAGAAAATGCCGGCAATTTTGTTTTGAAAATAATATAGGCCTTGCTGGCTTGCTGGAAACAAAGGTGAAGGTAGAAAATGAAGTGGACTGATGGGAAAGTCTTGATTCGGCTACTAACAAACTGCCCTATAGCACAAACAGGAAGAATATGGCTATGTTGGAAGCCGGATTTGTATGATATTTTGGTAATAAGCATTGGGGATCAGTGGATTGACTGCATTTGCCGGAAAAGGAACTCGGGCTGGAGTTTTACTCGACGGTTGTTTATGCTCATAATAGTGAAGTAGAAGCGGGGACCAAACAACCACTTAGGCTGAATTTATGGCGTTATCTGGAAACTGCAAATCACCAAGATATGCCATGGATGGTGGTGGGGGATTTCAACTCCCTCCTAAATTTGGGAGACCGAACTGGAGGAGAGGATGTACAGCTAGCTGAGGTGGAATATTTTAGAGACACGGTGAACTTGATTCAACTGCATGAGCTGAAAATTACAGGACCTTTTTTCACGTGGGACAATAAAAGGGAAGAAGGCAGAATTTTCAGTAGAATCGACAGAGCAATGGTGAATGAGACGTGGATGGACAGATGGATGGAAGCGATATGTGAGGTAAAATCCAATGATGCATCGGATCATTTACCTTTACTTATACACCTAGATAAGCCAAAAAAGTATTCTGCTAAACGTCCTTTTAAGTTCTTCAATATGTGGGTGAACTCGCCGGACTTTCTTACTTTAGTAGAGCAGAATTGGAGGATGCGGAAACACAGTACTCTCGTGGATCTATTTAAAACTTTGAAGGTGCTGGAAATAGCACTTCAACGATTGAACAAGAGAGAATTTTCAGACATTCAGAAAAGAGCCATGGAAGCAAAAGAGAAGTGGGAGAAGTGGAAACCAAGGTGCATTTGTGAAAGGGAGGAGAATATCACATAATATTCTCCTAGCGCAAGAGCTTTTAACTGGATATAAGAAACCGAGCAATATTCCGAGCTGCATGATAAAAATTGATATACAGAAGGCTTTCGACAGTATAAGCTGGGAGTTTCTATTCAAATGGCTGGCAGTTCTAAAGTTTCCAGGATTGTTTATTGAGTGGATAAGACGATGCGTTGAGGATACCACTTATTGCTTCTCTTTGAATGGTGCGTACACGGATTGTTTTAAAGGGAGGAGTGGTGTTAAACAGGGGGATCCGATATCACCTTTATTGTTTGTAATTGGGATGGAATATCTATCGAGACAGCTTAGCCTGGCCATAAAAACGAAAGCTATAGAGTTCCATCAGAGGAGTTTGAAGGGGGAAATACACAGTTTGATGTTTGCAGATGATCTGTTAATTTTCTGTAGGGCGAGCAAGCACTCAATGGAAGGGGTTAAAGCCGTTTTGGAGGAGTTTAGGAAGGTTTCTGGCCTGAGGATAAATGAAGGAAAATCTGAGGCTTTCTTCTCGACATTGACAGAAACTGAATCAATGATGTTGGCTAATACTCTGAATATAGTTCAAGAAAGTTTCCCAATGCAGGTAAAGTGCAGTTTATAAACACAATTCTGCTGAGTAAAGTTAGTCACTGGGCAAATGTTTTTCAAATACCTGAGAGTGTGCACAAAGCCATTGAGACAAAATGCTGAAATTTTCTGTGGGGAAGAAAGGAAGGGGAGAAAAGAGTTACACCAGTGTCTTGGAAAACACTTTCTATACCAAAGAAAAGTGGAGGAGTTGGCCTAAGGGATCCTTCATTCTGGAATAGAGCTTCTCTATGTAAGCTGGTTTGGGATGTATGTCAAAAGAAGGACATATTGTGGCTGAAATAGGTGCAGGCATACTACTTGAAGGATGAAGAGTTTCTTGACTACAGCGAGACTTCAGTCGAAAGGGATAATTCCTCATGTGGCAGATGTTTGTACTCTGTGTGGGCAGAATGGAGAAACGATGCAGCATATATTTTGTACATGCCAGTTTACAGTGGAGCTCCAAAAACATTACAGGGTGGAGACTGGCGGAAACTTCAGAGAGTGCTTGAGGAGGATGAGAAGAATGGTAGGATGGAGAAAGAGAATTCCCCCGACTTATCAGCATCTTCTATAATGTATGGAGGGAAAGTTATAAGAGAATCTTTAAGGGGAAATTTAGGCAGGTGGATGCTCTAAAGGTGATGATTGAAACATGCTATGACCCCCTTTGATTGATGTTGAGGATAGTGTGAATGGATCCTAGTATGAAACTTGGTACATATGTCGTAGGAACCGCACTGATTACCTTCAGTATTTCAGAGGTGTTGGGCTGCTGGTGTAAAAACCAGTTACCCAGCCTTGGCTCGTGACACTATCTAAAGACTTGACGGATTGGTTGTGGGGATATATCCCTAGTATGAAAATTGTACATATGTCGTAGGAACCGCACTGATTACCTTTGGTATTTCAGAGGTGTTGGGCTGCTGGTGTAAAAACCAGTTACCCAGCCTTGGCCCGTGACACTATCTAAAGACTTGACGGAATGGTTGAGGGGTTTTACCCCAAGTATGAAACTTGTACATATGTCGTAGGTACCGCAGTGATTACCTTTTGGTATTTCAGAGGTGTTGGGCTGCTGTTATAAAAAGCAGTTTCCCAGCCTTGGCCCATCACACAATTTGATTTGATGGAATGGTTGAGGGGTTTTACCCCAAGTATGAAACTTGTACATATGTCGTAGGTACCGCACTGACTACCTTTTGGTATTTCAGAGGTGTTGGGTTGTTGGTATAAAAACCAGTTACCCAGCCTTGGCCCAAGACACTTCAAAAATATTTGACGGACTGGATGAGGGATTATGGCCCTAGTATGAAACTTGTACATATGTCGTAGGTACCGCACTGATTACCTTTGGTATTTCAGAGGTGTTGGGCTGCTGGGTAAAACCAGTTACCCAACCTTGGCCCATGACACTATCTAAAGACTTGACGGGCTGGATTGAAGAAGATTATAAGCATGCTCAGACCAGTCTACATATGGCTTATTTAATTCCTATGGGAACTGAACTGGAGCAGACTTGTGTTTTAACATGTCAATTCGCAGATATGCTATGGTGGATATTTCCTTTATCATATACGAGCCGAAGACAGAAATGGAACGTTGAAGACACCAAAGCTCCAAAGGTGGATGCGGATTTGGCAACTATCATGTACAAAATATGTGCTGCATTGTTTCTCCATTCTGCCCACACAGAGTACAAACATCTGCCACATGAGGTACTATCCCTTTCGACTGAAGTCTCGCTATGGTCGATAATCTCCCTTTTAACAACATCCAAAGAAAGAATGAGTGTTTAGGCTGTAGTCCTGACTTTCACAATAAATTCGTTGACCAATGGCTTTCTTGGCCTGCCCCTTTGAGGTATCCATATGCCTTGGTCGTGCTGAAATTTCCCTTCATGACAACACATTCCATTAGGTATCGACGAATTTCATCTTTCAGTGACACCAACTTGCCCCAACTCCAACTATATGTGTGCCCTTCCACAAACATCTTCTCTCTCTCTCTAGTGTGGGCGATTTACACCTTCACTATGTGCTACCATTTCTGATCTGAAAATCCTATCTTTCTTAGCTCCAGCTTTTAGTTTCTTGCTATGGGAAGCTCAGCTAGGAAGAAGAGGATCCAGACCATAAGGGACGCTTTCCAGAAGCTCCCTTTGGAGAAGAGAGAAGAGCTACTTGCAATTGCTCAAAGCGAACTGAAAAAGAAAGATCCAATTTCTGAGGTTGAATCTACACCGATTTCTGACACAACTGTAACTTCGACCAGCTCAGCGCCGCCCCCACGGGTTACTGAGCTAGATCTCATCACTCCCCCACCAAAACGCCCAGATGTTAGATCCCCAATCAAGCCCACAGCAGAGCAGCCTGTCCCAACACACAGGAAGCAGGATTGGGAGAAACCAGTTTTAGCAGACATCTTCAAGGATAGGACAGCTGGAATGCAGTTCTACAAGCCAGAGGAGATTGGCGGCGTCCACATGGGGAAAATTCCAAAAAGCTGCGTGGAGGAAAGTTTCCAACAGTGGGAGAGCACTTTGATATGCACAGTACTAGGTAATCATCCTCCTCTTCATATTATGGAAGGATTTTTCAGAAGAGTATGGTGGCAATTTTCTATTCTAAAGGTATGGATCCTATCTCCTGGAGTCTTTATGATTAAATTCAAAGATGTAGAGTCTTGTGCACAGATTCTTGCTAAAGGAGCTCTGTTATTCCAAAACAAACCTGTACTAGTTCATCCATGGACCAAGGATTTTCAGAATGTTACCCCAACAAAGATTCCAGTTTGGATACAACTACCTGGTCTAAACCCAGTCTATTGGACCCCTGAAATTTTGAGCAGGATTCTCAGTCCTTTGGGGAATCCCTTGAAGATTGATACAGCCACTCACTCTATGGATAGACTATCTTTTGCTAGAGTACAGGTAGAAATGGATATAAAGCAGGACTTGCCTTCTCAATTTGAATATATTGATGAAAATGATATAGTTCAAAGGCAGGAGGTAGTGTTTGAATGGAATCCAACACAGTGTTCTCATTGTAAGATGCTGGGACATGCAGCTCAAGCTTGCAAAAAGCTGCACCCTAGTGACTCCAAACCTGTGGCGCCAAAACCAATTCCAAAACCAGCTCCTAAACCTAAGAGGAAGCCCGAACAGTTCTATCAACCAAAGCAACAACCTCAAGAAGTCCCTAACCTGAACAACCCCCTCCAAAGACCAGGAAAACAGCCTATCACTGATATGGCACAAAAACCTGGCCCTGACCCTCCTGATCTTTCACCCAGGGCAACTTTCCCTCCCATTGCTTCTCCACTTAGCTGTACTGCTAAACCAAGTCCACTGTCCAAGTTGAAGTTTGGTTCAGTGGATCACCCCCCCCCCCCCCCCCCCAACTTTTTCTCAATGATAGACACCAACATTCTGGTTTGGAATGTTAGAGGTGTAAATAGCAGTGCTAGGCAAAAACAGGTTAGACATCAGTGTCTTGTAAATAATGTTGGTCTACTTTGTATGGTCGAAACAAAGGTTAAACAAAAGAATGAAGCAAAAGTATGTGATGCACTAGGCCTTGGATGGAAGTTCACTTCTAACAACTCCTGTAATGATTGTGGCAGAATAATAGTGGGATGGAGGCTGGACTTATTTGATCTACAAGTAGTTTCAATGGGAGAGCAGTGGATTCATGCTACCTGCCATCTAAAGGCCCTTAATCTGTCCTGTGTCATCACTTTTGTTTATGGGGAAAATTTGGGCTCAAACAGAATACCTCTATGGGATGCACTGAAACAGCAGGCTATACAGCATCTTTCATGGTTAATTGTGGGGGATGGAGGCTGGACTTATCTCTATTTTAATCTCTCCTTGCTGAAATCCCCTTTACAGAGGATCAATAAGAATGAATTTAGTGAGATTCAGAAGAGAGCCTTAACTATTACTGAGGACTTATCCAAAATTCAAGCTGCTGTCCACTCTGACCCCAGGAATGTAGCCTTACAGGAGAGGGAGAAGGATATCAGAACACAGGCCACCTTGATTTATGAGGCAGAGGTACAATCCTTAAGGCAAAGGACAAAGAGTACTTGGCTTTTGGCTGGTGACAGACCTACAAAAGTCTTCTATGACTTCTTGAAGGCTAGAAAGTTTAAAAACCACATTTTATGTCTTTATAATGGGACTACACTCCTGGAGTCTCCATCTGAGGTTGAACAGCATCTTGTGGCTTTCTTCTCAAAGCAGCTAGGCACTAGCTCTCCACCTTCCAACCAAGTGGATCCTCTGGTTATAGCTCAAGGTCAGGTGCTTACTCATACTCATCAGCTATCTCTCATCAGACCAGTCTCCCCTGCTGAAATTCTCCAAGCTCTCAACAGCATACCTGATAATAAAAGCCCAGGATATGATGGCTACTCCAGTCAGTTCTTCAAGAAAACTTGGCACATAATTGGTCCTGATTGTGTTATGGCCATCAAAGATTTTTTTTCTGGGGGAATCCTGCCAGAGCAGTTCAACAAGACAGTTATTACCCTGCTGACAAAGCTGGACCATCCACAGGTAGCCTCTGATTTCAGGCCTATCTCTTGCTGCTCAGTCCTATACAAGGTAATTGCAAAGGTCCTTTGTACCAGGCTGGGAGCAGTTCTGGCAGATATTATTGGGCTTAACCAAGGAGCTTTTGTCAAAGGCAGACTAATCTCTCACAATGTCCAATTGATTCAACAGTTGCTGCAGACTTACAATTGGAAATATGCTGGTATGCAAACCTGTTTTTTCAAAGTGGATATTCAGAAAGCCTTTGATAATCTAGAGTGGTCATTCTTGATAGATCTTTTGGTTGCTCTCAAGTTCCCATCAGCTTTTATTACTTGGATCAAAACTTGCTTAGAGAGTACCACTTTCAGCTTGTCCCTGAATGGAGGTTACACTAATCACTTTGCTGCCAAAAGAGGGGTTAAACAGGGAGATCCCCTCTCACCTCTTCTCTTTGTCCTCTCTATGGAGTATTTTACCAGAATGTTACACCTTGCTTTTAGGCAGAAGTTAATTGATTCACATACCAAATGCAAGTATGTGCATCTCCACTGCTTACTTTTTGCTGATGATCTATTAATCTTTTGCAAAGCCAATCAGAAATCAATTCATGGAGTGCTGCAAACACTTGACTCTTTTAAAGCAGTCACTGGCCTCTCCATCAATACAGCTAAATCTCAAGTATTCTTCTCCAGGATGGATGATACTACAGCAGACTCTCTATTGTCCTTAATGAAAATCCAGAGGGGAGTCTTACCTGTTTCTTATCTTGGTTTACCACTGTCTGGAAAGAGATGGACCATCCTTAATTGCCAAAAGCTACTGGATAAGCTTAGGAGGAGACTAGGTAAATGGCAAGGGATAACTCTCTCTTATGCAGGGAAGATTGAGCTCATCAACATAGTCCTATTCAGCATCACAAGCTACTGGATCAGTGCTTTCCAGCTACCTACCCATGTCTACAATGATATCAAAGCCATCTGTAGAATTATTTATGGGGGAATCCTGATGGGAAGGGTATTTTTCCAGTGGCATGGGAAACTCTCTGTCTCACAAAAGCCTATGGTGGTGCAGGGCTTAGAGATCCCCACCTTTGGGGCCAAGCTCTACTTTGCAAGCAGCTATGGTGTATTCAAAGTGATCAAAACAACATTTGGGTCAAATGGGTGCATGAATACTATATGAAAGGGAGAACCTTAAGCAAGGCCATAGCACCTTCTCATTGCAGCAATGCTTGGACTGTTCTGATTACTCTGAAGAATCAGGTTATTGATTTCCTCCCTCTTTGCCTCAATCAGAAAGGAAAATTCCAGGTCTCTCTGGCCTATAATTTCCTTTTAGGACAAAGAACCTCCAGGGCTTTCTCTGCTACTATGTGGAGCAGTAAACTTCAAAACATTGGCATTAATTGGTCTTGTACTTCATTAACCAGTAGGACTAGTGTTTCTTTCATTTGTTAGAACACTTAGTCTCCAGGTTCTTTTTGTAAGGCTGGGAGTGAAGGCTATAATCTTGTACTATATTGATTCTTGATGAAATGAAAATTTATGTTCATCAAAAAAAAATGTGTGCCCTTCTAGGCTGTAGTCAAGAAACTCTTCATCCTTCAAGTAGTATGCCTGCACCCATTTCAGCCACAATATGTCCTTCTTTTGACATACATCCCAAACCAGCTTACATAGAGAAGCTCTATTCCAGAATGAAGGATCCCTTAGGCCAACTCCTCCACTTTTCTTTGGTATAGAAAGTGTTTTCCAAGACACCGGTGTAACTCTTTTCTCCCCTTCCTTTCTTCCCCATAGAAAATTTCTGCATTTTGTCTCAATGGCTTTGTGCACACTCTCAGGTATTTGAAAAACATTCGCCCAGTGACTAGCTTTACTCAACAGAATTGTGTTTATAAGCTGCACTTTACCTGCATATGCCATATTCCTGGAACCCCAAGTGCCTATTTGTCCTGCAATCTTCTCCACCATTTTCTCACAATCTTCAGCTCTCCACTTCCCTGTCGAGACTGGAAGTCCCAGGTAATTCATTGGGAAACTTCCTTGAACTATATTCAGAGTATCAGCCAACATCATTGATTTAGTTTCTGTCATTGTCGAGAAGAAAGCCTCAGATTTTCCTTCAATTATCCTCAGTCCAAAAACCTTCCTAAACTCCTCCTAAACAGTTTTAACCCCTTCCATTGAGTGCTTGCTCGCCCTACAGAAAATTAACAGATCATCTGCAAACATCAAACTGTGTATTTCCCCCTTTAAACTTCTCTGATGGAACTCTATAGCTTTCGTTTTTATTGCCAGGCTAAGCTGTCTTGACAGATATTCCATCCCAATCACAAACAATAAAGGTGATATCGGATCCCCCTGTTTAACACCACTCCTCCCTTTAAAACCGTGTAAGCACCATTCAAAGAGAAACAATAAGTGGTATCCTCAACGCATCGTCTTTTCCACTCAATAAACAATCCTGCTAAACGTCCTTTTAAGTTCTTCAATATGTGGGTGAACTCGCCAGACTTTCTTACTTTAGTAGAGCAGAATTGGAGGATGCGGAAACACAGTACTCTCGTGGATCTATTTAAAACTCTGAAGATGCTGAAAATAGCACTTCAACGATTGAGCAAGAGGGAATTTTCAGACATTCAGAAAAGAGTCATGGAAGCAAAAGAGAAGTTGGAGAACCAGTTCAATCTATTACAAACAAATGTATTGGATAAAGGGCTGCAAGAAAGCGAAGCAAGGGCAAGGAGAGAATCTATGGAACTAGCTGAAGCGGAGTTCAGTTTCTTACAGCAATGGTCTAAGGAGAAATGGATAAAGGAGGGGGACAGGCCAACCAAAATTTTCTATGCAAGCATGAAAAAGAGGCAATACAGAAATCATATAGTCAACCTGAAGGTGGGAAGCGACAGAGTGGATGGAAGAGATGGGGTGGAGCAGCATCTACTGCAGTTCTTTGGTGACTGAATGGGAAAGACAGTGATTACAGAGAGTGAAATTGATCCTTTAGTGGCAGCTGAAGGTAACTTTCTTACAGTGGAACAACAAATACCCTTGATAAATCCGATTACAGATGATGAGATATGGAGAGCTCTGAATAGCATTGAGAATGACAAAAGTCCTGGAGTAGATGGATAATCGAGCTTTTTCTTCAAGAAAGCATGGGGGATTGTTGGTGATGATATCAAAAAGGGGATTAGGAGTTTCTTTCAGGGTGATGAAGTACCACGGGAATTTAGCAGGGTTGTTTTAACACTAATACCGAAAGTTGATAATCCGCAGTCAGCTGGGGACTATAGGCCGATTTCCTGCTGCCATGTTTTATATAGAGTCATCACAAAGATCATGAGTAACAGGTTAAGTGAGGTACTCCCTGAAGTGATAAATGGAAACCAAGGTGCATTCGTGAAAGGGAGGAGGATATCACATAATATTCTCCTAGCCCAAGAGCTATTAACAGGATATAAGAAGCCGAGCAATATTCCGAGCTGCATGATAAAAATTGATATTCAGAAGGCTTTCGACAGTATAAGCTGGGAGTTTCTATTCAAATGGCTGGCAGTTCTAAAGTTTCCAGGATTGTTTATTGAGTGGATAAGACGATGCGTTGAGGATACCACTTATTGTTTCTCTTTGAATGGTGCGTACACGGATTGTTTTAAAGGGAGGAGTGGTGTTAAACAGGGGGATCCGATATCACCTTTATTGTTTGTAATTGGGATGGAATATCTATCAAGACAGCTTAGCCTGGCGATAAAAACGAAAGCTATAGAGTTCCATCAGAAGAGTTTGAAGGGGGAAATACACAGTTTGATGTTTGCAGATGATCTGTTAATTTTCTGTAGGGCAAGCAAGCACTCAATGGATGGGGTTAAAACATTTTTGGAGGAGTTTAGGAAGGTTTCTGGCCTTAGGATAAATGAAGGAAAATCTGAGGCTTTCTTCTCGACAATGACATAAACTGAATCAAAGATGTTGGCTGATACTCTGAATATAGTTCAAGGAAGTTTCCCAATGAATTACCTGGGACTTCCAGTCACAACAGGGAAGTGGAGAACTGAAGATTGTGAGAAAAGGGTGGAGAAGATTGCAGGAAAAATAGGCACTTGGGGTTCCAGGAATATGGCATATGCAAGTAAAGTACATCTTATAAACACAATTCTGTTGAGTAAAGCTAGTCACTGGGCAAATGTTTTTCAAATACCTGAGAGTGTGCACAAAGACATTGAGACAAAATGCAGAAATTTTCAATGGGGCAGAAAAGAAGGGGAGAAAAGAGTTACACCAGTGTCTTGGAAAACACATTGTATGCCAAAGAAAAGTGGAGGAGTTGGCCTAAGAGATCCTTCATTCTGGAATAGAGCTTCTCTGTGTAAGCTGGTTTGGGATGTATATCAAAAGAAGGATATATTGTGGCTGAAATGGGTGCAGGCATACTACTTGAAGGATAAAGAGTTTCTTGACTGCAGCCTAGAAGGGCACACATACAGTTGGAGTTGGGGCAAGTTGGTGTCACTGAAAGATGAAATTCGTCCATACCTAATGGAATGTGTTGACATGAAGGGAAATTTCAGCACGAGCAAGGCATATGGATACCTCAAAGGGGCAGGCCAAGAAAACCATTGGTCAACGAATATATTGTGGAAGTCAGGACTACAGCCTAAACACTCATTCTTTCTATGGATGTTGTTAAAAGGGAGATTATCGACCATAGCGAGACTTCAGTCGAAAGGGATAATACCTCATGTGGCAGATGTTTGTACACTTTGTGGGCAGAATGGAGAAACGATGCAGCACAAATTTTGTACATGCCAGTTTACTGTGGAGCTCCAAAAACATTACAGGGTGGAGACTGGCGGAAACTCCACAGAGTGCTTGAGGAGGATGAGAAGAATGGTAGGATGGAGAAAGAGAATAAGATTCCACCGACTTATCAGCATCTTCTATAATGTATGGAGGGAGAGGAATAACAGAATCTTTGAGGGGAAATTTAGGCAAGTGGATGCTCTAAAGGTGATGATTGAAACAGGGTATGACCTCTTTGATTGATGAGGCCGATGGTGTGAATGGATCCTAGTATGAAACTTGGTACATATGTCGTAGGTACCGCACTGATTACCTATGGTATTTCAGAGGTGTTGGGCTGCCGGTGTAAAAACCAGTTACCCAGCCTTGGCCCGTGACAATATCTAAAGACTTGACGGATTGGTTGTGGGGATATATCCCTAGTATGAAACTTGTACATATGTCGTAGGTACCGCACTGATTACCTTTTGGTATTTCAGAGGTGTTGGGCTGCAGGTATAAAAACCAGTTACCCAGCCTTGGCCCAATGACACTATCTAAAAACTTGACGGATTGGTTGTGGGGATATATCCCTAGTATGAAACTTGTACATATGTCGTAGGTACCGCACTGATTACCTTTTGGTGTTTCAGAGGTGTTGGGCTGCTAGTATAAAAACCAGTTACCCTGCCTTGACCAATGACACTATCTGATTTGATGGAATGGTTGAGGGGTTTTTTACCCCAAGTATGGAACTTGTACATATGTCATAGGTACCGCACTGATTACCTTTAGGTATTTCAGAGGTGTTGTGATGCTGGTGTAAAAACCAGTTACCCAGCCTTGGCCCATGACACTATCAAAAATATTTGACGGACTGGATGAGGGATTATGGCCCTAGTATGAAACTTGTACATATGTCGTAGGTACCGCACTGATTACCCTTGGTATTTTAGAGGTGTTGGGCTGCTGGGTAAAACCAGTTACCCAGAACAATATCCACCTTTTTCTCTCTCCTAGTGTGGGCGATTTACACCTTTACTATGTGCTACCATTTCTGATCTGAAAATCCTATCTTTCTTAGCTCCAGCTTTTAGTTTCTTGCTATGGGAAGCTCAGCTAGGAAGAAGAGGATCCAGACCATAAGGGACGCGTTCCAGAAGCTCCCTTTGGAGAAGAGAGAAGAGCTACTTGCAATTGCTCAAAGCGAACTGAAAAAGAAAGATCCAATTTTTGAGGTTGAATCTACACCGACTTCTGACACAACTGTAACTCCGACCAGCTCAGCACCACCCCCATGGGTTACTGAGCTAGATCTCATCACTCCCCCACCAAAGCGCCCAGATGCTAGCTCCCCAATCAAGCCCGCAGCAGAGCAGCCTGTTCCAACACACAGGAAGCTGGATTGGGAGAAACCAGTGTTAGCAGACATCTTCAAGGATAGGACAGCTGGAATGCAATTTTACAAGCCAGTGGAGATTGGTGGCGTCCGGATGGGGAAAATCCCAAAAAGCTGTGTGGAGGAAAGTTTCCAACAGTGGGAGAGCACTTTGATATGCACAGTACTAGGTAATCATCCCCCTCTTCATGTTATGGAAGGATTTTTCAGAAGAGTATGGTGGCAATTTGCTATTCTAAAGGTATGGATCTTATCTCCTGGAGTCTTTATGATTAAATTCAAAGATATAGAGTCTTGTGCACAGATTCTAGCTAGAGGTGCTCTGTTATTCCAAAACAAACCTGTACTAGTTCATCCTTGGACCAAGGATTTTCAGAATGTTACCCCAACAAAGGTTCCAGTTTGGATACAGCTACCTGGTCTAAACCCTGTCTATTGGACCCCTGAAATTTTGAGCAGGATTCTCAGCCCTTTGGGGAAGCCCTTGAAGATTGATACAGCCACTCACTCTATGGATAGACTATCCTTTGCTAGAGTACAGGTAGAAATGGATATAAAGCATGACTTGCCTTATCAATTTGAATACATTGATGAAAATGATATAGTTCAAAGGCAGGAGGTAGTGTTTCAATGGAATCCAAAACAGTGTACTCATTGTAAAATGCTGGGACATGCAGCTCAAGCTTGCAAAAAGCTGCACCCTAGTGAACCTGTGGCGCCAAAACCAGCTCCTAAACCAAAGAGGAAACCTGAACAGTTCTATCAACCAAAGCAACAACCTCAAGAAGTCCCTAACCTGAACAATCCCCACCAAAGACCAGGAAAGAAACCTATCACTATTATGACACAAAAACCTGGCCCTGATCCTCCTGATCTTTCATCCAGGGCAACTTTCCCTCCCATTGCTTCCCCACCTAGCTCTACTGCTACACCAAGTCCACTGTCCAAGTTGAAGTTTGGTTCAGTGGATCACCCCCCAACTTTTTCTCAATGATAGACACTAACATTCTGGTTTGGAATGTTAGAGGTTTAAATAGCAGTGCTAGGCAAAAACAGGTTAGACATCAGTGTCTTGTAAATAAGGTTGGTCTCCTTTGTATGGTTGAAACAAAAGTTAAACAAAAGAGTGAAGCAAAAGTATGTGATGCACTAGGCCTTGGATGGAAGTTCATTTCTAACAACTCCTGTAATGATTGTGGCAGAATAATAGTGGGATGGAGGCAGGACTTATTTGATCTACAAGTAGTTTCAATGGGAGAGCAATGGATCCATGCTACCTGCCAGCTAAAGGCCCTCAATCTGTCCTGTGTCATCACTTTTGTTTATGGGGAAAATTTGGGCTCAAAAAGAATACAGATGGGATGCACTGAAACAGCAGGCTATACAGCATCTTCCATGGTTAATTGTGGGGGATTTTAATTCTCCACTATCCTTTAATGATAGGCTGGGTGGTTCACCTGTTCAGGCTGATGAATTTGCTGATTTTAAAGATACATTTGACATCCTAGGCTTGGCTGAATTAAAGACATTTGGCCCCTTTTTCACTTGGTCTAATAGGCAAGCAGCCCCACGGAGGATTTTTAGCAAACTGGACAGAGCATTAGTCAATCAGCAGTGGCTAGAGGAGCTTAAGGAATCCAAATGCAAGGTACTTATGGAAGGACAGTCAGATCACAACCCCCTCCTTCTTCAGCTCTCTGCTCAACAGCACAGCATAAGAAAACCCTTCAAGTTCTATAACATGTGGTGTCTTTCCCCTAATTTTCTACCCACTGTGGAGAATACTTGGAAGAACCACTCAGTTTCCTCTCTCACTGACCTCTATTTTAATCTCTCCTTGCTGCAATCCCCCCTACAGAGGATCAATAAGAATGAGTTTAGTGAGATTCAGAAGAGAGCTTTAACTATTACTGAGGACTTATCCAGAATTCAAGCTGCTGTTCACTCTGACCCCATGAATGTAGCCTTACAGGAGAGGGAGAAGGATATCAAAACACAGGCCATCTTGATTTATGAGGCAGAGGTACAATTCTTAAGGCAAAGGACAAAGAGTACTTGGCTTTTAGCTGGTGACAGACCTACAAAAGTCTTCTATGACTTCTTGAAGGCTAGACAGTTTAAAAACCACATTTTATGTCTTTATAATGGACCTACACTCCTGGAATCTCCTTCTTTGGTTGAACAGCATCTTGTGGCTTTCTTCTCAAATCAGCTTGGCACTAGCTCTCCACCTTCCAGCCAAGTGGATCCACTGGTTATAGCTCAAGGTCAAGTGCTTACTCATACTCATCAGCTATCTCTCATCAAACCAGTTTCTCCTGCTGAAATTCTCCAAGCTCTCAACAGCATACCTGATAATAAGAGCCCAGGATATGATGGCTACTCTAGTCAGTTTTTCAAGAAAACTTGGCACATCATTGGTCCTGATTGTGTTGTGGCCATCCAAGATTTCTTTTCAGGGGGGATTCTGCCAGAACAGTTCAACAAGACAGTTATTACTCTGCTGCCAAAGCTGGATCATCCACAGGTAGCCTCTGATTTCAGGCCAATCTCTTGCTGCTCAGTCCTATACAAGGTAATTGCAAAGGTCCTTTGTACCAGGCTGGGAGCAGTTCTGCCAGATATTATTGGGCTTAACCAAGGAGCTTTTGTCAAAGGCAGACTGATCTCTCACAATATCCAATTGACTCAAGAGTTGCTGCAGACTTAAAATTGGAAATATGCTGGTATGCAAAGCTGTTTTTTCAAAGTGGATATTCAGAAAGCTTTTGATGATCTTGAGTGGTCATTCTTGATAGATCTTTTGATTGCTCTCAAGTTCCCATCAGCTTTTATTACTTGGATCAAAACTTGCTTAAAGAGTACTACTTTCAGCTTGTCCCTGAATGGAGGCTACACTGATCACTTTGCTGCCAAAAGAGGGGTTAAACAGGGAGATCCCCTCTCACCTCTTCTCTTTGTCCTCTCTATGGAATATTTCACCAGAATGTTACACCTTGCTTTTAGGCAGAAGCTAATTGATTACCATACCAAGTGCAAGTATGTGCATCTCCACTGCCTACTTTTTGTTGATGATCTTTTAATCTTTTGCAAAGCCAATCAGAAATCAATTCATGGAGTGCTGCAAACACTTGACTCTTTTAAAGCAGTCACTGGCCTCTCCATCAATACAGCTAAATCTCAAGTATTCTTCTCTAGGATGGATGATACTACAGCAGACTCTCTATTGTCCTTAATGAAAATTCAGAGGGGAGTCTTACCTGTTTCCTACCTTGGTTTACCACTGTCTGGAAAGAGATGGACCTTACTTAATTGCCAAAAGCTACTGGAAAAGCTTAGGAGGAGACTGAATAAATGGCAAGGGAAAACTCTCTCTTATGCAGGGAAGATTGAGCTCATCAACACAGTCCTATTCAGCATCACAAGCTACTGGATCAGTGCTTTCCAGCTACCTACCCATGTCTACAATGATATCAAGGCCATCTGTAGAAATTATCTATGGGGGAATCCTGATGGGAAGGGTATTTTTCCAGTGGCATGGGAAACTCTTTGTCTCACAAAAGCCTATGGTGGAGCAGGGATTAGAGATCCCCATCTTTGGGGCCAAGCTCTACTTTGCAAGCAGTTATGGTGTATCCAAAGTGATCAGAACAACCTTTGGGTAAAATGGGTGCATGAATACTATATGAAAGGGAGAAGCTTAAGCAAGGCCATAGCACCCTCTCATTGCAGCAATTAGGGGTGAGCACGATCACGAGCGTTCGTTAATCGGATCGCGATCGGATCGGTTAAAAATCGGATCGAGATCGTTCATTTAATAAATGAGCCGATCATGATCAAAATTTTTTGATCGTTTAATAAATGAACGATCAACGATCATAGACATTAAAACTCGATCGTGATCGCGAACAGATCGATAAGGTGATCGATATCGATCGATAAGATAATCGATTAATATAATATAAATATATACATCTAAATGAATTATTTTCTAGTAATTTGTTAATTTTTAACTTTTTTAAAAAACTTTTAAACTGATCATGATTGATCATTGATCATTTGATCGAGCCAATCGTTATTGATCATTGATCATCTGATCGATTATCTAAACGAATCGATCGCGATCAGATCGCGATCATTATAATTTTTAAACGATCCGATCATGATCATGAATTATTTTGATCGCTTTGATCGCGATCGGATCGTGATCACCTCAAAATTTAAACGAGTCGATCATGAACTTAGTGATGATCGTGATCGGATCGACTCGTTATCACCCCTAGCAGCAATGCTTGGACTGTCCTGATTACTCTGAAGAATCAGGTTATGGATTTCCTCCCTCTTTGCCTCAATCAGAAAGGAAAATTCCAGGTCTCTCAGGCCTATAATTTCCTTTTAGGACAAAGAACCTCCAGGGCTTTCTATGCTACTATATGGAGCAGCAAGCTTCTTCCCAAACAGTCCTTTTTCCTTTGGAGATTGGCATTGGGGAGACTATCTACAGTTGACAGGTTACAGCACCTTGGCATACCACTTCCTCCATCCTCATGTTGTTTCTGTCATCAAGTCACAGAATCTGTTTCACACTTATTGATCCAATGTCCCTACTTCAAGCAAGTCCTGCTACTCCTTCATCTTCCTGCTCCACAGGATCTGAGGCATCTGAAGAGGCTCTTATTCATTTGGCAAGCCAGAAAGAACAAGAGGGTTTTCACACTCCTGGTGTCAAGTCTCTATCACCTCTGGAATGAGAGAAACCATAGAATTTTTCAGGGACAAGCCTTGACAGTTCAAAGGCTTTGCTCTCTCATTGAATCTGAATTTAAACTTTGGCATTAATTTGTCTTGTACTTCATTAACCTGTAGAACTAGTGTTTCTTCCATATGTTAGGACACTTAGTTTCTAGGTTCTTTTTGTAAGGCTGGGAGTGAAGGCTAAAATCTTGTACTGTAATGATTCTTGATGAAATGAAAATTTATGTTCATAAAAAAAAAAAAAAACCAGTTACCCAACCTTGGCCCATGACACTATCTAAAGACTTGACGGGCTGGATTGAAGAAGATTATAAGCATGCTCAGACCAGGCTATGTATGTCTTATTTAATTCCTATGGGAACTGAACTGGAGCAGACTTGTGTTTTGACATGTCAATTCGCAGATATGCTATGGTAGATTTTCCCTTAATCATATACGAGATGGAGACAGAAATGGAACGTTGAAGACACCAAAGCTCCAAAGGTGGATGCAGATTTAGCAAGATATGCAAGGACAGATGGAATGGAAGCGCATTCATGATAGTTATTTTAAAATCTTAGCAATATCTTGATGAACTAGTTATGAACATAGCCACTTGCATTTCAATTGAATCCTCTTCTCCTGATCCAAGGGTAAATCCGGAACTCCCCTATTTAAGGACTTGGCAATGAACCCAAACTTGCCAGCAGATTGCATCCCATCCAAATTGGCTTCAAAGCCTTCAGCCATTAAGAATGTTGTAATCAGACAGGGATGAGGCAAGGCCTCATTGCATCTAGAAGACTCAAGAGCAACAACAATCCTTTATAGAATGTACTCTCCAAGATTAACTTCAAACCCAGAGCCAACACCATACAATAATTCTGCATGGTCCTGAGTTAGGGTAGTGGTATTGGTTGTTTGCATCCAGGAGCTAATGGGAACTTTGAAAAGCAGCCAAAACCTCAAGGTAAGAGAGCTAGTGGGCATGTATCCAGAGGGCCAGTGGCCAAGATTCCCATGAGTTAAAGCTCTGGCCAACACATGCTTATCCACCTTGTAGTCCTTTGGATAGACCAGATCAGACCCCATCATTAAATGAATCCCCAAGATAGAATTCAGCTTCTCAGAAGTTAAGGAAATAACACTCCCCCTGAAATAAAGCTTCCCTGAACAATCATTACCAGAAACTAAAGTTCCCTTCATCAGATTGCTATAGAATTCCATAACCATCTCTTGATCATGCTTGAACATACCCAATCTGGCCTAGAAAAGTGTCAAAACCACTCTCTGCACACTTCTTCATCTCCAACACTTTCTCAACGAATCCTCTTGTGGTCAACACATCATAATTGACACTAGTTTCAACAGAATAAAACCTCTCAGAGTAATCCATGTATAACAATCTGGAATTGGTCATGTCAAAATCCTCCTCAGATCATCCTCTGTAGCATGCACACCATCATCCTCTAGATCAGCATCACCATCATCTTTTTGCTGATTCTCCTCAACCTCCTCCAGCACAACATCTTGATCCTCAAGATTAGCATAATCCTCTTCAGCAGGAGCTGCATAATGAATGGTAGGGGAAGGAATATCCTGACTAGCATCTTCCCTGTCTAACTCAATAGGAGAATCTGGAACATTTAGCCTGATTGGACTTAGCTTAGTGAGATCAGGAGTATCAAGAGTCTCTTCCTGCAGCCCAGTGAGCTCATCATGTACTCCATGATCAGGAGCACCAACATCACGTTTAGACCCTTGGCCAGCCATAGAAGAGCCATTGATATCAAGAATGGCCTTAGAAGCAAGTTTCAGTAGGGCCTCAGGTGCTGGTCCTTGGACCTCATCCCCAGGTTCTTGAAGTCCCTGAATAACCTCAGTCCAAGTGTTAGAGGAAAGATGAACATATATTGTCCTCTCTGAACTGTCATGTGCTGCATTCAGTGTGGTCTGATCAAAAGTAGGCTCCTCAGGTGTAGAGGCATGAGAGACATTACTGGACTCACTCTCATCCATAGGTTCAAAGCAATCCTCCTTAGGGAGTCCATTAGGCAGAAACAGAACTGCCCCAGTACCATGATATCTGTGAAAATCTGATGTTGCAACATCAAGATGTGACTTGCTTACTAGAACTGTATCTTTCATTTTCTGCAAAATTTCAGCCACTTGTTTCTCCTCATCCTCATCCTCAGGTGTAAGTGGACCCATTGGGATGGTTTTCAGAAACTTAAGATATGGATCATCAGCACAGCAGGAAATCGCTCTACTAAATGAAGTAAAGTGCTGGATCTCTCGGCCATCAAACCAAACTCTCCCAGCAGTCTGTTTAGTTCTCCTTGAGCAAAACTTTGTAGGAGCAGAAACAGGTGTTGATGAACTATAGGTGCCTGAGATGAGGTAGGAAATGCTGAAATGGGTTGTCTCCATTATTGTGGAAGTCAATAATTTTCCCTTAATCATATATTGTGGAAGTCAAGACTACAATCTAAACACTCATTGTTTCTATGGATATTGTTAAAAAGGGAGATTATTGACCATAGCGAGACTTCAGTCGAAAGGGATAATACCTCATGTGGCAGATGTTTGTATTCTGTGTGGGCAGAATGGAGAAATGGTGCAGCACATATTTTGTACATGCCAGTTTACTTTGTAGCTACCGCACTGATTACCTTTAGTATTTCAGAGGTGTTGGGCTGCTGGTGTAAAAACCAGTTACCCAGCCTTGCCCCGTGACACTATCTAAAGACTTGACGGATTGGTTGTGGGGATATGTCCCTAGTATGAAACTTGTACATATGTCGTAGATACGACACTGATTACCTTTTGGTATTTCAGAGGTGTTGGGCTGTTGGTATAAAAACCAGTTACCCTGCCTTGGCCCATGACACCATCTGATTTGATGGAATGGTTGAGGAGTTTTACCCCAAGTATGACACTTGTACATATGTTGTAGGTACCGCAATGATTACCTTTTGGTATTTCATAGGTGTTGGGCTGCTGGTATTTCAGAGGTGTTGGGCAGTTACCCAAGGTAAACCAGTTACCCAACCTTGGCCCATGACACTATCTAAAGACTTGAGGGGCTGGATTGAAGAAGATTAAGCTCAGACCAGACTATATATGACTTATTTGATTTCTATGGGAACTGAACCGGGACAGACTTGTGTTTTGACATGTCAATTCACAGACATGCTACGGTGGATTTTCCCTTAAGAAACCGAGTGTGGTGCTGACTGCTACATTCTCAGAGATGGAGAAAGACTTATATACGAGCTGGACACAGAAATGGAACGTTGAAGACATCAAAGCTCCAAATGTGGATGCGGATTTAGCAAGATATGCAGGGACAGATGGAATGGAAGCACATTCATGATAGTTATTCTAAAATCCTAGCAATATCTTGATGAACTAGTTATGATCATAGCCACTTGCATTTCAATTGAATCCTCTTCTCCTGATCCAAGGGTAAATACAAGTGGCTATGATTACAACTAATTCATCAAGACATTGCTAAGATTTTAGCATAACTATCATGACTGCGCTTCCATTCCATCTGTCCTTAGAAGTACCTGGGACTTCCAGTCTCGACAGGGAACTGGAGAGCTGAAAATTGTGAGAAAATGGTGGAGAAGATTGCAAGACAAATAGGTACTTGGGGTTCCAGGAATATGACATATGCAGGTAAAGTCCAGCTTATAAACACAATTCTGTTGCGTAAAGCTAGTCACTGGGCGAATGTTTTTCAAATACCTGAGAGTGTGCACAAAGCCATTGAGACAAAATGCAGAAATTTTCTATGAGGAAGAAAGGAAGGGGAGAAAAGAGTTACACCAGTGTCTTGGAAAACACTTTGTATGCCAAAGAAAAGTGGAGGAGTTGGCCTAAGGGATCCTTCATTCTGGAATAGAGCTTCTCTATGTAAGCTGGTTTGGGATGTATGTCAAAAGAAGGACATATTGTGGCTGAAATGGGTGCAGGCATACTACTTGAAGGATGAAGAGTTTCTTGACTACAGCCTAGAAGGGCACACATACAGTTGGAGTTGGGGCAAGTTGGTGTCAAATACCTAATGGAATTCGTCCATACCTAATGGAATGTGTTGACGTGAAGGGAAATTTCAGCACGAGCTAGGCATCTGGATACTCAAAGGGGCATGCTAAGAAAACCATTGGTCAACGAATATGTTGTGGAAGTCAGGACTACAGTCTAAACACTCATTCTTTCTATGGATGTTGTTAAAATGGAGATTATCGACCATAGCGAGACTTCATTCGAAATGGATAATACCTCACGTGGCAGATGTTTGTACTCTGTGTCAGCAGAATGGAGAAACTGTGCAACACATATTTTGTACATGCCAGTTTACACTGGAGCTTCAAAAACATTACAGGATGGAGACTGGCGGAAACTTCAGAGAGTGCCTGAGGAGGATGAGAAGAATGGTGGGATGGAGAAAGAGAATAAGATTCCACCGACTTATCAGCATCTTCTATAATGTATGGAGGGAGAGGAATAACAGAATCTTTGAGGGGAAATTTAGCCAGGTGGATGCTCTAAAGGTGATGATTGAAACAGGCTATGACCCCTCTGATTGATGTTGAGGATGGTGTGAATGTGTCTTAGTATGAAACTTGGTACACATTTCGTAGGTACCGCACTGATTACTTTTGGTATTTCAGAGGTGTTGGTCTGCTGGTGTAAAAACCAGCCTTGGCCCGTGACACTATCTAAAGACTTGGCGGATTGGTTGCGGGGATATATCCCTAGTATAAAACTTGTACATATGTCATAGATACTGCATTGATTACCTTCGGTATTTCAGAGGTGTTGGGCTGCTGGTGTACAAATCAGTTACCCAGCCTTGGCCCGTGACACTATATAAAGACTTGACGGATTGGTTGTGGGGATATTTTCCTAGTATGAACTTGTACACATGTCGTAGGTACTGCACTGATTATCTTTTGGTATTTCAGAGGTGTTGGGCTGCTGGTATAAATCCCAGTTACCCAGCCTTGGCCCATGACACTATCAAAAATATTTGACGGACTGGATGAGGGATTATGGCCCTGTTATGAAACTTGTACATATGTCGTAGGTACCGCACTGATTACCTTTGGTATTTCAAAGGTGTTGGGCTGCTGGGTAAAACCAGTTACCCAACCTTGGCCCATGACACTATCAAAAGACTTGACGGGCTGGATTTAAGAAGATTATAAGCATGCTCATACCAGGCTTCATATGGCTAATTTGATTTCTAAGGGAACTGAACCGGGGCAGACTTGTGTTGTGAAAGCTTAAAGGTGCATTTTTTTCCTTCTTTGAGTTGAAGAATATCCTCTGGTATTAGTGCTTACATTTTTATGTTTGCAGGAGATGTATCGCCCCAACTAAACCATCTATCAATTACGTTGAGTTTAATCGGTCGTCTTCCGGGTTCGCACCAGGACTCAAGATTATATACAGAGTTAGTAACAAAAGCAAAACTATTATATTATTATTACACCATTTAGAATTTCATGTCTAATTTAAATTGGTCTATAAATATAACTCATTCTACAATAATAATAAATTTTCCGGGTAGACATATCAAACTTGAAAAGTAGGTTGCCTCGACTCCCTATGAGTATCCCTTAATCCGTCTATGACTGTCATGCCACACACAAAACACATGGAATGAGCTTTCGCCCAGTGATGTCTCTCGTAAAATATAATAAGCTTTAACCATAAACAATACGCCACTACGGTTTCTAGATTTTAAATACTGTTATGACTTTAAAATGTCCAATCTAATTTAGATGAAAGTTCCAAAAGACTATGGCAAAATATAATCACAACAATCAAAGAAAACTCAAGATTAAAGCAGCACAATCCTCAATTAAACAGGATATCTCAGAAGCACATTATGAAATCAACCACACAAGATTAAAACATTCCAGATAACCACATCAATTCACGAGAACTCCACTATTAGGATACAGTAAAACCAATATCACTATACATGATAGAGCACTAATACCATAGCACTAATATCAATATCACTAAACATGATAGAGCATAAAACACGTCATCATGTTTCTCAGTTAAAACCCAAAAAAATGCAGAACATCAATTCTCTTTTCACTCCATCGCAGAATTTAATCAAAATTATATAACTACAACCATATATTAAGATTACCATTACATATCAACCAAAACACAAATGCAGGATTTTAATCCACCTGCCACTCCAATACACATTATCATGCTCAAGCCTTAGTGTATTAATAACCTTATGACAATCATAAGCCCACATCATATATCAATCAAAACTCAAATGCATGATTTTAATCCAACTGCCATGCAATTATCATTCCATAGAATCAGGATATCAAGATCATCATCAAATATAATACAATTCATAAACACGCCAATAAATTGGGGTATCACCACCCACACGTCAATAAATCGGGGTATCACCACCCACACAATAATAAATTGGGTATCACCACCCACAATCCGCCCTTAGGGCCTTTTCAACATTTCAGACCGTCTTGCACGTTATTAGTCGTAAACAGGACCTAATGTGCAAGTCCTGGGCATAATATACTCTCCAGGCCAAACAACCCTTCCTATCGAAAAAGGGTTGCGCAACCAAGTGGTATACTGCTTCGTCTGGCATGTTATTGGCCGCAAACTGGACCTAACATGCAAGTCCTAGTCACAACATATTCTCACATGCATACACGCCTCGATAGTAACCGTTGCACGCAAGTGGTATGCTGCTCATGGCATCAGAATACAAATAGCCAATACAAATAATATCATCAAAGATGACCTCATGCAAAACACGTTAAATGACCTCATAAATTTCATGCAATACACATTAGTACATTTAAGTACATTAGTACATTTAAACGATTTGGGGATCTGTACGCCCGAATCTGTACGCACGGCCGCTCCCAAATTTGGGGATTTGGGGATCTGTACGCACGGCGATTTGTGGTTTTGTACGCCCGAATCTGTACGCACCGCTCACCAAGGACACAGATTCAAGGACCAATCCTGTACGGACGATCAGTGGACGAATCTGTACGGATCTGTAGTACACGGTTCTGTACGGACGAATCTGTATGAACGGCGACCTAAATCCTATGCTGCGATTCTAATTCCTATTATGTGCGATTTCCGTTTTTCTTTTTCCACTATTTTCTGGTGAATCAAATTCGTTTGATTCTGCCGCCATGGGCAAGAATAGTAGTGGTAAACGAAACGCGGGAAATAAGCCTAAGGATGTGACGAAGATGGTCTTGGGAAGTGATGGACGAAGTTTGTTTGGCGATGATGGTGAGGTTTTGCCGAAACGGCCAACCGTGATTGAAAACCCGGGCACTCTGTCAGGTTTAAACTTTGAACGGAGAGGAAACGACGGGATGGCTCGCGGGCAGAATCCTATCGCTGGGATGGTAGATGCGGCAAAAAACCCTCGGGCTGCAGCAGAAAAGAAAAACCTTAGCAGCGGAAAATTTGATATAAAGGCTGAGTCAAATTCACACAGTGAGGCGATGAAAAAATGGATTCAGAAAGCGTCGGTCGAAGAGCTCTTTGAAAATATGGGGAAAGCTTACGAAGGTTTTAGAATGATTGAACAGAAACTTAAGGAAAAAGCTGGAGAAGAACTATTGAATGTGGCTGAACGTGAGGTCATGGAAAATGGAGGAAAACCCTTGTTTGGATTGGAAAAGGAAAACGTTGGGATGAATCCGATTGAATCTGGGAATAGGACTACATGGCCAGCGGATGAGAGTACATATGATCGGGAAAGCGAAGGGGGCAGCAAGAAATCGATGATGGCAGCCGGGGTTCGTAGGCAGCCGATGATGATAAAAACCGGTATACCAATTTCGAGGTTCTTGGAAGCCCAAATCCCTTTCGCCTGGAGTGAATGGCAGGACGCAGTTGAGCACAAATAGAGGCAAAAGGGAGAACCAAACTCAATCAGCCCCAAGGGAAAGGGGACCAAGCATAGTTGCTCCTCATCGACGATATGGTAGAAATACCGGGGATTGGGTGGTTGTTGGTGTAAAAAGGGCAGAGAAGAATGGAGACAAAATTGAGGGAAATAAAATGGGCACCAAAGGAACCAATGTAGAACAGAAAAAGGGAGACCGAGAGGCTGTTCTTGGGGCCGAAAAAGAACAGGAAAAGAAAGCAGGGTATGAAAAAGAAAGGGGTGCAAAAAGTGGTGGAACGAGCAGTAGCACAGTTTTGGATGCACAATCAAGAGAGACTGAAGCTAGGGATGTTCGGGTAGAGAAATAAGGCAACACAGAGAAGGGAAACAACCGGTTGAATCGAATGATAGTGTGGTATTGCAGATTTCACAGTCTACAAATGTTGGCGTCAATGAGAGAGAAGCGGCTAATAACATAGACCTTGAAGTTCATTCAAGGTATGATCCCCTTTATAATATTGTTAATGATGCATAGTACTATGCTATTCTGGAATGTTATGGGTATAAATCAGCCAAGTAAGCAGAGAAAATGCCGGCAATTTTGTTTTGAAAATAATATAGGCCTTGCTGGCTTGCTGGAAACAAAGGTGAAGGTAGAAAATGAAGTGGACAGATGGGAAAGTCTTGATTTGGGTTGGAAGCTACTAACAAACTGCCCGATAGCACAAACAGGAAGAATATGGCTATGTTGGAAGCCAGATTTGTATGATATATCGGTAATAAGCATTGGAGATCAGTGGATTGACTGCATTTGCCGGAAAAAAGAACTCGGGCTGGAGTTTTGTTTGACGGTTGTTTATGCTCATAATAGTGAAGTAGAAGCAGGGACCAAACAACCACTTAGGCTGAAGTTATGGCGTTATCTGGAGACTGCAAATCACCAGGATATGCCATGGATGGTGGTGGGGGATTTCAACTCCCCCTTAAATTTGGGAGACCGAGCTGGAGGAGAGGATGTACAACTAGCTGAGGTGGAAAATTTTAGAGACACGGTGAACTTGATTCAACTGCATGAGCTGAAAAGTACATGACCTTTATTCACGTGGGACAATAAAAGGGAAGAAGGCAGAATTTTCAGTAGAATCGACAGAGCAATGGTGAATGAGATGTGGATGGACAAATGGATGGAAGCGATATGTGAGGTAAAACCCAATGATGCATCGGATCATTTACCTTTACTTATACACCTAGATACGCCAAGAAAGTGTTCTGCTAAACGTCCTTTTAAGTTCTTCAATATGTGGGTGAACTCGCCGGACTTTCTTACTTTAGTGGAGCAGAATTGGAGGATGCGGAAACACAGTACTCTCGTGGATCTATTTAAAACTCTGAAGGTGCTGGAAATAGCACTTAAACGATTGAACAAGAGGGAATTTTCAGACATTCAGAAAAGAGCCATGGAAGCAAAAGGGAAGTGGGAGAACCAGTTCAATCTATTACAAACAAATGTATTGGATAAAGGGCTGCAAGAAAACGAAGCAAGGGCAAGGAGAGAATCTATGGAACTAGCTGAAGCGGAGTTCAGTTTCTTACAGCAATGGTCTAAGGAGAAATGGATAAAGGAGGGGGACAGGCCAACCAAAATTTTCTATGCAAGCATGAAAAAGAGGCAATACAGAAATCATATAGTCAGCCTGAAGGTGGGAAGCGACAGAGTGGATGGAAGAGAGGGGGTGGAGCAGCATCTACTGCAGTTCTTTGGTGACCGAATGGGAAAGACAGTGATTGTAGAGAGTGAAATTGATCCTTTAGTTGCAGCTGAAGGTAACTTTCTTACAGTGGAACAAATACCCTTGATAAAGCCGATTACAGATGATGAGATATGGAGAGCTCTGAATAGCATTGAGAATGACAAAAGTCCTGGAGTAGATGGATATTCGAGCTTTTTCTTCAAGAAAGCATGGGGGATTGTTGGTGATGATTTCAAAAAGGGGATTAGGAGTTTCTTTCAGGGCGATGAAGTACCACGGGAATTTAGCAGGGCTGTTTTAACACTAATACCGAAAGTTGATAATCCGCAGTCAGCTGGGGACTATAGGCCGATTTCCTGCTGCCCTGTTTTATATAAAGTCATCACAAAGATCATGAGTAACAGGTTAAGTGAGGTACTCCCTGAAGTGATAAATGGAAACCAAGGTGCATTCGTGAAAGGGAGGAGGATATCACATAATATTCTCCTAGCCCAAGAGCTATTAACAGGATATAAGAAGCCGAGCAATATTCCGAGCTGCACGATAAAAATTGATATACAGAAGGCTTTCGACAGTATAAGCTGGGAGTTTCTATTCAAATGGCTGGCAGTTCTAAAGTTTCCAGGATTGTTTATTGAGTGGATAAGACGATGCGTTGAGGATACCACTTATTGTTTCTCTTTGAATGGTGCGTACACGGATTGTTTTAAAGGGAGGAGTGGTGTTAAACAGGGGGATCCGATATCACCTTTATTGTTTGTAATTGGGATGGAATATCTATCAAGACAGCTTAGCCTGGCGATAAAAACGAAAGCTATAGAGTTCCATCAGAGGAGTTTGAAGGGGGAAATACACAGTTTGATGTTTGCAGATGATCTGTTAATTTTCTGTAGGGCAAGCAAGCACTCAATGGATGGGGTTAAAACTGTTTTGGAGGAGTTTAGGAAGGTTTCTGGCCTTAGGATAAATGAAGGAAAATCTGAGGCTTTCTTCTCGACAATGACAGAAACTGAATCAAAGATGTTGGCTGATACTCTGAATATAGTTCAAGGAAGTTTCCCAATGAATTACCTGGGACTTCCAGTCTCAACAGGGAAGTGGAGAGCTGAAGATTGTGAGAAAATGGTGGAGAAGATTGCAGGACAAATAGGCACTTTGGGTTCCAGGAATATGGCATATGCAGGTAAAGTGCAGCTTATAAACACAATTCTGCTGAGTAAAGCTAGTCACTGGGCAAATGTTTTTCAAATACCTGAGAGTGTGCACAAAGCCATTGAGACAAAATGCAGAAATTTTCTGTGGGGAAGAAAGGAAGGGGAGAAAAGAGTTACACCAGTGTCTTGGAAAACACTTTGTATGCCAAAGAAAAGTGGAGGAGTTGGCTTAAGGGATCCTTCATCCTGGAATAGAGCTTCTCTGTGTAAGCTGGTTTGGGATGTATGTCAAAAGAAGGATATATTGTGGCTGAAATGGGTGCAGGCATACTACTTGAAGGATGAAGAGTTTCTTGACTACAGCCTAGAAGGGCACACATATAGTTGGAGTTGGGGCAAGTTGGTGTCACTGAAAGATGAAATTCGTCCATACCTAATGGAATGTGTTGACATGAAGGGAAATTTCAGTACTAGCAAGGCATATGAATACCTCAAAGGGGCAGGCCAAGAAAACCATTGGTCAACGAAAATATTGTGGAAGTCAGGACTACAGCCTAAACACTCATTCTTTCTATGGATGTTGTTAAAAGGGAGATTATCGACCATAGCGAGACTTCAGTCGAAAGGGATAATACCTCATGTGGCAGATGTTTGTACACTTTGTGGGCAGAATGGAGAAACGATGCAGCACAAATTTTGTACATGCCAGTTTACTGTGGAGCTCCAAAAACATTACAGGGTGGAGACTGGCGGAAACTCCACAGAGTGCTTGAGGAGGATGAGAAGAATGGTAGGATGGAGAAAGAGAATAAGATTCCACCGACTTATCAGCATCTTCTATAATGTATGGAGGGAGAGGAATAACAGAATCTTTGAGGGGAAATTTAGGCAAGTGGATGCTCTAAAGGTGATGATTGAAACAGGGTATGACCTCTTTGATTGATGAGGCCGATGGTGTGAATGGATCCTAGTATGAAACTTGGTACATATGTCGTAGGTACCGCACTGATTACCTATGGTATTTCAGAGGTGTTGGGCTGCCGGTGTAAAAACCAGTTACCCAGCCTTGGCCCGTGACAATATCTAAAGACTTGACGGATTGGTTGTGGGGATATATCCCTAGTATGAAACTTGTACATATGTCGTAGGTACCGCACTGATTACCTTTTGGTATTTCAGAGGTGTTGGGCTGCAGGTATAAAAACCAGTTACCCAGCCTTGGCCCAAGATACTATCAAAAATATTTGACGGACTGGATGAGGGACTATGGCCCTAGTATGAAATTTGTACATATGTCGTAGGTACCGCACTGATTACCTTTGGTATTTTAGAGGTGTTGGGCTGATGGGTGAAACCAGTTACCCAACCTTGGCCCATGACACTATCTAAAGACTTGACGGGCTGGATCGAAAAAGATTATAAGCATACTCAGACCAGGCTACATAATGGATAATTTGGTTTCTATGGGAAATGAACCAGGGCAGACTTGTGTTTTGACATGTCAATTCACAGATATGCTATGGTGGATTTTCCCTTAATCATATACGAGCTGGAGACAGAAATGGAACGTTGAAGACACCAAAGCTCCAAAGGTGGATGCAGATTTGGCAAGATATGCAAGGACAGATGGAATGGAAGCGCATTCATTATAGTTATTCTAAAATCCTAGCAATATCTTGATGAACTAGTTATGATCATAGCCACTTGCATTTCATATGGCTGTAGAATAGTTGTTTTTCTTCTTTTGGTTAGTTATTTATATCCGTTGAATGTTTGGCTTAGAGTGATGGCCAAATCAGTTGTATGAACTTTTTTGAGCAAGTTAATAGAAGAAAATATTACATCAAAAAAAAGAATACGTAGCTTCCTAATTCCAAGCTTCTGAAGTCAGATACGTCCGCACGGCACGATGAGCCGTTGTTGTATATTACATAACTGAAAACAGGGTAATGCATTTATTATTAGGGGTAATGACACAAGCGAAAGAGGGTAATTGTAAGAAGTAACTAGGGTACTACAAACCTGCTGGACGGTTTCTGGTGCCTTGCAATGCAGAAATCGGAGATGAGAGCATCGAGCTTCTTTATTTGAGTCATGCTTATGGGGTAGTCAACCAACAACTTGGATTTGAAATGCACGTCTTCCACGGATGTCAACTCCTCAAGAACTACATCAAATCGGGATGTTCTTTCACTCTCAGCAGATCCACGCGTACAGATTGGGTCTAAAAGTCCATAGTTAATGCTATCAACTATTTGGATCAATTCAGGATTTGATTGTCCAGCATCCTGAGGTGATGAGGGGCCAGAATCAAGGAAGTGTTTTTTCCTTAGATGAACAACAAAGTCTCCAACCCAGTCGTTGTCCGCCACGGGGTTAGTCATGAGCAAGTCTTCTAGATTGTTGACGTAGCATTCCTCTTCCTCGTTAGCAAGCAAACCATGGGGGGACTTCCATTGGAAAAGTTGCATTGCTCCACATTGTCGCATTGCAAATTATCAGTCAAGGCCGAGGGGTTTTGGCTGGCAACAACCAAACTACAGTTTCGTTCGTAGACAAGTGACTTCAACTTTTGTAAACCGTCTACCATTTCATCTATGTCTTGGGTGAAGCTAAGGGCATCCCTAGAACATGATTCACTAACGCCATTGTGCATCAACCTTGCAATATTGCGTCTTTTAAACAGTTCTAAATCCCTTCTCGCCTTTGCTAAAGAAGCATGAAACTCTTACACCAGTTCTAAACAGTTCTAAATCCCTTCTCGACTTCCATTTGATTCATAACATATAAATAATTATATGAAAAGGATTACGGAATAGTCTTGTACATGTTTATGAAATGTTTAAAGAATGTGTAAGAATCAGTTCCCACTTTACTTCGTTGAATAGTTCAATCAAATTAAATCATATAACTGCAACAATATATCAATCTCAAATAAATTAGCACTCGTGGAGGTACATTTCAAAGCCAGCAAAATTATTCTATCTTTAGAAATTCTAATCAACGTGAAATCATGTTCAACCACACCACATATTAGAATTCACACACATGATCACGTATATAAATTACCCCTTACGACATTATACAGAACAATAATACACTTACCCATTAATACACGTTAAATTGACACCACAAAATACAAGTGTCCTCATGGCATCAATATATATGACACAATACAAGCCAAATAAAATAGCATTATATATATGACACAATACAAGCCAAATAAAATAGCATTATATATATGACACATAGAGAAGATACACTTATGCCAATCTAGTTCAAAAGTAGCACATAGAAAAGATTCAGTTCAATTGGAGTAAATAGGCTGCGAGTTACAAGTGATAAAGTCCACAGAACCAACTATGCCAATCAGATAGAGGGGATACAGTCCAAAGTACAGTATGTGCCACAATCTCATGTAACACATACCCCGATAACAAAACTAAAGAATTCATTTGTATATTATCTTAATGATGATAAATCTCACATCATCAAGCAGTCTCAATGTTTACACAGGTCATTTTAAAATCAACGAAAAGCTCAACAAACATTTTGATCATGTAATACGAGTGATCCCATGTAAACAATTAGCCTCATATCAGACAAGAGCATGCATCAAGGAAATCATATAAAGAATTCATAATTAATCTCACACACAATAACATAAAGGAGCTGATGTAGGACAACGTAGGCGTAGGTTTAACGAAACGGATCTTGGTTATGAACAAGGTTGGTTTAGCGAAAAGTAGTGTTTAATGGTTGTAGATAACGAATAAATTGTGAAAAATGCGTAAATTGTAGATAAAACCCTCGGAGCCACACCATGGGGTGTCTTCGGAGTCGCACCGTCGGGGTAAGCTGCTTCACACAACTCGGGGCTCACGACATAATCACAAAATAAGTTTTTTATTAAGCAAAGTCTGAATAAACCTCATAGAGGAATACAATATTTATAGCCATAAGAATGACCAATCCTAGATGGAATAGAACCCTATTTTCCTAAATAAATAATGTCCTAATAAGATTCTAATTAAAGAAAATAAAATATTCTAAAAACAAGAAAGTAACAGAACATTCTAGAATACTATTTCAGGTACTATTCACGTGAATAGTATTCTGAAAAACCCATTCATTTTCTTCATCATTCTCCCCCTCTTAAAAACACTCGACTCCGGCGAGTTAAAATCAGTGATCTCCTCCAAAAATCCAAAGCTCATATCATGTAACTTTGAATCAATACTCCATGTACATTCTTCATGCGGATGCCCCTTCCAACGAACAACATATTTCCAACGAACAACATATTTCTGACCATGCAAGAATTTAGGTGGTATCTTAAGAATCAGTGAACTAATATTCTGAAAAGGGAAATCCTTAGATACTTGTGCCACATCTTGATGGAAATCCAACAATTCAAGTATTGGAGATTCAACACTCGGTTTCTTAACTTCATGAAAAAAATTTAACCGAAATTCCCCATTCTTCAAGCAACTAAGTTTAGGATCCTTGGTGATATTCATCTCCTTAACATATCTCTTATGGAATTCTTCTAGTTCACAAGAAATTTGAATTTTCGAAACTGAAGTAAGAGTAGGAGCTTGCCATTCAACTATAGCATTTGTCTCTTCTACCACAATATCCTCTCTCTTAGAATCCTCTTCAATAGATAGTTCGTCTACCTCAATCTCTTATGTCTTAAGCTCCTCTTTGACAAGTATCTTGTCAAGGATTTCGTTGCTCTTTTTTTCCTCTTCAACTCCCTCAATCACCATTGTTTTCTCCAAGTTTTCCGTGCACTTTTTACCATCCTGGTCAACTTTTTCAGCCTTCTGGACTTCTTCAATCTCCTCATTGTTAACCTCCTCAATGTTGGTTGTCCTTAAAAGTTCCTTCACTACTGACACTAAGGTTTGCTTCACTGGTGTTCTAGTTGGAACTTCAGCCCTTGCCAAACTAGGACACTTTTCAGGCGTAGGAAATCTCTTAGCATGCCTCAAACTCTTTACAATATAATCAGAATGATAATGGTCTTGCTGATGTATATACTTTCTCTCCAAAAGTAGTTTAACTTCTTCCCATGACAAATACTGTTGATCCCGACCGGTAAATTGTAGGTCATACTCAATTCTAGACCACCATATTTGTGCTTGACCAACCAACTTCAGTTCAGCAAATCTGACTTTACTCTTCTCTGACATATCATACCAGTCAAAGTAGCGTTCCAATGCAGCTAGTCATTGCTCACAAACTTGATGATCAGATCCATCATAATCATCGGGAGCACTAATGCGTATCATTCTTGTGATATCGTACTACTGTCCGCTCTAGTTTACCATGTTCTTCTAGCTACTGATACCCAAAATGATGTAGGACAACGTAGGCGTAGGTTTAACGAAACGGATCTTGGTTATGAACAAGGTTGGTTTAGCGAAAAGTAGTGTTTAATGGCTGTAGATAACGAATAAACTGTGAAAAATGCGTAAATTGTAGATAAAACCCTCGGAGTCACACCGTCGACGGGGATCCTTCAGGAGTCACACCTTCGGGGGTAAGCTGCTTCACACAACTCGGGGCTCACGACATAATCGCAAAATAAGTATTTTATTAATCAAAGTCTGAATAAACCTCATAGAGGAATACAATATTTATAGCCATAAGAATGACCAATCCTAAATGGAATAGAACCCCATTTTCCTAAATAATAATGTCCTATAAAGAAAATAAAACATTCTAAAAATAAGAAAATAACAGAACATTCTAGAATACCATTCCGGGTACTATTCATGTGAATAGTATTATGGAAAACCCATTCCTTTTCCTCAACAGGAGCCATCTACTAGTTAATAAAATATGTTGTATGATATTATACACAATAAGCACACCAAGTCATTATCATCTCGGAACAATCCATGTTGTAAGCACACATCAGTACAACCATGTCATTATCCACTAACCAAATATCACAAATCAGTGTATAGTCAAGACATTTAATCAGAAACAGAAATATCAGATTACTAGATCCCAACAAGTATATACATATCCATTCATACAGGTCATCAAACCCAGTATCATCTCAAGCTACAAGTAAAAAGAATAGTTGCAGACTACACACATAATTGGATCTCATGACATCAACAAAAAGGTTCCAATACAATCACATATATATATATTATATATATATGGTCATTAATGCAATTCAACCAGAGTAATCAGGCCCAAGTTACAAATTACAAGTAACAGACCACACGAATAATTATGCTGATCAAATAAAGAAGATACAGTACAGGTTGCAGGCTCAACAGTCTGATATAGCACATATTTGCATAAGTAAGAACTTGTATTCTAAAACAATCCTAAATGTATCCGACTCTAGTACCATATATATTTCTGAAAATATATTTATATAGTACACATAATACACATAGGCATGACAGTTTAAAACTATATAGGTTTTGAAAAGTGAGAACACTACTCACTTCTTTTGGTGATGTAAAACCTTCCTGAGTCTAAGTGAATTATCCAATTTGCTATAAAAACGAATTCCATCAACTCATGAGAAATGTTCCTCATGATGCAGCAGCAAGGCCAATCATTTTGCGAATCTGATGAAGCATAAAAAGCTCTGTCCAACAACCTCTTCGCAGCTGGATCCTCAGCTTTCGTCCTTCTCGGTTACATCATCCTCCCAGTCCATGTCAACAACACCATTTCCATCCTCAACTTCTGCACAACACCTTTCTTCCCCAATACCCTGAACACTCAACGCACTTAACGAGCTCACTCCCAAGACCGACACTGGCTAGCACGCCCTCTGAATTGTTGGTGTTTTATGGAAACACAAGTATTTAAGTATATTTGGATACGAGTATTGTGAGCTTGGGACGTTAAAACAAGTTTGGTGGTGCGGAGTGCACACTTGTATTTATTTACTGTTCTACGAGTTTACCGATAAATAATGGTGTACGAACGAGAGGCTGTTCTTGGGGCCGAAAAAAGAACAGGAAAAGAAAGCAGGGTATGAAAAAGAAAGGGGTGCAAAAAGTGGTGGAACGAGCAGTAGCACAGTTTTGGATGCACAATCAAGAGAGACTGAAACTAGGGATGTTCCGGGTAGAGAAATAAGGCAACACAGAGAAGGGAAACAACCGGCTGAATCGAATGATAGTGTGGTATTGCATATTTCACAGTCTACAAATGTTGGCGTCAATGAGAGAGAAGCGGCTAATAACATAGACCTTGAAGTTCTTTTTTTTTTTTTTTTTTTTTTGATGTAATATTTTCTTCTATTAAATTGCTCAAAAAATTTCATACAACTGATTTGGCCATCACTCTAAGCCAAACATTCAACGGATATAAATAACTAACCAAAAGGAGAAAAACAACTATTCTACAGCCATATGAAATGCAAGTGGCTACGATCATAACTAGTTCATCAAGATATTGCTAGGATTTTAGAATAACTATAATGAATGCGCTTCCATTCCATCTGTCCTTGCATATCTTGCCAAATCTGCATCCACCTTTGGAGCTTTGGTGTCTTCAACGTTCCATTTCTGTCTCCAGCTCGTATATGATTAAGGGAAAATCCACCATAGCATATCTGTGAATTGACATGTCAAAACACAAGTCTGCCCTGGTTCATTTCCCATAGAAACCAAATTATCCATTATGTAGCCTGGTCTGAGTATGCTTATAATCTTTCGATCCAGCCCGTCAAGTCCTTAGATAGTGTCATGGGCCAAGGTTGGGTAACTGGTTTCACCCAGCATCCCAACACCTCTGAAATACCAAAGGTAATCAGTGCGGTACCTACAACATATGTACAAGTTTCATACTAGGGCCATAGTCCCTCATCCAGTCCGTCAAATATTTTTGATAGTATCTTGGGCCAAGGCTGGGTAACTGGTTTTTATACCCGCAGCCCAACACCTCTGAAATACCAAAAGGTAATCAGTGCGGTACCTACGACATATGTACAAGTTTCATACTAGGGATATATCCCCACAACCAATTCGTCAAGTCTTTAGATATTGTCACGGGCCAAAGCTGGGTAACTGGTTTTTACACCGGCAGCCCAACACCTCTGAAATACCATAGGTAATCAGTGCGGTACCTACGACATATGTACCAAGTTTCATACTAGGATCCATTCACACCATCCTCATCATCAATCAGAGGGGTCAAAGCCTGTTTTAATCATCACCTTGAAGTTCATTCAAGGTATGATCCCCTTTATAATATTGTTAATGATGCACAGTACTATGCTATTTTGGAATGTTAGGGGTATAAATCAGCAAAGTAAGCAGAGAAAATGCAGGCTTGCTGGAAACAAAGGTGAAGGTAGAAAATGAAGTGGACAGATGGGAAAGTCTTGATTTGGGTTGGAAGCTACTAACAAACTGCCCGATAGCACAAACAGGAAGAATATGGCTATGTTGGAAGCCAGATTTGTATGATATATCAGTAATAAGCATTGGAGATCAGTGGATTGACTGCATTTGCCAGAAAAAAGAACTCGGGCTGGAGTTTTACTTGACGGTTGTTTATGCTCATAATAGTGAAGTAGAAGCAGGGACCAAACAACCACTTAGGCTGAAGTTATGGCGTTATCTGGAGACTGCAAATCACCAGGATATGCCATGGATGGTGGTGGGGGATTTCAACTCCCCCTAAATTTGGGAGACCGAACTATAGGAGATGATGTACAGCTAGCTGAGGTGGAAAATTTTAGAGACACGGTGAACTTGATTCAACTGCATGAGCTGAAAAGTTCAGGACCTTTTTTCACGTGGGACAATAAAAGGGAAGAAGGCAGAATTTTCAGTAGAATCGACAGAGCAATGGTGAATGAGATGTGGATGGACAGATGGATGGAAGCGATATGTGAGGTAAAACTCAATGATGCATCAGATCATTAACCTTTACTTATACACCTAGATACGCCAAGAAAGTGTTCTGCTAAACGTCCTTTTAAGTTCTTCAATATGTGGGTGAACTCGCCGGACTTTCTTACTTTAGTGGAGCAGAATTGAAGGATGCGGAAACACAGTTCTCTCGTGGATCTATTTAAAACTCTGAAGGTGCTGGAAATAGCACTTAAACGATTGAACAAGAGGGAATTTTCAGACATTCAGAAAAGAGCCATGGAAGCAAAAGGGAAGTGGGAGAACCAGTTCAATCTATTACAAACAAATGTATTGGATAAAGGGCTGCAAGAAAACGAAGCAAGGGCAAGGAGAGAATCTATGGAACTAGCTGAAGCGGAGTTCAGTTTCTTACAGCAACGGTCTAAGGAGAAATGGATAAAGGAGGGGGACAGGCCAACCAAAATTTTCTATGCAAGTATGAAAAAGAGGCAACACAGAAATCATATAGTCAGCCTGAAGGTGGGAAGCGCGACAGAGTGGATGGACGAGAGGGGGTGGAGCAGCATCTACTGCAGTTCTTTGGTGACCGAATGGGAAAGACAGTGATTGTAGACAGTGAAATTGATCCTTTAGTTGCAGCTGAAGGTAACTTTCTTACAGCGGAACAACAAATACCCTTGATAAAGCTGATTACGGATGATGAGATATGGAGAGCTCTGAATAGCATTGAGAATGACAAAAGTCCTGGAGTAGATGGATATTCGAGCTTTTTATTCAAGAAAGCATGGGGGATTGTTGGTGATGATTTCAAAAAGGGGATTAGGAGTTTCTTTCAGGGTGATGAAGTACCACGGGAATTTAGCAGGGCTGTTTTAACACTAATACCGAAAGTTGATAATCCGCAGTCAGCTGGGGATTATAGGCCGATTTCCTGCTGTCCTGTTTTATGTAAAGTCATCACAAAGATCATGAGTAACAGGTTACACCTTCTCTCTTTCCACAAACATCTTCTCTCTCTCTCTCTAGTGTGGGCGATTTACACCTTCACTATGTGCTACCATTTCTGATCTGAAAATCCTATCTTTCTTAGCTCCAGCTTTTAGTTTCTTGCTATGGGAAGCTCAGCTAGGAAGAAGAGGATCCAGACCATAAGGGACGCTTTCCAGAAGCTCCCTATGGAGAAGAGAGAAGAGCTACTTGCAATTGCTCAAAGAGAACTGAAAAAGAAAGATCCAATTTCTGAGGTTAAATCTACACCGATTTCTGACACAACTGTAACTCCGACCAGCTCAGCGCCGCCCCCACGGGTTACTGAGCTAGATCTCATCACTCCCCCACCAAAACGCCCAGATGCTAGATCCCCAATCAAGCCCACAGCAGAGCAGCCTGTCCCAACACACAGGAAGCTGGATTGGGAGAAACCAGTTTTAGCAGACATCTTCAAGGATAGGACAGCTGGAATGCAGTTCTACAAGCCAGCGGAGATTGGCGGCGTCCACATGGGGAAAATTCCAAAAAGCTGCGTGGAGGAAAGTTTCCAACAGTGGGAGAGCAATTTGATATGCACAGTACTAGGTAATCATCCTCCTCTTCATATTATGGAAGGATTTTTCAGAAGAGTATGGTGGCAATTTTCTATTCTAAAGGTATGGATCCTATCTCCTGGAGTCTTTATGATTAAATTCAAAGATGTAGAGTCTTGTGCACAGATTCTTGCTAGAGGAGCTCTGTTATTCCAAAACAAACCTGTACTAGTTCATCCATGGACCAAGGATTTTCAGAATGTTACCCCAACAAAGATTCCAGTTTGGATACAACTACCTGGTCTAAACCCAGTCTATTGGACCCCTGAAATTTTGAGCAGGATTCTCAGTCCTTTGGGGAATCCCTTGAAGATTGATACGGCCACTCACTCTATGGATAGACTATCTTTTGCTAGAGTACAGGTAGAAATGGATATAAAGCAGGACTTGCCTTCTCAATTTGAATATATTGATGAAAATGATATAGTTCAAAGGCAGGAGGTAGTGTTTGAATGGAATCCAACACAGTGTTCTCATTGTAAGATGCTGGGACATGCAGCTCAAGCTTGCAAAAAGCTGCACCCTAGTGACTCCAAACCTATGGCGCCAAAACCAATTCCAAAACCAGCTCCTAAACCTAAGAGGAAGCCCGAACAGTTCTATCAACCAAAGCAACAACCTCAAGAAGTCCCTAACCTGAACAACCTCCTCCAAAGACCAGGAAAACAGCCTATCACTGATATGGCACAAAAACCTGGCCCTGACCCTCCTGATCTTTCATCCAGGGCAACTTTCCCTCCCATTGCTTCTCCACCTAGCTGTACTGCTAAACCAAGTCCACTGTCCAAGTTGAAGTTTGGTTCAGTGGATCACCCCCCCCCCCCCCCCCCACTTTTTCTCAATGATAGACATTAACATTCTGGTTTGGAATGTCAGAGGTGTAAATAGCAGTGCTAGGCAAAAACAGGTTAGACATCAGTGTCTTGTAAATAATGTTGGTCTACTTTGTATGGTCGAAACAAAGGTTAAACAAAAGAATGAAGCAAAAGTATGTGATGCACTAGGCCTTGGATGGAAGTTCACTTCTAACAACTCCTGTAATGATTGTGGCAGAATAATAGTGGGATGGAGGCTGGACTTATTTGATCTACAAGTAGTTTCAATGGGAGAGCAGTGGATTCATGCTACCTGCCATCTAAAGGCCCTTAATATGTCCTGTGTCATCACTTTTGTTTATGGGGAAAATTTGGGCTCAAACAGAATACCTCTATGGGATGCACTGAAACAGCAGGCTATACAGCATCTTTCATGGTTAATTGTGGGGGATTTTAATTCTCCACTATCTTTTGATGATAGGCTGGGTGGTTCACCTGTTCAGGCTGATGAATTTTCTGATTTTAAAGATACTTGTGACATCCTGGGCTTGGCTGAATTAAAGACCTTTGGCCCCTTTTTCACTTGGTCTAATAGACAAGCAGCCCCACAGGATTTTTAGCAAACTGGATAGAGCACTAGTCAATCAGCAATGGCTAGAGGAGCTTAAGGAATCCAAATGCAAGGTACTTATGGAAGGGCAGTCAGATCACAACCCCTTCCTTCTGCAACTCTCTGCTCAACAGCACAGCATGAGAAAACCATTCAAGTTCTATAACATGTGGAGTCTTTCCCCTAATTTTCTACCCACTGTGGAGAGTACTTGGAAGGACCACTCAGTTTCCACTCTCACTGATCTCTATTTTAATCTCTCCTTGCTAAAATCCCCTTTACAGAGGATCAATAAGAATGAATTTAGTGAGATTCAGAAGAGAGCCTTAACTATTACTGAGGACTTATCCAAAATTCAAGCTGCTGTCCACTCTGACCCCAGGAATGTAGCCTTACAGGAGAGGGAGAAGGATATCAGAACACAGGCCACCTTGATTTATGAGGCAGAGGTACAATTCTTAAGGCAAAGGACAAAGAGTACTTGGCTTTTGGCTGGTGACAGACCTACAAAAGTCTTCTATGACTTCTTGAAGGCTAGACAGTTTAAAAACCACATTTTATGTCTTTATAATGGGACTACACTCCTGGAGTCTCCATCTGAGGTTGAACAGCATCTTGTGGCTTTCTTCTCAAAGCAGCTAGGCACTAGCTCTCCACCTTCCAACCAAGTGGATCCTCTGGTTATAGCTCAAGGTCAGGTGCTTACTCATACTCATCAGCTATCTCTCATCAGACCAGTCTCCCCTGCTGAAATTCTCCAAGCTCTCAACAGCATACCTGATAATAAAAGCCCAGGATATGATGGCTACTCCAGTCAGTTCTTCAAGAAAACTTGGCACATAATTGGTCCTGATTGTGTTATGGCCATCAAAGATTTTTTTTCAGGGGGAATCCTGCCAGAGCAGTTCAACAAGACAGTTATTACCCTGCTGCCAAAGCTGGACCATCCACAGGTAGCCTCTGATTTCAGGCCTATCTCTTGCTGCTCAGTCCTATACAAGGTAATTGCAAAGGTCCTTTGTACCAGGCTGGGAGCAGTTCTGGCAGATATTATTGGGCTTAACCAAGGAGCTTTTGTCAAAGGTAGACTAATCTCTCACAATGTCCAATTGACTCAAGAGTTGCTGCAGACTTACAATTGGAAATATGCTGGTATGCAAAGCTGTTTTTTCAAAGTGGATATTCAGAAAGCCTTTGATAATCTAGAGTGGTCATTCTTGATAGATCTTTTGGTTGCTCTCAAGTTCCCATCAGCTTTTATTACTTGGATCAAAACTTGCTTAGAGAGTACCACTTTCAGCTTGTCCCTGAATGGAGGTTACACTAATCATTTTGCTGCCAAAAGAGGGGTTAAACAGGGAGATCCCCTCTCACCTCTTCTCTTTGTCCTCTCTATGGAGTATTTTACCAGAATGTTACACCTTGCTTTTAGGCAGAAGTTAATTGATTACCATACCAAATGCAAGTATGTGCATCTCCACTGCTTACTTTTTGTTGATGATCTATTAATCTTTTGCAAAGCCAATCAGAAATCAATTCATGGAGTGCTGCAAACACTTGACTCTTTTAAAGCAGTCACTGGCCTCTCCATCAATACAGCTAAATCTCAAGTATTCTTCTCTAGGATGGATGATACTACAGCAGACTCTCTATTGTCCTTAATGAAAATCCAGAGGGGAGTCTTACCTGTTTCTTATCTTGGTTTACCACTGTCTGGAAAGAGATGGACCATCCTTAATTGCCAAAAGCTACTGGATAAGCTTAGGAGGAGACTAGGTAAATGGCAAGGGAAAACTCTCTCTTATGCAGGGAAGATTGAGCTCATCAACACAGTCCTATTCAGCATCACAAGCTACTGGATCAGTGCTTTCCAGCTACCTACCCATGTCTACAATGATATCAAAGCCATCTGTAGAAATTATCTATGGGGGAATCCTGATGGGAAGGGTATTTTTCCAGTGGCATGGGAAACTCTCTGTCTCACAAAAGCCTATGGTGGTGCAGGGCTTAGAGATCCCCACCTTTGGAGCCAAGCTCTACTTTGCAAGCAGCTATGGTGTATTCAAAGTGATCAAAACAACCTTTGGGTCAAATGGGTGCATGAATACTATATGAAAGGGAGAACCTTAAGCAAGGCCATAGCACCTTTTCATTGCAGCAATGCTTGGACTATTCTGATTACTCTGAAGAATCAGGTTATTGATTTCCTCCCTCTTTGCCTCAATCAGAAAGGAAAATTCCAGGTCTCTCTGGCCTATAATTTCCTTTTAGGACAAAGAACCTCCAGGGCTTTCTCTGCTACTATATGGAGCAGTAAACTTCTTCCCAAACAGTCTTTTTTCCTATGGAGATTGGCGTTGGGGAGACTATCTACAGTTGACAGGTTACAGCACCTTGGCATTCCACTTCCATCATCCTCATGTTGTTTCTGTCACCAAGTCACATAATCTGTTTCACACTTATTGGTCCAATGTCCCTACTTCAAGCAAGTTTTGCAACTCCTTCATCTTCCTGCTCCGCAGGATCTGAGGCATCTGAAGAGGCTATTATTCATTTGGCAAGCCAGGAAGAACAAAAGGATTTTCACACTCCTGGTTACAAGTCTTTATCACTTCTGGAACGAGCGAAACCAACGAATCTTTCAGGGACAAGCCGTGACAGTTCCAAGGCTTTGCTCCCTCATTGAATCTGAATTTAAACTTTGGCATTAATTTGTCTTGTACTTCATTAACCAGTAGGACTAGTGTTTCTTTCATTTGTTAGAACACTTAGTCTCCAGGTTCTTTTTGTAAGGCTGGGAGTGAAGGCTATAATCTTGTACTATATTGATTCTTGATGAAATGAAAATTTATGTTCATCAAAGAGTAACAGGTTAAGTGAGGTACTCCCTGAAGTGATAAATGGAAACCAAGGTGCATTCGTGAAAGGGAGGAGGATATCACATAATATTCTCCTAGCCCAAGATCTATTAACAGGATATAAGAAGCCGAGCAATATTCCGAGCTGCATGATAAAAATTGATGTACAGAAGGCTTTCGACAGTATAAGCTGGGAGTTTCTATTCACATGGCTGGCAGTTCTAAAGTTTCCAGGATTGTTTATTGAGTGGATAAGACGATGTGTTGAGGATACCACTTATTGTTTCTCTTTGAATGGTGCGTACACGGATTGTTTTAAAGGGAGGAGTGGTGTTAAACAGGGGGATCCGATATCACCTTTATTGTTTGTAATTGGGATGGAATATCTATCAAGACAGCTTAGCCTGGCGATAAAAAAGAAAGCTATAGAGTTCCATCGGAGGAGTTTGAAGGGGAAATACACAGTTTGATGTTTGCAGTTGATCTGTTAATTTTCTGTAGGGCAAGCAAGCACTCAATAGAAGGGGTTAAAACTGTTTTGGAAGAGTTTAGGAAGGTTTATGGCCTTAGGATAAATGAAGGTAAATCTGAGGCTTTCTTCTCGACAATGACAGAAACTGAATCAAAGATGTTGTCTGATACTCTGAATAAAGTTCAAGGAAGTTTCCCAATGAATTACCTGGGACTTCCAGTCTCAACAGGGAAGTGGAGAGCTAAAGATTGTGAGAAAATGGTGGGGAAGATTGCAGGACAAATAGGCACATGGGGTTCCAGGAATATGGCATATGCACTTGGGCGAATGTTTTTCAAAAACCTGAGAGTGTGCACAAAGCCATTGAGACAAAATGTAGAAATTTTCTGTGGGGCAGAAAGGAATGGGAGAAAAGAGTTACACCAGTGTCTTGGAAAACACTTTGTATGCCAAAGAAAAGTGGAGGAGTTGGCCTAAGGGATCCTTCATTCTGGAATAGAGCTTCTCTGTGTAAGCTGGTTTGGGATGTATGTCAAAAGAAGGATATATTGTGGCTGAAATGGGTGCAGGCATACTACTTGAAGGATGAAGAGTTTCTTGACTACAGCCTAGAAGGGCACACATATAGTTGGGGTTGGGGCAAGTTGGTGTCACTGAAAGATGAAATTCGTCCATACCTAATGGAATGTGTTGACACGAAGGGAAATTTCAGCACTAGCAAGGCATATGGATACCTCAAAGGGGCAGGCCAAGAAAACCATTGGTCAACGAAAATATTGTGGAGGTCAGGACTACAGCCTAAACACTCATTCTTTCTATGGATGTTGTTAAAAGGGAGATTATCGACCATAGCGAGACTTCAGTCGAAAGGGATAATACCTCATGTGGCAGATGTTTGTACTCTGTGTGGGCACAATGGGGAAACGTCATATGGCTGTAGAATAGTTGTTTTTCCGTTGAATGTTTTGGTTAGAGTGATGGCCAAATCAGTTGTATGAACTTTTTTGAGCAATTTAATAGAAGAAAATATTACATCAAAAAAAAATGGAGAAACGATGCAGCACATATTTTGTACATGCCAGTTTACAGTGGAGCTCCAAAAACATTACAGGGTGGAGACTGGCGGAAACTTCAGAGAGTGCCTGAGGAGGATGAGAAAAATGGTAGGATGGAGAAAGAGAATAAGATTCCACCGACTTATCAGCATCTTCTATAATGTATTGAGGGAGAGGAATAACAGAATCTTCGAGGGGAAATTCAGGCAGGTGGATGCTCTAAAGGTGATGATTGAAACAGGTTTTGACCCCTCTGATTAATGATGAGGATGGTGTGAATGGATCCTAGTATGAAACTTGGTACATATGTCGTAGGTACCGCACTGATTACCTATGGTATTTCACAGGTGTTGGGCTGCTGGTATAAAACCAGTTACCCAGCCTTGGCCCATGACACTATCTGATTTGATGGAATGGTTGAGGGGTTTTACCCCAAGTATGAAACGTGTACATATGTTCGAGGTACCGCACTGATTACCTTTTGGTATTTCAGAGGTGTTGGGCTGCAGGTATAAAAACCAGTTACCCAGCCTTGGCCCAAGACACTATCAAAAATATTTGACGGACTGGATGAGGGACTATGGCCCTAGTATGAAACTTGTACATATGTCGTAGGTACCGCACTGATTACCTTTGGTATTTCAGAGGTGTTGGGCTGCTGGGTGAAACCAGTTACCCAACCTTGGCCCATGACACTATCTAAGGACTTGACGGGCTGGATCGAAAGATTATAAGCATACTCAGACCAGGCTACATAATGGCTTATTTGATTTCTATGGGAAATGAACCAGGGCAGACTTGTGTTTTGACATGTCAATTCACAGATATGCTATGGTGGATTTTCCCTTAATCATATACGAGCTGGAGACAGAAATGGAACGTTGAAGACACCAAAGCTCCAAAGGTGGATGCAGATTTGGCAAGATATGCAAGGACAGATGGAATGGAAGCGCATTCATTATAGTTATTCTAAAATCCTAGCAATATCTTGATGAACTAGTTATGATCATAGCCACTTGCATTTCATATGGCTGTAGAATAGTTGTTTTTCTTCTTTTGGTTAGTTATTTATATCCGTTGAATGTTTGGCTTAGAGTGATGGCCAAATCAGTTGTATGAACTTTTTTGAGCAATTTAATAGAAGAAAATATTACATCAAAAAAAATAATAATAATGGTGTACGAAACGTTGTGTCTTTTCAGACAATAACATGTGGTTACGTTTGGTTATTGTTGGTTACGTATTGGTTATTGCAGTTACTTATGTTTACTGCAGATACGTGCGGTTTGTGTTTCTGTCATTGTCCTATAAATACAGACAAAAGAAACATAGCAACAGACATCTCTTCACCACCACAGAAAAGATCATTCGTGATCTGTCAGAGACAATCCATAAACTCAATATTCAGAAGCATTCTTCTCGTTCCAAGCCTAGAACGAGGAGGTTCGATTGTCTTATCTCTTTAGGGATTTCGTGTAACCCAGGCTTTAATAGGGTCGAAATACTCTTTAAGGAAAGCATTTACGTGACTCAAATCGACTATCCAGATTATCACAATTGGACCCTTTTTCCCTAACAATCTTAAAGAGTATTTTCTGATTGTGATAATAGCATCGGTACGAGATATGACATCCAAGTTTGAAGGTGTACGTTTTGTCCTCACCAATAACAGATCCAGTGGAGATGGGAGAATGACGACTACATATGTCGCGGTCACATCTTAAATGATGGTGAAATTATGACGGAAAAAAGGGAAAATGATGACTGCCGTTCACATAAACCAATAAGTTTTGATTTAAGTTTTGTTTATATTGCTTGTGTATAAATACATGTCTGTGTTTGTTTTAAAATTTGAATGAGTATCATTTGGTCTTTTGATGATGAAGGATGTGGTGTAACGTGTTTATCCAAATGGTAAAAAACAAGTAGAAAAGTTTTCAGTTTGAATAATTACAATTAAAATATTAATTAACATAGTAATTAAAATATAATTTAATTAGCCATATTGAATAATTACAATTAAAATATTAATTAACATAGTAATTAAAATATAAATAATTAGCTTAAGCATAATTAAATTATTAAAATATTGATACTTAGTAGGAACACTTAACACAACAATAGAATTCATAAAATAAAATAAAGGTAAACTAACAAAATAATTTAATCTTAAACGTGATTAAAAAGATTTTTTTTTTAATTTAATTTAAGAACATAAGAACAAAGTTACCTTGAATGAATTTCTTGTATTGAATAAAGCTTAGAATGGATACATAAGGTAGGTTTAAGGCTTAGGGAAGTTCTGAGAACTTAGAGGGTGGAGAGTAGAGAGTAAGAAGGGGCTGTGATTTCAGCGTACCTCCTTCTGAATGAATGCCTCACTATTTATAGGAGAGCTTGCTATTCTATTACATTGAATTTGAGTTACATTTTGAAATCCGGAGTGGTGCTTGGACCCCTCCATCTTCTTCTGCCTTTGAATATTGTGAAAAGTGCTCTGAATCCTCCATTATTTTTGTCTTCTTTGAATGAGTGCTCTGAATGATAGTGAAGTCTGGCCTCCACTACCCCCTGCTTTTTGACTTTGTGCATGAATGAGTGTTCTGAAATATGGAGTTTGGGACCCTCCATTTTCTTCCTGCTTTTCCTGAATGCTGGCTGGCGTCATTGCTTACATAATTTTCAGAGTTCAAATGGGTCTTGGGCCAGTGGACCTCCAAATGGATCATCTTCCTGGTTTTCTTCTTGCTTAATTTCCTTCTTCTTGAATTCTTTGTAGAAATGCATCATCTTCCTGAATTCTTCTCCATCTTCCAGAAGTGCTTGAGTTTCTGACGGTTGAATGCTTAGTGTCTGCTGAATTGGACTTTTGTTGTTTCTTTGAATACTTAAAGCTTGCTGAATCGGGGTCTTGATCTTCATAGGGCTGATGGCTTCTTCCTTGCTTAATACTATTCTTAATTTTTCTCCTGTTCTTAAATAATGAGTTACTGCTTCTGTGGAACAAAATTGGACTTTATAATTAGCCCACCATTTAATTTTGTACTGTCGAGTAAGGGAACACGGCATATCCTTATGAATCTGTTTGATCTGGAAACTCCAAGCAAATATCCAGGGAACCCTGAAAATTGCATGGAAAAGTAATGGCTTCTCAAAGGGCTTGGCCCTGCTGAGTCTGATGAATGTTTCAAATCCCTCTACTACTGGTTGAGGGAGTATCTCCTTTGACGGCCCAAATTTGAGCCACCAATCATAGAACCATATTGGAACATTTGTGTTGAATTGTTGATGAAAATTAATGAACCATGAGTGGTCAAAGGACCTGATGTAAAAATTCCTATACCAGGCTTGGATGTAATCTGCATAATTGAATTCTTGGGGAATATATCGAACTGAAAATTTCTTTGGAGTATGGATACCATTGAATTGGTTAAGGTGAAGAATCTGCTTAATCTGTACTTTTGAGTGACTAATTCTGGTGGAATCATACTGGGCTGGTGTATGAGTAATCTCAATGGACTGAGTATCTATGAGTATGAGTTCATAAAAGGTTTGGGTTTTTTGAATATCTTCTGCCATCCATTGGAAAGTGGGCATGAATATTTTGGATACAAAATTCTTTAACTGAGGAATGTCTGGTTCAGTTGGGAATTTGGTTAATAAGATATATTATAGGTCTGGTTTATTGAAATAAGATTGACTGGGATTCTTGGAATCTGGAGTGGAAGGAGGAGTGGTAGTTTGAGTAGTAGGTTTGTTGGGTGTAAGAACTGTATAATTGGGTGATAGGATGGGAGTATGAATTAATCTTGAGTATGGTGTTTGTGCTATTGTTGAATAGGTAAGGGGTGGAAAATCTGAAGTAGGTGCTCTTGGTGCTAATGGTTTTGGAATTTCATAATCTTTGGGCGATTTTGAATTCGAAGAACTTGCAGGACTTGAATGTTTACTCATGTTTCCCTGTAAGGAACTCACGAGTCAAAAAATCTGGAAGACAATTATCTTTTCCTTTAATGTATTCAATATCGAAATCAAATACTGATAAAATAGCTTGCCATCTTGCAAAAATTTGTTTTGCGACTAAAGTTTTTACATCTTTCTGTAAAATCTCTTTTGCTGATTTACAATCAATCTTTAATAAAAACTTTTTATTATATAAATCATCTTGGAGTTTTGAAATACATAAAACAATTGATAAAACCTCTTTTTTAACTGTTGAATAATTAGTCTGTGCTCCAGACCATAATCCTGAATGGTATCTAATTATTGATTCTTTTCCTAAATATAATTGTTTTAATATCCCCCCATATCCTAGTTCTGATGCATCTGTTTCTATGATCATAAATGCTGATGGATGTAGAATTCCTAAACATGGTAATGTTTTTTTCTTTTCTTTTACTTCTTGAATTATTTTGGTATGTTTTTCTGTCCATACTGGTGGATTAAGTTTCAACCTTTCATATAAGGGTTTACAAATTATCCTTAATTTAGGAAAGAAATCTGCAATATAATTTAGACAACCTAGGAATCTTTGTAACTGGTTTTTATCTTTTATCTCATCTGGGAATTTGTCAGCAAATTCAATTGCTCTTTGAATTGGTTTTATTTTCCCTAGATGTATATCATGTCCTAAAAATCTTATTTTTGTTTGAAATAATTTCATTTTTGGTTCTGATATTACTAATCCATTCTTTTTAATAATGTTTAGTAATATATTTAAATGTTTAAAATGGCTATCTATTGAATTCGAATATACTAATATATCATCAATGTATACTATTACAAATGTTGAATATGGATTAAATATATCATTCATAATTTTTTGAAATTCTGAGGGTGCATTTTTTAATCCAAACGGCATCACATTCCATTCATATTGACCAAATGGAACTACAAATGCTGTTTTATACTTATCTTTTTCATCTATTTGAATTTGCCAATAACCTGATTTTAAATCAAATTTAGAAAAAACTTTTGCATTATATAATCTATTTAATAAGTCCCTTTTATTTGGAATAGGATATCTTATCCATTTCAAAACTTTGTTTAGTGGTTTGTAATTTATACCTAATCTAGGTACTCCTCTTTCTTTTCCAGCCTGCTTATTAACATAAAATGCAGAACAACTCCATGAAGACTTACTTTCTCTAATTAATTTTTTATCCAGATGACTTTGAATTTCTTTTTTACATAATTCTACTAATTCTGCATTCATTTGTATAGGTCTAGCTTTTGTTGGAATATTACTTTCGTTAAACTCTTTTTCATAAGGCAAAGAAACAATGTGCATTTTACGATTCCAAAAATCATTAGGGTGACTCGAGCATACCTGAATTTTAAATTCTTGTTCTAATTTTGAAATCTTCTGTTGTACTATTTTACCCTTTATATGTTCTTCTATTTTTGAATATTCTAATTCTTCTTTTAAGAATGAGAGGTCTTTTTGTTTTGTATTTAATAAATGTATTTTTTTATATATTGAATTAGTCTGTAATAAGTTTAATTCTATTTGATTAGGTGGATCAATAAATGGGAATAATAATTTTTTACCTAATATTTTAGTACTAATTCCTTCTTTAGTCTTTTTGAAAGGGGTTATTTGGTATAAAAATGGATTTCCTAATACAGCATCATATGATATGTTTTCTAGTATTAAAAATGAATGTTTGATGCAATAGTGAGTTATTCTCCTGTGGGGCAGCCTCACCCATGAGGCAAGGCCAAATAAGGAAATTTCATTATTTCCACTTTTTTTTTTTTTTTTTTGATGAACATGAATTTTCATTTCATCAAGAATCATTACAGTACAAGATTTTAGCCTTCACTCCCAACCTTACAAAAAGAACCTAGAAACTAAGTGTCCTAACATATGGACGAAACACTAGTTCTACAGGTTAATGAAGTACAAGACAAATTAATGCCAAAGTTTAAATTCAGATTCAATGAGAGAGCAAAGCCTTTGAACTGTCAAGGCTTGTCCCTGAAAAATTCTATGGTTTCTCTCATTCCAGAGGTGATAGAGACTTGACACCAGGAGTGTGAAAACCCTCTTGTTCTTCCTGGCTTGCCAAATGAATAAGAGCCTCTTCACAGGATCTGAGGCATCTGAAGAGGCTCTTATTCATTTGGCAAGCCAGGAAGAACAAGAGGGTTTTCACACTCCTGGTGTCAAGTCTCTATCACCTCTGGAATGAGAGAAACCATAGAATTTTTCAGGGACAAGCCTTGACAGTTCAAAGGCTTTGCTCTCTCATTGAATCTGAATTTAAACTTTGGCATTAATTTGTCTTGTACTTCATTAACCTGTAGAACTAGTGTTTCGTCCATATGTTAGGACACTTAGTTTCTAGGTTCTTTTTGTAAGGTTGGGAGTGAAGGCTAAAATCTTGTACTGTAATGATTCTTGATGAAATGAAAATTTATGTTCATCAAAAAAAAAAAAAAAAAAAAGTGGAAATAATGAAATTTCCTTATTTGGCCTTGCCTCATGGGTGAGGCTGCCCCACAGGAGAATAACTCACTATTGCATCAAACATTCATTTTTAATACTAGAAAACATATCATATGATGCTGTATTAGGAAATCCATTTTTATACCAAATAACCCCTTTCAAAAAGACTAAAGAAGGAATTAGTACTAAAATATTAGGTAAAAAATTATTATTCCCATTTATTGATCCACCTAATCAAATAGAATTAAACTTATTACAGACTAATTCAATATATAAAAAAATACATTTATTAAATACAAAACAAAAAGACCTCTCATTCTTAAAAGAAGAATTAGAATATTCAAAAATAGAAGAACATATAAAGGGTAAAATAGTACAACAGAAGATTTCAAAATTAGAACAAGAATTTAAAATTCAGGTATGCTCGAGTCACCCTAATGATTTTTGGAATCGTAAAATGCACATTGTTTCTTTGCCTTATGAAAAAGAGTTTAACGAAAGTAATATTCCAACAAAAGCTAGACCTATACAAATGAATGCAGAATTAGTAGAATTATGTAAAAAAGAAATTCAAAGTCATCTGGATAAAAAATTAATTAGAGAAAGTAAGTCTTCATGGAGTTGTTCTGCATTTTATGTTAATAAGCAGGCTGGAAAAGAAAGAGGAGTACCTAGATTAGGTATAAATTACAAACCACTAAACAAAGTTTTGAAATGGATAAGATATCCTATTCCAAATAAAAGGGACTTATTAAATAGATTATATAACGCAAATTTTTTTTCTAAATTTGATTTAAAATCAGGTTATTGGCAAATTCAAATAGATGAAAAAGATAAGTATAAAACAGCATTTGTAGTTCCATTTGGTCAATATGAATGGAATGTGATGCCGTTTGGATTAAAAAATACACCCTCAGAATTTCAAAAAATTATGAATGATATATTTAATCCATATTCAACATTTGTAATAGTATACATTGATGATATATTAGTATATTCGAATTCAATAGATAGCCATTTTAAACATTTAAATATATTACTAAACATTATTAAAAAGAATGGATTAGTAATATCAGAACCAAAAATGAAATTATTTCAAACAAAAATAAGATTTTTAGGACATGATATACATCTAGGGAAAATAAAACCAATTCAAAGAGCAATTGAATTTGCTGACAAATTCCCAGATGAGATAAAAGATAAAAACCAGTTACAAAGATTCCTAGGTTGTCTAAATTATATTGCAGATTTCTTTCCTAAATTAAGGATAATTTGTAAACCCTTATATGAAAGGTTGAAACTTAATCCACCAGTATGGACAGAAAAACATACCAAAATAATTCAAGAAGTAAAAGAAAAGAAAAAAACATTACCATGTTTAGGAATTCTACATCCATCAGCATTTATGATCATAGAAACAGATGCATCAGAACTAGGATATGGGGGGATATTAAAACAATTATATTTAGGAAAAGAATCAATAATTAGATACCATTCAGGATTATGGTCTGGAGCACAGACTAATTATTCAACAGTTAAAAAAGAGGTTTTATCAATTGTTTTATGTATTTCAAAACTCCAAGATGATTTATATAATAAAAAGTTTTTATTAAAGATTGATTGTAAATCAGCAAAAGAGATTTTACAGAAAGATGTAAAAACTTTAGTTGCAAAACAAATTTTTGCAAGATGGCAAGCTATTTTATCAGTATTTGATTTCGATATTGAATACATTAAAGGAAAAGATAATTGTCTTCCAGATTTTTTGACTCGTGAGTTCCTTACAGGGAAACATGAGTAAACATTCAAGTCCTGCAAGTTCTTCGAATTCAAAATCGCCCAAAGATTATGAAATTCCAAAACCATTAGCACCAAGAGCACCTACTTCAGATTTTCCACCCCTTACCTATTCAACAATAGCACAAACACCATACTCAAGATTAATTCATACTCCCATCCTATCACCCAATTATACAGTTCTTACACCCAACAAACCTACTACTCAAACTACCACTCCTCCTTCCACTCCAGATTCCAAGAATCCCAGTCAATCTTATTTCAATAAACCAGACCTATAATATATCTTATTAACCAAATTCCCAACTGAACCAGACATTCCTCAGTTAAAGAATTTTGTATCCAAAATATTCATGCCCACTTTCCAATGGATGGCAGAAGATATTCAAAAAACCCAAACCTTTTATGAACTCATACTCATAGATACTCAGTCCATTGAGATTACTCATACACCAGCCCAGTATGATTCCACCAGAATTAGTCACTCAAAAGTACAGATTAAGCAGATTCTTCACCTTAACCAATTCAATGGTATCCATACTCCAAAGAAATTTTCAGTTCGATATATTCCCCAAGAATTCAATTATGCAGATTACATCCAAGCCTGGTATAGGAATTTTTACATCAGGTCCTTTGACCACTCATGGTTCATTAATTTTCATCAACAATTCAACACAAATGTTCCAATATGGTTCTATGATTGGTGGCTCAAATTTGGGCCGTCAAAGGAGATACTCCCTCAACCAGTAGTAGAGGGATTTGAAACATTCATCAGACTCAGCAGGGCCAAGCCCTTTGAGAAGCCATTACTTTTCCATGCAATTTTCAGGGTTCCCTGGATATTTGCTTGGAGTTTCCAGATCAAACAGATTCATAAGGATATGCCGTGTTCCCTTACTCGACAGTACAAAATTAAATGGTGGGCTAATTATAAAGTCCAATTTTGTTCCACAGAAGCAGCCCACTCATTCATGCACAAAGTCAAAAAGCAGGGGGTAGTGGAGGCCAGACTTCACTATCATTCAGAGCACTCATTCAAAGAAGACAAAAATAATTGAGGATTCAGAGCACTTTTCACAATATTCAAAGGCAGAGGAAGATGGAGGGGTCCAAGCTCCACTCCGGATTTCAAAATGTAACTCAAATTCAATGTAATAGTATAGTAAGCTCTCCTATAAATAGTGAGGCATTCTTTCAGAAGGAGGTACGCTGGAATCACAGCCCCTTCTTACTCTCTACTCTCCACCCTCTAAGTTCTCAGAACTTCCCTAAGGCTTAAACCTACCTTATGTATCCATTCTAAACTTTATTCAACACAAGAAATTCATTCAAGATAACTTTGTTCTTATGTTCTTAAATTAAATTTTTAAAAAAAATCTTTTTAATCACGTTTAAGATTAAATTATTTTGTTAGTTTACCTTTATTTTATTTTATGAATTCTATTGTTGTGTTAAGTGTTCCTACTAAGTATCAATATTTTAATAATTTAATTATGCTTAAGCTAATTATTTATATTTTAATTACTATGTTAATTAATATTTTAATTGTAATTATTCAATATGGCTAATTAAATTATATTTTAATTACTATGTTAATTAATATTTTAATTGTAATTATTCAAACTGAAAACTTTTCTACTTGTTTTTTACCATTTGGATAAACACGTTACACCACATCCTTCATCATCAAAAGACCAAATGATACTCATTCAAATTTTAAAACAAACACAGACATGTATTTATACACAAGCAATATAAACAAAACTTAAATCAAAACTTATTGGTTTATGTGAACGGCAGTCATCATTTTCCCTTTTTTCCGTCATAATTTCACCATCATTTAAGATGTGACCGCGACATATGTAGTCGTCATTCTCCCATCTCCACTGGATCTGTTATTGGTGAGGACAAAACGTACACCTTCAAACTTGGATGTCATATCTCGTACCGATGCTATTATCACAATCAGAAAATACTCTTTAAGATTGTTAGGGAAAAAGGGTCCAATTGTGATAATCTGGATAGTCGATTTGAGTCACGTAAATGCTTTCCTTAAAGAGTATTTCGACCCTATTAAAGCCTGGGTTACACGAAATCCCTAAAGAGATAAGACAATCGAACCTCCTCGTTCTAGGCTTGGAACGAGAAGAATGCTTCTGAATATTGAGTTTATGGATTGTCTCTGACAGATCACGAATGATCTTTTCTGTGGTGGTGAAGAGATGTTTGTTGCTATGTTTCTTTTGTCTGTATTTATAGGACAATGACAGAAACACAAACCGCACGTATCTGCAGTAAACACAAGTAACTGCAATAACCAATACGCAACCAACAATAACCAAACGTAACCACATGTTATTGTCTGAAAAGACACAACGTTTCGTACACCATTATTATTATTTTTTTTGATGTAATATTTTCTTCTATTAAATTGCTCAAAAAAGTTCATACAACTGATTTGGCCATCACTCTAAGCCAAACATTCAACGGATATAAATAACTAACCAAAAGGAGAAAAACAACTATTCTATAGCCATATGAAATGCAAGTGGCTATGATCATAACTAGTTCATCAAGATATTGCAAGGATTTTAGAATAACTATAATGAATGCGCTTCCATTCCATCTGTCCTTGCATATCTTGCCAAATCTGCATCCACCTTTAGAGCTTTGGTGTCTTCAACGTTTCATTTCTGTCTCCAGCTCGTATATGATTAAGGGAAAATCCACTATAGCATATCTGTGAATTGACATGTCAAAACACAAGTCTGCCCTGGTTCATTTCCCATAGAAATCAAATAAGCCATTATGTAGCCTGGTCTGAGTATGCTATTAATCTTCTTCGATCCAGCCCGTCAAGTCTTTAGATAGTATCATGGGCCAAGGTTGGGTAACTGGTTTCACCCAGCAGCCCAACACCTCTGAAATACCAAAGGTAATCAGTGCGGTACCTACGACATATGTACAAGTTTCATACTAGGGCCATAGTCCCTCATCCAGTCCGTCAAATATTTTTGATAGTGTCTTGGGCCAAGGCTGGGTAACTGGTTTTTATACCTGCAGCCCAACACCTCTGAAATACCAAAAGGTAATCAGTGCGGTACCTACGACATATGTACAAGTTTCATACTTGGGGTAAAACCCCTCAACCATTCCATCAAATCAGGTAGTGTCATGGGCCAAAGCTGGGTAACTGGTTTTATACCAGCAGCCCAACACCTCTGGAATACCAAAAGGTAATCACTGCGGTACCTACGACATATGTACAAGTTTCATACTAGGGATATATCCCCACAACCAATCCGTCAAGTCTTTAGATATTGTCACGGACCAAGGCTGGGTAACTGGTTTTTACACCGGCAGCCCAACACCTGTGAAATACCATAGGTAATCAGTGTGGTACCTACGACATATGTACCAAGTTTCATACTAGGATCCATTCACACCATCCTCATCATCAATCAGAGGGGTCAAAACCTGTTTCAATCATCACCTTTAGAGCATCCACCTGCCTAAATTTCCCCTCGAAGATTCTGTTATTCCTCTCCCTCAATACATTATAGAAGATGCTGATAAGTCGGTGGAATCTTATTCTCTTCCTCCATCCTACCATTCTTCTCATCCTCCTCAGGCACTCTCTGAAGTTTCCGCTAGTCTCCACCCTGTAATGTTTTTGGAGCTCCACTGTAAACTGGCATGTACAAAATATATGCTGCATCGTTTCTCCATTGTGCCCACACAGAGTACAAACATCTTCCACATGAGGTATTATCCCTTTCGACATGGTACACAGGTAATCTCCTTTTGATAAGAGACGTCTGGCATTCCTCGTACAGCTTGACTTCTGGAGACTTTTGACAAGGTTTTCAGGTTTGCGTGACCAAGACGTCTGTGCCATAGATCAGACTGATCAGTTTTGGACATAAGACATGTGATATCTTGATCAAGAACATAGCAGTTATCTGATGATCTTCCTCCAGTAAACACTTCCTCAGATTCATTTCGAATAGTACACTTTGCATTATCAAAATGCACAGTCAACTTGCTATCACACAAATGACTAATGCTGATTAGATTTGCAGTCAAATCCTCCACAAGTAAGACATTGTGAAAAGTGGGTAGATCCTTGATCTGCAGTTCACCTTTGCCAATTACTTTACTGACTTTCCCATCACCGAACTTCACCATCCAATGAAATGTACTCACGTTTGACAGAAACTTGCGAGACCCAGTCATGTGTCTTGAACATCCAGAGTCAAAATACCAAGTATCTCTGGAGTATGCACTAAGACAGGTATGAACAACAAAACAGTTAATTGAGGATTTCGGAACCCATACTTTTTTAGTCAACTTGGTTTGCATGGTTGGTTCCATGTTGGGACATGACGAGAACTGCTTTCCAAACATAATATCACGAAGTAGCCTTCTGCACTGGTAATCGCAGTGTCCCTGCATCATGCAATATTCACAGCACTTTGGAGGAGCTTTTCTGGTTTCCTTCCATCCTTCAGGTTGATCAGGTACTGGTTTCTGCACAACTGTTCCTTTAGGTACAAAAGATATTCTCTTATCACTTCTTTGGGCCAGTGAATCCTTAGTCATCATAGGTTGCGTAAGTTTAACCTTTTGCTCATAGCCTAGGCCAAATCTGTTTCCTGCATTCATTCCATAGCAAGAAGGTCATCCAACTGCGCAGTACCTTTGTTTAGCTTCTGGATAGTGGCTTCAGCTGACTCAGCCCTCTTTGTCACTACTACCAGTTTTCTACTGGTGACCTCAACAGAGATTTCTGCATTTTTCGCCCTAGTTGACATGTCAGCCCACTTCTGCTTTAGTGTCTCATTTAAGGTTTCGGCATCTGCAGCTCTCTTGGTCATGGCTTTCAACTGTAAATTTAGATCCTCAATGGTTTCCTCATCTATAATAGCACCACGGATTAAGTCCTCAACCTTGTTCCTGATAGTCCTCACATCAGATTGAACCGAACTATTGACTGTCACATCTTCACTTATATCTTCCATGACCATGATGTTGGAACATGGAACCGAGTTTTCTTCTAGCACAGGTGTTTCTTCAATTTCTTCAATTCTGGCACCAAATGAGACAAACTGATTCTCACTTTTCTGGGCTTCTTCTTCTTCTTCATCACTCCATGTAGCATTGTAAGCCTTCGCCATAGTAGATTTAAGATTTGCACAGTTAGCCCTTATGTGACCGTATCCATCACATTCCCTGCACTGCAGCTTTCCAGCATGTTTTGAACCTTCAGGTGCTCGAGTGGGATCCTCCCTCACTTTAGCTTGGTAAGGTTTATTGTAGAAGCCTCTCTTCTCATTACTTCGTTTCAGAAGTTTTTCAAAATTCCTTGACATCAGCGCCACATGCTGTTGATCCATTCCCTCTAATTCCAGATCATTAGTCTCACTGAACTTCTCAACCGATGTTCCTACATGATTCGATTTCTGAGCGTTTATAACCGAACTTGTAAAGGCCAGGTTTTTTCTAGGAAGCTCCACTCCATCATTCAGGTGCATTTCAGCAGCTCTGAGCTCTCCCACAATCTCATCAAAGGTGACCGTAGCCCAGTTAATATTCGGATGCATGGCAAAGATCTTGCTATCGAATTTGTGAGAAAGTGACCTCAGCATTTTATCCACAAGCTTCTTATCACTGAATTTTTTCCCAAACTGAAAAGCTTTGTGCGTAAGCTCTCTTATCCTTACACTGAAGTCATTCACAGATTCATCTTCACCCATCCTCAGATTCTCATATTCAGTTCTGATCATACCCAACCTTCTCATCCGGATTGGATTGTTCCCTTCATGGTGTGCCTCCAAAGCATCCCAAGCAGCCTTAGCTGTAGTGCAACCATGAATGATTCTAAACTGCTCATCATCAACCCCAGTAAACAGAGCGTTTAATACTCTGTTATTCAACTTCTTAGAGAGTTTCTCTGCATCAGTCCAGGGCTGAGGTTTTGGTACAGTTGTTCCATCAACTACTGCAGTGGGGGCTGACCAGGCTGTCTCAATAGAGCTCCAAGCTCCATCATCCAGCTGAGAAATGAAAATCATCATCTTGGTCTTCCATAGATTGTAATTGTCAGCATGTAACATGGGAGGCCTCGTCACAGATCCGCCTTCACTTCCTGACATCGTAGATAGATCTGATCTCACAAACCTCGCAAGAGGATAAACAAAAGGTGACTCAGCTCTGATACCAATTGAAATTCTATCTACGTTACTTCAAACAATTGCTATTTAACTAGTTCTGCCTATCATGATGTTCCAACATGAAATAAAGTAAATTGCAGAAAGTAAATGACACAAGCAATTGTTTACGCAGTTCGATGCAACGCATCTACGTCTGCGGGGCCTTGCCCAGTGTAGTAACCATCCACTAGTACGTCAAAGATACAGTTTACAGAATACTTATCTTTACTACTCTAAGTGTGGATTTGCAACTACCTTGCTGCCAATTGGCCTGACTAGCTATACTATCAGTTGAATGCACAATCACCTCTCCCGAGGTTTTATGGCTGGGTTACTACACTAAACATCATGTCCCAGAGTAGGTATCATGAAGTTTTAGAGGACCTTGCTGCCTATCGCCGCTATGGGCAATTCTGGATGTAGAATTGTAGTTCTTGTAAAATCGGTCGTTTTGGCGTTGCAGCTGCTGTCCCATTTATAGCTCAGTGCCGTGTCCTCCATCAGTTAGCACGGCTTAAGAATTCTTCTTCCATAACAACTCTCAATCAGATCGTTTAAAACTGGAACGAAGAATCCTGAATATCTCAACTCCTTGATTATCGCCATCTTTCCTTATCTCTTCAAATCAATTCCTTGCGATATATTCCGAAATCCTGAGCTGAGAATATTCCTTATGACTGTATTCATACCACAAATACAACGCGCAGTAATATTCCATAACAGAAAGTTTCCATAAATAAACCTTGCGCATTCCGCATTCTAAACCCTGCTGGTCTGCATCAGCTTGATGTTGGAACATCACTTTCCACAAATTAGTCAATTAAAAGTGCGGACCTTTCAAATACCTCATCGCCAATGATAAAATTGATTGGTAAATAGTTTTGGGTGCAACCAAATATGTCTGCAATGACAGTAAGTGGTTGAAGTCATATGAATGGGTAATGGATGATGATGGTTCCATTTTTCATATGGGAAACGTTAATACCGTGAATATTAATTGGTTGAGGAGACGTTGCACGACCTTTCAGTCGAGTTATTATAAATTCGGTTGGTCTCCAGGAATTAAAACAAATAAGTTTTCTTGTTAAATTTTGTGTAAATTATTTGTGAATAAATGTGTATGATTGTAGGATCTGAGATAGTATAATTGACTTATGAAAACAGACCTTGAATTGACATGTTTGATATAATTTGAAAATTTATTTTCGGTCCGAACATGCATGTATACAGTTATAATTTTGTGGAAACTCAAGTATGTGAGTAAAATGCAAAATACGTTTATAGTAATCAGTGTGAACCTGAGGAAACATGAATGATTATTCTTGTGAACAAAATTATGATTTGAAAATATTTGAAATTTTGTAGAGAAATTAAAGGTTTCAATTACCTTTGATCCGGAGAAATTGCTAGAGTAATTTATAATTGGATGAATTGCTAGAGTAATTTATAATTGGATGATTTATGTTGGTGTGGTGGTGTCGAGTTTATTCGACAAGTTTCCATTTTTATGGAATGATTTTAACCACATGTTTAAAAAGAAAGGAATTATTATGGTAATGGAATGTTTATGTTAAATATTAAAAATGTGTGTAATTTTATCTACATGTTTGTTTTACCATCTTTAACATGCGATTAGGACGTGTGTTCAGTATAATCAAATGATTGATATGTCCAAAGTTTGATTCTGTCGGATGTGTTTTAAATCATACACGGTGATTTGTGTGATTGGTATGCAACACCATTTCTGGTGAATTGAAAAGTTGCGTATTAACAGAGTTGGTGAATATTATGATCCTTCGATTGTGAAATATGTGTGGCAGTATTACATTGGATTGATTTGGATTTGTTGCATAAAATATAAATTTTAGTAAAAAGTTTTTAAATTGATTGTCCATGCTTATGAGACACTCGAGTAATTGGAATGGATTTATCGGTGTCCATTGATAATCATAAAGTATATATTGGTAGGTTTCTTTGATACTTTATCATGATAATATTGAGTAAAGTTATGAATAATATTATTGTGTGAAGTAGAAGAAAATTAATTACGGAAGTAATGTGTCAATAATTTGGAGATTATGAATACAAGAATTGCTCGGTGGATATTAATTATTTGTATGGTTTAGTTTTGTAAGATCAACTGGATATTGGTTAATTAAAAGAATTGCTCGATATTGGTTATGCATTTATTAATTGATTGATCAATTGAAGAGTTGAGAACTGTATTTGATCTAAATACTATTCATTTCGGTATGAATTAATTTTGTTCAATTGATTTTATTTTTTAAATAAATATATACTTCGGTATGACTTATTTTTGTTAAATTGATCAAATGAAAAATAATTTGAATCAATATGAGGATGAATTAATTTATTGATGAAGGGTTATAATTTTGAATGTATGCATGTGAAAATTGCAATAGGATATTTTGTTTTAAACTATCTTGTATTGGTTGCATACAAAGATTGGTAATACCAATTTTCATGAGAATTTAATTTAAATAAATTATAATGGCTTTACGAGTCATGTTTGAAAATGCATGGTATTAATCATATTTCACTTAGAATTATATCATAGAAGTTGGTATGTTTGTATGCATGATTTTGCATGTCATAATGCTAATATTAATTTGTTAATACCTTCTTAATGATGATTTATGATTTCTTGGATTATTGTTACGTTTGGCAATATGTATATGAATTGATTTCTTGATAATTTTGAAATCTGAAGAAAATTTAGAACGGTCAGTTCTTGAAAAGGATTATGATTATTAGAAAATCATAATGAACAAAATTGTGATATGAGAAAATTTTGTTGAAATGAAAAAGGTTTGAGAAGCCTTTGATCTTATGCAATCGCTCTGGATTTTAGAGTAATTTGGAAATGGATGAAATTATTGATGTTGATTAAAATCAAGAAGCTTTCATTTTCATGGAAGGATTTCAAAGCACATGCTTCGAAATGAAAAATTATCTCTTTTCTAAGACGGAGTCATTTGTGATTTTGTGCGTAGAGGTGTATCTAAAGGCACGAGAAAGTGGCTGGTTCAAAGTGAAGAGATAATGAGATATTGTAATTTACTAGTGGATCGCTTGACGAAGTGAATTGACTAGGGACTTTGTAAATGAGTCGGTTATCGGGAGGTTAAAGCCTACATAATTCTTTGATAATGGGATACCCAATTTCGCTCTAATACGATGTTAGAGTCAATTTCAATGTGAAAGGCCTATTGTTTAAGATTGAAACATATGATTTTATCCCGAAGGAAATATGTTTGGACATGCATGAAGCCAGGTTGAAGTTTAGCTTCTTAATGAATCTTTTGACAAAGTACATGTGCATGTGTACGATTAAAATGATTCACCTATATGGAGTGTGAAGTGCAGCCGCTTCAGCAAGTCAGGGCTGGACTATATATACACCCATGAATGGATAGGGACACATGGCTTGTATAGTGTCAGTTCGCTTTTGAGTTGTATTGAACTTGTGTGTGGATTATCTTCAGGTGTTCAAATGGGTTGAAGGGTTCAATCTTTAAAATACCCCGATTCTCGAGCATTTGGAATGTGTAGTTCACTAAGATGAAAATTCAATCTTTAAGACATTTTCATTTATGCACTTGTTTGGTTCGGTTGGATTGTTGGATTTTCCGAGTCAAGGAGTATACTTAAATGGGGGAGGATTGTTGGTATTTTTTGGAAACACAAGTATTTAAGTATATTTGGATTCGAGTATTGTGAGCTTGAGACGTTAAAACAAGTTTGGTGGTGCGGAGTGCACACTTGTATTTACTGTTCTACGAGCTTGCTGATAAATAATGGTGTACGAAACGTTGGGTCTTTTCAGACAATAGCATGTGGTCACATGTGGTTACGTTTGGTTATTGTTGGTTACGTATTGGTTATTGCAGTTACTTATGTCCTATAAATACAGACAAAAGAAACATAGCAACATACATCTCTTCACCACCACAGAAAAGATCATTTGTGATCTGTCAGAGACAATCCATAAACTCAATATTCAGAAGCATTCTTCTCGTTCCAAGCCTAGAACGAGGAGGTTCGATTGTCTTATCTCTTTAGGGATTTCGTGTAACCCAGACTTTAATAGGGTCGAAATACTCTTTAAGGAAAGCGTTTACATGACTCAAATCGACTATCCAGATTATCACAATTGGACCCTTTTTCCCTAACATGAATCACGGTGGCAGAATTTCTCCGCGTTGAACAACCCCGTTGCGCACTTATACCCGAAGATCAGAACCTGCGTCGGTAGAATTGAGTTCAGCCGCGTGATTAAACCGGGCAGGTCGACGTAGAAATGGCCGGAGACGACTTGGCCGACGGTGTTGAATCTTTTGTCCGTCCGAGTGACCTGGCCCAGTCGAAGCGATTCGGCAGCCGCGGTCCTGCTCCGCGTCGGCGTGGGCGTGGAAAAGGATTTCTTCCAATCAAATCGCACTCGAGGGTTCTGGTGCCGGGATTCTTCTCATGGGCTTCCTCTGGGAGCCATCTGCAGGGTGGCTGTTTTCTTTGTCAGAGATGGTGAAATTGGCCGGAGATGGAGGTGGGTGGTGGCCATCGGAATTTGTTGGCCGAGAGGAAAAGGAGGAGGCGGCAGAGGTGGCGCGGAAGCTTGAACCTAGCGGAGAGATTTCTGTACATGGCGGAGTAGGTATTATTTGGTTGGGATTATATATAGAAAGAGGGAAACGATATCTCCTTTGCTAAAGAGTAAAATCAGATTTGGTGTAATTCCTTGGGTGTGACACGTGTTGATCATACATTTAGATAGGTTATGACTCATTATTGTTTTTCTCTTGCTTTATTAGTTTTGGCTTAGTTCAAGTTTGCTTAAGAATTACTTTAGACTTCAATTTCCCAAGTCAGTAGGTTTTTGTTTATTTATTTTATTTCTTTTAGTTTCATCTAATTTTATTTGATGTTATTCTTCTTTGACATAATTATATTTGAACTATATCTCTTATTCAATTATTTGACAAAATTTATATCTCTTTTATTTAGTATTGTGTATATTTATTTAGGATTCTTATTCGAAACATGACTAAATGATTTTGATTATAAAATTTTAGTTATCTTAATCAGTTCCCTCACCTCCATGATTCATGGTTATATAATAACCCCTTATTTATGAATCTTGAAATATAATGATATGGGTTATATATGTAATTGTTATCTAGTTTTCTAACCATACTATTTTATACCTTTATTTACCTTCCACATATTTTTCATTACTCTCTCATCTCTAGTCCTATTCAATATTAAAGTATAAATTATCGTAAATGTATCTCTGAATCATAATTTTACAATTTAAGGATTATCTTCCATTTGTTTAAATTCTAATTTATTCTCTCCGTCTCCTTTATTATTACATCATTTCCGTGCAACAGACTTCATTGTGTCCGTCTGGACATACGGGTCTTTACAATCCTTGTTCAAAATAATATCATATCAAGATACGGGGCTTCACAGGAGAGACATGATGCTGGTTTTTTTACAGAAATTTGGAGTTGGATTTAATTCATCCTTTCTTGTAGCTGACCATGTTCCTGCTTCTTTTGCGTCAAAAAGTTCCTTCTAACCTGCTTCTTGTAGCTGATCAGGTTAGCTGACCATGTATCATTGAAATTCCCGCTTCTTTTGCGTTTTCTTCAAATGTTAGATATGATGTTAAAATGTTAGAAGGTTGAAAGACTGTCATTCTTGTTGCTCTCCCCAACTACTCTCTCTCTCTCTCTCACACACACACTGCCTTAGGATTGGCCAGAAGTTGGGCACTGGTTGTGTGTATCAAATGGTTGATTCTTACTAAAATTTATCTTCAAGATTTCTTCATTTGTTTTGTTTTTTGGTATCTTGTTTGCCATTAGTACTCATATGCCATTGTTTTTTGTTGTGTAAGGTATCATTGAAGGTGGTGAAATTGGCAGGTTCGGATAAGAACAGTCCAGCAGTTATTATCAAGCCCTCTAACATTCAAGGTTAGTAGTTATAAATACGTTCATCGTTTTTATCACTTCTTATGGAAAGATTAACTCTTGAAACATGGTTCTTCAACTGTAGGGGAACTGGGGCCAAGAATAGGGACGTTGGTTGAACCTGCCGATGTCCTAGAGCCTATTCACATCAGATTCCAGGTGGATGACTGATGTAACCAATATATACTCTACTTTTAGCACATTTGAGAGTTCATTTGGGGTAGCATTTAGTGCAAAGGATTAAGAATTAAAGCTAAATTTCTCTTACCTTGCATTTTGAAGAAAGACTTGTGCACTAACGTTTTGAAGCTGAAATTTGGAAATGTTACAAGAGGAATTGGAGTGCATAAGTGGTACCATTGGCTTCGTCTTCTCGAGTACTACAAAATGGACTACTAGAACGTCAAAAACGGATCAATGGTTCATCCGTGGCGAAGCAAAGAAGATTGCTGCCAACCAGCCACAAGCATCTCGCGGGCCGCGAAATGGGCCTCGCGGGCCGCGAAAATGGGCGGATTTTTGGCTGAATGAAGGCCAGAAAAGCAAATTTTGAAGGGCTATAAATACCCCTCTTTATCCCTTATGAGAAAAACGAGCTTCCCCCAATCCAAATTAGATTTTTCATAGTTTTTCTTCCATTTCTTTTTTTTTCTTCCCTTTGATTTGATGAACAAACATGTGTTGATTAGAATGATTGTTGTAGCTTAATCTTCCTTGGGAGCAATTGATTAAACTTCTATTCTTGAGATTTTTATGAACTTTCATATGCTTCTATTTATAGTTTGATTATCATTTGAATATCTTGTCTTGAATTGTATATGAATGTTGTTAATCTTGCTAAATTTGCCATGGGCTTTGTGTTATGAATCAATTGCATGCTTCTGTGTAAGTTGAATGCCTTTGTGTTACATCTTGCTAAAGATGTATGCCAAAGAAAAGTGGAGGAGTTGGCCTAAGGGATCCTTCATCCTGGAATAGAGCTTCTCTGTGTAAGTTGGTTTGGGATGTATGTCAAAAGAAGGATATATTGTGGCTGAAATGAGTGCAGGCATACTACTTGAAGGATGAAGAGTTTCTTGACTACAGCCTAGAAGGGCACACATATAGTTGGGGTTGGGGCAAGTTGGTGTCACTGAAAGATGAAATTCGTCCATACCTAATGGAATGTGTTGACACGAAGGGAAATTTCAGCACTAGCAAGGCATATGGATACCTCAAAAGGGCAGACCAAGAAAACCATTGGTCAACGAAAATATTGTGGAAGTTAGGACTACAGCCTAAACACTCATTCTTTCTATGGATGTTGTTAAAAGGGAGATTATCGACCATAGCGAGACTTCAGTCGAAAGGGATAATACCTCATGTGGCAGATGTTTGTACTCTGTGTGGGCACAATGGAGAAACGATGCAGCACATATTTTGTACATGCCAATTTACAGTGGAGCTCCAAAAACATTACAGGGTGGAGACTGGCGGAAACTTCAGAGAGTGCCTGAGGAGGATGAGAAGAATGGTAGGATGGAGAAAGAGAATAAGATTCCACCGACTTATCAGCATCTTCTATAATGTATGGAGGGAGAGGAATAACAGAATCTTCCAGGGGAAATTTAGGCAGGTGGATGCTCTAAAGGTGATGATTGAAACAGGCTTTGACCCCTCTGATTGATGATGAGGATGGTGTGAATGGATCCTAGTATGAAACTTGGTACATATGTCGTAGGTACCGCACTGATTACCTATGGTATTTCAGAGTTGTTGGGCTGCCCGTGTAAAAACCAGTTACCCAGCCTTGGCCCGTGACAATATCTAAAGACTTGACGGATTGGTTGTGGGGATATATCCCTAGTATGAAACTTGTACATATGTCGTAGGTACCGCACTGATTACCTTTTGGTATTTCAGAGGTGTTGGGCTGCAGGTATAAAAACCAGTTACCCAGCCTTGGCCCAAGATACTATCAAAAATATTTGACGGACTGGATGAGGGACTATGGCCCTAGTATGAAACTTGTACATATGTCGTAGGTACCGCACTGATTACCTTTGGTATTTCAGAGGTGTTGGGCTGCTGGGTGAAACCAGTTACCCAACCTTGGCCCATGACACTATCTAAAGACTTGACGGGCTGGATCGAAAAAGATTATAAGCATACTCAGACCAGGCTACATAATGGATAATTTGGTTTCTATGGGAAATGAACCAGGGCAGACTTGTGTTTTGAAATGTCAATTCACAGATATGTTGTGGTGAATTTTCCCTTAATCATATACGAGCTGGAGACAGAAATGGAACGTTGAAGACACCAAAGCTCCAAAGGTGGATGCAGATTTGGCAAGATATGCAAGGACAGATGGAATGGAAGCGCATTCATTATAGTTATTCTAAAATCCTAGCAATATCTTGATGAACTAGTTATGATCATAGTCACTTGCATTTCATATGGCTGTAGAATAGTTGTTTTTTCTCCTTTTGGTTAGTTATTTATATCCGTTGAATGTTTGGCTTAGAGTGATGGCCAAATCAGTTGTATGAACTTTTTTGAGCAATTTAATAGAAGAAAATATTACATCAAAAAAAAATTGCATGCCTCATAGTTTAAGTAATGGTAGTTTAAACCCTAGTTCTAGTTTAATTTAGAGATTAGGTTAATTAGAAGTGATTGGGGGGTGACAACCCCTTTTTGCTTGCTAGTTGTAGAGTAATTTAGCCTAGTTGGTAGAGTAATTGGTAATTAGAGAGGTTGTGTGATTGTTGTTATGAAACATGGTAAAGTATAGTCATGGGAATTGAATTGCTTATGAATTTGAATATTGTTGCATGTCTTCGTAGGAACCTAATGTGATCATTGATCCTTCGTTGTATGTAATTGTAGAGTTAAGATATTCATTTCCAATGTGTGATTATATGCATCGAATTGCTAGATTCGTGGGTAAATGCTATTGTTTACCCCAATATCATAAAGTAGCAAATATGAATTAAGATTTGTATGTTATCATCATCTTAGTTCTTTATAGTTTTCAAATGTCTTGTCCAACGCTCACGTTAACGTCGAGTATGGGTGAGTTTGTCGATTCTCCATTGTTAATTCCATTGTCGATGTATCTAGATGTTATCATCTAGGTGGATTGATAATGAGGGCTCTTGAGTGATGTATTCATGCTCACTAGCTATTATCAAGAGAATAGGATATTTTTCATCCACGACTTATGATCATAAATCATAGATATGAAGCGTTCACTCAATGATTAATCGATAGTTGAAGTTGAAGTCAATTGCCTCCCAAGGCCTTGTATTTGCATTGTAGTGTAATTTATCTTAGTTGTTTTCTTTCGTAGTGTAACAAAACCAACTCAAAAACCCCCTTGTTTACCTTGCTTTCTATATAATATATATGTATGTGTTAATAATGTTCGCTAAAACACTAAACAAAACTCCTTCTCCTTGTGGTTCGATCCCTACTTCCCACTATCTACTCTATAGTAGTTAGAAGTCGTAGGTGAAATATAAATGTGTTTTGATTGAGTGGGATTCCCATTTACGACGTGGGGAAATCGCTTGTCAATGACCCGTTTCACACAAGGCACCAGCGACCAATTGGAGATATCGGAAACTTCGAGTAACGCTGGCTTGATTAAAGGCACTCGGTAATATCACAAGATGGCCAGTCACACGGTCAGAACTCGTTTTTCATCTCAAGTTTCATGTTTTGATTCCCCATCTTGTTCTAGTTTTATTGACCTAATTTCTTATTTGGTATTGGGAGTTCCGGTGCCCAACTTCTGGCCAATGCTGCTGCCTGAGAAGATGGCCTTCTCAAGGAGAAGGAGTGCATGGTGGACATCGATGCGGCTGATGTGAGTAATACATGTGGATGATCTCTATGAAACTGTTGTTGATGGTATGCTTCATGATGTTATTGATGATGTCCGTGAATGTTTCCACTGCCAAGAGCAAGAATACGGTTTCTGGAGTGTCTTGGTTATAACTATGAAATGGTTGATTCTTTTCATTTTTTGCATTTTTTTTTGGTATCTTGTTTGCCGTTCATACTCAGATGCCATTGTTTTTTGTTGTGTAATTTTAGGTATCCTTAAAGGTGGGAGAATTTGGCAGGATCATATAAGAATATATATGGCCCTCAAACATTCAAGGTTTGTAGTTCTAGTTACGTCCATCTTCTTTATCATTTCTGATGGAAAGATTAACTTTTGAAATGGGGTTCTTCTACTTCAGGGAAATTGGGGCCAAGAAGAGGAAAGTTGGCTGAACTAGGCGTGGTAGTATTCGGGAGCCACGAGCCGAACTCGACGTCTTAGAGCTTCTTAACCTCAGATTCTAGGTAGATGACCCGTTTCACACATAGCACCAGCAACCACTTGGAGATATTTTAAATGCCATTACTGCTCGACCACCTGTGGCTACTGGAAAGCCATTCGCCAATGTCACAAGGAGGCAAATCAAATGGTCAGATCTCGTACCTCACCTCAACCTGATTTAGGGTTCACATTTCGATTTTCCCCTTGTTCTAGTTTGTTGACCTAATTTCTTATTGCTTTTAATGGGGAGTTTCGGTGCCCAATCCTCAGGCAGCGGCTGAAAAGAAAGCCCTGACTCTTTTATGGGCTGAGCAGAAGGCCTCTCAAGGAGGATGAGAGTGTGGTTGACATCGATGCTGCAGATTCGAGTAATAGATGTGGACGATCTTTACAGGTCTCCAGAGATTATGGAGGTATATAGAAACTTCTTCCTAATTTTCACTTTCGAACAAATTTGTTATGCAGGAGTTTGAGTTAAAGAATCTCTGGTATCGGTACTTACATATATATGTTTACAGGAGAGCAAGGATGCTGGTTTTTTGACTTTTTTTTTTTAAGAATTTTGATCTCATATACGTATCCAAACTAATTAAGAAATGGTGAAACTGCGAATTTTATGAAAGCTTTGAAGATGCATTTTTTTCCTTCGTTGAGTTGAAGAATCTCCTTTGGTATTAGTGCTTACATTTTTATGTTTGCAGGAGAGACATGATTCTAGTTTTTTACAGAAATTTGAAGTTGGATTTAATTCATCCTTTCTTGTAGCTGACCAGGTTCCTACTTCTTTTGCGTCAAGAAGTTCCTTCTAACCTGCTTCTTTGTAGGTGACCAGGTTAGATAACCATGTATCATTGAAATTCCTGCTTCTTTTGCATTTTCTTAAAATGTTAGATATGATGTTAAAATGTTAAAAGGTTGAAAGAGTGTCATTCTTGTTGCTCTCCCCAGCTACTCTCTCTCTCTCTTTCTCTCTCTCTCTCTCTCTCTCTCTCTCTCACACACACACACACACTGCCTCAGGATTGGCCAGAAGTTGGGAACCGGTTTATGGTTGTGTTTATGAAATGTTTGTACTTAGGGGTGTTCAAAAATACCCGACCCGCACTACCCGGCCCGTTGACCCGCCGACCCGGCATAAATTAACCGGGTAATTTCTTATTTTTCCGGGACGGGTACCCGGCCCGAGTATTATACTATTTTCCGGGTCCGGGTCCGGGTCACACAAATGCTTTTTCCGGGTACCCGGAAACCCGGTATTATATATGTTTATTTATTAAATATTAATGTCAAATATCATTTATACTTGTAATTTTGGGCATAGGAAATGAATTTACCCTCTTGAACTTATCAACTCAATACAAGTGTTTTGTTTATTTCCTCAATTATAATAGATACTTAAGATTATACATAACTTTTAGGCAATATCGAGAGTAATTAAATTTAAACGTCTTACGATTGATTTTTCATGGATAGTCTAGTTCATATAAAATATATAATATTTACTCTTCAAGTAAACCTTCAACTCAAATTATAATTTGTTTGATTTTTTTTTCGTACAAATAGATATTTATATTGAATTCTTGAAGTGAATTAAAATATTTGTGAAAATGTTATGCTTAGTTTCATACTTTTAGTAATTTTGTTTTACACATTTTTTCTAACACTCATTTTTCATGTTTGAAAAAAAAATCTCAAGTTTTCTAAATTTAAAACATAGTACGTGGGTTAATTAAACCGATTTGTTAGGATGAAATTCCTAAAAATATTAATATATTATAACAACCGGGTCGGCGGGTACCCTGAAACCCGGCCCGGTATTTCGGGTACCCGCACTTCCGGGTACCCTGTTCTTCCGGGTCAGGTCACGGGCCGCATTTTAAGCTACCCGCATATGCGGGTACCCGGATGTGCGGGTACCCGAAAGTCCGGGTACCCTGTTTTGAACACCCCTATTTGTACTCTTTGTGGGCAGAATGGAGAAACGGTGCAACGCATATTTTGTACATGTCAGTTTACATTGGAGCTCCAAAAACATTATAGGGTGGAGACTGGCGGAAACTTCAGAGAGTGCTTGAGGAGGATGAGAAGAATGATAGGATGGATAAAGAGAATAAGATTCCACCGACTTATCAGCATCTTCTATAATGTATGGAAGGAGAGGAATAACAGAATCTTTGAGGGGAAATTTAGGCAGGTGGATGCTCTAAAGGTGGTGATTGAAACAAACTATGACCCCTCTAATTGATGTTGAGGATGGTGTGAATGGATCCTAGTATGAAACTTGGTACATATGTCGTAGGTACCGCACTGATTACCTCTGGTATTTCAGAAGTGTTAGGCTGCTGGTGTAAAATCCAGTTACCCAGCCTTGGCCCGCGACACTATCTAAAGACTTGACGGATTGGTTGTGGTGATATGTCCCTAGTATGAAACTTGTACATATGTCGTAGGTACCGCACTGATTACCTTTTTGTATTTCAGAGGTGTTGGGCTACTGGTATAAAAACCAGTTACCCAGCCTTGGCCCATGACACTATTTAATTTGATGGAATGGTTGAGGGGTTTTACCCCAAGTATGAAACTTGTACATATGTCGTAGGTACCGCATTGATTACCTTTTGGTATTTCAGAGGTGTTGGGCTGCCGGTATAAAAACCAGTTACCCAGCCTTGGCCCATGACAGAGAGTGAAATTGATCCTTCAGTGGCAGCTGAAGGTAACTTTCTTACAGTGGAGCAACAAATACCCTTGATAAAACCGATTACAGATGATGAGATATGGAGAGCTCTGAATAGCATTGAGAATGAAAAATGTTCTGGAGTAGATTGATATACAGAATGAAAAATGTCATGGAGTAGATTGATATACAGAATGTCCTGAGAGTGTGCACAAAGACATTGAGACAAAATGCAGAAATTTTTTAATGGGGCAGAAAGGAAGGGGAGAAAAGAGTTACACTAGTGTCTTGGAAAACACTTTGTATGCCAAAGAAAAGTGGAGGAGTTGGCCTAAGGGATCCTTCATTCTGGAATAGAGCTTCCTTGTGTAAGCTGGTTTGGGATGTATGTCAAAAGAAGGATATATTGTGGCTAAAATGGGTGCAGGCATACTACTTGAATGATGGAGAGTTTCTTGACTACAGCCTAGACGGGCACACATACAGCTGGAGTTGGGGCAAGTTGGTATCACTGAAAGATGAAATTCGTCCATACCTAATGGAATGTGTTGACATGAAGGGAAATTTCAGCCCGAGCAAGGCATATGGATACCTCAAAAGGGCAGGCCAAGAAAACCATTGGTCAACGAAAATATTGTGGAAGTCAGGACTACAGCCTAAACACTCATTCTTTCTATGGATGTTGTTAACAGGGACATTATCGACCATATCGAGACGTCAGTCGAAAGGGATAATACGTCATGTGGCAGATGTTTGTACTCTTTGTGGGCAGAATGGAGAAATGATGCAGGAAATGTTTTGTACTTGCCAGTTTACAGTGGAGCTCCAAAAACATTACAGGGTGGAGACTTGCGGAAACTTCAGAGACTGCTTGAGGAGGATGAGAAGAATGGTAGGATGGAGAAAGAGATAAGATTTCACCGACTTATCAGCATCTTCTATAATGTATGGAGGGAGAGAAATAACAAAATCTTTGAGGGGAAATTTAGGCAAGTGGATGCTCTAAAGGTGATGATTGAAACAGGCTATGACCCCTCTGATTGATGTCGAGGATGGTGTGAATGGATCCTAGTATGAAACTTGGTACATATGTCGTAGGTACCGCACTGATTACCTTTGGTATTTTAGAGGTGTTGGGCTGCTGGTGTACAAACCAGTTACCCAGCCTTGGCCCGTGACACTATCTAAAGACTTGACGGATTGGTTATGATATATCCCTGGTATGAAACTTGTACACATGTCGTAGGTACCACATTGATTACCTTTTCGTATTTCAGAGGTGTTGGGCAGCTGATATAAAAACCAGTTACCCAGCCTTGACCCATGACACTATCTGATTTGATGGAATGGTTGAGGGGATGTACCCCAAGTATGAACCTTGTACATATGTCGTAGGTACCACACTGAACCCTTAGGTATTTGAAAGGTGTTGGACTGCTGGTGTAAAAACCAGTTACCCAGCTTTGGCCCATGACACTATCAAAAATATTTGACGGACTGGATGAGGGATTATGGCCCTAGTATGAAACTTGTACATATGTCGTAGGTACCGCACTGATTACCTTTGGTATTTCAGAGGTGTTGGGATGCTGGGTAAAACCAGTTACCCAACCTTGGCCCATGACACTATCAAAAGACTTGACGGGCTGGATTGAAGAAGATTATAAGCATGCTCAGACCAGGCTTCATATGGCTAATTTGATTTCTATGGGAACTGAACCGGGGCAGACTTGTGTTTTGACATGTTAATTCGCAGATATGCTACGGTGGATTTTCCCTTAATCATATACGAGGTGGAAACATAAATGGAACGTTGAACACACCAAAGCTCCAAAGGTGGATGCGGATTTAGCAAGATATGCAAGGACAGATGGAATGGAAGCGCAATCATGACAGTTATGCTAAAATCTTAGCAATATCTTGATGAACTAGTTATAATCATAGCCACTTGTATTTCAGATTGCTGTAGGATAGTCATTTATATTTGTTGAATGTTTGGCTTAGAGTGATGGCCAAATCAGTTGTATGAACTTTTTGAGCAATATAATAGAAGAAAATATTACATCGAAAAAAAGGAAGAATATGGCTATGTTGGAAGCCAGATTTGTATGATATTTCGGTAATAAGCATTGGAAATCAGTGGATTGACTGCATTTGCCGGAAAAAGGAACTTGGGCTGGAGTTTACTTGACGGTTGTTTATGCTCATAATAGTGAAGTAGAAGTTGGGACCAAACAACCACTCGGGATATGCCATGGATGGTGGTGGGGGATTTCAACTCCCCCTAAATTTGGGAGACCGAACTGGAGGAGAGGATGTACAGCTAGCTGAGGTGGAAAATTTTAGAGACACGGTGAACTTGATTCAACTGCATGAGCTGAAAAGTACATGTCCTTTTTTTCACGTGGGACAATAAAAGGGAAGAAGGAAGAATTTTCAGTAAAATCGACAGAGCAATGGTGAATGAGATGTGGATGGACAGATGGATGGAAGCGATATGTGAGGTAAAACCCAATGATGCATCGGATCATTTACCATTACTTATACACCTAAATAAGCCAAGAAAGTGTTATGCTAAACGTCCTTTTAAGTTCTTCAATATGTGGGTGAACTCGCCGGACTTTCTTAGAAGCTAAAGTCCCCTTCATCATATTGCTATATAATTCCATAACCATCTCTGGATCATGCTTGAACATACCCAATATGGACTAGAAAAGTGTCAAAACCACTCTTTGCACACTTCTTCATCTCCAACACTTTCTCAACGAAGAATCCTCTTGTGGTCAACACATCATAATTGACACTAGTTTCAACTGAATAGAATCTCCCAGAGTAATCCATGGATAACAATCTGGAATTGGTCATGTCAAAATCCTCCTCAGATCATCCTCTGTAGCATGCACACCATCATCCTCCAGATCAGCATCACCATTATCTTTTTGCTAATTCTCCTCATCCTCCTCATGCACAACATCTTGATCCTCAAGATTAGCATATTCCTCTTGAAAACGGAAACACAATACTCTCGTGGATCCATTTAAAACGCTGAAGGTGCTGGAAATAGCACTTAAACGATTGAAAAAGAGGGAATCTTCAGACATTCAGAAAAGAGCCATGGAAGCAAAAGAGAAGTGGGAGAACCAGTTCAATCTATTACAAACAAATGTATTGGATAAAGGGCTGCAAGAAAACAAAGCAAAGGCAAGGAGAGAATCTATGGAACTAGCTGAATCGGAGTTCAGTTTCTTACAGCAGCGGTCTAAGGAGAAATGGATAAAGAAGGGGATAGGCCAACCAAAATTTTCTATGCAAGCATGAAAAAAAAGCAATACAGAAATCATATAGCCAGCTTGAAGGTGGGAAACGACAGAGTGGATGGAAGAGAGGGGGTGGAGCAGCATCTACTGCAGTTCTTTGGGGACCGAATGGGAAAGACAGTGATTACAGAGAGTGAAATTGATCCTTTAGTGGCAGCATAAGGTAACTTTCTTACAGTGGAGCAACAAATACCCTTGATAAAGCCGATTACAGATGATGAGATATGGAGAGCTCTGAATAGCATTGAGAATGACAAAAGTCCTGGAGTAGATGGATTTTCGAGCTTTTTCTTCAAGAAAGCATGGGGGGATTGTTGGTGATGATATGAAAAAGGGGATTAGGAGTTTCTTCCAGGGCGATGAAGTACCACAGGAATTTTTTTTTTTTTTTTGATGTAATATTTTCTTCTATTAAATTGCTCAAAAAAGTTCATACAACTGATTGGGCCATCACTCTAAGCCAAACATTCAACGGATATAAATAACTAACCAAAAGGAGAAAAACAACTATTCTACAGCCATATGAAATGCAAGTGACTATGATCATAACTAGTTCATCAAGATATTGCTAGGATTTTAGAATAACTATAATGTATGCGCTTCCATTCCATCTGTCCTTGCATATCTTGCCAAATTTGCATCCACCTTTGGAGCTTTGGTGTCTTCAACGTTCCATTTCTGTCTCCAGCTCGTATATGATTAAGGGAAAATCCACCATAGCATATCTGTGAATTGACATGTCAAAATACAAGTCTGCCCTGGTTCATTTCCCATAGAAACCAAATTATCCATTATGTAGCCTGGTCTGAGTATGCTTATAATCTTTTTCGATCCAGTCCGTCAAGTCTTTAGATAGTGTCATGGGCCAAGGTTGGGTAACTGGTTTCACCCAGCAGCCCAACACCTCTGAAATACCAAAGGTAATCAGTGCGGTACCTACGACATATGTACAAGTTTCATACTAGGGCCATAGTCCCTCATCCAGTCCGTCAAATATTTTTGATAGTATCTTGGGCCAAGGCTGGGTAACTGGTTTTTATACCTACAGCCCAACACCTCTGAAATACCAAAAGGTAATCAGTGCGGTACCTACGACATATGTACAAGTTTCATACTAGGGATATATCCCCACAACCAATCCGTCAAGTCTTTAGATATTGTCACGGGCCAAGGCTGGGTAACTGGTTTTTACACCGGCAGCCCAACACCTCTGAAATACCATAGGTAATCAGTGCGGTACCTACGACATATGTACCAAGTTTCATACTAGGATCCATTCACACCATCCTCATCATCAATCAGAGGGGTCAAAGCCTGTTTCAATCATCACCTTTAGAGCATCCACCTGCCTAAATTTCCCCTGAAAGATTCTGTTATTCCTCTCCCTCCATACATTATAGAAGATGCTGATAAGTCGGTGGAATCTTATTCTCTTTCTCCATCCTACCATTCTTCTCATCCTCCTCAGGCACTCTCTGAAGTTTCCGCCAGTCTCCACCCTGTAATGTTTTTGGAGCTCCACTGTAAATTGGCATGTACAAAATATGTGCTGCATCGTTTCTCCATTGTGCCCACACAGAGTACAAACATCTGCCACATGAGGTATTATCCCTTTCGACTGAAGTCTCGCTATGGTGAATAATCTCCCTTTTAACAACATCCATAGAAAAAATGAGTGTTTAGGCTGTAGTCCTGACTTCCACAATATTTTCGTTGACCAATGGTTTTCTTGGCCTGCCCCTTTGAGGTATCCATATGCCTTGCTAGTGCTGAAATTTCCCTTCGTGTCAACACATTCCATTAGGTATGGACGAATTTCATCTTTCAGTGACACCAACTTGCCCCAACCCCAACTATATGTGTGCCCTTCTAGGCTGTAGTCAAGAAACTCTTCATCCTTCAAGTAGTATGCCTGCACCCATTTCAGCCACAATATATCCTTCTTTTGACATACATCCCAAACCAGCTTACACAGAGAAGCTCTATTACAGGATGAAGGATCCCTTAGGCCAACTCCTCCACTTTTCTTTGGCATACAAAGTGTTTTCCAAGACACTGGTGTAACTCTTTTCTCCCCTTCCTTTCTTCCCCACAGAAAATTTCTGCATTTTGTCTCAATGGCTTTGTGCACACTCTCAGGTATTTGAAAAACATTTGCCCAGTGACTAGCTTTACTCAGCAGAATTGTGTTTATAAGCTGCACTTTACCTGCATATGCCATATTCCTGGAACCCCAAGTGCCTATTTGTCCTGCAATCTTCTCCACCATTTTCTCACAATCTTCAGCTCTCCACTTCCCTGTTGAGACTGGAAGTCCCATGTAATTCATTGGGAAACTTCCTTGAACTATATTCAGAGTATCAGCCAACATCTTTGATTCAGTTTCAGTCATTGTCGAGAAGAAAGCCTCATTGTCTGAGTACTAATGGCAAACAAGATACCAAAAAACAAAACAAACAAAGAAATCTTGGAGATAAATTTTAGTAAGAATCAACCATTTCATAAATATAACCAGAACCCGGTGCCCAACTTCTGGCTAATCCTGAGGCTGTGTATGTGTGTGTATGAGGGAGAGAGAGCGAGAGAGAGTAGCTGGGGAGAGCAATAAAAATGACAGTCTTTCAACCTTCTAACATTTTAACATCATAACTAACATTTTAAGAAAATGCAGAAGAAGCAGGAATTTCAATGATACATGGTCAGCTAACCTGGTCAGCTACAAGAAGCATGTTAGAAGGAACTTCTTGACGCAAAAGAAGCAGGAATTTGGTCAGCCATAAGAAATGATGAATTAAATCCAAATCCAAATTTCTGTAAAAAAAAAACCAGCATCATGTCTCTCCTGCAAACATAAAAATGTAAGTACTACATACCAAATCAGAACTGTAAGCACTGAAACTCCCAATACCAAATCAGAAATTGGTCAATACAACTATAACAAGGGGGAAATCAAAACATGAAACCTGAGATGAAAAACGAGTTCTGGGCGTGTGACTGACCGTCTTGTCATATTACCGAGTGCCTTTACTCAAGCCAGCGGTACTCGAACGTTTTCGATATCTTCAATTAGTCGTAGTTGCCTTGTGTGAAACGGGTCATCCACCTAGAATCTTATGTGAAGAGGTTCCCTTACAGTTGAACAACCCGTTTCAAGAGTTAATCTTTCTAAAAGAAGTGATAAAAAAGATGAACGTATATAGAACTAATAACCTTGAATGTTAGAGGGCCTGATAATAACTGTTGGACTACTCTCATCCGATCCTGCCAATTTCACCTTCAATGATACCTTACACAACAAAAAAACAATGGCGTCTGAGTATTAATGGCAAACAAGATACCAAAAAACAAAACAAATAAAGAAATCTTGGAGATAAATTTTAGTAAGAATCAACCATTTCATACACATAACCATAAACCGGTGCCCAACTTCTGGCCAATCCTGAGGCTGTGTGAGAGAGAGAGAGAGAGAGCAATAAAAATGACAGTCTTTCAACCTTTTAACATTTTAACATCATAACTAACATTTTAAGAAAACGCAAAAGAAGCATGAATTTCAATGATACACGGTCAGCTAACCTGGTCAAGTACAAGAAGCAAGTTAGAAGGAACTTCTTGACGCAAAAGAAGTAGGAATTTATTCAGCTATAAGAAAGGATGAATTAAATCCAACTCCAATTTTTTGTTAAAAACCAGCATCATGTCTGACCTGCAAACATAAAAATGTAAGTACTACATACCAAATCAGAAATGTAAGCACCGGAACTCCCAACACCAAATCAGAAATTAGGTCAATAAAATAGAACAGGGGGGAAATCAATACATGAAACCTGAGATGAAAAACGAGTTCTGACCGTGTGAATGGCCGTCTTGTGATATTACCGAGTGCCTTTACTCAAGCCAACGGCACTCAAACATTTCTGATATCTTCAATTGGTCGCTGGTGCCTTGTGTGAAACGGGTCATCCACCTGGAATCTGATGTGAAGATGCTCTAGGACATCGGCAGGTTCAGCCAACGTCCCTATTCTTGTCCCAAATTCCCCTACAGTTGAAGAACCCTGTTTCAAGAGTTAATCTTTCCATAAGAAGTGATGAAAAAGATGATCGTATTTAGAGCTAACCTTGAATGTGTGATTTCCGTTTTTCTTTTTCCACTATTTTCTGGTTAATCGAATTCGTTTGATTCTGCACATTAGTGGTAAACGAAACGCGGGAAATAAGCCTAAGGATGTGACGAAGATGGTCTTGGGAAGTGATGGACGGAGTTTGTTTGGCGATAATGGTGAGGTTTTGCCGAAACGGCCAACGGCGATTGAAAACCCGGGCACTCTGTTGGGTTTAGTTGAACGAAGAAGAAACGACGGGATGGCTCGCGTGAATTATGGCGAGGGAAAAACTGAAAAGTTGGAAAACCCTATCGATGGGACGGTAGATTAGGCAAAAAACCCTAGGACTGCAGCAGAAAAGAAAAACCTTAGCAGCGGAGACTCTGGTGTAAGGGCAGCGTCAAATCGACACTGTGAGGCGATGAAAAAAATGGATTCAGAAAGCGTCGGTCGAAGAGCTCTTTGAAAATATGGGGAAAGCTTACGAAGGTTTTAGAATGATTGAACAGAAACTAAAGGAAAAAGCTGGAGAAGAATTATTGAATGTGGCTGAACGTGAGGTTATGGGGAATGGAGGAAAACCCTTGTTGAGGTTGAATGATGTTCTTGAACAAGATGTTGACTCTGGATGGGACGGAAAGCGTGCAAGGGTTAGCGAGGATATTTCCCGGGCACCACCTACCACCACCACTCAAGCAGAGATTGGTATGGAGTCCTAGTCCTACTAGAATCCATGAGTATCATAAGCTGGAACTGCCGGGGAGGTTTGAGGGAGACTCGGTAAGTTCAGGAATTGCGCGATGTCATTTGTGCGAAATGCCATCTAGTTATTATTTGTGTGTGAAATAAAATGTTCTGATCTTTTCATTGATAGGATTCAGACTCAATTTAATTTGTGTGGTGTTAGTGTAGCAGCGCGAGGTCCGACTGGCTCGGTTGGGGGCTGGCAATGCTATGGAACAAGAGTATTTTTGTTGAATTAAAGACATTTTCCGATTATTACATCGATGTGCTGGCAAAGTGATTCAGATTATTGGAGTTTACTTTGAGCCTAATGTGGCTCGACGGAGGCATGCTTGGATCACGTTCGAATCTTTAAAACGAGATCCTAGCTTACCAATGGTTATGCCTAGGAGATTTCAATGAAGTGCTCAATCAGGATGAATTCCAAGGTGCAGGAAGACATGCAGATTGGCAAATAGATTCAAAGAGGCTTGGATCACTTCAGGCTCTTTGAGATGAACTATGAATAATCGAATTTCACTTGGTATCGGATTTTTAGGGAATGGACATGCACAGCGAGCCAGGCTTGACCGTACAACTTGGAACCAAGAACTCCATGAACTCTTTCCGTGGTCCTCGTATACGGCGATTTACATGAACTGCTTGGACCACATGTTGCTTCATGTGCAGCTTCGACAAAGAGACCTGAGAGCCGATGGGAAGAAGAAAAAGAGATTCCGCTTTGAATCCTTCTAGGTTAAATCTGAAGAGTGTGACAAGACCGTGCAGGATTCGTGGAGCTCGCTAGACGTACCAATGTCGTCGAAATTAGAAGATTGTGCCATCTGCCTGATTGACTGGAGTCGTTGGAAGTTCCCCCTCATCTCTAAGCGAGTGGAAGAGTTGAAGAAAATTATCTATGACAAATGATGCGGGGAAATTCGCTCCAGTAACTGATGCCTTTGATAGTTGAGATTTCCGAGGGCCTTGCCTGTCTAGCCGAGCGCCTTGGCCTCGGAAGTCGTCGCTTAGGACATATTCGTCTGAAACCTGCAAAACGAGCCCCCGGAGCCACCCGAGAATAGCAGCTCTGATGTGATGATGAGATTTTGTGTAATGAAAGGAAAGATAAAACTCTCTATTCTTTTATTGATGTAATATTTTCTTCTATTAAATTGCTCAAAAATTTCATACAACTGATTTGGCCATCACTCTAAGCCAAACATTCAACAGATATAAATAACTAACCAAAAGGAGAAAACAACTATTCTACAGCCATATGAAATGCAAGTGGCTATGATCATAACTAGTTCATCAAGATATTCCAAGGATTTTGGAATAACTATCATGAATGCGCTTCCATTCCATCTGTCCTTGCATATCTTGCTAAATCCGCATCCACCTTTGGAGCTTTGGTGTCTTCAACGTTCCATTTCTGTCTCCAGCTCGTATATGATTAAGGGAAAATCCACCATAGCATATCTGTGAATTGACTTGACAAAACACAAGTGTGCCCTGGTTCAGTTCCCACAGAAATCAAATAAGCCATATGTAGTCTGGTCTGAGTATGCTTATAATCTTCTTCGATCCAGTCTGTCAAGTCTTTAGATAGTGTCATGGGCCAAGGTTGGGTAACTGGTTTTACCCAGCAGCCCAACACCTCTGAAATACCAAAGGTAATCAGTGCGGTATCTACGACACATGTACAAGTTTCATACTAGGGCCATAATCCCTCATCCAGTCCGTCAAATTATTTTTGATAGTGTCATGGGCCAAGGCTGGGCAACTATAAAACCCAGCAGCCCAACACCTCTGAAATACTAAAAGGTAATCAGTGCGGTACCTACGACATATGTACAAGTTTCATACTTGGAGTAAAACCCCTCAACCATTCCATCAAATCAGATAGTGTCATGGGCCAAGGCTGGGTAACTTGTTTTTATACTTGCAGCCCAACACCTCTGAAATACCAAAGGTAATCAGTGCGGCACCTACGATATATGTACCAAGTTTCATACTAGGATCCATTCACACCATCCTCAATATCAATCAGAGGGGTCATAGCCTGTTTCAATCACCTTTAGAGTATCCACCTGCCTAAATTTCCCCTCAAAGATTCTGTTATTCCTCTCCCTCCATACATTATAGAAGATGCTGATAAGTCGGTGGAATCTTATTCTCTTTATCCATCATACCATTCTTCTCATCCTCCTCAAGCACTCTCTGAAGTTTCCACCAGTCTCCACCCTGTAATGTTTATGGAGCTCCACTGTAAACTGGCATGTACAAAATATGTGTTGCACCTTTTCTCCATTCCGCCCACACAGAGTACAAACATCTGCCACAAGAGGTATTATCTTTTTCGACTGAAGTCTCGCTATGGTCGATAATCTCCCTTTTAACAACATCCATAGAAATAATGAGTGTTTAGGCTGTAGACCTGACTTCCACAATATATTCGTTGACCAATGGTTTTCTAGGCCTGCCCCTTTAAGGTATCCATATGCCTTGCTCGTGCTGAAATTTCCCTTCAAGTCAACACATTCCATTAAGTATGGACGAATTTCATCTTTCAGTGACACCAACTTGCCCCAACTCCAACTGTATGTGTTCCCTTTTAGGCTGTAGTCAAGAAACTCTTCATCATTCAAGTAGTATGCCTGCACCCATTTCAGCCAAAATATACCCTTCTTTTGACATACATCTCAAACCAGCTTACACAGAGAAGCTCTATTCCAGAATGAAGGATCCCTTAGGCCAACTCCTCCACTTTTCTTTGGCATAAAAAGTCTTTTCCAAGACACTGGTGTAACTCTTTTCTCCCCTTCCTTTCTGCCCCATAGAAAATTTCTGCATTTTGTCTCAATGGCTTTGTGCACACTCTCAGGTATTTGAAAAAACATTCGCCCAGTGACTAGCTTAACTCAACAGAATTGTGTTTATAAGCTGTTTATAAGCTGTGTATTTCCCCCTTCATCTGCAAACATCAAACTGTGTATTTCCCCCTTCAAACTCCTCTGATGGAACTCTATAGCTTTCATTTTTATAGCCAGGCTAAGCTGTCTCGACAGATATTCCATCCCAATTACAAACAATAAAGGTGATATCGGATCCCCCTGTTTAACACCACTCCTCCCTTTAAAACAATTCATGTACGCACCATTCAAAGAGAAACAATAAGTGGTATCTTCAACGCATAGTCTTATCCACTCAATAAACAATCCAGGAAACTTTAGAACTGCCATCTATTTGAATAGAAACTCCCAGCTTATACTGTCGAAAGCCTTCTGTATATCAATTTTTATCATGCAGCTCGGAATATTGCTTAGCTTCTTATATCCTGTTAAAAGCTCTTGTGCTAGGAGAATAATATGTGATATCCTCATCCATTTCACGAATGCACCTTGGTTTCCATTTATCACTTCATGGAGTACCTCACTTAATCTGTTACTCAAGATCTTTGTGACGACTTTACATAAAACAGGGCAGTAGGAAATCGGCCTATAGTACTCAGGTGACTGCATTATCAACTTTCGGAATTAGTGTTAAAACAGCCCTAATAAATTCCTGTGGTACTTCATCACCCTGAAAGGAACTCCTAATCCCCTTTTTGATAACATCACCAAAAATCCCCATGCTTTCGAAAATCCATCTAATCCAGGACTTTTGTCATTCTCAATGCTATTCAGAGCTCTCCATATCTCATCATCTGTAATCGGCTTTATCAACAGTATTTGTTGCTCCACTGTAAGAAAGTTACCTTCAGCTGCCACTAAAGGATCAATTTCACTCTCTGTAATCACCGTCTTTCCCATTCGGTCACCGAAGAACTGCAGTAGATGCTGCTCCACCCCTTCTCTTCCATCCACTCTGGCGCTTCCCACCTTCAAGCTGACTATATGATTTCTGTGTTGCCTCTTTTTCATGCTTGCATAGAAAATTTTGGTTGGCCCGTCCCCCTCCTTTATCCATTTCTCCTTAGACCGCTGTTGTAAGAAAATGAACTCCGCTTCAGCTAGTTCCATGGATTCACTCCCTGCCCTTGCTTCGTTTTCTTGCAGCCCTTTATCCAATACATTGGTTGTAATAGATTGAACTGGTTCTCCCACTTCTCTTTTGCTTCCATGGCTCTTTTTTGAATGTCTGAAAATTCCCTCTTGTTCAATCGCTTAAGTGCTATTTCCAGCACCTCAGCTAGCTCTCTATCCTCTCCCCCAGTTCGGTCTCCCAAATTTAGGGGGGAGTTGAAATCCCCCACCTACTGAAAATTCTGCCTTCTTCCCTTTTATCCCCCATCCCACTTTATATCACCTCATCTCTATTTTTTCATTATATAATCGGAGGATGACCACCAATATTTAATCGGAGGATGACCACCAATAACCTTGCATACAACCACATTCTTCCATTTTTTTCACGCTGTTTTCAACCTCATTCAAAGGAAAAGAAGGTAGAAGCATGCCGTCTACAAGTCCAGGTTTATAGTATTTTACCTCTCTGCCTGGTGGCTTGTGAACAGTTTCAACCAGTTTGCCTTCTCATTTAAGAGTTAGAGAACTTACCTGGAATGGTTGAATGTGGCATCTAGGCGCCTTAAGCCTCCATGTACCTCATCATCATGTGTCACCTTTCTGTACCGTGCAGGAGTCTCCAGCACGTGAGTGTACCTTCTAATGCCTTGTCATCGCCTCTGGCCACGTGGGCAGGCAGCTTCCCGGAAGCTAACTCTTGCCAAAATTGCCCTTTCTCCTTCGGAATTATCCTCGGTATTTTGTGCCTCTTCGCGTTTCCTTTTGGCGCGCGTGTCCCTTTATTCTTCATGTGGCTCCCACTATCATGAGTATTTGGTGCTCCCAAGAGTTTTGGGTAGCTGTGCGCTTTCGCTTCCCTATATTAATTTATTTCCTTTTCCCGCCGTCATTACTTTCCCTGCCCCCAAGACAATTCTCCTTCTTCCTATAAATAGCTCTTCTCCCTCTTCGAAATTCTCCGTGGCACTACCTACCTTACTCCTCTTGGTAAGGTCTCATTCTCTCCCCTGCAAATTTTTCTTTGCAATCTTTCCCCCGCAATCTCCTCATTCTTTCTTATAGTTACATCCTAATGTTTTCCTTCTTTTGGTTGCAGCTTGGCGGTCCTTTCAGCATGCTTGCATCTATCTCCGGCTCTGAGATGCCAGATATTTATTATGGTCCTTGGAAGGTTTCTGAAATTCCCCTGGGTATGGGCCATGTTCAGGTGTTGATATGTTGCCTCGACTTTCCTTCATGCCAATCGTCCCACCTTGTTATCCTCGGCTACTCAAGTTTCAGCCGAAGATAATGCTTCGATCTCCCGAACATGGGATTGGGCTTTTCCGACTGCCGGCCTTTTCTTCTTCCTCTTTCGCTGTCTCTTCGGTATGAATCTCCTCTTCCCCTCTCTTTTTATCTTCTTTTCATCTCTTTCCTAACTTACTATTTTCTCCTCAACAGCTTCCTTCCCGGAAGGGTTCGGCATGTTCCCCAGCTTTCCCACGCCCTTTGTCTGGAGAACTTAACGCCTCTAGGTTAAATCGGGTCCAAGTTCTGAAGAGCAATGTCATGCCCCACATGTTCCTAGCAGGATTACCTAGCTCAGCAACTCCTAATCCGGCTTCGTCCGAACCATCAGACGTAACCTGCTGTCTGACCGAGGTGACTTTTACAACTCAGATCTTGTGTCGGATTTTGCATTGGCTATCGATATGCCTCCCTCTGGTTCCTTCCATTTTTGCCTTGTGGATGTTCGCCATGAGCACACGATTGACCTTCATGTGCTTGTCAATCTTCTTCGATTCACGGTACTTCCTCCCCGAAAGTAGGTTTAACCGAGGATTATCTTTCATGTGCTTGTCAATCTTCTTCGATTCATGGTACTTCCTCCTTAAGGTCGGTTTATCCGTGGGCTCCATACTGCATAGCCGGCTCTGATCCGAGGACCTCCTCTTCTTATTTCTCTTATTTTGAGGGCATACATTTCTCTAATGTGGCTTTTGATTTATCTTTTTGCTAGTGTAACCGTTTACACCTTCTATTCGCTTTAGTCTTTTTTGGTGTTCTTTTGAGGATTAGCGTTCTTTTCTAACTGCTTATCTTTGTAATGCATTTGACGATTAACATCCTTTAAGGGCACCAATATAGCTGGAGCTGGGGCAAGTTGGTATATCTGAAAAATAAAATTGGGCCATATCTAATGGAATGTGTTGATGTAAAGGGGATTAACAGTACGAGCTAGGCATATGGGTATCTCAAAGGGGCAAGTCAAGAAAAACACTGGTCAACGACTATATTATGGAAGTCAGGCTTACACCCTAAACATTCGTTCTTTCTATGGATGTTATTAAAAGGGAGATTATCGACCATAACGAGACTTTAGTCAAAAGGGATGATACCGCATGTGACAGATGTTTGTATTCATTGTGTGGAGAATGGGGAAACGATGCAGCACCTGTTTTGTACATGCAAGTTCACAGTTGAACTCCAAAAATATTACAGAGTGGAGATTGTTGGGAATTTCAGGGAATGCCTGAGGAGGATGAGAAGAATGGAAGAATAGAGGAAAAGAATAAGATTCCACCGACTAATCAGCATTTTCTATAATGTATGGTGGGAGAGGAACAACAGAATCTTCGAGGGGAAAATTAGGCAAGCTGATTCTCTGAAGGTGCTAATTGAAACAGGTTACAACCCCTCTGATTGATGTTGAGGATAGAGTGAAGAGATCCTAGCATGAAACTTTGTACACAATGTCATTGGTTGGAAAAAGTGAAGTTGTGCATGCATTACAACACTTTCTATAGCCAAGTAATGAAACTTGTACATATGTTGTAGGTACCACACTGATTACCTTTGGCATTTCAGAGGTGTTGGGCTGCTCGTGTAAAAACCAATTACCCAACCTTGGCCCATGACACTATCTAATGATTTGACGGGCTGGATGAGGGTTATTTTTTTAGTAATATTTTTCTTCTATTAAATTGCTCAAAAAGTTCATACAACTGATTTGGCCATCACTCTAAGCCAAACATTCAACAGATACAAATAACTAACCAAAAGGAGAAAACAACTATTCTACAGCCATATGAAATACAAGTGGCTATGATCATAACTGGTTCATCAAGATATTGCTAGGATTTTAACATAACTATCATGAATGCGCTTCCATTCCACCTGTCCTTGCATATCTTGCTAAATCCGCATCCACCTTTGGAGCTTTGGTGTCTTCAACGTTCCATTTCGGTCTCCAGCTCATACATGATTAAGGGAAAATCCACCATATCATATCTGTGAATTGACATGTCAAAACACAAGTATGCCCCAGTTCAGTTCCCATAGAAATCAAATAAGTCATATGTAGCCTGGTCTGAGCATGCTTATAATCTTCTTCAATCCAGCCCGTCAAGTCTTTAGATAGTGTCAGGGGCAAATCATGGACCAAGGCTGGGTAACTAGTTTTACCCAGCAGCCCAACACCTCTGAAATACCAAAAGTAAACAGTGCGGTACCTACGACATACGTACAAGATTCATACTAGGGCCATAATCCCTCATTCAGTCTTTAAATAGTGTCATGGGCCAAGACTGGGTAACTGGTTTTTACACCAGCAGCCCAACACCACTGAAATACCTAAAGGTAATCAGTGCGGTACCTACGACATATGTACAAGTTTCATACTTGGGGTAAAACCCCTCAACCATTCCATCAAATCAGATAGTGTCATGGGTCAATGCTGGGTAACTGGTTTTTATACCAGCAGCCCAACACCTCTGAAATATCAAAAGGTAATCAGTGCGGTACCTACGACATGTGTACAAGTTTCATACTAGGGATATATCCCCACAACCCATCCGTCAAGTCTTTAGATAGTGTCACGGGCCAAGCCTGGGTAACTGGTTTGACACAAGCAGCCCAACACTTCTGAAATACCAAATGTAATCAGTGTGGTATCTACGACATATGTACCTAGTTTCATACTAGGATCCATTCACACCATCCTCAACATCAATCAGAGGGGTCATAGCATGTTTCAATCATCACCTTTAGAGCATCCACCTGCCTAAATTTTCCCTCAAAGATTCTTCCTGCATACATTATAGAAGATGCTGATAAATCGGTGGAATCTTATTCTCTTTCTCCATCCTACAATTCTTCACATCCTCCTCAATGTTCCGCCAGTCTCCACCATGTAATGTTTTTGGAGCGCCACTGTAAACAGGCATGTACAAAATATGTGCTGCATCGTTTCTCCATTCTGCCCACAAAGAGTACAAACATCTGCCACATGAGGTATTATCCCTTTCGACTGAAGTCTCGCTATGATCGATAATCTCCCTTTTAAATGCATCCATAGAAAGAATGAGTGTTTAGGTTGTAGTCCTGACTTCCACAATATATTCGTTGACTAATGGTTTTCTTGGCCTGCCCCTTTGAGGTATCCATATGCCTTGCTTGTGCTGAAATTTCCCTTCATGTCAACACATTCCATTAGGTATGGACGAATTTCATCTTTCAGTGACACCAACTTGCCCCAACTCCAACTGTATGTGTGCCTTTCTAGGCTGTAGTCAAGAAACTCTTCATCCTTCAAGTAGTATGGTTGCACCCATTTCAGACACAATATATCCTTCTTTTGACATACATCTCAAACCAGCTTAAACAAAGAAGCTCTATTCCAAAATGAAGGATCCCTTAGGCCAACTCCTCAACTTTTCTTTGGCATACAAAGTGTTTTCCAAGACACTGGTGTAACTCTTTTCTCCCCTTCCTTTCTGCCCCATAGAAAATTTCTGCATTTTGTCTCAATGGCTTTGTGCACACTCTCAGGTATTTGAAAAACATTCGCCCAGTGTCTAGATTTACTCAACAGAATTGTGTTTATAAGCTGCACTTTACCTGCATATGCCATATTCCTGGTACCCCAAGTGCCTATTTGTCCTGCAATCTTCTCCACCATTTTCTCACAATCTTCAGCTCTCCACTTCCCTGTCGAGACTGGAAGCCCCAGGTAATTCATTGGGAAACTTCTTTGAACTATATTCAGAGTATCAGCCAACATCTCTGATTCAGTTTCTGTCATTGTCAAGAAGAAAGCCTCAGATTTTCCTTCATTTATCCTCAGGCAAGAAACCTTCCTAAACTCCTCCAAAACAGTTTTAACCCCTTTCATTGAGTGTTTGCTCGCCCTACAAAAATTAAAAGATCATCTGCAAACATGAAACTGTGTATTTCTCCCTTCAAACTCCTCTGATGGAACTCTTTAAATCCATGAGATTATTGTGTTTCCGCACTCTCCAATTCTGGTCCCGTACTTTTCAGCTCATGTAGATGAGTTATGTTCACCGTTTCTCTAAAATTCTCCACCTCAGATAGCTCTACATCATCTCCACCAGATCGATCTCCCAAGTTTAAGGGACTACTGAAATCTCCCACCACCATCCATGGCATATCCTAGTGATTTGCATATTTTAGATAACTCCGCAGGTTCAAGCTGAGAGACTGTTTCGTTTTCGATTCTACTTCTTTGTTATGGGCATAAACAACTATCAAGTAAAATTCTAGCCCGAGTTCCTTTTTCCGACAAATGCAGTCCACTGATCCCCAATGCTTATTACTCATGATCTTTGTGACGATTTGATATAGAATAGGGCAACAGGAAATCGGCCTATAGTCTTCAGCTGATTGTGGATTGTCAACTTACGGTATTAGTGTTAAAACAGCCCTACCGAATTTCTGTGGTACTTCATCACCCTGAAAGAGACTTCTAATTCCCTTCATGACATCGTCACCAACAACCCCCCCATGTTTTTTGAAAAAGAAACTCGAATATCCATCCACCCCACTGCTTTTATAATTATCAATGCTATTCAGAGCTCTCCATATCTCATCATCTGTAATCGGTTGTATCAAGGGTATTTGTTGTTCCACCGTAAGAAAGTTACCTTCTGCTACTACTAGCGGATCAATGTCTCTCTCTGTAATCATTGTCTTTCACATTCAATCACCAAAATATTGTAGCAGATGTTGCTCCACCCCCTCTCGACCATCCACCCTTTCATTTCCCACCATCAGGCTGACTATATGATTTCTGTATTGCCTCTTTTTAATGCTTGCATAGAAAACTTTTGTTGGTCTATCCCCTTCCTTTATCCATTTCTCCTTGGACCGCTGCTGTAAGAAACTAAACTCCGCTTCAGCTACTTCTATAGATTCTTTCCTTGCCTTAGCCTCATTTTCCTGCATCCCTTTATCTAGCACATTTGTTTGTAGCAGATTAAACTGATTCTCCCATTTCTCTTTTGCTTCCATGGCTCTTCTTTGAGTGTCTGAAAATTCTCTTTTGTTCAGGCATTTTAGAGCTATTTCCAATAACTTCAGAATTTTAAATAAATGCACGAGATTATTGTGTTTCCGCACTCTCCAATTCTGCTCCACTAGAGTAAGAAAATCTGGCGAGTTCATCCACATATTGTAGAATTTAAAAAGGACATCTGGCGGAACATTTCCTTGGCTTATCTAGATGTGTAAGTAAAGGTAAGTGATCTGAAGTATCATTCGGTTTTACCTCACATATCGCCTCTATCCATCTGTCCATCCACTTCTCATTCACCATTGCTCTGTCAATTCTACTGAATACTCTTCCTTCTTCCCGCTTATTGTCCCAAGTGAAAAAAGGTCCCATACTTTTCAGCTCATGTAGATGAGTTATGTTCACCGTTTCTCTAAAATTCTCCACCTCAGATAGCTCTACATCATCTCCACCAGATCGATCTCCCAAGTTTAAGGGACTACTGAAATCTCCCACCACCATCCATGGCATATCCTAGTGATTTGTAGATTTTAGATAACTCCGTAGGTTCAACCTGAGAGGTTGTTTCGTTTTTGATTCTACTTCTTTGTTATGGGCATAAACAACAATGAAGTAAAATTCTAGCCCGAGTTCCTTTTTCCGACAAATGCAGTCCACTGATCCCCAATGCTTATTACAGAAATATCATACATGTCTGGTTTCCAACATAACCATATTCTACCTGTTTCTGCTATCGGGAAATTCGTTTGTAGCTTCCAACCCAAATCAAGGCTTTCCATCTGTCTTTTTCATTATCTATCTTCAGCTTTGTTTCCAGTAAACCAGCAAGCCCTATGTAATTTTAGAAGCAAAATTGCCAACATTTCTTCTGTTTACTTGGCTGATTTAGACCCCTTACATTCCAGAATAAGGGTTATTCATCATTACATAGTACCATTCATCATTACCAACATTATAGAGAGGACCATACCTTGGATGAAATCTCAAGGTCTATGTTATTAGCTGCTACTCTCTTTTTTTCCTCCAACCGTATCAGGCTGTAAAATCTGCAAAACCACACCATCATTTGATTCAGCCGGTTGTTTCCCTTCTCTGTGTTGTCTTATTTCTCTCCTCGGTTCATCCCCGGTTTCATTCTCTTTTGATTGTGCATCAAAGTCTATGCTACTTCTCATTCCACCATACCGTGCTTCCTTTTCCAGCTCCTTCTCCGGCCCCAATGATGTATCTCGGTATCCCTTTTTCTGTTCTACATTGGACCCTTTAGTGTTCAGTTCATTCTCCTCTCCAGGCGGGTCAACAACTGTTCCATTCGGGCCCCTTTTGTCTCCATTCTTCTCTGCCTTTTTTACCCCTAACAGCCACCCAATCCCCGGTATTTCAACCATACCGTCGATGAGGAGCAACTATGTTCTGTCTTGGTCCCCTTTCCTTTAGGGCCGATTGAGTTTAGTTCTCCCTTTTGCCTCTATTTGTGCTCAACTGCGTCCTGCCATTCACTCCAGGCTAAAGGGATTTGGGCTTCCAGACACATTCTTCTGTTTCATGTCCAATTAGCTTGCATTTACTACACTTTGCCGGCTTCCACTCATACTCCACATCTTGGTGCTGAATGATATTAATCTCATCTCTGTAGGGAATTCTTTTCTGCATTAACTTCCCCATGTTCACCTCAACCAGTACCCTTGCAAAGTTTGTCTTGTCCATGTACCATGTGGCCTCATCAATCCGCAAAGGAATTCCAATTACACTTGCCAATCTACACAACAGGCTCGGCTCCCAATAGACTGGATCCAATCCAGGAAATTGCACCCATATGGGAATTGTATCTGGCTCATCAAAATCCATTATTTGTTTCCATACCTTTATAAAAACTGGTTTTTTATCAAAGAAACCCATCCCCCTTTCTATCACCTCATCTCCATGTTTTTCATTAACAAGCTTCACCAGAAAGATCCCTGACTTTGCTTGCCAGACCTTTTCAACCATACCAAACCATATTCTTCTGGGAAGCCTTCAAAATGTTTAATTGAAGGATGAACACCAATAACCTTGCATACAACCACATTCTTCCATTTTTTCACGTTGTTTCCAACCTCATTCAAAGGAAAAGAAGGCAGAAGCATACCGTTTGTAAGTTCATGTTTATAGTATTTTACCTCTGCCTGGTGACTTGTAAACAGTTTCGACCAGCTTTCCTTCTCATTTACTGGTGTCTCTAGCTCTTCCCCTCTCTTCAGTATATGTACTTGTGAGTTCTTCCCAACATTGTTTTTTACTGTGGCAATACCATCTCCTTCAGGTTGAGTGATCACAGTCGACAAAACAGCATTCTCCAAACCCTTCTCTAAATGAGACTTCTCGGCTTGTTCTGAACTCTTCATCCCCGTTTGTAAACCTTGCTCCATTGTCTTGGGCGTATCCTTGCTGCCCTCACTCTCCTCTCTGCCCATTGTTTCCAAGAACTTCAAAATTGGTATACTGATTTTTATCAACATCGGCTGCCTACGAACCCCGGCTGCCATCATCGCTTTCTTGCTGCCCCCTTCGCTTTCCTGATCATATATACTCTCATCCGCTGGCCATGTAGTCCTATTCCTAGATTGAATCGGATTCATCCATCGTCTCCACTCCCCAGAACCTCACGTTCAGCCACATTCAGTAGTTCTTCTCCAGCTTTTTCCTTTAGTTTCTGTTCAATCATTCTAAAACCTTCGTAAGCTTTCCCCATATTTTCAAAGAGCTCTTCGACCGGCGCTTTCTGAATCCATTTTTTCATCGCCTCACTGTGTGGATTTGGTGCCGCCCTTACACCAGAGCTATCAAATTCTGTGCTGCTAAGGCGGATTATGTTTTGTCGCATCTACCATCCCAACAATAGGGTTTTCCATCGCGCTCTGACTGCTCGCGAGCCATTCCATCGTTTCCTCTCCGTTCAACATTAGGTTTTAACCCCGACAGAGTGCCCCAGTTTTCAATCGCAGTTGGCCGTTTCGGCATAACCTCACCATCATCGCCAAACAAACTCCGTCCATCACTTCCCAAGACCATCTTCGTCACATTAGCTTATTTCCCGCGTTTCATTTACCACTACTCTTCTTGCCCATGGCGGCAGAATCAAACGAATTCGATTCACCAGAAAACAGTGGAAAAAGAAAAACGGAAATCGCACATAGTGTTTTTAGCTTAGGGTTTAAGAGTAGTATTCATATTAATCAGGGTTTAGGGTTTATTGGGGATATGCCAAGGCTGGTCATTGGGGATTTTAATTGTCCACTAAACCTTGGAGAACGAGTTGGAGGTGTCGAGGTGGATATGGCTGAAATAAAGAAATTTAGGAAGGTAGTTGATCATGTCCAAATCCAGGAGATGAGAACGGTAGGGCCTTTTTACACTTGGAATAATCGAAGGGACCAGGGAATGATTTTCAGCAAAATTGATAGGAGATTGGTGAATGATAAGTGGATCATAGAACTGCCGGAAGCGAGTTGTGAGGTGAAGACTAATGCAATATCCGACCATTTACCTCTACTGATTTCGTTGCGGAAAGGAGGTAGAAAGCTCAAAAAGCCGTTTAAGTTTTACAATATGTGGACAAGCTCGCCGCAATTTGGTGAATTGGTGGAGGCAGCCTGGAAACAGTATAAGGTGGATGACATGTCCGATTTGTTTCGCAATCTGGAGCTGTTACAGAGTTAACTCTAAGGAGACTGAACATGAAAGTTTTTTCGAAAATTCAGGTGAGATCAGAGGATGCAAAAGCAAAATGGAATAACTGTTTTCAGGAGTTACAAATAAATTTATCAGATAGGAAGCTGCAAGAAAAGGAGATGGAAGCAAGGAATAAGGCGAATGAGATGGCAGAAGCTGAGTTTATGTTCCTGCAGCAAAGATCGAAAGAGAGATGGTTGAAGGAAGGAGATAGACCCAAAAAACTGTTTTATGTTAAGAAAAGACAGTATAAGAACCATATCGTGAGCCTAAAGTTGGGTGACAGAAAGGTGGAAGGAAGGGAGTTGATCGAGGAGCATCTTCTGGAGTACTTTGGAGCAAGAATGGGTATAACAACTATAATTCATATGGAGATAGACCCGACGGTGGTAGAGGAAGGAAACATGCTTACAATCGAGCAGCAAATCCCATTGATTAAGCCTATAACAGAGGAAGAAATCTGGGAAGCACTTAATAGTATTGATAATAATAAAAGCCCAGGAATTGATGGGTACTCGAGCTATTTCTTCAAGAAATCCTGGAAAGTAGTGGGGGTGATGTAATAAAGGGGGTTAAGAGTTTCTTTAATGGAGCTGATACGCCAAAAGAGTTCAATATGGCGGTGTTGACACTGCTACCGAAAATAGAACAGCCCAACTCAGCGGGTGATTACAGGCCGATATCTTGCTGCCCGGTCTTGTATAAAGTGATTACTTTGATCAGCAACAATCAAAGTGCTTTTGTGAAAGGGAGAAATATAGCTCACAACATTCTGCTAGAACACGAGCTTTTGAGCAAATACAATGGCAAAGGCTATATCCCTAGCTGTATGATAAAGATTGATATTCAGAAAGTGTTTGATAGCTTGAGCTGGGAATTCATGTTTAGATGGATGAAGGTGTTGAAGATACCAGGTAAGTTCATTGAATGGGCTAGAAAGTGTGTAGAGAGCACTAGCTATTGCTTTTCTCTGAATGGAACATATACAAGGAGCTTTCCTGGCCGATGTGGAGTGAAACAAGGAGATCCAATATCGCCATTACTATTTGTGATCGGGATGGAATATTTGACTAGGCAATTAAATTTGGCAATAAAGCAGAAGACAATAGAATATCATCAGAGATGCAAGAATGCGGGGTGCACAGCCTGATGTTTGCAGATGATCTTTTAATATTTTGCAGAGCAAGTAATCATTCTATGGAGGGGGTGAAGAAGGTGTTGCGGGAGTTTAAAGATGTCTCGGGTCTACAGATAAACGAAGGGAAATCAGAGGTGTTCTTCTCAAAAATGTCTGAGATGGAGGCAGATATACTAGCTTCGACGCTGAATGTTGTCAAGGGCAGCTTTCTGGTTAAGTACCTAGGCCTTCCTCTATCCATTGGTAAATGGGGTAAGGCGGACTGTGAAAAACTAGTAGACAAGATAGCAGGGAGGATCAATACGTGGAGTTTGCGAAAACTTGCATATCCTGGAAGAGTTCAATTGATAAATACAGTTTTGCTTAGCATGGAAAGTCACTGGGCCAATGTTTTTCAGATACCGGAAAGTGTACATACATCAATTGTGCAGAAGTGTAGAGACTATTTGTGGGGTAAAGAAGAGGGGGGTAAGAAAGTTAATGCCCGTTGCTTGGGATACACTTTGTATGCCAAAATATGGAGGTGGAGTTGATTTACGTGATCCATCGATATGGAATACAGCATCTCAAAGTAAACTAGTATGGGACATATGCCTAAAGAAAGATGTTCTTTGGCTGAAGTGGGTTCAGGAGTACTACCTAAAAGGTCAAGCCTTCCTAGGCTACAGTTTGGAGGGTCATTGCCATAGCTGGAGTTGGGGGAAATTGGTGGAGGTAAGGGAAAGAAAAAAGCCTTTTTTGGAGAAATGTGTGGATGTCAAAGGAAGATACAGTGTCAGAAAAGCTTACAATCATCTTAAAGGGGCGGTTGAAGACAAACACTGGGCAGCATCGATGACATGGAGATCAAAACTTCAGCCAAAGCACTCCTTCTTCTTCTGGATGTTATTGAAGGGAAGACTATCGACGATAGGAAGACTTCACTCGAAAGGTATGCAAAAAAATGTAAAGGATGAGTGTTGTTTTTGTGGAAAGGTGGGAGAAACGGCACAACATTTGTTTGCTCATTGTACATTCATCATGGAGGTAAAAGGCTTATTCAATATTGGAAGGGGTGGAAATTTCAGAGAATGGTTGAAAAGTATGAGAAGGATGGCAAGATGGAAAGACAAGAAGAAGTTTCATTGTCTTGTTAGCATATTCTATAACGTATGGTTGGAAAGGAATAGGAGAATCTTCCAAAAAAACATAGCAGAAACCGGAGGGTTTAAAGGCGAGAATTGAAGCTGGATATGACTGAAGTTAAGGATGGAAGGGAGGATATCCTAGTTGTAACTATGAATTGACGGAACTATATTGCTTACAATAGTATGAAACTAGGTACATATGTTGTTGGTTTAGAGAATGAAGCAATAGTGCATGCATTACTGTTATATCTCTCGAAAACCTAGTATGAAACTTGTACATATGTCGTAGGTACCGCACTGATTACCTTTGGTATTTCAGAGGTGTTGGGCTGCTGGAGTAAAAATCAGTTACCCAGCCTTGGCCCAAGACACTATCTAAGGATTTGACGGCTGGATGAGGGGTTATGACCCTAGTATGAAACTTGTGCATATGTCGTATGTACCGCACTGATTAACTTTGGTATTTCAGAGGTGTTGGGCTGCTGGTGTAAGAATCAGTTACCCAGCCTTGACCCAGGACACTATCTAAGGATTTGACGGCTGGATGAGGGGTTATGACCTTAGTATGAAACTTGTGCATATGTCGTAGGTACCGCACTGATTACCTTAGGTAGAGATGTTGGGCTGCTGGTGTAAGAACCAGTTACCCATCCTTGACCCATGACACTATCGAAAGATTTGACGGGCTGGATTGAATGAGAACAGACTGAGGCTTAGACTGCATATGGCTTCTTTGTTTTCTCTATTAACACAGGAACTGTGGGAATTGCTTCGGGGCAGACTTGTGTTTTGACATGTCAATTCGCAGATATGCTACGGAGGACCATCCCTCTATCCAACAAGACCGAGAGAAAAATAAGGAACGTTGAAGACCTCAAAGCTTCTAAAGTGGGAGCGGATTTAGCAAGATATGCATGGACAACTGGAATGAAACTCTAGCATTGATGTTTGAGAATCATAGTAATATCTTGATAAACTTGTTATGGTAATTGCCACTTGTACCCTGAGTGGCTTTAGAATAGTTGTTTCGGTTTTTTTTTCCACTTGTTAGATGTTAGCTTAGAGCGATGGCCAAAATCGTTGTATGAACCTTTTGAGTGATTAATAGAAGATTATTTACATTAAAAAAAGTATTTATATTAATCTTGTAGCAACCACAAGATCAATATATAATTTAATAATATTTTAGAAAATTTTAGAAACTCCCTAGTGGTTTCTGGACCTCTAATAGATTTTATAACCTAAATCATGGGTTTCGTGTTTGAAACCCTTAATTGTTCTTACATATTCGTGCTGGCGATATTCTTATATTCCGATTGTGTCAACAATCCTTTCTATTAACATAATAATTAATAATGATTGTTTTTAGTAAGTATTAGTTTTGAATCAAATCATGGTTGTTATGGCGTCGCCTAGGGGATTAGGCGTCCTGGCGGTGTTGACCGACCGCCGCAAGCTAGCTCCTCGCCGAGTTGTCATATGACAAGCTTTGGCGTCCATTTGTCGTCCATTCGGCGTCCCGACATCGCTATTCACGCCTAGACGATGATTTGGCGACAAATTGCTCAAATTTTGAGAGAGAAATCTGAATTTTGAAGGTTGGAAAGAGAGATCTCGCCGGCTGTGTTGCAGAGAATATATAGGAAGACGAAGAAGAAGGAACCTCTTTCCTTGTTTTTGTGTTTTAATTATTTCAATTAATACGCGTCTTTTCCTTTAACAAGCAATTCGTTTCCCAACTTAACTCATCCACTTGTTTTCTGATTTAGTAAATTTAGCTATGTAAATCAATATAATCACCTACTCTATTAGTCATATAAACTTAATAATATTACTACTACAAATTTAGTAATATTCTTAGTCATGCCTTTATCATACTACCATAAATAATTTAAAGATAAGGCGGCTGATATTCCCAGAGCAATAATTAGCTTCCAGAGCAAATTATTACCAAATTTCCAAAAATATCCTTTTCTTCTTCACGGTCAGTCGCTCACCGAAAATTGACATCGGCCCCGTTTGGTGACGAGAGTTTTGAAGAGCGTTTAGCTTTTTGGGTTAAATATGGATAGTTGACTTGTCAAACAACTCTTTCTAGTGTTTGGTGAGGAGAGTTTTCTAATTAGCTTTTTTGGTGAAACCTCTGATTTCTGAAACGCTAGAAAGAGCAGCATTTGTAAAAAGTTAATCAAAGAAATATTACAAAATATCTTTTATATCCTTATCCATCACAAATTTCCTTTTCAAATTCATTAAAACTAATTAGAAAACCTTTTATATACGTAAATAATAACATTTTAGTAAAGTTAAGGTACGCATCATATTTGCGTACGTACATTATTTTTTACACATATTTTAAATATATAAAAAATAAATTTCAAGTATTTTAATTCAATTTTTTTTAAATAGATGTAGATATATTATAATAAAGAATAATAATTCAAATAATAAACATCATAAAAATAAATGAACATATAGTGATAACAATTTTCGATAAACAAGTAACACACTACAAAAAATAAATAATAATAAATTGTACTAATGTCTATTTCAGTCATTTAACGTAATGAAACAGCTATCAGCTAATTGTTATTTGTCAAACACTCATATACAAACCGCTAGTCAAACCGCTAGTCAAAACAGCTAATAGAATCTGCTAACAGTTAACAGCTAATAAAATCCGCTAACAACTAAACGCTGATAGCCAAACGAGGCCATCGTATCCCCATTCTCCTTTCTCCGATCCTTCTGTCGTTCCCCATCTTTCTAATAGCAGAGTCTGGCGATCGTGCCTGGCCTTCTCCGAGAATAATCTCATACGATCGATTTGAGATCTAGTTCCTTTGACTTTAACCCTACTCAATTTTCGACTGAGTCCGGAAATATCACTGACACTCCACAATCCAATCTTATTTGACGACAAAAACCGTAAGGAATTGCCAAAGAAGGGTGCTTATATCATATTCGTAGTTTTAATGAATATATCAATTCTTGGTTCTTAATACTAATTCGAAGTTAATTTGATATCTAAAATTGACATATGTAATATGGATTTTAATGGTTTATGTGGATATCAGGATGTGAATTTGCCATTAAGTTTGATCTCTGTTTGAAAAATGACAGCAAATCTAGTTCTTAGCAGAGCATTGGTAAGCCGAAAAAGTGATGGTGGTTTCTGGAAGAAATTGCTCCGGACAGCAACCCATACATATTGAACTGAAAATTTTGATTGCTAAACTGGAAGAAATTATGAGTAGGTGCCCAGTAATCCCAACTCAAATATATACATCCAGTAACCCGCACTTCACCCGCATTGATAAAAAGTTTGAGTGCGTAAAAGAGGGGGAGAGAGAGAGAGGGTAAAAGGATGGTAAGAGGTGACCTCATTACGAAGAGGGGTAGATTTGGAAAAGCAAATTATTTTTGCTCAGTCAGCTAATTATTACTCTAGCAATATCAAATGCCTTGATAAAAAGTTTGAGTGCGTAAAAGAGGGAGAGAGAGAGAGACGGGGTAAAAGGATGGTAAGAGGTAACCTCATTACGAAGAGGGGTAGATATGGAAAAGCAAATTATTTTTGCTCTGGCAGCTAATTATTGCTCTGGCAATATCAACTGCCTAAAGATAATCATATCATAAAAGTGTTTTAAATCTTATCAATGACTCACGAGACATTATATATGGAGATGATTTAGTATATTGATGATTGAAATACTAGAATATTCAAAATTATATTATTTTATGAATACTTTTATATACTCATAGATATATTTATTATATATTATACTATTGTAATGTTCGCCATAGCGCGAGCGTCGTGTTCGTACAGGCATTCTGGCAGTCCAAGAACGTCGTGACTCGCTAGGGTGTCGTGATAACTTTGAATGAAACCTACTTTATCATTATCGTAAAACTTGCTATTTTGTACGTTTATAGAAATGGAATCAACCAAATTAAAAAATATCCGCACCTTTATCATGCCATCAGAATAGAATTAACGAATTCAAGGAGGATAGGTGATCATTAAAATCTATCCTCTTTGATCTCCGCTAGAGCAAGGTCCATAATACGGATTATGGGGATCTACTGATCTACAATGTCTCGGGAATAAACGTTCTATTATGAGAATCTATGTGCCACCGTAATTAGTGTTTTTGCTACTCTTTTTTTTCTTTATGGAGCAAAAAGGCGATATTTCTCGCCCGCGGGGCCCCTTCATCCCGGCACCATGGGGTGATGAGGAGGTTAATCACGTTGTCCAAGAGTATAATCTAGGCACCACTGGGTGATGAGGAGGTTCATCTCGCTATCCAAGAGTATAAGCTACCTGGTGCTTACTTCCTGGTGCTCACAACTACAACTGCCATGATTTGAACCATTGGCCTATGGAGCAATTAACCAGGCACTTAACCACTTGACCAAGCACGTGGGTGCTAAAAAGATTTTTTTTTCATAGAGTAATATGTAATAGTTATTGGGTTGTTTCTCGGTTTCTCCTCTCTTAGATTTTCCTTTTTTTATTACTTTTTTTTTTCCAAAATCCCACGTTCAAACGATGTCCTTTTCGGTTTTGGATTTTTTCCTATTTTCCTTTTTTTTTAGAATCGCACGTTAAAACAATGTTCTTTTGGGTTTTGGTTTTTTTTCCTAATATAATCCCACGTTAAACTGATTGGATTTTTTTTCAGTTTTAATTTTATAGCAATCCTTGTCTGATTTGATTTCCTATTCAAATTCAATTTCTTCAGTTGTTGTTGAATTACACTTCTTGTAGATTGAAAACCAACTGAAATTTTCCTTTTTTTTATTACCTTTTTTTCCAGAATCCCACGTTAAAACGATGTCCTTTTCGGTTTTGAATTTTTTACTATTTTCCTTTTTTGTTTTTTTTTTCAGAATCCCACGTTAAAACAATGTCCTTTTGGTTTTTGGTTTTTTTTCCTAATATAATCCCACGTAAAACTGATTGGGTTTTTTTTTCAGTTTTAATTGTATAGCAATTCTTGTCTGATTTGATTTCCTATTCGAATTCAATTGCTTCAGTTGTTGTTGAATTACACTTCTTGTAGATTGAAAACCAACTGAATCAATTGAATTCGAATTGAAAATAAACTAAATTACTGTCGATCGGCACCAGTTTGGGGCGTGTTTAAGCCGTTGAATCTCAAGAAAGACACAGATTTTTTTTTTTTGTTTTTTTTGCTATGTGCAGCTCATTTACTTAGTGCATCCATTTATCAAATTAATGACACATTATATATACTATTAAGCCAATAATTTCGTAGAGCTTTTTTTTGTTTTTTTTCCAGAATCCCACGTTAAAACAATGTCCTTTGGGTTTTGGGTTTTTTTCCTAATATAATCCCACGTTAAACTGATTGGGTTTTTTTTTCAGTTTTAATTGTATAGCAATCCTTGTCTGATTTGATTTCCTATTCGAATTCAATTGCTTCAGTTGTTGTTGAATTACACTTCTTGTAGATTGAAAACCAACTGAATCAATTGAATTCGAATTGAAAATAAACTAAATCACTGTCGATCGGCACCAGTTTGGGGCGTGTTTAAGCCGTTGAATCTCAAGAAAGGCACGGATTTTTTTTTTGATTTTTTTTTTTGCTATGTGCAGCTCATTTACTTAGTGCATCCATTTATCAAATTAATGTTTTAACACATTATCTATACTATTAAGCCAATAATTTCGTAGAGCTTTTTTTTGTTTTTTTTCCAGAATCCCACGTTAAAACAATGTCCTTTGGGTTTTGGTTTTTTTTCCTAATATAATCCCACGTTAAACTGATTGAGTTTTTTTTCCAGTTTTAATTGTATAGCCATCCTTGTCTGATTTGATTTCCTATTCGAATTCAATTGCTTCAGTATGTTGTTGAATTACACTTCTTGTAGATTGAAAACCAACTGAATCAATTGAATTCGAATTGAAAATAAACTAAATCACTATCGATCGGCACCAGTTTGGGGCGTGTTTAGGTCGTTGAATGTCAAGAAAGGCACGGTGTCATCGCGTTTCTAAGTAGGCCACCACGGGTAAACATGTTCTTGCTTATTTTTCATGGTTCTGAATGTTATTTTTTGTAGTTTCGGGGTATCTCAAGAAGGATTGGGATTGATGACTTCTGAAATTGGTTGGATGATTGAACTTGGATTGAGTCCCTTTCCAGTCTAATGTAATTTAGTTTGGATAATTTTTGTGTCTGTTTGCATGCTAAATTCTGCTCTGCCTTTTTCTACTACTAAGGTATCTGTTGGGGCGTGTGATTGGTGGAAATGGTTTATCCTATAGAAGTTTGATTGTGTAGTTTGCGTTTGTAAACGAGGGTTATAATAAATTGCTATATCTAGCGAGCTATTATTGGCTACTGTTAATGGGATGGGAAAGAAAAGTTTTTCTTTTGGTTAAAACAATCATCGTTGTTCACTTCTATACCTAAACATGCCAAGATAATGATAAATAACCAGCAAGCAAGATGGATGCATTATAAATAATTCCCCTTTGTTGGAACACTTGACGAATAACCTCATTTTATGATCTGTTTGTGTAGTTTGCTTTGTTTCCTACTACGTTTTTGTCTCTTTTTTAGCTTCATGGACTATATCTTTGGTCAGTTACTATCAGCTATTCTTATAACATGGATTGAGAAAAAATGGTTGTTGTGAAGTAATTTTCATTGAATAATCAGCACAAGTAATCGTTTATTGAGCAAGTACCTTTTCCTCTACATCAGGGAAAAGCTCAATGCTTGTTTGATATCATATAATGTGTTTGAATATAGTTCTTTCAAGGAATCTATTTTTTCATGCATTCTTTGACAAGCGTTTTCCCCACGTCGTAAATGGGAATCACACTCAATCAAAACACATTTATATTCACCTACAACTTCTAACTACTATAGATTAGATAGTGGGAAGTAGAGATCGAACCACAAGGAGAAGGAGTTTGTTTAGTATTTTAGCGAAGATTATAAACAAATACATATATATTATATAGAAAGCAAGGTAAACGGGGGGGGGGGGTGTTTGAGTTTGGTTTATTACACTATGAAAGAAAGTAACTAAGATAAATTACACTACAGTGCAAATGCTACAAATACAAGGCCTTGGGAGGCAATTGATTTTCAACTTTGAACTATTGATTTATTGTTCTACAACACATTGCTTTAGGAATCTTCTCACTAATGTAGTTATAGAGAATAATCGCTTTCAAAATAACCCTCACTAGTGAATGACCTAAACGATAGCGTTTTAGACCAATTCACCAATGACACCACGATTAGAAGACAAATAAACTTACCCATGCAATTTGAAAGCGAATTAAATACATAGATAACACCATTGAGAACAATCAAGAGCTAAATCAAAAGATAGCATTCTAAATCAACCCTTAATTCTACTACTTTGAGACAAGTGCAAAATGATAGCATTTCACCCATGCATCTAGCATATAGTTGATAGCAATTCATTACCCAAGGATAGCCCAAGCTAATTCATGCTTCAAACAACACATTCAAACACAATTCATCAAATGGAAATTAAATTGCCCATGAACAGTATGCATCAAGAACTCAAAATCAAGAATAGAAAGTTTACATCAATTGCAACCCAAGGTTTAATTAGCCTACAACAATTATTCTAATACAACATTACATAAACATAGAATCAAAGGGAAGAAAAATGGAAGAAAAGGAAGAAAAGATGAGAAATTTGGGTTTGGATTCAATGGGAGCTCGTTGGAAATGAGAGGATAAGGGGGGTATTTATAGCCTCAAAATTCAGCTCAAAGAGGTAAGTGGGCCGAAGCTTTAGCGACGCTTTCTTTGGTCGCTGTTCGCCAGAGCGACACTTCTGGGCAGCTGGTGACGCTTCTGGGAAGCAGCGACAATTTCTTCATCTCCAGTGACACTTTTCTGGGCTTGAGCGACACTTTTCTGGGCAGCAGTGACACTCTTTGTGGACAGCTTCTATCACCTTCAACAAGGTTGTCTTCTCGCCACTTCTATGACCAATTCTTCAAGTTCCGAGCATCAAATCATCAACTCTATAGCATAGTCATAGAAGGTCTTCAAGAATATCAATCCAAATACTCCAAAACACGTACATTACATTATCATAGAATCTTGCAATTACGAATCTAATGTACAATGAACTATTTAATACCAAAAGTTGCTTAAAAACAAGTTTTAAAATGTGCTAAAACTAGGGTATAAATAGGGCTCATCATTCTTTCTTTTGAATTCCAGGTTTGTAATATTTTATCTTCTTAAATTTTGCTTTTAGTTTATGCAGATATGCTTGAATTCCTTCAAGAGCAGCCTTGTGCTCAGTTTTATATTGCATCAGTATCTTCAGGATCTGATTATATTTTGCACCTGAATTCTGTTTTTATGTCTGTTCTTTTCAGTTTTCATGATTTCTGTGAACTAAAGAAGAGTTTAAGACCTTGTATTTTGAAGATTAGATTTGTTAATAAATTCAGCTAAAGGTTGGATAGTTCGTTGTTGAACTATTTTTTGTGACTCGCGGTTGACTTAAACAGCAGGTAATGGTTTCGGAAAAGGAAGAGCTCGATCTTGATATTCCCCTAGCTTTGGATGACTTACTTTGAATAGTTGATGTAGAGTCTGATCCAGCTAATGCTCAATCTGCAAAGATCAGAACAGCTCCCACAAGGTCAATTGTAGCAACAACTCAAACTGGAAGCTTGGTCAGGAAGCAAGGAGCCACTAAAAAAATTATTCAGAGGCTGGTTCTAACCGAAAGGCTAAAGACTTTTAAGCTTGAACTTTGTTCTTTTGGTGTCACTCAGGACAAATCTCGTATTCTTTCTCTATAACTGGATGATATAACTATTTACATCATTTCTCTATAACTGGTCATTGTCATTATTGTATGCTAACATCAGTGGAGATGAATTCATGCAGAGGACTCCAGTTTATGTCACCTTCCCAATGCTAGGGCTTATGCTGGATTAATTGGGATTCAATAGATATTCTACTCTTTGTTTATAAGGTTTCTGGATGTGATTTTTAGATTTTGTTATGCTCGAATACTCCTATCTGGCAACGTTTATGCTAAGAATATCCAGAAATTGAGTTACAACAAAACTCCTAACAAGAGCCTTTGTAACGTCCAGAATGCTTATGATTGGTTTATTGTTTTGTTTTTTTGTGAAATTATTTATGCTACACGAAAACTTATACTGGGGTTAATTGATTTAGGTGTGAAGAAAATAACTCAAACAAATCCTCGAACACCTTACATGCTATTAAAGAAAAATCGGAGCAAGATTAAATTTTTTTAGCAAAATCGGATGCGTAACCCCTAGCAGCCAGCTTCCCGACGCGGATGTCTGAGTGTGGATAGGGATGACAATGGATTGGATATGGATTGGATTTGACAATATCCATATCCGTTGGATCTAAAATATTAACATCTGAATCCATATCCGCTAAATCCATGGATATCCGCGGATATCCATATCCACATATGAATTACAATTTATACAATGATGAATAAATTCCAAAATAAGTTCGATAAAAAATCATGAAATTAAAATTGCAATCAAGTGATTCAAAGTACACAATGTGCTAAAAACAAATACGTGGAAAAACTAGTTCAAGTTCCCCAAAAATATATAACTCAGTTTAAAGTATAAGTTCCTTTGTTTTTCCCTTGATCTATTCTTCCAAACGAGTGAATTGGTAGGGTTAGAAGATTATATGTCAATATCTAACCATAGGTGACTTTACATATTTTTAATTTAATTTTAATTATTAAATATATGTATTATTAAATATATATGTATATATATTATTTATTTATATATTAAATGGATCCATGGATTGGATATGGACTGAATATGGATATTTATGACAAAATCCATATCCAAATCCGCTCTGTAGCTATAAATCCGAATCCGATCCATATCCGTTGGATTTCAATTTTTAATATCCATATCCGTAAAAAATGGATTTAAATCCATGGATTTGGACTGGATCGAAAATCCATTGTCATTCCTAAGTGTGGATGTCTGGGTTTTTCTCAGGGCTTTGGTTATGTTGTTAGAGAGTAGTATTGGGCCTTGAGCCCAGACTGTATTAGTTAGTGTTTATCTAGGGTTTACCCATGTACTGTGTATTTATTCAGTAATACGATTATACCTCATCATGGAGGTTTCCCCTCTAACATGGTATATCGATTCTAGGACTGCCTTGATTTGAAATTTGATTTTACTCTATTTCGCCGTCATCAGCCATCACGGTTCCGTTGCCCCTGTCAATCTTCATCAGACTTCTTGAATTTTTGTGGTTTCAGTCAATTTTGAGCCATCTCTACACAACTCGATCGTTGGTCATCTTTAATGGGTGCTGTCTCCAACCTTGTTTGCCATCTTTTCGTTGTCGTCAAATTTGATTAGATCGGCCGTCACTACTCACTAAGTTATTGGTTGTCACCACGAATTTTGTCCGTGCTGTCTACTTTGTTCGTCGACCGCGGCCGTTCAAGTTCTCTTTGGAATTATTTGTGTGGAATTATTTGCACTGACTGCGCTTGGCTTGTGCAGTTCATTAATTTGCTGCAGGTTGTGATAAATTACTGGGCATATTGTCTTGCTTGGCCCTTTTCGCCTAATTATCTAAAGTGGTGGCCTTTCTTTATTCTTGGGTGATTTTTGTTTTGCTACCTGCCTAACCGCCAAACCCAAGAGCTTCTTCGTTTTGGCATTATTATTTTTGTTTTTGTTTAATTGGGATCATTACGGTGCACTTGAGCTATTTATCTCAGGCGGATAGCTCTAGTAGCTGGATTGCAGACAAAGAAACTCGTTTGGATCGTTTTAATTCTGGTCACCCCTCTAATCAGTGGATTGTTGATTCCGGTGCTACATCCCATATGACCAGCGGTTCTCATCATCTTGAGAAGGTACATCCCTATTATGATTCCAGTATTTATGTTGGTAATGGTGAATCAATACTTGTGTCTCATATTGGCCAGTGCAATATTACTGGTTTATCAATTCATGATGTGCTTGTGGTTCCTCAAATTACTAGAAGTTTATTGTCTGTTAGTAAACTTACTCGTGATTTGCCTGTGAGTATTACGTTCGATGCCGATGTATTTTCTATTAAGAATAAGCTTACTGGACATATAGTTGGAAGAGGTCGTCATGATTCTGGTCTTTATTACCTTCAGACTAGTGATTCTGCCTTTTTGAGTGATGTACGTTCTGGGAAGTTACGTGCATCTTTTGAGTTGTGGCATTCCCGGCTTGGTCATGTGTCCTATGACACTGTTCAGTTGTTGAGTAGACGGGGTCATATTTCTGCCACTTCTCCTTTACCTGCGCCTGTCAGTTGCTCTTCTTGTCAGATGTCCAAGAGCACTCGTTTGCCCTTTTCCGCTAGTGATAAGCAGGCTACACAATTATTGGATAAGGTGCATTGTGATTTGTGGGGATCAACTCTAGTCTTATCAGTGGGAGGTTTTTCTTACTATGCTGTATTCGTTGACGACTTTTCACGATTCACGTGGTTTTTCCCTTTGCGGCATAAGTCGGACTTTTATGATGTGTTCCTACAGTTTCAGATGTTTGTTGAGACTCAATTCTCTGCAAAGGTTAAGATCTTTCAGACAGATGGTGGTACGGAGTTCACAAATCATCGTCTCCAGGCACACTTTATCTCTTGCGGCATTCATCATCAGATGTCTACTCCATAGACATCTGCTCAGAACGGCCGTGCTGAGCGAAAACATCGCCACATCACAGAGGCTGGCCTTGCTATGTTATATCACTCATCTGTGCTGAACACTTATTGGGTAGAAGCATTTTCTTCTGCGGTTTACATAATCAACCAACTCCCTAGCTCGGTTCTTGGTGGAAAATCACCTTTCGAGGTTGTTTTGGGACTATTCCAGACTACACACTTTATCATCCGTTCGGTTGTCGTGTGTATCCTTGCTTACGTGCCATTGCAGCGGATAAGTTTGCACCTCGATCTATTCCATGTGTGTTTATTGGTTATAGCCCTCGCTACAAGGGCTTCCAGTGTCTCGATCCTACTACTGGACGCATCTATGTCTCTCGCCATGTCCAGTTTGATGAGACCTTATTTCCCTATGTTGCATCTTCTGGAGGTAGTCGGTCTGTTTCAGAGTTGGAGATCTCCTCATTTTTTGAGCCTGCAGCGGCATCAATTGCAACTTCAGTAGTTACTCCACCATCTTCTCGACCTTGCTCAATTTGCCCGCCAGAAGATCACACTTCAGCTTCATCTATTCCAGCTACTCCTCCAGTGGCGTTGCCTACTTTATCACCATCGTCTTCTCCACCATCTTCGCCGTCGGGTTCCTCGACTAGCTCGCCTTCCCCGCCATCTTCGCCATCGGGTTCCTCGACTAGCTTTACTCTAGGTTCTTCGGTTTCTTCAGGCTCTGGTTCTGATTCTTCATCTGACTCAGATTCTCCTCGTTGTCCACATTCGATGGTTACCAGAAACCAGGATGGAACTCGTCGTGTAATATCTCGTCCAGATTTTATTACTACATGTTTTCTTGCTCAGGTTATGACCCATTCTGAGCCTCGAGATTATCGCGCAGCTCTCAAAGACCCGAAATGGGTTCGTGCTATGGACGAGGAGATGGATGCCCTTCGACACCAGAAGACTTGGGAATTAGTTCCTCGACCATCCAAAACCAACATTGTTGGTTCGAAATGGGTCTTTCGGCTGAAGTATCGACCTGATGGGACTATTGATCGTTACAAGGCTCGCCTGGTCGCTCAAGGATATTCTCAGATTCCCGGTTTTGACTTTGATCACACCTTTAGTCCAGTGATCAAGGCGGCTACTGTTCGCACGGTCCTTGTCATTGCCACTTTGAGGAAATGGCCTCTTCATCAGCTTGATGTCAAGAATGCCTTCCTCAATGATGTTCTTCATACTCCAGTCTATATGGCACAACCTGTTGGTTACAAGGACCCTACTCGGCCTGATTATGTTTGTCGTCTTCAGAAAGCCATCTATGGACTCAAACAAGCTCCTCGGGCATGGTTTGACCGCTTTAGTTCATATGTCCAACAACTTGGTTTTCGGAGCAGCTCTTCTGGCCCATCTTTATTTGTCTTCTCTCGGGGATCCACCTTATTGTACTTGCTTGTCTATGTGGATGACATGATTCTGACAGGCAATGATCCTGGTGCAATTCGCCAGTTCATCACTAGGACTGATAAGGAGTTTTCGATTAAGGACTTGGGTTTCGTGAACTACTTTCTTGGTCTTGAGGTCTCCACCACTCCATCTGGTCTCTTTTTTGGACAAGCTAAGTATGCAAGGGATATTCTTAGTCGGGCAGGTATGGCTGATACTTCTCCGGTGACCACTCCGTTTGTTCCACTGTCACAGCTTCACAGCAGCACTAGTGAACCATTCAGTAATCCGACTCTCTATCGATCTTTGGTTGGTGCACTTCAGTACTTAACTGTCACTCGCCCAGATCTAGTATTTGCAGTGAATTCAGTTAGTCAATATCTTCAGGACCCTCGCGAGGATCACTTTGCCGCGGTCACCAGGATTCTTCGCTATGTGGCTGGCACCCCTCATCACGGTCTCACATTTCGCTCTGGCGGTTCTTCTGATGTTTGTGCTTACTCTGATGCAGATTGGGCTCGCTGTTTAGAGACTCGGCGATCGACTTATGGCTATGCAGTGTTCCTAGGCGGTAACTTGGTGTCATGGAGTGCCAAGATACAGCCTACAGTGTCTCGCTTGAGTTCGGAGTCTGAGTATCGTGCTCTTGCCAACACAGCTGCAGAGGTTGTATGGCTCTCTCATCTTCTTCGGGAGTTGCAGTTTCCTCTAGATGGCTCGCCACTGTTGTTATGCGACAACAATAGTGCTATTTTTTTGGCTGAGAACCCAGTGCGGGCAAAGCACATTGACATTGACTATCACTTTGTTCGGGAGTTGGTTGCTTCAGCTAAGCTCCGTGTTAGCCATGTTCCTACTTCGTTGCAGCTGGCAGACATCTTCACCAAGGGCCTTCCGAAGCCATTGTTTGAGTTTTTTAGATCCAAGCTTTGCGTCTCTGTTAACCCGACGCTTAGCTTGAGGGGGGTGTTAGAGAGTAGTATTGGGCCTTGAGCCCAGACTGTATTAGTTAGTGTTTATCTAGGGTTTACCCATGTACTGTGTATTTGTTCAGTAATACGATTATACCTCATCATGGAGGTTTCCCCTCTAGCACATGTTTATGTGCAGGGATTCGAAGTAGAGGATTTCCTCGCCGAAAAATGGTTGGGGCGGCGAACGGAGAAGGTGAAGTAGTTTATGTGGTAAGTAAGAGGATGAACCATTTCGAAATTCAATCCTTCGTACTTTCGGCAGGACAGATCGCCGCCAAGATTTCGCATTCCTCCATCGGAATCGATGAAGACGAAAGTTTAAAAAAAAAACCACTCGTTGCTTTAGGCTGCCGCTGAACATAGTTCACATTAAGTACCCAATTACTTCAATTCACTAATTGTTTTCAATTCACATTAAGTACTGAATTAACTTTTACAGTATACAGTTTAGTAAAGATACACCGCAAACGCGCGGTGGGTGCCCGCGCCGCTAGTCTTTAATAATAACAATTCCGGGGATCGAAATCTATCAAAAATAATTTTAAGATGTAAAAAAAAGGGTGCAAAAGTATTGATGATGTGGTAGACTATATGTCTGAATAAAAAAAAATGCAAAGTAAAGCTGCAAGTGCTTATGAAACATCAGAAAAGATTAGACCACCAAACTATAGATGTTTCAGAACACGATAACACATAAAACTTGAGTTTTTATCCTTGAAAGAACTTTGCCATTCCAAATGCAGCAGCAGAAGCAATGGCTCCGATGAAAGCAGTTTGCACAGCACTCTTAAATGGTTTCTGCCCAGTAAAGTAGCCTTTTGCATAGCCAAAGACGAACAAAGCTACGAGTGTGAGGGTAATAGATGCCTCAACAGCCTTTGTTGCTTCTGGGATAAACATGTAAGGAAGCAGAGGAAACAATCCCCCAACAACGTAGGCAATGCCTATAGTGAATGCACTTTGCACTGCTCTTTTTGGATCTGGCTTCTCCAGCCCCAGTTCGAATCTACACGACAGCAAAAGATCTTAGATGAGATCCAGTACTACTTAAACAAGAAGGTTTAGTTAATAATACTACTTCATCATAAAATCAAGCCAAGCCTGTCGATTTTTTCTCAGAGAATTCACCACCGGCATGTATTCACTCGGTTCAATTCCATACTGTGACAGTATTTCCGCAACCTCGGCAGCTTCTGCACTTGCAAAATCACAACATCTCAAATCGTCCAAATTAATTAACAGCAGTTCAAAAAGTTGATAAATAATGATTAAAAAAAGCAACCTGTATCCGGTACAGCTATGATTTCTTCCTCCTCTCTCTTCAACTCATTGGCGTAGTGGTCGGCCTCACTTTTTGCTGCTAAATAGCTGTAAAAATAAACATGCAAATATGAGTAAAATGAAAAGAGCTGCGCGTGAGAGGTTTTGATTGGAAAACAAGAGAAATACCCTCCTAGGCCCATGGAGATTGCGCCGGCAGCAATCTCAGCAATGCCGGCTGTGAGTATAATAGAAGACGAGGCATTAGCACCGGACAATCCAGCGGCCAGGGCAAAAGGGACTGTGAGGCCATCGGAAACACCGATGATTATGTCGCGAACGATTTCTCCGGCAGTGAAATGCTTCTCTATGTGTTTCTCCAGCAATAACTTCTGTTGCTCTTCTTCCGCCATTGAGTTTAATTCTCTAATTTTGGTTGAAATGAGGTAGGCTCTATGGATGAATGTATATACCAGAAAAGAATTCTTGTTTGTTGTTGTTCACGTGAACAAAAAGCTGTTGATTCTTTTCCACTCTAAAACTTTGTGCTTAACTTTTTCTGCGTTTCTTGTTTTGGAGTGGCCTCAAGGATATCACAAGGATCAGTAAGGAAAACATTTACGGAAAAATCAATGTTATTCTCACTTTTCCTCCCATTCAAACTGAATCTATGGAAAACCAAGATCCAAGCAAAACCTCAATTCTTCTACTTTTAGAACCGAGTTTTTTATTAAACAAACAAAACTTTGTAAAGTCTTAGAGCCTGTTTGCCCGAGCTTATTTCTTGCTTCACTGAACTGAACTTGATTGAACTGATGTGAAAATTAATGTATTGAAAAAAAAAAAAAAAATCAGTATAACTGAATTACCTAAATTCCATAAAATTACATTTTGACTGAATGTAACTGATCTACTGATAAGATCGGGCAAACAAGACTTTCCATTATCTCTTTGTCGAATGTTAGATAAGAGATTAGATTGTTTCAGTGATAGAACTTTGTATGTTTCTTTGTTTATCATATAGAAAATATCTTTCCATAAAAATTTTAAAAAAAATAACCTATCCCAATACTTTTGCAGAATTCATTTTAATCTGAAAATGGCTAGGATTTTCAAAGAACGAAATTAAAAGAAATTGTATTTAGATTGCTTCCCAATCAAAGGTCAGTTTGACAAGCTTCAGTTCCCTTATATACATAGAAACAGAACATTATATGCATATAGAAAGAGAAAAAGAGGCTAAAATCTTCTTAAAACTAGGAGTGAGCACGATCACGAGCGTTCGTTTTAAAGATCGAGATCGGATTGGTTAAAGATCGGATCGAGATCGTTCATTTAATAAATGAGCCAATCATAATTAAAATTTTAAGATCGTTTAATAAATGAACGATCAACGATCATAGACATTAAAACTCGATAATGATCGCGAACAGATCGATAAGGTGATCGATATCGATCAATCAGATAATCGATTGATAAGTATAATATAATATAATTATATACATCTAAATGAATGATTTTCTAGTAATTTGTTAGTTTTTAACTTTTTGAAAAAAACTTTTAAACTGATCATGATCGTTCATTGACCATTTGATCGAGCCTATCGTTATCGATCATTGATCATTTGATCGATTATCTAAACGAGTCGATCGAGATCATTATAATTTTTAAAAGATCCGATCATGGTCATGAATTATTTTGATCGCAATCGATCATGATCACTTCAAAATTTAAACGAGTCGATCATGAACATAGTGATGATCGTGATCGAATCGACTCGTTATCACCCCTACTTAAAACTGGTTTGAAATTACCCTTGTACGTAATACAAAGAAGGAACATGACACTATGTGCAGTTAGCATGAAAGCCTACTTTTCTTCCACCATCATGGAACCATAAAAATTGGGATTCCAAAGAGCAATAATCGCAAGAGACATTTTGCTTTTGAAACAATCCTTGTTAACATCGATCGTCTTTACCGGTCTTAGTAGGTACCTGCAGGTATACTATAGAGGAAAAGGTGGTCCATAACTCTGTGTTGAATTCTTTACATTCATTGCTGACAAGAGTAAATAATTACATCCTTGCTGACTGGCACAAAACAACAAACATTACAACCAGAGTTCATATACAAACAGGTAAAACAAATGAATCATACAAACCCACCCCAAATCTTGCTCTCATATCACCTACAATACTTTCACACTGCCATACAGAGATTAACTTATGAAATCAGCATACTGGATTAAGTAGCTCAAGCTTCACGTGGACAAGGAAAATCAATATGCATTGGATGCGGAAAATCAAAGACAAACAGAGAGATTGAAAATAAGAGACAAACATCCTCATCAATCACTCTGAAAAATAAAATATTAGCATTGAAATACAAATAGTTGTTACTTGTTAGACGTGCATAATAAAACTCAAGATCCAAATTAAGCCATCATCAAACAGAGAAAGTTAATTTTTGGTAACCAATTTGAGATGCAAAAATTGTTATTTAAAATAGTATATACAACTCATTAGATAAAAAGGAAGAACCATGTTTCCCTCATCAAAATTCAAAAACCCACACTCTTCATCGGAGATCTCCAATTAATGTTCAATAAATAAAATACCGACAAGGAAAAACCAATACAAATTGAGTTCCTCTCAGACAAATGCCTCGATTATCCTCATGAGTAAAGAATGGATTTCAATCGGACTCGTCATCTAGTTATTGCATCACAGAGAAACTTGATACACAGTTATTTCAAAATAAAACCCTAGTCTTCAGTTCAGGTCTCCAAAAACTTTCCGCATATATTTTCTTAGAAAGTTTTTTAAACTGATCATCACAAGAAACTGTGTGTGTGTGTGTGGAAGCCAACAAAAAAAAAACAGATGAAACAGATTTAATGAAAATCGAACGAATATCTAAAAAAGTGTGAGCCGCTTCAGTTCAGGTCTCCGAAAATCTTCCGCACGGTTTGTTCCTCAGAAGAACGAAAGTATTTGTTATTCATCATCAGAGGCATTACACTACCACTACCACAAACAGTCGAACTGTAAATCATTTGTCAGATGATCAAGTTCAAATTCATAAACAACTAGCCAGCTTAAACGAAACATTGAGGCTACCAGTTAAAGAACAAAGGTTATGGAGGCGCTACGTTCCAGAGGAGAGATAATGGGGGCAAGCAAGGGGTTTATATTTATACAAGGGGCTTCACTCTAGAAACTATGGGCTTTTATTGGGCCAGGCGGGAGTCAGGAATTTCTTATGAGCAGCCCACCGAGCTCAAAGATACGAAAGGAACACAAGAGAATTAGGAAAGAAAGAAATGGTGTTCTTAGCACTTTCATATTAATAGTACATATATAAAACCAATTCCCTTCAATTTTTCGTGTGTAAAATGAGTAGATTTATAAATTCGCATTTAGTTGTTTGTTGAATACAATTAAATTTTCCAAATATACTAATAAAAGAGTATTTTAGAAATTGTACATCCAACTTATTTGGTATAAATGTATAATTATATACAATATATTTTATTTATAGTAGTAATATAATTATACAAAATTATCTACCCTTAATAGAATTATTAACCAAAATTAAGTTTGGAATTTTTGGAATTTTACTCAAATCTCCAAAGAGCCTACAAAATAAAATATATAATAGGACGAAACCATTCATAATCAATTAGAGAAGATTTTTGTACGAAAAACGTGAGATGCATGCTGCACATATGTTGATTTTGGTCCCGTTTGGTAACGAGAGGTTTGAAGAGCGTTTAGCTTTTTCATCTAAATATGGATAGTTGATTAGTCAAACAGCTAGTTACTGTGTTTGGTGAATAGCTTTTTCTACGTAGCTGTTTTGGTGAAACCTCTCGTTTCTGAAACGCTGAAAAGAGCAGCGTTTACAAAAACTTCATAAAAAAAATATTACAAAATATCTTTTTTATCCCTATTTCTCAAGAATTTCCTTTTTCTTTATTTCATCAAAACCTCAATATTTTTTATCTACGTGACTTTTTGTACGAAGGCAACCGTACAAAATATTAATTTTGTATTTATTTAAAAACCTCAATAAATAAAAATATTTTTTTATGCAAGAGTATAAAAAATAATAAACCTCACATAAATAAATAAAATTAAAGGGGCCACACATTCATGTTTAATCTAAAAATAAATTTTAAACAAATATAGGTATAAACATTAATAATGAATAATTTTTCAATTTTCAAATAACATAAAAAAAAACATATAGTAATAAAAATATTTTTCAATACTTCAAAACAAGTAACAGATACAAAATAAAAATATATATAATGAATTGTAATAATGTCTATTTTAGTCATTTAACACAATAAAACAGCTAACAGCTAATTGTTATTTACCAAACACTCATATACAAACCGCTAGTCAAAACGCTAGTCAAAACAGCTAATTAAATCCGCTAACAGTTAACAGCTGGTGGAATCAGCTAACAGCTAACAGCTGAATGCCAAACGAGGCCTTTGTTAGAGGTTTGACATTAATTCTTTTTCTGGATTCAGATTAAAGACATGGTTAACGAAACTGGCCTGGATTTCAGTGATCAGATTATTATATGCCTGTAGAATAAATATCAACAGGTTTGACAGTGAAAATTTTCTTTTTGGTGTAAATATACATGTGTATCATTTGATACTAAGATTGTAAGCTTAGATAAAGTTTGTTTCACCTCTTATATTTGTTAATTTTGCTCAGTGTTGTCATATGTTTTCAGGCTCTTACCACTATTAGAAACACCCACCTCTGGGAGCTATTTTTTCTGGGGCATAGAAACTATTTTTGTTTTTTTTCACACAGCTGCCTAAGTGAGTGGTGCTATGAAAAAAATATATTTTGAAGCTGTTTCTAAAACCGCTCCCGAGTTTTGCTACTGTTTTTTATGTAGCAACACTTTCTAAGACCGCTTCCCGATTTTGCTACTGTTTTTATGAAGCAACACTTTGTAAAACCGCTCCATTATTTTAAAGCTGTTTAAGTACAATAGTTGCTTCACTAAAATAGGTGCAAATTATTGTAGATATTTCTTTGATATGTTGTAACCGTTGCGTTCATTTATAGTGGTTGCAGTTAAACTGCTACTTTATCAAAATGGGTGCAGTTTATAGGAGCCATTTTTATGACATGTAATAAACGCTGCAAAAATTTGTTGTGTATATTGCATTTTGAAGCTGTTTTTGGTTTTGAAGCGGTTAATATATAGGCGCTACAAAAATATGGCAACATTTTTATTATATTGCTAAAACCGCTACAATTTTATTTTATTTTTGCAAAAAAAAATTCATAATTAATTACTACGACGAAAACGGCTAGAAATCCATTTTTCCAAATAGACAATAGCAAACTAGTGCATAAAATAAAAGATTGTGTTCTTAAATACGGAACTGAATTTTCAAGTATTCAATATTATAACTTAAACTAAAAGGATGGACAATCAAGTGCAATAGAGAAATTGTGCAATGCTTAAACAATTCAAAGGGAACATGAACGAACTATAAATAAGCCTTGATCACATTTCCAGCAATGCTTGAAATTGTGCAGATATCTCAGGCAAGTGGATGTTTGCAAAGTTGTTACACCATCGTCGAACGAAACTATCGACATGTTTGATGGGGAAAGCAGTCCTATCCCTTGGGATTGCTGAAGTATAAACAAGATTATGGTTAGTCTAGCCACAAATACTACCAATAATGCATTGAAACTAAATTTAAGAAAATAAAATACACGTACCGATGGTATGTCGACTCCCACAATGTCCAATGCAATTTTTTTACATGCACCTATACAACGCGTGAACATTGCAAGACATCTTAATAGGCTTGATCATGTTTTTAAGATTACTGAAAGGTTTGCAACTTTTCTTGGCATAGAAATTCATTCTTTTCATGTGATTCGTTTCAAGATTATTTAAATGAGAATTTTTAGAACGTCATTTTATTTTTGTTCTATATCATATAATTTTGATTGGCATACTCGAAGTATTTATTTAGGGCTTGGGATCCCTTAAAAGATTCCTACAACATGAGTGGTTTTAACTTAAAAAAAAAATAAAAATTATTTGTTGATTATACCTACGGATATAGTTAGGTAAATCTTGAAATACGGTCTCTTTATTATTATTATTATTATTCATAATTGATTTTTGATAAAGATATCATTGATACACGGCTCTTTATTGAAAGATATTGGATGTCAAAAGCCTGAATAGGTTCTCTTAGCGGAGGGTTTTGAAGAAACTTTATGAGTATTGAATGTCGCTTATACCTCACAATGGGAGGATTTTACAAAGCTTTTCCGCAATTTTTGGAAAGCCTGTCAGTAAACGTCTGGAAAAATCAATCCCAAAGGATTTATCATTATGTGGGGCCATCAAAATACGTGGAATTAAATTTAACCAAAAACAATACTTTTGAAGTAAAGACAAATGTGCTTTTGGACTTTTTCCATGTGATTAATTTTTCTTATTATCTAATGTACTTGTTTTCTCTAATATAATATGTACATTACTTTTAAAGATAATTTGAATATAGTTTATGTATTTACATTTTAAAAAAAATTTATTAATCTTTTCCATATTGCTCAGATATTTAATCCATATATTTTATACTTTTATATTGATTCATTAATTAATTTATTTCAAAATTGATTACATTATTTTCAAATATTAATTAGTTTATAATTTATTTCATCATTTGATAATATAACTCTAACAAATATTTTATAGCATAAAATTAATGGAAATTGTTACATCATAATTTATCAAATTAATTTATATAATTAAATATACATGATGATGTGCAAAAGTGTGATGATGGCTTAATGACCGTGAGCAAATAGCTGATAAATAAAACTTTTAGAAAAAGTGGAATTCAAAGCCTTGAATGAGGTTTAATGGGTGCAACTACGGCTGTTAAAAAAATGGGAAAACCGTAATCCGACCGAAACCGAAACGTTATGAGAATAAGTTAATAGATTAACAAATTAATAGGTTTAAAGCGGTTCGGTTAAACGGATTTGCAGGTTAATCGATTCGGTTTATGGATTTAAAATTTTAACCGGTTAATCCATTTAACCGTTTAATATTTTATATATTAATTATATATATATATATATATATTTAGACTTTCTAAAGCCTATAGAGTTAGCCTTTTATAATGGCCTTTGAGCCTTTGACTTTTAAAATCCATAAACCCTATTATATTAGCAACCAGCCAACCATTCACGGATTCCCTTTGTAATTGTACGCCGACCATATCGTACGCTGATTCCGCCGACCTCCGAGACTGAGAGCTCCTCCGCCGCGCCGCACCGCACCTTGGAGTAGTATTTAGATGATTCAAGAATTTGATGTTTGATTATTTTGTATGGCAGTTGAATTGACAAATAAATTTTCGTAGTTGAATCATGAAATTTTGTAAAAATTTCTACCACGTCGGCAGTATTTTAGTGGTGACATTTTGATATTTGTGGTAGTCTCCACTCTAGAGTGAATTTGTTCATTTTCTCTTTCCTCTTGTAGTGTATTTCATTTTGTAATTTAGTGTCAAAGTGATCGATAAATGTGTAAACCGATTATAACAGTGTAACCGAAAAAATAAACCGAAACAAATATTAACCGAGCCGATATAACCGATAATACTATTGGTTGGTCAAAATATTTTCTTTCTAATTTGATAAACCGTAGAAATTGAACCATTTAACCTATAAACCTATTAACCAACCGTTGAACACCCGTGCAAGTGCTCTTACATCATGGAAGCATGGAATCACCCGATTAGCCTATTTTTACTTTAATTTGCATATACGTACAGTAATTCACCACTAGACTCATGTTTGTGTATTTTTAATATTTATGGATTGATTTCCATGCCTGATTAAGCATCTTTGTGGATTGAAATAAACAACGCACAACAGTCATCACAGGTATGCTTTAATCTATTTCTCAAGAGCTTGCTGGTTGACATTTTTGGTTGATCACAAATACATTGCCTGATAACAATGATATATATTGGCCATTTCTCTATGCATGTACTTTTTCACTTGCATGTCCGTATTTTTAACATAATATACCTAATATTGTTAAGGCAAAAAATTGACTTGAAATCTAGGGATGGCAATGGATTGGATATGGATTGGATTTGACAATATCCATATCCATATCCGCTTGTTGGTGTCTAAATCCATATCCGATCCAAATTCGTTGGATCTAAAATATTAACATCCGAATCCATATCCGCTAAATCCATGGATATCCGTGGATATCCATATCCACATATGAATTACAATTTATACAATGATGAATAAATTCCAAAATAAGTTTTATAAAAATTCATGAAATTAAAATTGTAATCAAGTGATTCAAAGTACACAATGTGCTAAAAACAAATACGTGGAAAAACTAGTTCAAGTTCCCAAAAAATACATAACTCAGTTCAAAGTATTAGTTTCTTTCTATTTTTCCTTAATCTATTCTTCCAAACGAGTGAATTGGTAGGGTTAGAAGATTATATGTCAGTATCTAACCATAGGTGATTTTTTATATTTTAAATTTAATTTTAATTATTATGTATTATTAAATATATATTATATATTAAATGGATCCATGGATTGGATATGGACTGGATATGGATATTTACGACAAAATCCATATGCAAATCCGCTCCGCAAGAAATAAATCTGTATCCGATCCATATCCGTTGAATTTCATTTTTTAACATCCATATCCGTCAAAAATGGATTTAAATCCATGGATTTGGATTGGATCGGAAATCCATTGCCATCCCTATTGAAATCATAGGGTTACGTCAGCAAACCCCTATATATTTCACCACGAGAATTGTAGGCATTGTTATTTTAGATGGTAATTGAATTCCATGATGAGGTTTCTAAGTTGTTCTCTGGGGTAGGCATTTTTCATTTTGTTTGGTTTCAATAAGTTAAATGTAACTAAAATAACATCACTTCTTTTTTAATCTTTTTTTTTGGATTTTAATTGTATGTGATGCTTAAAGTTATTTTCCTCCTCCGTAGAGTATTTTGTTTCTACGGGAACTGTTTAACACTAGCTTTATTTCTCATTTCTTCACCATTTGCTACAAAGTCTCTCCTCTTTTTGTGTCCTTCATATAGATGGGTTTGGTGACAATTTGGTGAAGACTCTTTTGGTTAAGAGTGAGCTAGCATGGGTCATTCCCTTCTTCAGGGAGACTCTTTTGTTTGTTTTTTTAATACAATTGAGTTCGTTGATTTAATGTAGTAGATGAGTGGACTTCAACTATAACACATGGTTAACTATTTACGATAAATAATTATCAGTATTTTTTTTTTTCTTTTTTGAATGTATATCACTTCTCTCGCCAGATTCTTCAGTTCAAATTTCAGTAATTTTCCTTTTGTCTATACTATAAAATAAAGTATCACATGCATAAAGGTTGGCTTGAGCTTAATATCTTTGAATTTATGAATAGTTGGCTTGTGCTTCAATCACTTGGGAAGTTATTAAGAGGGTACGTTTGAGTTTTAAGAGTTTATAAATAAATGGTAATGTTCGGTGTTAGAAGTTTATGTATCGACAAAATTGAGCTTGTGATGATGTGGTAATTAATGGTAGTAAGATTTGGGTAAACGATGGTGAGGTTTAAGCCATCGACGTTAAGGTTTGGATCTTCGGTGTTGAGTTTGACTCAACAGCGATGAGGTTTAATTAGGTTCATTCAAATTAATTGTAAATATCGTGATAGGTCTAAATTCTTAGATTTAGCCAAATTTTCTTTCAATATTGTCTAAAAATTTTATATTTAATTTTTTTAAAAAATGTTTACATATACCGGGCAACGCCCGGTAACTATTACTAGTTATTTATTAATTACTTTTTATAAGATTGTTAAATAATTGACATATAATTTTTACTTATTTCAATTGATGTGATATTGATGAATCACATGAATATAGCTTTAATATTTGGCTATTGATCTAATTTTTTATGATTAAGGTACATTTTTCATGTTTTGTAAGGCCATGTCGGCTAGAGTTTATAAAATTTCTCTCTCCTCAAACGCCTCACTTAGAGTTTTGAGAGAAGTACTAGAAAATCAAGCAACTGCCGCTGACTTACACCGGCATCACAACCTTGCAATGCTTTTGTCATCACCGAAGCACCATGGACGCGATCGCAACTAGATAGAGAGACCTGAGGCTGACCTCGGAGGAGATCCGATTGGCACCAGTCGAAGATTTTCAACAAGATGTGGAGGATTTCACATCGTCGGGAAAATTGTCGCACCGAGAAGTATACCAACGGAGGAGATTGTTTTAGTTTTTGAGAGAGCTTGGAACCTCAGGGGGCGTTGAAGTGAAAATCAATACACCACAACGTTTTTTCTTTGAGATTTCCAAACCCTGACGCAAAGGTTGAGGTTTTTGAAAAAGAGCCTTGGATTTTCAGGAAGCTCTTGTTCCTTCTAAAAGAACCCTACCCAGGTATGATCGGTTCACAAATTGAGTTCCGCTTGCAGCCATTCTGGATTCACGCTCTTGGCCCGTCCACCGGTATGATGTCTGTTGGCGGTGTGTCCTACATTGGCAAAATGTTGGGTGAGTTTATGGAGGTCGAAAAGGATTCGAAGGGAAACGTTAAGGGGGAGTTTCTGCGCATAAAGTGCAGGATTGATGTTATGAAACCTTTGAAGAGGTACCAATTAGTAAAGTTGAACGGAAATTTCATTCCGATTAAACTGAGATACGAAAAACTTCCCGCTTTCCGTCACTATTGCGGTCTAATAGGACACGGAAAGGAAGATTGCCTAGAACGTATTAAGACCCCGCCGTCGGAACAACATGATCTAGTGCTCTCCGAGGATTTGGGAACCTGGCCAAATAAATCCCCGCACTACAAGCCATGGAACAAAAGGGATGGCGTGCAGAACTACAACCAGGGTGAATCCCAGCCACGACGGGGCTTCCAAGGATGGCGCCAAAATGAGTACGACAGAACGAAGCAGACACTACCGGAGTAGCGGAGGGTGAGGGAACCGAAGGGGCTTGGAAAATCCCTAGTGCCGACGACATACCAAGAGGAGCTTACTCCGGTGAGCAACAAACCGGCGGGGATTCCAATTGCTAAACCATTCGTGGTGAATCCGCCAGGTTGTTTAGCCTACAAACCGGTTGAGATCAACAAATTTCAGAATATGCGTGTGCATCCAGTGGAAAGCTCACTGCCAGGAGCACGTGTGAGTACTACCAATGGTAATATGGAGGTAAATCAGAAGAAGGATGGGAGTGGCCAGATAATGCCCCTTCAGCTAGCGGTTTTTAACCTAGATGCGATGGAGATGATGAATGAGGTGCAACAAAAACCACCTCACCAAAGAGGTGAAGTAGAGTGTAGCGTGGAACATACTACACTGCTGTAACAGTTCATGATCTTTTCTGCCAAAGCTATTGTAATGTCGCCGCCACGAATCCGTCTAAATGTGATCAAGCCACTTAGCCCCTTTCTGGTTGATGCCCCGATTATTCTAGACACTCCAGCAAGGAAGCTTGAAACACAGAAGGCCAAGATGATGAAAGCCAAAGGCCGAGGAGGCACAATTGCTGGCGGCCGAGGTGGTGCGAGTACTCGTGGCCGAGGTCGAGGTCAGAGGCGAAGCCAGAAATTCAAAATCGTGGTGCACTTTAAATATATATAATTAAAGTGTCTAGAATCAAAACCTTAAACAAAGGTATTCTACAATCAAAATCATAATACTCAATGCCTAAATTATACAATACAAAGTACTAAATAGTCACTTGTCGGGGTTTTATACTTTGAAAGCGACTTACAAATATATCAATATTAACATCTAACACCAAATATATCTTTAAATATATAACCAGACTATCATTCAACAATTTCGGAAGAAGAAAATATATAATAATAGAATATTTTAGGGTGCACAAACATTACTAAATCTAAATTTTTTCTTATAAATATATAAATATTTTTAAAAATAATAAATTCCGGGGTGCACGTGCACCCCGGGTTCCTACATAGCTACGCCACTGGTCAAGGTAAAGGACATGGTAGCGGCAAAGGAGGTGAAAAGACACTTCTCGTGGGTGCCAAGAGGAAGTTAAGGCTTGAGGAAACGTTGGGAGAACAAGGTTGTGAGTTTTTCGAGAACAAGAAATCAAGAGATGGCGACGAGGTCGCTTCGGTTGATGATGAGGTTCCTGAACTTCAGGCGGAGACTTGGCATCGAGCCATGAGTAAAATCAGTTGGAACTGTCGGGGTGGTGTCAAAGCAGTGCCGAGGGATCTCCAGACAGTTCAGGAGTTGCGCACCATCATGCGCCTGAATTTTCTTTTATTTATCGTTCTTTTTTCAGTTCAGTATTTCCTTTTAGTTCCAATAACAGACGTGCAGTTTCACCACGTTAAAGAAGGAGTAGATGCCCAAGGGTCTTCCGGAGGCATCACTATTTTATGGGAAAGAGATGCCCGAGGGTCTTCCAGAGGCATGACTATGTTATGGGAAAAAGATATTAGAGACCCTCTATGGAGGACCTTTGCTGTAAAGGAAAGTTATCCGGCAATCGCGACAATGGCATGGGAGAGGATCACATCACAGTTAGAGAATAGTACGTTTTATGGGACCTTGTTGGTCACCTCGTTCTTCAGAATCTATAGCTCATTCTCTAGCAATCTCTGCAAAGTCGAGCACCCTTCTAGTTAACGCAAATGAGGCTCCTCTTAGCCTTGTTCTACCGCTACTGGATGATTTCAATAATCTCAGAATGAAATAAAAAGTTTATTTTCAAAAAAAAATGTCGGCTAGAGCTTATGTCTTGCTGAACGCAATTGGATTGAACTGAAGTGAAAATTAATATATTGAAAAAAAGAATCAGCATGACTGAATTAACCTGACTTTCATCAAATTACATTTTTGCTGAACTGAACTGTTCTACCAATAAGTTCTGGCACACATGGCCTAATTTTCCTAAAGGAATAAAATTATAAAATTTACATATCTAGATTATATGATATGGTAATTATGTATCAAATAAGTTATAAGGATATGAAAGATTCCATTTCATCTATTTGAAGATTCATAATATCTCGGTACTCTTACTAAGAAAAAGATCACCTAAATTACCTAAAATTTAATTTGTATTATGATTTCAAAAATCTTCCGTTTAGACTTCATGGAAGATTGATTTCTGTTGTTGGATTATTGCAATAGAAGATGATGAGTTTCATCAAGCATCTTCATTTTCACCGTCAAAATTGGAATTTGCAGGTTTTGTAATGATTACATCAAGCATCTTCATCATCATTTTACAACCCATATTCAAAACCTTCCTTTGACGCAAAGAGGTGGATAGAAGATTTTAAAAAACACTACAATAAAGATGGGTATTAGAGACAAATTTTGGAGACGATTTTGACAATCTGTCTCAAATACTCTCTTTTGAGACAAAAGTAACAAGCTGTCTTGATTACTTATTTGAGACATATAAATTGAGACAAGTTTGAGTGAACTGTCTCAAAAAATAGTTATTAAGACACTTATTAAAGATAGTTAAATATACTGTCTTTAATTCAAAAAATTGAGACACTCATATAAGACAGTGAATTTGACCATCTCATTTACTAAAGTGGAGACACCTGTATAGGACAATAAATAGTTTATTGTCCCTAAAAATTGTATTTGAGACATTTTTAAAAGACAGTTTATAATATTGTCTTGATAATGTAAAATTTACTTTTATTTTATTGTTATTCATCACTGCCAAAATAAATCGCACTATTGAAATTTTGATTAAGTATTACATAATTTTAAATTAGGTAATATAGGGAACTTGAATAGTTATTCGATTCAAAAAGTGTGTGAAATAAACGACGTCGTTTCGTTTCGTATAGTGTATTAATTAGGTAATTTAAAATTTTACATAATTTAAAATTAGGTAATATAGCCGTTATTTTAAATATGGATAAATACACAATTGGGTTTTTGATTATGTTTAATTAAGATTTGCATTATCTTTAATATACCAACTCAGCCATCCATACTATTTTGATTATGGTATCAATGTACCATAATTTATTAATTCCCAAAATAATTTTAACAATATATTTTACCAACTCAGCCATTCTTAAATAATATTAAGATAAAATTTTGTAAGATATTATATTATATATGTTCTGCAGCTTCTCTCAAGAATACACAAAAGCAATCAAACTATTATGTTAAATTCATCATTATAAATTCATCAGCTTTTTCTCTTCATCATGATCGGTATCAACATAATAATTATATTAAATTAATAAAACAAGAATATTCTTTCCGATATCGATTTGTGTATGCAATCAATCATTTGGTGTGTTGACTGACTTAAATAGTTATTCGATTCAATAAGTGTGTGGAATAAACGACGTCGTTTCGTTTAGTATAGTATATTACTTTGGTATAATTTTAAATTAGGTAATATAGCCGTCATTTTAAATATAGATAAATATACAATTGGGTTTTTAATTATGTTTAATTAAGATTTGCATGATCTTTAATATATCAACTCAGCCATCCATGCATGCTATTTTGATTATGGTATCAATGTACCATAATTTATTAATTCCCAAAATAATTTTAACAATATATTTCACCAACTCAGCTATTCTTAAATAATATTAAGATAATATTGATTCAAAAACGACGTCGTTTCGTTTAGTATAGTATATTACTTTGGTATAATTTTAAATTAGGTAATATAGCCGTCATTTTAAATATAGATAAATATACAATCGGGTTTTTAATTATGTTTAATTAAGATTTGCATGATCTTTAATATATCAACTCAGCCATCCATGCATGCTATTTTGATTATGGTATCAATGTACCATAATTTATTAATTCCCAAAATAATTTTAACAATATATTTTACCAACTCAGCTATTCTTAAATAATATTAAGATAATATTGATTCAAAAAGTGTGTGGAATAAACGACGTTGTTTCGTTTCGTATAGTGTATTAATTAGGTAATTTAAAATTTTACATAATTTTAAATTAGGTAATATAGCCGTCATTTTAAATATGGATAAATATACAATTGGATTTTTAATAATGTTTAATTAAGATTTGCATGATCTTTGATATACCAACTCAGCCATACATGTTATTATGATTATGGTATCAATGTACCATAATTTATTAATTCCCAAAATAATTTTATAATCATTCATCTACGATATATTTTACCAACTCATCTATTCTTAAATAATATTAAGATAATATTTTGTAAGATATTATATTTATATATGTTATGCAGCTTCTCAAGAATACACAGAAGCAATCAAACTATTATGTTAAATTCATCATTATAAGGCCCTGTTTACTAGATCTTATTTCATGATGTACTGAACTGAACTGAATTGAACTGAACTGAAGTGAAAATTGATGTATTGAAAAATGGAATCAGCATGACTGAATTAACCTGAATTTCATCAAATTGCATTTTCACTGAACTGAACTGAACTGAACTGAATTGAACTGAACTGAATTGAACTGAACTCAAATGAACCGAACTGAACTGAACTGATCTACAGATAAGCTCTGGTAAACAGAGCCTAAATTCATCAGCTTAATAATTATTTGGCTTTTCTTGTTCTTCTCTCAGCCTCGGTTCCAGCTCTTGAACGGGTGTTGGATTCGATATGCTCCTTCCTCTCTTGCACTTGTCAAATCACTCGAATGAGTTCACATCAGTTCAGTTCGAGCACACCGCAACAGATGAGCATCCGGAAATCTTATGATCAATATTTACGATGCATCATTAGGTTCAGCTTGTAATTCTATTTCATGGAATAAAAATAAGTCCCGTGCCTCTACACTCCAATGTCTTCCTCCAGAGAAAAACATAGTGATAATCTGCAGCAATATCGGATGTAGGAATCGCTTGGAAAACCACCAGTTTTCACCTTTAAAAAAATGTATCATTTGATCATACATCATCATACCATTTTGTTTGATTCAAAGCAAGTATATGCGCACAACAAGGCCGTCATAATGGAAAAACATCACGAAAAAATTACTTTCCAATAACTGCAAGGAACACAATATACATTCGAAAGTCGAAACTTAATTGAAGCATTTTATCGAATAGTTGAAATGCATAATACGCAGGAAAGGTTAATATGGAAGTCACCAGATAACAATGAAGAAAGCACGGATGCTTACAACAACAGGGATTAAAGAAAACCTAAGGAAGTGAAAATACAAAACAAGGCTAACCTTACCGTTACCGTAACTAAAGCAAGCAAGTTCGTGGCGGCGTGAGACGGAGTTCGATGCTGAAACAGTCAGGTGGGTGGCAAGTGGCTGCGAAATCGAATCCACTCGGCAGCACCGTGGCGGGGATATATGGTTCAATCTGTGGAGCAGGCTGGGTGCCATGACCCGAAGAACCAGCAGAAAAAATCAGAATTAGTGAAGCAAGGTGGATAAAAAGGAACCGGTTACCAGGCCCAGAACAGGCAAGGGGAAAAATGGAGAAGGCGTTGGTTTGGTGGAGGGTGACCGGAAGAAGCAGCTACAAATTGGGTGAAGCAAGCAGGTCGAAAGGTGGGCGCTGAAGGAGAAAAATGAAGAGGTTAACCGGGTACCGGGATAAAACAGGCCCATGGGATAATTTTAACACGTATTCCTCTTATAGTAGTATTGTGCATTAACTGATAAAATTTGACTACGCTATTCATAAATATTTCAGATCACTTAATCAGAATAAAATAAGGGATTAGCAACTTCAGATGAGTAAATTAATACCATAAAAATGACATTACAGTTTAAAGAGAGGTCCACCTCAATTGAGGATGAAAAGGTCACCTGTGGAACTGATAAGCCAGCATTGTGCTAAAAAGACAAAACAATTTTCCGTTTATCAGAATTAATAAGTATGATGTATGATGTATCAGAATTAATAAGAAAAGCTAGTCATAAATACTTGATCAAAATCCCTTTCAATGCATGTCCAATAGACAGAGACAGAGGTGAACATACAGAAAAGGTGAAGTATAAATTATTCTGGTGTGTTAACCATCCTAATCCATTGCTGATACTAAAATGTATATTACAAAATTTCACGTTTACAAACATAGGATAATTAATCATAGAGGAATCAAGACACGAAAACTTAATTATTGCTTTAGGTTAGTTGTGTTTACATTATTTTATACACCTTTCATTGTAATTGAAACTAAAAAGGTAAGGAGATAAAAATAAATTTTCAACAATTACCTATCATCCAGATGATGCTTTAGATAGCTGCATCTTATGATCAATATTTACGATGCATCATTAGGTTCAGCTTGTAATTCTATTTCGTGGAATAAAAATAAGTCCCGTGCCTCTACACTCCAATGTCTTCCTCCAGAGAAAAACATAGTGATAATCTGCAGCAATATCGGATGTAGGAATCGCTTGGAAAACCACCAGTTTTCACCTTTAAAAAAATGTATCATTTGATCATACATCATCATACCATTTTGTTTGATTCAAAGCAAGTATATGCGCACAACAAGGCCGTCATAATGGAAAAACATCACGAAAAAATTACTTTCCAATAACTGCAAGGAACACAATATACATTCGAAAGTCGAAACTTAATTGAAGCATTTTATCGAATAGTTGAAATGCATAATACGCAGGAAAGGTTAATATGGAAGTCACCAGATAACAATGAAGAAAGCACGGATGCTTACAACAACAGGGATTAAAGAAAACCTAAGGAAGTGAAAATACAAAACAAGGCTAACCTTACCGTTACCGTAACTAAAGCAAGCAAGTTCGTGGCGGCGTGAGACGGAGTTCGATGCTGAAACAGTCAGGTGGGTGGCAAGTGGCTGCGAAATCGAATCCACTCGGCAGCACCGTGGCGGGGATATATGGTTCAATCTGTGGAGCAGGCTGGGTGCCATGACCCGAAGAACCAGCAGAAAAAATCAGAATTAGTGAAGCAGGGTGGATAAAAAGGAACCGGTTACCAGGCCCAGAACAGGCAAGGGGCAAAATGGAGAAGGCGTTGGTTTGGTGGAGGGTGACCGGAAGAAGCAGCTACAAATTGGGTGAAGCAAGCAGGTCGAAAGGTGGGCGCTGAAGGAGAAAAATGAAGAGGTTAACCGGGTACCGGGCTAAAACAGGCCCATGGGATAATTTTAGCACGTATTCCTCTTATAGTAGTATTGTGCATGAACTGATAAAATTTGACTACGCTATTCATAAATATTTCAGATCACTTAATCAGAATAAAATAAGGGATTAGCAACTTCAGATGAGTAAATTAATACCATAAAAATGACATTACAGTTTAAAGAGAGGTCCACCTCAATTGAGGATGAAAAGGTCACCTGTGGAACTGATAAGCCAGCATTGTGCTAAAAAGACAAAACAATGTTCCGTTTATCAGAATTAATAAGTATGATGTATGATGTATCAGAATTAATAAGAAAAGCTAGTCATAAATACTTGATCGAAATCCCTTTCAATGCATGTCCAATAGACAGAGACAGAGGTGAACATACAGAAAAGGTGAAGTATAAATTATTCTGGTGTGTTAACCATCCTAATCCATTGCTGATACTAAAATGTATATTACAAAATTTCACGTTTACAAACATAGGATAATTAATCATAGAGGAATCAAGACACGAAAACTTAATTATTGCTTTAGGTTAGTTGTGTTTACATTATTTTATACACCTTTCATTGTAATTGAAACTAAAAAGGTAAGGAGATAAAAATAAATTTTCAACAATTACCTATCATCCAGATGATGCTTTAGATAGCTGCATCTTATGATCAATATTTACGATGCATCATTAGGTTCAGCTTGTAATTCTATTTTGTGGAATAAAAATAAGTCCCGTGCCTCTACACTCCAATGTCTTCCTCCAGAGAAAAACATAGTGATAATCTGCAGCAATATCGGATGTAGGAATCGCTTGGAAAACCACCAGTTTTCACCTTTAAAAAAATGTATCATTTGATCATACATCATCATACCATTTTGTTTGATTCAAAGCAAGTATATGCGCACAACAAGGCCGTCATAATGGAAAAACATCACGAAAAAATTACTTTCCAATAACTGCAAGGAACACAATATACATTCGAAAGTCGAAACTTAATTGAAGCATTTTATCGAATAGTTGAAATGCATAATACGCAGGAAAGGTTAATATGGAAGTCACCAGATAACAATGAAGAAAGCACGGATGCTTACAACAACAGGGATTAAAGAAAACCTAAGGAAGTGAAAATACAAAACAAGGCTAACCTTACCGTTACCGTAACTAAAGCAAGCAAGTTCGTGGCGGCGTGAGACGGAGTTCGATGCTGAAACAGTCAGGTGGGTGGCAAGTGGCTGCGAAATCGAATCCACTCGGCAGCACCGTGGCGGGGATATATGGTTCAATCTGTGGAGCAGGCTGGGTGCCATGACCCGAAGAACCAGCAGAAAAAATCAGAATTAGTGAAGCAGGGTGGATAAAAAGGAACCGGTTACCAGGCCCAGAACAGGCAAGGGGCAAAATGGAGAAGGCGTTGGTTTGGTGGAGGGTGACCGGAAGAAGCAGCTACAAATTGGGTGAAGCAAGCAGGAGGAAAGGTGGGCGCTGAAGGAGAAAAATGAAGAGGTTGACCGGGTACCGGGCTAAAATAGGCCCATGGGATAATTTTAGCACGTATTCCTCTTATAGTAGATTTATTATTCACAAGTAGAATGTTAAATGTAATGTTTATTCAATAGTATATGATGACTATTATGGATTTTTTTAAATAAATATTATGGATTCTTTTTTATATTTTGCAAACTTTGATTAATTTAAATTATATCCAAATATTGATATTAATTATTATTTAATAAAATATATTTAATTAATCTAATAATTAATATGATTGTATACTTGATTTTTTTAGACGGAAAATTACTGTTTTTAATAAAATTTAAGACGACCCATAGTTGTCTTAATTTAGTTAATTTAGTGTCTTAACAAATAATTAATTATTCGGGACATCATATTTGAGACGGTAAATGGGCTGACTTAAATATTTGGAGACAATTTAGTTGCCGTCTCAAGACTGTCTCAATAACCGTTTTGAGACACTAAATTCGTCCCAAAAGTCTTTTGAGACGGCCGCATTGGGGACGCCACATTTACCGTCTCAATGATGTCTCAAAAAGATTTTGAGACAACAAATGATGTATTCGAGACGAATTTTGGGTTGTCTTAAAAAGAGAGCATTCTTGTAGTGAAAGAAAATGTTAACAGAAAAAATGTTATTCTAGTGATCAGGGTATATGGTGCATTATTCTACCTGAGTTCAATCACATCCAAATTTATGGAAATAATGAGCTCTTTAGCAGTACTAGGAAAAAATAGCAAGCATTGACAGAATAATTCATGCTAAACAATGATGCAGATATTAAAGTACAGTCAGAATGTATGAAAATTGACCAGTATGAGGAGCATACTGCTCACCAACGTTGGAGTTTTAGGACTATCTTTTGATTCAGAACCATTTGTATCTATATTTAGACTCTCTTGGTCAAGATCAGCTCCATATATTCTATAATCACTGAAGCCAAACTAACCCAGTATACAAATTACAATACAATTGCATAACATCTCCAAAAGACTACCATAACCCAATGGAAAAGCTTAAAGTATTCATTTTTGAGCAGGTGAAAATCCTCACAGCTTCCATATAACAAGGGTGTATAAATTACAGTTATACAGGCAATACTTACAGTCAATACTGATGGATCGAGCATAGGCCAAAGATATTCAGGGGCTGGCATAGTTTTGAGAGACGGTAGTGGAGAGTTGTAAAGGTAAAGTCCATTTACCTACATCAGAATGACCGTCTAGAAGCTGAGACTTGTGCATTAATAGCAGGGATTCAAATGGCATATTATCTGGATATTGAGGAGCTAGAGGTTGAAGTATGTTAATACCAGATTTACACGACACGTAAAAGAGTATAATGTAGTCAGAGAAGTTATATCAACTTGAGTTTTATTCTCTTCAACTTGAAGTTATATCATAAAATAGCATTTTTAACACATGATTGAGTTGATGTACTACAAGTTATACAAGTTACATTTCATGAAGTTATATATTAAGCTGATCAGATACCAATGGTAACTTTCTTTGTTTAATACAATAAACTTGTCTAGAACCTACATCACGTCACAGTTCAGACTCAGTAGTAGGTAAAACACATTCATGATAGAAGTTAAACTCAAAATGTCCAACTAAGTTACCCGCGTTGGCCTTAATCCTGAGATAATTGATGTCAAAAATCAATCTTGAGGTTGCATCTATAGACCTCTTTTATATCATAAGTGCCCTAGATTTGAAACGAAAAATGATTGGAAAGAACGAACCTTCATTAATGAAAACCATTTTCCCGCCTCCCATGGCTGCCCCACCACCCAAATCCCCTGTTGTACCTCCTCCATCTACCACCCCTAGTCCACCTCCGCTAGTGACAACAGCTCCACCGCCAGTACTCCACCCGTGGTCGGCTCTCCGCCGCGATTACACCGGCGCACCTCCTTCCAGCCCACCGCCACCTCCAGCTGATCCCCCAACCACTTCACCCCCACCACCTGCTGACCCAGAGACGACTCCAGCCAGCCCTCCTCTGCCACCAGCTGATCCTCTGGAAAATTCTCCACCACCACCTGTGCCTCGGTATCCACCGTCGCCGAAGAGTTCACCTCCGCTCCGTCAGTCCCCAGAGCACTACCTCCCACTAACTAACAGTCCACCTCCTCCACCGATAGCAAAGCCCCCTGCAAATTCTCCTGCATCTCCGACAGAAGTTGTCAAAATTAAGAAGCAAAAATCCCAAAAATCTATGAAATCGTGAGAAATCGAGAAGAATGAGGGAAGAGAAAATCACAATTTTCAGAAATCCCTCAAATGAAACGACGTCGTTTTAATATCTGAGGGGTAGGGAATTACCCCGGCGGGATTTAGTGAAAGATAGGAGATGGATTTTCAAAGAATACTCATTATAGAGTGCTCTATAACAAGAAAAAGATAAAGACAAATATCAAGATTTGGAGGATGATGAAGGTCTTAAACTTTTTTCCTATTCATTTTTCAAGTATCTTGAACTAATTATTTCTCCCCACTAATTACAGAACTTGAACGTAATTTACAAGAAGCGGAAACATGGATTCTGAAGATGATATACCACTCTTTCAAATGACCAAAAAAACAAAAATAATAACCGTGGTTTTCATAACAAATTCATTACAATGCAGGAAGAAACAACAACAAAACCAAGAATTGAAAGTGGAGATGATCAACAAAGAACCAACAAACACGATGGAAATAACAACAATATTTTATTTTAGTAGTTACTAGTTGTGCTCCACCGTGCGATGCGCGGTGTGCTTGAGCAATATTGTTTTGGTAAATGAATGTAAAAGTTTCATAATATATTGTGATAAGATAATAAATTTAATAGAGATAAAGTAGAATAATACAAATATAATTAAGTACATTGTTTGTATTATTATTGAATAAAAAGAATCCTAAATTTTAAATTGAAACAATTACTAATGAAATAATAAAGTATTCCACCCAAATGAAACAAACAAAATAATCCAAACTTATTACAAATGAAATGGCCACCGAAATAAAAAAAAAATCTCAAATTTATTGTACTATAATAAAAGTAAGAAAGCACTAAAAATTGTTGACCACCAACACTTCATCTTAATTTGAGTTTTTTTTTGGAATTGTTGTGTTTTCCTTGAATTCCTAATGATAAATCCAAAAATTAGTATTGAATAATGTGATTGATAAAAATTTAAAGAGGTTAGGTTTAAAACTTACCATAGATTCATCATCTTTATGCATGAGTTGATTGATTGTAATCATAGCCTGATATTTATGTTAGACCCTTTCATTATGGAGGTGGCGAAGATCGTTTTAAAAGTGTCTCATCACATTACATGTGTCCACATATTTTGAAGAAAATAGAGTGTGCTGACGATTTAAAATTCGTAAGTGATTTTATGCAAAGCTTCAATAATATAATTACATTATGAATTGTATGTTAATGTTGTTTTTTTTAAATGCAGTATATAACTTCTATGTGGTTGATTGGTTACTCAAGATTGAATAATGGAGGAAGGGTGACATTATTGACGACCAGAAAATTAGTTTTTCACGTTTATGCGTATTACGTAGGTGATGGCATAACTTTTGTTGATCGTTCATAGAGAGATTTTTATTCATCCAATCGACTTTAAGATGCTGCTTTCACCATTTTCAAATTCGTTGCTAAAGATAAATTTGAAATTATGTTATATGGCCATGATGGCACCGAACTTCTTGTTGATTATGTGGAAAGAGGTTTGTATTATTTATTTTTAGTAAATATTTCCTTGTCTTGTTTACATATAAAATATTTTGTATTAATAATGTGTTTGTAATTTTTCGTAACAGGATTAGTCTGGTCCAATCCTACAATGATAAGTAAGGCTATATATTACAAAAAAAATTATAGTTAATTGAATTTAATGTTTGATGTTTCTTAAAGAAAATGAAAAATTAATTGATTATGTAATTAAAATGCTGATTCAAAAATTTTGTAGGTGATTGTTCGGATACAGAAGGAAGTTTGGATGATGACGTGTTATTAATTCATGGATGAGAGAAAGAGACATGTGGAGATACGAAGTGATTGATTTTCCGGTTGAACATATTGATTTTAGTTTTTCATTTTTTGGAATTCTCATTTTCTTTTTTTTGAAACACTTTACGATTAATTTTTGGTATTGAATTATTTGTATCCTTTTGTCGTTGTACATGCGACTGATAATTTTTTATTTATATTTATTTCATTTCAGTTAAAAAAAATTATTATTATAAGTTACATTTTTACTATAGATCAAATTTGCAATGATAAATATTTAAAAAAATTTGGTTCATTAAATTTAAATTTATTTAAGTTCAGATAAATGTATTTAAAATTATTTCAGTTCAAATAAATATATTAAAACTTGTTTATGTTCAGAAATAAATAAGATCTTGCAAACAGTGCCTAACTATAATAATTATACTAAACACGGCATAGTTGAATAATTAATGAAATGAACCTTAAAAGCAAATGGAATAATCTATAAATTACAATTAACCACCATTACAAAATGATGAGAAACCAAAATCATTGCAGGACATTAAACATTATTAGAAAGTAATCCATATCAATTGCTTTAAAATAATTTATGATAAGTCTCATTGTTTGACTATTATATCGTATATGTTGTACAAATTATGAGGTTTAATTGTAGGATCATCTAAGATGGACTAAAATGGGATGATTAACGAAATGGAGGGTGCATGCACAACTTATCCAAATAGTGGATCTATGAATGCAATTATCCATAATCCAAGTGTCCATTATTTATACAGACATTTCAAAATTGAGTCAAGAAACTTCTACAACAATGTCACAGTCGAATTCGGCGCCGGAGTACTTCGATTTTTCCGCCGAAGCCTGGGAAGCCATGAACGTTGGGTTATTAATTATGAGTTTGAATTAAGTTATTGATTTGGGGATATATTTTCACCTTGACAAACCCTTCTGCCCACACCCCAATCTGGGAATTCTCCAACTTCAGGCAGGTCAGCGACGTCGCCGGATCCTTGCAGCATTTATGCAGTTTCGCGCTCATAATCTCCGCCATTGCAGAAGACGATGACGATGAAGAAGGTGGAGAAAAATGATCAATTGCGATTTTTACTTGATGTTCTTGATTTTCTTTCAGAACAGGGGAATTCGTCTTCACAGTTTGTCCCATCATCTGAACTTTATTGTATTTTCTGTGACTGATATTTTTTCTGATGATATTTTCTTGATCAGTGGTTCCTCGGATGATGGGGTGGTTACGTGGCTGAAGAGAGGCGGCGCCGTCATATTAGGGAAGGTGAGCTTGACGGAGTGTGCTAATTTCCGGTTATCGAACATGCGTAGTGGTTGGAATGATAGGAAGCGCCAAATTGTGGTGAGATACTTAAGGCACATTTTTTTCTTCAGACTATCTGAACTTTATCGTATTTTGTGTGACTGATATTTTTTCTGATGATATGGATAGATGATGATGAATCCTTGTCTGGGATGGAATGATTTCTCTGCAGTTTTTTTCTAAGTGTTTTTGATGATTTATCTGATGATATGGATAGATGATGACGAAGGCTTGTTTGGAATGGAATGATTTCTGTGCAGTTTTTTTCTAAGTGTTTTTGATGATTTATCTGATGATATGGATAGATGATGATGAAGCCTTGTTTGGAATTAGTTTCTTTTAATTGGTTGTTTCAAAATGTCTTAAATGTTATAACATGCAATTCTGTGCCTTACACTGATCTTATAGCTAAGTTTGCAATTCTTAAAGTAACACAAGAGTCTGTGATAGGGATTTCTTGAACAGAGCCATTGAAGTTTGGATTTTCTTGACGTTATCTTATCTATGCTCTAGTGTGGAGTCATTTTTGCTTTCTGTATGCTGACTTCTCAAAGGTCATATGATATTTCGAAATTAAACATGGGTTCTGAATCTTCTGATTATCCCAAAATGAAGTACGCGTAACTTATTCAACAGTGACAGTATTAATATAAGGCTTGAGTAGAGATTGTGTTATTATTGTCATTTTTTTAATGATATAATTTGTAGATAGACGGTTTGGTGTTTTATGGTCTTTGTAAATCGTGTTGTTGTGTTAGACAGTTTATGTGAAGCTGATTGTAGCAATTTTATTTGCAGGCAAACTATACGAAGTAATAAAATTATGATGTGATGATGAAGAAATGGATGTGGATCTGTTCTGGTTTGCTGGCCGGATGGGCAGTGCCTGGGATTTTGCATAAGGCTTTTGGTGCAGATTGTGACCATTTCTTGCGAAATCCGAGCAAACCCCATGCTTGTATTTATTCCACAACCTCTTAGGACTTTTGGTTTCACAGAAAACTAATAAAATTGCAAACGGGGACCTCAAAGTTGGTGGCATATGATAAGCACAAGCTTCATTCAATGCATCTTCTACGTAATCATCTGAACTTAACAGTCCAAGTGCAACCGCTGCTTCTCTGAAAGTAGGGTATTCTATCCCATTAACTGTTCTTAAGTCTTCATATGATTTAGGACCTCTAACATGAAGTAGCAGTAGCCTCAAATAATACTTTTCGCCATCACTTGGGCTGACGGCAACTAATCTACCAATCACTTGTTTATTTTTTCTCTTCGACCATAATTTCTTCTGTTTAGACCAAACAAATTACTCCGGAAACTCTTTGTAGAGTAGCTTCATCTGTTTTGCTTGATCATCGTAAACGTTTGTCTTAAAGAAAGCTGTCAACTGTGTTCTTTGCAGTAATTCATTGTTAGCAACAGTTTGGAGTGATGCCTGTTTGTTGAAGCTAAGGAACTGCTGACCAGGTAAGTGTACCTGTGAACAAATTCCATTTACCAAAAACTCAATACATTTTTGAATTACTGTACATATAAACAGATAATTAACTCAATATAATTATCCTATACGTATAAATAAATATTGTGTTATTTTCTTCATTCATGACCATACGTATAAATAGGTTACTGTCTAAATCCTAAAATGGAATGGATTGGTATATATTATAATGTCTATAGATTGATTTTCCTTTTAAATTAAAAAAAGACTATAGATTAAATTCTATAGATCTTCTAATATTACAGAATATTCACTTAGATGTGTACAAAATAAATATTACAGAATATTGTGGTACAACTAACAATATTTCACTTAATATAATTATCTTCTTCTTCTTTAGGGATAAAGAAAATACTTGGTAAGGTATTAATAGTGTGCATCTAATATTGCTACTAAATAAGTGTATATATTTTGTAGTAAATTATACAAAAAATAATGGAAAGATATTTAGCATGCATATGATTCAGTAATTTTAGGAAGAATATTTACCTGTAAAGGTAATACAGTCGGATTCATATGGTTTAGCCGGATTCTCAATGCAGCTTCAGTTGGTCCTACCCATCGACCATCTTTATAAAGATCAATCTCATTAATTCCCTGTAAATAAGAAATGATATAATATTTAAAAAATATATAATATTTAGAATGAAATCATTTGATATCATCAATTTAGTGTAATCTCTAAAAGAGCGTAAAATCACCTCATTTCCAATGAATATAACTTTTCAGGTATATGAATTGATTCAATGTAAATCTCACATCCACCACAGTAAAAAGTATTTGTTTCCCCTTTAAATCGTTTGGCTTTCACTAGTGCAGAATGCTGCATTTACGGCGCCTCATTAACGGCGGTTTTTCAAAACCGCCGTGGTTGGGAGGTTCCGACATCGGAAGCATGTAGGTTGGGAGGTTACGATGTCGTAAAGGGTATAGGAAGGCGATATTATGAGTATTAACGGCGGTTATTGTAAAACCGCCGTAAATATATTGTTTTCGATTTCGTAACTGTAACCGTAACCGCAAGTGAAATCGTATCCGACACCGGTTACGATATCGGAAGCTAATCGGTTGCGCTCACAGTACAGTTACGATGCCTTAACCGATACCGAAATCGTAAACAAATATATTTATAATAAATAAAAAATCATGTTTATTAACCCCACTCCAACACATCCACAAACTCCTTCGTCATCTCTCCATCTTCTCCGACCAAAACCCTCACCGAAACCCCTCGCCGACATTTGTTTCTATCAACTCCACCGACCATTCTGCCATCTAGAACCTCCAACAACATGTCTTCTTCCTCTCTCCGCAAGAAATCCGACATAGCCGCACCAATCTCTCTGTTCATCGTCATCCCGTTCACCATCTTCGCCAAGTACTGCAACTTCAGATGCGTAAGCCGCCTTCTTTTCAGCCATGGGTTTTTTCTGTTTGAATTTGCTAGGCTTAACTCCGTTATGGAGCGTCTGAGCTTTTTGACCGAGTAAGATTTGATTCAGTTTTGATGTGTTTTCAATTAATTTTTTAGGGTTTGGACAATTGGACTAATTAATCGTGTTTATGCAGGCAAATTGCTTTGTACACTAGACCAACAAGTGACCAGTTTAAAATTATAGTAGATTCGACAGGGTAAGAATAAAGAATAAAAGAATTGTTGGTAGTTTTTTAAGGAAATTTTGAGGATGTTATTTACTAATTTGATTATGTGAAGAAACAAGCTAATGTGAACTGCCTGCTTTTGTTGTTAGGATTTATGTGCCATCTTCTTCCTCTTATGTTGCGAATTGGCGGCGCCGAGGCAAAAACAGTGACTACTTTACAGGCGCCATCGCTCTATTTTTCAAGAGTTAGCTGCATTTTCATGCTCATCGCATATGTAGCTTATCTTGTTTTCCAGATGTGGACTCACCACGAGTTCTTCCAGGCACAAGAGGTAATTGTTTTTACTTGAATTTGAGAATTGTTTTGATTGGTTTTAATAAATGATGATTCTTTTGAGGAATAATAGTTGGTAGAGATTATGAGTTTAGAGATGATGCGTATTTGAGTCCTCCGTTTTGTGGTGTTCTTTTGTTAGTATTGAATGGTGTTTCCTTTTATGTTGAGATACTATGTGTTGCTTGTTGATTTAGGAGAGATTTTGTATCAACTTGTGAATTAGGAGAGATTTTGGTAAATTTTGACTAATCGAATTGATGTTTTATGTTTGCAGTCTTCAATGTTGCTGTCCAAGATGGTAACAAGATATCTTGATGAAGGAGTTCTTGATTACATTCAGAACATGAGTAGTATTATGAATTCAATGATAACTTTTTCATTTGTTTTGTACATTTTCGGCCAAAGCTCATGTTTGATGCTATCTGCACTTTATCTGCACTTTGACTTATATGTAGTGTGTTGTTTATCATGGACATGTTGATGCAGAAGGGCATGAAGCTTATCAGGTAAATTACATTCTATATCAAATGTTATTATTATTACTGTCATCAAATTACTCATGGAATTGGTCTAAGAGTTTGTCATGTTTCAAGTTGCAGTCCTTCTTCAATATCAAATTACCTGGCACTCATTTGATCCCTCCAAGTTCTTGCATCTTAGTATTGACTAAATTTTGCAGGCACTTAGTCGCACCTTGCGGGTTTCCAAGAAAGAATGTGCAACTGAAGTTATTAGTCCACCAAAGGTACTTATGTCTTTCTTGGGCAGTGAAGATTTTATATGCCTTACGTAGCATTTTTCAGAAGTCTAAATAGCTTTCTCTGTTTGTAGGTTGTTAACCATATCCCTAGTTCAAAGCCAGTGCATTCTTTGACGAGCTATTTATGTGGATTTCTTTAGCAAGTTGAGAACTTAGAAATCTTTCTCAGTCCCCATCAATGCAGCGCCTGAAGAGATTACATAGGGAGATCATCATGGAGAAACAGAATGACGGTTCAGATGGTTTCTAGTGATGTGAGGAGTTGCACAGGCCAAAAGAAGGAAGGTTCCGATGATCCAGCTGAAGTAATTAAAGATGGGGTGTCTAGCAATGAAGGGAAGGGCTCAAAAGAGCAGATAGAAACTGCTTGTGTTCCCTCTCATAATTTTGCTTTTTTTACTACTCCCTGGGGAGTTTCCGACGTCGTAACCCCCTAGTCTGGACACTTTCCGATATCAGAACCAAAAATCAACCACGGCGGTTTTTAACCGCCGCGACTGGTCGATGACCAGCCACGGCGCAGCCAACCACGGCGGTTAAAAACCGCCGTTAAACGCCAAAAAAACCGCCTTTAAATGGCAGTTCCTGCACTAGTGTTTTCAGTGCTTACAATCGGCAACTCTAGGTAGAGATGAACTGGATGTTGGAACCTTTTCCAATAATCCAATTGGTATCTTCTTTTTGCTACTTACTTCACCTGCAACAATCAAAATTGTCAAAAACACTTTGATGAGAAATTAAAAAAATTATTGTATTATAATAGTGATTACATTTATTAGCCTTATTCAACCTTCGATTTTCAGCTATATTTTCTGTATTCTGGTTTTGATACTTTTGCCTTTTTTGTAAATCTATTTTTCCATACCATGTTCTTTTTTTAGAGCTCTTATCCATTTGATCCTCAGGTTCCATGTCAATATCACAAATTCACAATCTGCACAAACATTCATGATTACAATCCACAAAATACACTATATGAAAACAATATACACTATAGATGATCAGACAATACCTGAAGGGTGATTCTTATTGAATCGTAGATACAATTTTAACCCAAGAACATGCAATAGTAACACACATATGCCTGAAACATAGAGGTAAAAAGTTAACACCATAAAGTATTAAATTATTGAATATTAAATGGATGATATCATACATTATCTGAACAAAACACGTGATTCTTGATTATTTGATTTTAATATGTTGGACAATAAGCTAGGTTATATACAACACGTGGTTAAGTTTATGGTATATACAATTTCGATGATATTTTAATACCATAATGAATAAATTGAAATTTTATTGATATCTTAAGATATGATTAAATGAGCTCACACAATAAATTATGGTAATATCTTAAGAGCTCACACAATAAATTGACGGTAAATTGGAATTAAGAGCTCACACAATATATGTTTAATTAAATTATAGAATTAACCAAGAGTCTTGATACACTTGACATAGGCCCTGTTTACTAGACCTTATTTCTTGATGTACTGAACTGAACTGAATTGAATTGAACTGAACTGAACTGAATTGAACTGAACTGAACTGAAGTGAAAATTGATGTATTGAAAAATGGAATCAGCATGACTGAATTAACCTGAATTTCATCAAATTGCATTTTCACTGAACTGAACTGAATTGAATTGAACTAAACTGAACTGAATTGAATTGAATTGAACTGAACTGATCTACAGATAAGCTCTGGTAAACAGGGCCATAGCGTGTATGGAAGCTGTTTAAGAAATGGTCGTACAATTATTGTGGTTAATTAGTTATGTCAAATAGCGTAATATGTCCACTAAATTTATCTTAAGAGCCACACAATATTTAAATTATGGAATTGACCAAGAGTCCAATTTTATATTTACTATATTTAAAATATAGACGGTTGGTAATCAATAAATTATGGTATATATATAGTATTATAGATCATTAAACGCGTATGTCCAATTTTAAATTTACTATATTTAAAAAACGAAAGCTTAATATATAGATCATTATATGTCCAATTTTAAATTTACTATATTTAAAATATTGACGGCAACAATGTTACTTTATACGAAACGAAACGACGTTGTTTATTCCACACCCTTTTTGAAGTGAATAACTTTTCAAGTTCCCTTTAGGGATGATACAGTTCAATTTACTTGACTATTGCTATTACAATATAATGAATTCATCTAAATTATTGTTTTTAATTTCTAAGTTTATATTACCTATTTAAGTTTTTTTTTACCACCCAAATACACCGTGCATCTTGCTAGTTTTGTATAAAAACAAAACCTGCTGCACTTTTCCATTTGAGAAATAGATTTTCGTTTCTCCAAACTCAGAAAAGGGGAACTTGAATTCGTTTGATTTTGTTGGTTTTTCTTCAGATACCAACCTTCTTGCAGAAACTCACGTCCAACCTGACATCTATCAGAGACACTTGCTGTGGAGTAGTAACGATAATAGCACCATCTATTCCAGCAGCTTGGAGATACTGAACAATTGAGATGTGCTCATCGGATGTCCCTTGTGGAGCATCAACAACAAGAAAATCAAGCTTACCCCAACAGACATCCTTCAGAAATTGTTTTGGGGCCATTCTTGCGTGGTCCCCTACATATTACAGCATCGTCTGGATTGGGTAGCATGAATCCAATGGACATAACCCCAAGGTTAGGATCAACGAACACAGGTGACCATCCTAGATTATTCTGGCTAATCACTTGGCCTTCAAGCCCCACCAGCTTGGAAAAACTAGGTATATCTACGTCAAGAAGACCCACATCAAAGTCCATAGCTGCTAGTGCAAACTGCAAACGACAACTGAGCTGAAACTGTGCTCTTTCCATATAAAAAGATAAATAATATGGTAGAATGATTAATTTTATTGATCAGCACCCATTAGTATTTATACAGGTAAAAGACTAGCTAATCTCAAGAATACTAATTGATACATCTTCTACAATTAGTTCAGAATACTAAGTGATACATCTGTTGGAAAATGATTTATTTAAGGTAAATTGAAAGTTACAGTATGGTAACTTTTGGGGCTTATCATTCGGAGATGAATGAGATATAGAAAGTTTTGGTTAAAGAAATTTACCCAAAATAGGATTTCTATTGTTTATGAAGTTCATTTGTTGAACATTCTAGAAAAGCCCGGAATGTGTTTTAATTGAAGAATTACTTGGAGTACATTCTTTTGGTTTATGGAAATTACTTTGTGTTATTCCATAAAGATAAGACTTTCATTATTTGGGAAAGTTCTTATGCTATAATTAAAACACAGTTTACCTTATTTTGTGAGAGAATCCATATGCGTATTGGATTGAGAATCTTTCCAGCTGAAAATTATGTTTCCTAATTCATAGGATTTAGGAGTATATATATAGAGCCATCAGTCAATAGAGAACACACATTTAAAACTCGTAGAATTAATATAGTGAGACATATTAAATTGAGAGAGTTGGTGTTTTCGTTGGTGATGAGTGAGTTGAGAGTCAAGTCATTGTGATTGAAGATCGGCTCTACGAAATCCAGGTAACTTTGTATGTTACCTTATGGTTTTATCCTATGGGACTTTGGTGTCATTTGTTGGCCTCATAAGTTTCAAGGGCGGAGACTAGCTCGACTCCATAATGATCTATGCTTTTGTGTCTAGGATATTTAATATGTTGTATGCATAATTATTTGTAACTCTTGGCATGTTTTGCATGATTAATATAAATAATATAACTTGTATTTTATTATTCATGTGTTTTCTGTAATTTATATTCTGTAATTTTATTTACTACAAATTACTGTCAATATAGTTCCTACAGTCTTGAAACTTATCAAAACTTTTAAAGGGCGGATATTGATGTGTAATTTTTCAGAAAATTATAGAATATTTTACGGAAATATTATTGTGGTTTTTGAAAATTTAATGTGATTAGAATTTTTTAAAAAAAAACTACATGCTACGTGAGTTATAAATTATGCATGCTAAGATTATTATATTAATTAAACCAACGTAGGAATGCATGATTGATTATGTGCTTATATAATATACTTATATGAGCTTGATATTTATGTGTATTATTTGATTTAGGGTTTTTCGGAAATTGTTCTTTGTGAACTTAAATCCGGAAAACTCATGTGAAGTTTTTCTAATGGTTTGCCGAGTTTTCTTGGCATGTACAAATATCAATTACGAGGATCAATGAGCATCGTGGAGGAGATGGTGTTGATCAGTCAGAGATATATTTGGTCTCGTCTTTTAAACGAAAGGTTAGAGGATCAAACCCAATAAATTGAATTAGCTGTGGTATTCGATTTAGTTTGGATGGGTTTGATTTGAGAACCATGTTTATTTGGCTATTAAAATATTCATAAATATGCATGAATATTATGTGTTTGCAAGAATGATCAACTTAATTGTTTGCATGAGAAACTGAATTATGCATGAATATTAAATTGATGCAAACGTGTGAATATTATGCATGCAAGAGGAATCTGTACGTGGTATATGGATTATGTGTATGCATATTATGATGCTCAATGTGTTCGTGCATGCGATTGTGTGGATTTGTTGTTTTCATACGAGATATATGAGTATGAGCTGTTAATATAATCCAGTATTTGAATCTTGCATGACTCGTGAATGATTTTGATCATATGGTATGTAAGATTGTATGCATGTTGATTTCGGTTATGACCGTTTGAATCTGAACTTGAGTTGACAGTGTATAATTGTATGCGATATTATAATTTGTTTATATATTATCTGGCTTATTATACATGCAATTCTATGAGATATGATGTTGGTGATGCCATGACTACGGTTTTGTGGTTGGGTTGCTGTGTGCAATCACCAAGAACTGGTGGCAGAAGTTATGCTATGTGATGGAATTGGCAATGTGCTGTGTGCAATTGTCATGAATTCACAGCAAGCTTCGTAAGACCTGGGCAATTGTATATTGCATGAGATGAGCATACGGCTCTGTGTTCGATATTTTGATTATTGTGTATAATCTATAAAATACGAACGAGATGACATGAGTAATTTTACTATGTCAAGGGTATTGGTTTTAAAGAACCATAACGAGAAACCCTGAAAGCATGAGTTTTCGTAACTATGCTGGAATTCTGATTATTTGTAATCGAAGAATTAAATAATCGTCAGAATTATGGTTGAGAGACCTAAGAATTCTGAGGTTAAAATTCTAATTACTCATAATTGAAGAATTTGATAAATCGTCAGATTGGTTGAGAAACCTGAATAATCAGAGATTTGAAAATCCCAAGACAATATGGTCAAATCTAGAATTTTGTATTCTGAGATAGGGATCCCGAGACTTTTGTAAGTCTAGAATTTCGGTCAGAAAGAACTGAAAATTCTAAGATTATCTAATCCGTAGACATATGGTCTAGGAACTCCAAGACACAAAGTTCCGAGGAACTATACGTGTGGAGATGATAATGATATCGGTCCAATGTGGGGGACCGGAAACCTTACAAAATTTAGCAGTAGATGAATTTTGACAAGGTAGAGAGTTATCACTAAGAACTTGAAAAAGTACGTGAAAAACTCTAAGTTGAGCCGATAAGGCTGAATCCCAGACTAAGACTCGAATTCGATTGAGTCTAGCTTAAAGGGAAATGTATTCGAGCAAGAATGAGACTCGAATGGGACCATGTTTGGGTCAAGAGTGTAAAACGTAAACTCATAGCGAGACGGCGTAACTCAGACTTGAGCTGAGATATCAATTTATATGTGAATTGAGAAAGTCACTCGAGTGTAGTCAAGTACTGTTGTACTGAACTGACTTGGAAATGGGCAGTATTTTGTATAGAGTTTGCAAACTCACATTTTACCCTACGAGATGGGAAATCTGCGCCATAAGGGATAGTAAATTGAAATCCCTGAAGTGAATGATTAACCAAATCCTTGATGGCATGGATATTACTTCTATCTGTTGTTGTAATTGCTGGGATAAATGGTTACTTGATATTGGGAAATCTGGTCATCTCTTATTCTAAGTATGTTGTATAGATAAGAGAGATTCCCACAATCAGTTGAAACACGAAAGTGTTGTAGTGAAAGAATCTATCCTTAAAATATAGTTTTATGGGATGAGAATCTTGTGTTTGATTCATTTGTTGAACAAACGAGACTTTTGATAAGTCATGTGCTAGACAAAGCAATTTTGTCTTAAAGTAATAATTAACGAGAATCACCAAAATGATACTTACATAAATGGTTCTAAGTCCATTTTTGTATCATTTGTGGTATGAGTTGATTGTGAAAGCGAATACGTAAAATCTTTTTGTGATTGCGTTCACACTACAAGATTATTCGCAAATGTCATTTTTCCGTATGTACTAGCTATATATAGTAGTGAAACGTAAAGTCGCTAGAAATGATAAAGCGATGTGGGAAACCTATATATGGGTAGGTGATCTTTTAAATAAGACATCCCAAAAGAGTAAATGAAAACTCTTAACGGTGTAGAGTCATCCTACGAATTCCTTCGAATGTGGGGGTTGACCTAACGGTGTAGACTCATCCGAGAAGTTCATTCGAATGTGGGGGTTGACGTCTAACCAAGTATAGTAAGATATTACCTGAAATGGTATATTTACTAAAAATGCACATTATGGTAGTGCTTGTTGACTTCTTATGAAAGAATATTAAATATTGTGATATTCATAAGAAATATTTGATGGAATTGATAAATACATCTTTTGATGAAAGATTATTTTATGGAAATTCCTAGAGATCTTGATTTATCCTTAATGGCATTATGAGCCAATGGATGAAATCGTAGAGAATCTGTGATGATAAACCTAAATGAAGCAAATGTGATAGGACAAAGTCTTGTGCCTTGTTTTGTTTTAGAGGTATATCTGAGAGCTTTAAAAGGCTATAATTCCATGAAATGATGTTTATGGAAAAACGGTAATCAATAGTGAGATTGATCTACCATTGAGGCAAATCACTAGACTGCTAGTAGATTTCAACAATTAGTAAGTATTCGTATACTAATGGTATTCTCCATAAATGAGAATGATACCTGAAATGATGGTACTTCCGATTGAAGCTTTGTGTAAGCTCAAAAGTACATCAAATGGACCTAGTGGTTAAATGGAGATTTAGATATTAAGATCTGAATAGAGCAATATGAATGGCTCAATGCTCCAAAACAGTCCATGAGTTGATGACACTAATTGTTGATGAGCCAATGATTTGAATCAATGAGCTTAGTTAAGGCATGAGTGCTAAGAGACACGAGAAATGATTATGTCATTTATGTTCTAAAATCGAATGGTTCGCTCATTGATAGTGTATTGATACGATGACTGAATCTATGAGAGATATATCGTATTCAATGGAATGACTCTAACTTTGTTGGAATACCTTTGTAAAGGTGAGACTTCTCTTGAAAAGAGAATGTAGAGTCATGGAAGGTCTGTAGTACATAATGAGTTGTACATGGTCTGACATTTCTTACTATGAAAGTAAGATGAGACACGAGTAGTCAAGAGAAAAAACTACTGGATCCAAGTTTGTGTGATACTCGTGTTCTCGTGGATATGGCTTGAAATGTGTAGAGAAATGATTCTCTTAGATTCATATGAGGAATCTAAATCCATTATGTTGGATTATGGGAAAGGAAATGAGTATCCGTACCTTTTGAGAAAAAGGAAATCCTAAGGTAACCAAAGCAAATTTGTGCTGATTGGTTTACTGTAAAGCCATATCGATAATGGTATGTCTAAACGTAGATAAAATATCATTAGAAAAACTACTCTCAAACCGGGATTTATCTAAATTGACTTATCGTCATTAAGATAAGGTTGTGTTCCTTTGACGAAAGGATTAGATCGATTTCTTGACGAAGAAATTGAATCGAGAGGTAGTTAAATCATCGAGAGGAATGAGACTGAAGTCCATTAAATGGTGAGGTTACGTCTGTGGACACCCAACCTATGCGATTGGAGATCCCATGGTCTAGGTTCAAAGGGACAACTAAACGTCAAAGACCCACCGACGTCACTGTGGGGGTAAAACACCTCTTGTCTTATTCCTATGATGATGAAACAGTGAAATGGAAATGAGGGTAAGCATGAAATGCTTTTAATGACTAACGGCCTCTAATTATGGGAATTAGAGTGGAAATGGGTTATTTAACAAATAACAAATTCCTCAGCAACCAGTCACCTATGTGCGGGAGGTGTGGCCGCCTCTAGAGGGAATTGAATGAGGACGCAATTCTTTACAAACGCGACTGAAATAGGCAGGTGCTCCATGGCCGCTAGAATTGGGCACAACCGCGGAAATCGCAGAGTATAGTAAGATGTCTGTGGGACGTACATGAAAGTTCATATCAGCGGTTCAGGGAAGTTCAAAGCGGGACCGCATACTTCCTAACCAGTGAAACAGTGTGCTATCCCAAGGGAAAAGTTCAAGGACTAAATGATCTACTTATTCCTATGCAGACATCTAAGCTTCCGATACGGCAATCACAATGACTACATTAGTGTAATGCGTAATTGAAATCCCGAATCTATATCTGATTCATGTGGGGGATTGTTGGAAAATGATTTATTTAAGGTAAATTGAAAGTTACAGTATGGTAACTTTTGGGGCTTATCATTCGGAGATGAATGAGATATAGAAAGTTTTGGTTAAAGAAATTTACCCAAAATAGGATTTCTATTGTTTATGAAGTTCATTTGTTGAACATTCTAGAAAAGCCCGGAATGTGTTTTAATTGAAGAATCACTTGGAGTACATTCTTTTGGTTTATGGAAATTACTTTGTGTTATTCCATAAAGATAAGACTTTCATTATTTGGGAAAGTTCTTATGCTATAATTAAAACACAGTTTACCTTATTTTGTGAGAGAATCCATATGCGTATTGGATTGAGAATCTTTCCAGCTGAAAATTATGTTTCCTAATTCATAGGATTTAGGAGTATATATATAGAGCCATCAGTCAATAGAGAACACACATTTAAAACTCGTAGAATTAATATAGTGAGACATATTAAATTGAGAGAGTTGGTGTTTTCGTTGGTGATGAGTGAGTTGAGAGTCAAGTCATTGTGATTGAAGATCGGCTCTACGAAATCCAGGTAACTTTGTATGTTACCTTATGGTTTTATCCTATGGGACTTTGGTGTCATTTGTTGGCCTCATAAGTTTCAAGGGCGGAGACTAGCTCGACTCCATAATGATCTATGCTTTTGTGTCTAGGATATTTAATATGTTGTATGCATAATTATTTGTAACTCTTGGCATGTTTTGCATGATTAATATAAATAATATAACTTGTATTTTATTATTCATGTGTTTTCTGTAATTTATATTCTGTAATTTTATTTACTACAAATTACTGTCAATATAGTTCCTACAATTGTTGGAAAATGATTTATTTAAGGTAAATTGAAAGTTACAGTATTGTAACTTTTGGGGCTTATCATTCGGAGATGAATGAGATATAGAAAGTTTTGGTTAAAGAAATTTACCCAAAATAGGATTTCTATTGTTTATGAAGTTCATATGTTGAACATTCTAGAAAAGCCCAGAATGTGTTTTAATTGAAGAATTACTTGGAGTACATTCTTTTGGTTTATGGAAATTACTTTGTGTTATTCCATAAAGATAAGACTTTCATTATTTGGGAAAGTTCTTATGCCATAATTAAAACACAGTTTACCTTATTTTGTGAGAGAATCCATATGCGTATTGAATTGAGAATCTTTCCAGCTGAAAATTATGTTTCCTAATTCTTAGGTTTCGTAGTATATTAATAGAGCCATCAGTCAATATGAAAAGAACCTCACGTTTGTACTCCTAGTAATAGATACATTAAATTGAGAGTGTTGGTGTTTTCATTGGTGCTGAGTGAGTTGAGAGTCAAGTCATTGTGATTGAAGATCGGCTCTACGAAATCCAGGTAACTTTGTATGTTACCTTATGGTTTTATCCTATGGGACTTTGGTGTCATTTGTTGGCCTCATAAGTTTCAAGGGCGGAGACTAGCTCGACTCCATAATGATCTATGCTTTTGTGTTTAGGATATTTAATATGTTGTATGCATAATTATTTGTAACTCTTGGCATGTTTTGCATGATTAATATAACTTGTATTTTATTATTCATGTGTTTTCTGTAATTTATATTCTGTAATTTTATTTACTACAAATTACTGTCAATATAGTTCCTACAGTCTTGAAACTTATGAAACTTTTACAGGGCAGATATTGATGTGTAATTTTTCGAAAAATTATAGAATATTTTACGGAAATAATATTGTGGTTTTTGGAAATTTAATGTGATTAGAATTTCGAAAACTACATACTACTTGAGTTATGAATTATGCATGCTAAGGTTATTATATTGAATAAACCAAAAGTAGGGATGCATGATTAATTATGTGGTTATATTATATATTTATATGAGCATGATATTTATATGTATTATTTAATTTAGAGTTTTTCGGAAATTGTTCTTTGTGAATTTAAATCCGAAAAACTCATGTGAAGTTTTTCTAATGGTTTGCCGAGTTTTCTTGGCATGTACAAATATCAATTACGAGGATCAACGAGCATCGTGGAGGAGATGGTGTTGATCAGTTAGAGATATTTTGGTCTCGACTTTTAAACGAAGGTTAGAGTATCAATCCCAATAAATTGAATTAGATGTGGTATTCAATTTAGTTTGGATGGGTTTATTTTGATAAACATGATTATTTCTCTTTGCCTCGGTTTAATTATATGCATGTTAAGATTGATTGAAATTGATGAGAATTTGTAATTTCAACGTGAATTGAATCTTAAATGTTTGGCATATAAACACACGAAGGCAGCATGCATAAATGGATTAATTTTACAATGTTGTGTATTATTAATTAGTGGCTATGTAATGTATGAATATGTAGTTCTTTGTTTGCATGGTGGACGCTTGAATGCATGGAATATAATTAAGCAGATTGTGAATTACTTAATTTATGTTAGCATGTTAATGATTTAGACAAATTTGGCTGGGTGATTAATTAACTAATTAATCAACATGATATATGTGAATTTAGTGCACGGTTCACAATAATTATGCATGCTTACGTGATATTTTGTCCTGAAAATATAGAGATGCATGTTGGGTGCCAAATTTTAGTGCATGGTGTGTTTGTGTGTCGCCGTACCTTATATGTGTGGAAAGTTGTCGGAATCGGTTCCGCGTGAATCTGATTTGTCCGAAACTTTGATATCTGGAAGGATTGTACTGAAAACATTTGTCAATATATTTGTACGGAATTTTCACAAACTAATATAGTTGAAAACATCTGTCATATTTGGACGGAATTTTCATTATATATGTTTGGCGAAAACATCTGTTAAAGCATATATTTGGACGAAATTTTCAGCGTACATATCTGTTGAAAACATCTGTGAATATTTTATATATTCGGACGGAATTTTCAGAACGTATTACTAATACGTGGTTATTTGGTTTTGTGGTTGATTTGCTGTGTGCAATCACCAGGAACTAGTGGCAGAAGCTATGCTATGTGATGGATTTGGCAATGTGCTATGTGCAATTGTCATGAATTCACAGCAAGCTTCGTAAGACCTTGGCAATTGTATATTGTATGAGATGAGCATACGGCTCTGTGTTCGATATTTTGATTATTGTGTATAATCTATAAAATACGAACGAGATGACATGAGTAATTTTACTATGTCAAGGGTATTGGTTTTAAGAACCATAACGAGAAACCTTGAAAGCATGAGTTTTCGTAACTATGCTGAAATTCTGATTATATGTAATCGAAGAATTAAATAATCGTCAGAATTATGGTTGAGAGACCTAAGAATTCTGAGGTTAAAATTCTAATTACTCATAATTGAAGAATTTGATAAATCGTCAGATTGGTTGAGAAACCTAAATAATCTGAGATTTGAGAATCCCAAGACAATATGGTCAAAATCTAGAATTTTGTATTCTGGGATAGGGATCCCGAGACTTTGGTAAGTCTAGAAATTTGGTCAGAAAGAACTGAAAATTCTGAGATTATCTAATCCGTAGACATATGGTCTAGGAACTCCAAGACACAAAGTTCAGAGGAACTATACGTGTGGAGATGATAATGATATCGGTCCAATGTGGGGGACCGGAAACCTTAAAATTTAGCAATAGAGGAATTTTCACAAGATAGAGAGTTATCACTAAGGACTTGAAAAAGTACGTGAAAAACTCTAAGTTGAGCCGGTAAGGCAGAATCCCAGACTAAGACTTGAATTCGATTGAGTTTAGCTTAAAGGGAAATGTATTCGAGCAAGAATGAGGCTCGAATGGGACCATGTTTGGGTCAAGAGTGTAAAACGTGAACTCATAGCGAGACGGCGTAACTCAGACTTGAGCTGAGATATCAATTTATATGTGAATTGAGAAAGTCACTCGAGTGTAGTCAAGTACTGTTGTACTGAACTGACTTGGAAATGGGCAGTATTTTGTGTAGAGTTTGCTAACTCACATTTTACCCTACGAGATGGGAAATCTGCGCCATAAGGGATAGTAAATCGAAATCCCTGAAGTGAATGATTAACCAAATCCTTGATGGCATGGATATTACTTCTATCTGTTGTTGTAATTGCTGGGATAAATGGTTACTTGATATTGGGAAATCTGGTCATCTCTTATTCTAAGTATGTTGTATAGATAAGAGAGATTCCCAACATCAGTTGAAGCACGAAAGTGTTGTAGTGAAAGAATCTATCCTTAAAATATAGTTTTATGGGATGAGAATCTTGTGTTTGATTCATTTGTTGAACAAACGAGACTTTTGATAAGTCATGCGCTAGACAAAGCAATTTTGTCTTAAAGTAATAATTAACGAGAATCACCAAAATGATACTTACATAAATGGTTTTAAGTCCATTTTTGTATCATTTGTGGTATGAGTTGATTGTGAAAGCGAATACGTAAAATCTTTTTGTGATTGCGTTCACACTACAAGATTATTCGCAAATGTCATTTTTCCGTATGTACTAGCTATATATAGTAGTGAAACGGAAAGTCGCTAGAAATGATAAAGCGATGTGGAAAACCTATATGTAGGTTGGTGATCTCTTAAATAAGATATCTCAAAAGAGTAAATGAAAACTCTTAACAGTGTAGAGTCATCCTACGAATTCCTTCGAATGTGGGGGTTGACCTAACGGTTTAGACTCATTCGAGAAGTTCATTCGAATGTGGGGGTTGACGTCTAACCAGGTATAGTAAGATATGACCTGAAATGGTATATTTACTATAAATGCACATTATGGCAGTGCTAGTTGACTTCTTATGAAAGAATATTAAATATTGTGATATTCATAAGAAATATTTGATGGAATTGATAAATACATCTTTTGATGAAAGAGTATTTTACGGAAATTCCTAGAGATCTTGATTTATCCTAAATGGCATTATGAGCCAATGGATGAAATCGTAGAGAATCTGTGATGATAAAGCTAAATGAAGCAAATGTGATAGGACAAAGTCTTGTGCCTTGTTTTGCTTTAGAGGTATATCTGAGAGCTTTAAAAGGCTAGAATTCCATGAAATGATGTTTATGGAAAAACGGTAATCAATAGTGAGATTGATCTACCATGTGAGGCAAATCACTAGACTGCTATCAGATTTCAACAATTAGTAAGTATTTATATACTTGATGGTATTCTCCAGAAATGAGAATGATACCTGAAATGATGGTACTTCCGATTGAAGTTTTCTGTAAGCTCAAAGTACATCAAATAGACCTAGTGGTTAAATGGAGATTTAGATATTAAGATCTGAATAGAGCAATATGAATGGCTCGATGCTCCAAAACAGTCCATGAGTTGATGACACTAATTGTTGATGAGCCAATGATATGAATCAATGAGCTTAGTTAAGGCATGAGTGCTAAGAGACACGAGAAATGATTATGTCATTTATGCTCTCAAATCGAATGGTTCGCTCATTGATAGTAATATTGATATGATGACTGAATCTATAGAGATATATCGTATTCAATAAAATGACTCTAACATTGTTGGAATACCTTTGTAAAGGTGAGACTTCTCTTGAAAATAGAATGTAGAGTCATGGAGGTCTGTAGTACTAAATGAGGTGTACACGATCAGACATTTCTTACTCTGAAAGTAAGATGAGACACGAGTAGTCAAGAGAAAAACTAATGGATCCAAGTTTGTGTGATACACGTGGTCTCGTGGATATGGCTTGAAATGTGTAGAGAAATGATTCTCTTAATTAGATTCATATGAGAAATCTAAATCCATTATGTTGGATTATGGGAAAGGAAATGAGTCTGTACCTTTTGAGAAAAAGGGAATCCCAAGGTAACCAAAGCAAATTTGTGCTGATTGGTTTACTGTAAAGCCATATCGATAATGGTATGTCTAAACGTAGACAAAATATCATTAGAAAACTACTCTCAAACCGGGATTTATCTAAATTGACTTATCGTCATTAAGATAAGGTTGTGTTCCTTTGACGAAAGGATTAGATCGATTTCTTGACGAAGAAATTGAATCGAGGGGTAGTTAAATCATCGAGAGGAATGAGACTGAAGTCCATTAAATGGTGAGGTTACGTCTGTGGACACCCAACCTATGCGATTGGAGATCCCATGGTCTAGGTTCAAAGGGACAACTAAACGTCAAAGACCCACCGACGTCACTGTGGGGGTTTCTTTAAACCTCTTGTCTTATTCCTATGATGATGAAACAGTGAAGTGGAAATGAGGGTAAGCATGAAATGCTTTTAATGACTAACGGCCTCTAATTATGGGAATTAGAGTGGAAATGGGTTATTTAACAAATAACAAAATCCTCAGCAACCAGTCACCTATGTGCGGGAGGCGTGGCCGCCTCTAGAGAGAATTGAATGAGGACACAATTCTTTACAAACGCGACTGAAATAGGCAGGTGCTCCATGGCCGCGAGAATTGGGCACAACCGCGGAAATCGCAGAGTATAGTAAGATGTCTGTGGGACGTACATAAAAGTTCATACCAGCGGTTCAGGGAAGTTCAAAGCGGGACCGCATACTTCCTAACCAGTGAAATAGTGTGCTATCCCAAGGGAAAAGTTCTTTTTTTTTTTGATGTAATATTTTCTTCTATTAAATTGCTCAAAAAAGTTCATACAACTGATTTGGCCATCACTCTAAGCCAAACATTCAACAGATATAAATAACTAACCAAAAGGAGAAAAAACAACTATTCTACAGCCATATGAAGTGGCTATGATCATAACTAGTTCATCAAGATATTGCTAGGATTTTAGAAAACTCCATTCCTTATGTCCTTGCATATCTTGCCAAATCTGCATCCACCTTTGGAGCTTTGGTGTCTTCAACGTTCCATTTTGGTCTCCGGCTCGTATATGATTAAGGGAAAATCCACCATAGCATATCTGTGAATTGACATGTCAAAACACAAGTCTGCCCTAGTTGATTTCCCATAGAAATCAAATAAGCCATATGTAGTCTGGTTTGAGTATGCTTATAATCTTCTTTGATCCAGCCCGTCAAGTCTTTAGATAGTGTCATGGGCCAAGGTTGGGTAACTGGTTTCACCCAGCAGCCCAACACCTCTGTATACCAAAGGTAATCAGTGCGGTACCTACGACATATGTACAAGTTTCATACTTGGGGTAAAACCCCTCAACCATTCCATCAAATCAGATAGTGTCATGGGCCAAGACTGGGTAACTGGTTTTTATACCAGCAGCCCAACACCTCTGAAATACCGAAAGGTAATCAGTGCGGTACCTACGACATATGTACAAGTTTCATACTTGGGGTAAAACCCCTCCACCATTCCATCAAATCAGATAGTGTCATGGGCCAAGGCTGGGTAACTGGTTTTTATACCAGCAGCCCAGCACCTCTGAAATACCAAAAGGTAATCAGTGCGGTACCTACGACATATGTACAAGTTTCATACTAGGGATATATCCCCAAAACCAATCCGTCAAGTCTTAAGATAGTGTCACGGGCCAAGGCTGGGTAACTGGTTTTTACACCAGCAGCCCAACACCTCTGAAATACCAAAGGTAATCAGTGCGGTACCTACGACATATGTACCAAGTTTCATACTAGGATCCATTCACGCTATCCTCAACATCAATCAAAGGGGTCATAGCCTGTTTCAATCATCACCTTTAGAGCATCCACCTGCCTAAATTTCCCCTCAAAGATTCTGTTATTCCTCTCCCTCCATACATTATAGAAGATGCTGATAAGTCGGTGGAATCTTATTCTCTTTCTCCATCCTACCATTCTTCTCATCCTCCTCAAGCACTCTCTGAAGTTTCCGCCAGTCTCCACCCTGTAATGTTTTTGGAGCTCCACTGTAAACTGGCATGTACAAAATATGTGCTGCATCGTTTCTCCATTCTGCCCACACAGAGTACAAACATCTGCCACATGAGGTATTATCCCTTTCGACTGAAGTCTCGCTATGGTCGATAATCTCCCTTTTAACAACATCCATAGAAAGAATGAGTGTTTAGGCTGTAGTCCTGACTTCCACAATATATTCGTTGACCAATGTTTTTCTTGGCCTGCTCCTTTGAGGTATCCATATGCCTTGCTCGTGCTGAAATTTCCCTTCATGTCAACACATTCCATTAGGTATGGACGAATTTCATCTTTCAGTGACACCAACTTGCCCCAACTCCAACTATATGTGTGCCCTTCTAGGCTGTAGTCAAGAAATTCTTCATCCTTCAAGTAGTATGCCTGCACCCATTTCAGCCACAATATATCCTTCTTTTGACATACATCCCAAACCAGCTTACACAGAGAAGCTCTATTCCAGAATGAAGGATCCCTTAGGCCAACTCCTCCACTTTTCTTTGGCATACAAAGTGTTTTCCAAGACACTGGTGTAACTCTTTTCTCCCCTTCCTTTCTGCCCCATAGAAAGTTTCTGCATTTTGTCTCGATGGCTTTGTGCACACTCTCAGGTATTTGAAAAACATTCGCCCAGTGACTAGCTTTACTCAACAAAATTGTGTTTATAAGCTGCACTTTACCTGCATATGCCATATTCCTGGAACCCCAAGTGCCTATTTGTCCTGCAATCTTCTCCACCATTTTCTCACAATCTTCAGCTCTCCACTTCCCTGTTGAGACTGGAAGTCCCAGGTAATTCATTGGGAAACTTCCTTGAGCTATATTCAGAGTATCAGCCAACATCTTTGATTCAGTTTCTGTCATTGTCGAGAAGAAAGCCTCAGATTTTCCTTCATTTATCCTAAGGCCAGAAACCTTCCTAAACTCCTCCAAAACAGTTTTAACCCCTTCCATTGAGTGCTTGCTCGCCCTACAGAAGATTAACAGGTCATCTGCAAACATCAAACTGTGAATTTCCCCCTTCAAACTCCTCTGATGGAACTCTATAGCTTTCGTTTTTATGGCCAGGCTAAGCTGTCTCGATAGATATTCCATTCCAATTACAAACAATAAAGGTGATATCGGATCCCCCTGTTTAACACCACTCCTCCCTTTAAAACAATCCGTGTACACACCATTCAAAGAGAAACAATAAGTGGTATCCTCAACGCATCTTCTTATCCACTCAATAAACAATCCTGGAAACTTTAGAACTGCCAGCCATTTGAATAGAAACTCCCAGCTTATACTGTCGAAAGCCTTCTGTATATCAATTTTTATCACGCAGCTCGGAATATTGCTCGGCTTCTTATATCCTGTTAAAAGCTCTTGCGCTAGGAGAATATTATGTGATATCCTCCTCCCTTTCACGAATGCACCTTGGTTTCCATTTATCACTTCAGGGAGTACCTCACTTAACCTGTTACTCATGATCTTTGTGACGACTTTATATAAAACAGGGCAGCAGGAAATCGGCCTGTAGTCCCCAGCTGACTGCGGATTATCAACTTTCGGTATTAGTGTTAAAACAGCCCTGCTAAATTCCTGTGGTACTTCATCACCCTGAAAGAAACTCCTAATCCCCTTTTTGATATCATCACCAACAATCCCCCATGCTTTCTTGAAGAAAAAGCTCGAATATCCATCTACTCCAGGACTTTTGTCATTCTCAATGCTATTCAGAGCTCTCCATATCTCATCATCTGTAATCGGCTTTATCAAGGGTATTTGTTGCTCCACTGTAAGAAAGTTACCTTCAGCTGCCACTAAAGGATCAATTTCACTCTCTGTAATCACTGTCTTTCCCATTCGGTCACCAAAGAATTGCAGTAGATGCTGCTCCACCCCCTCTCTTCCATCCACTCTTTCGTTTCCCATCTTCAAGCTGATTATATGATTTCTGTATTGCCTCTTTTTCATGCTAGCATAGAAAATTTTGGTTGGCCTGTCCCCTTCCTTTATCCATTTCTCCTTAGACCGCTGCTGTAAGAAACTGAACTCCGCTTCAGCTAGTTCCATAGATTCTCTCCTTGCCCTTGCTTCGTTTTCTTGCAGCCCTTTATCCAATACATTTGTTTGTAATAGATTGAACCGGTTCTCCCACTTCTCTTTTGCTTCCATGGCTCTTTTTTGAATGTCTGAAAATTCCCTCGTGTTCAATCGTTTAAGTGCTATTTCCAGCACCTTCAGAGTTTTAAATAGATCCACAAGAGTACTGTGTTTCCGCATCCTCCAATTCTGCTCCACTAATGTAAGAAAGTCCGGCGAATTTACCCACATATTGAAGAACTTAAAAGGACGTTTAGCAGAACACTTTCTTGGCTCATCTAGGTGTATAAGTAATGGTAAATGATCTGATGCATCATTGGGTTTTACCTCACATATCGCTTCCATCCATCTGTCCATCCACATCTCATTCACCATTGCTCTGTCGATTCTACTGAAAATTCTGCCTTCTTCCCTTTTATTATCCCACGTGAAAAAAGGTCCTGTACTTTTCAGCTCATGCAGTTGAATCAAGTTCACTGTGTCTCTAAAATTTTCCACCTCAGCTAGCTCTACATCCTCTCCCCCAGTTCGGTCTCCCAAATTTAGGGGGGAGTTGAAATCCCCCACCACCATCCATGGCATATCCTGGTGATTTGCAGTCTCCAGATAACGCCATAAATTCAGCCTGAGTGGTTTTCTGGTCCTTGCTTCTACTTCACTATTATGAGCATAAACCACCGTCAAGTAAAACTCCAGCCCGAGTTCTTTTTTCCGGCAAATGCAGTCAATCCACTGATCTCCAATGTTTATTACCGAAATATCATACAAATCTGGCTTCCAACATAGCCATATTCGTCCTGTTTGTGCTATCGGGCAGTTTGTTAGTAGCTTCCAACCCAAATCAAGACTTTCCCATCTGTCCACTTCATTTTCTACCTTCACCTTTGTTTCCAGCAAGCCAGCAAGGCCTATATTATTTTCAAAACAAAATTGCCGGCACTTTCTTTGCTTACTTGGCTGATTTAGACCCCTAACTTTCCAGAATAGCATAGTACTATGCATCATTAACAATATTATAAAGGGGACCATACCTTGAATGAAGTTCAAGGTCTATGTTATTAGCTGCTTCTCTCTCATTTACGCCAACATTTGTAGATTTTGAAAACTGCAATACCACACCATCATTCGATTCAGCCGGTTGTTTCCGTTCTCGGTGTTGCCTTATTTCTCTACCCGGAACATCCCTAGCTTCACTCTCTCTTGATTGTGCATCCAAAATTGTGCTACTGCTCATTCCACCACTGTTTTCATACGCTGCTTTCTTATCCTGCTCTTTTTCGGTCCCAAAATCAGCCCCTCGGTCTCCCTTTTTCTGTTCTATATTGGTCTCTATAGTGCCCGTTTTATTTCCCTCACGAGACGGGTCTAAAACAGCTCGATTCTGGCCTTCTCTTTCACCATTCCTTTCTGCCCTAATTACCCCAACAGCCACCCAATCTTTAGTATTTCTACCATACCTTTGAGGAGTCATTCTGTTCTGTCCAGTTCCACTTCCCCTTGGTGCATTTTGAGTTTGGTTCCCCTTTTTGCCATTATTTGTGCTCTGCTGTATTCCTCCTTTTACTGCAGGTGAAAGTGGTTTGGGTTTCCAAACACACTCCTCCGTTTCATGGCCAATCAGCTTGCACTTACTGCATTTTGCCGGTTTCCATTCATACTCCACCTCTTGGTGCTGAATGACATTATTTTCATCTCTGTATGGAATTCGTTTCTGCATTTCCTTCCCCATGTTTACCTCAACCAACACCCTAGCAAATTTTGTCCTGTCCATATACCATGTGGCCTCATCAATCCGCAAAGGGATTCCAATAGCACTTGCCAATCTACACAATAAGCTCGGCTCCCAATATACTGGATCCAATCCAGGGAATTGCACCCAAATGGGAATTGTGTCCGGCTCATCAAAATCCATTGTTTGCTGCCACACTTTTACAAACACCGGTTTTTTATCAAAGAAAACCATTCCCCTTTCAACCACTGCATCCTTATATGCTTCATTTACAAGTTTCACTAGAAAAATCCCTGGTTTTGCCTGCCATACCTTTTCAACCATACCAAACCAAATTCTTCGAAGAAAACCTTCAAAATATTTAATTGGAGGGTGACCCCCAATAACCTTGCAAACAACTACATTCTTCCACTTCTTCAAGCTGTTTTCAACCTCTTTCAAAGGAAAAGTAGGCAAAATCATACCATCTACAATTTCCGGTTTATAGTACTTTACCTCAGCCTGCTTGCTTGTGAACAGTTTCGACCAACTTGGCTTGTCTTGTGCTTCTAGGTCTTCACCTCTCTTCAGGATACGAACTTGCTCCACAACTTTGTTCTTTTCCGTGGCTGCATCATCCCCGTCGGTTTGATTAATCACTGCCGGCACAACAACACTTTCCAATCTCTTCTCTATCTGAGGCTGCAATAATTTTTCCTCCAACACCATGCTGCTCTCTTGCTTCTCTCGGCCTTCCAGCTGGCTCGAAATTGGTATCCCAGTTCGGAGCATCATCGGTGGCCTCCGACCAGCCACCATGGAAGCCTCCTCGCTGTCCCTATTGACATTTATACCATCACTTGCTGGCCATGTAGTCTTGTTCCCAGATTGATCCGAATTCACCACACCCTTTTCATTTTCCAGTCCAGCTAAGCCTTTTCCTCCTAAAACATGTTCCTCCTCGATTAAGGATTCTTCCCTAGCTTTTTCTTTCAGTTTCTGTTCAATCATCCTAAAACCTTCATAAGCTTTCCCCATATTTTCAAAGAGCTCTTCAACTGATGCATTCTTAATCCATTGAGCCATTGCTTCACTGTGTGAATTGGTTGCTACCTTCAACTGAGGTACTGCCTCCGTGTTTACACCGCCGCGCACAGGTTTTAGCAATCCATGTTCACGTTCAAAATTTTCAGATTCACCGCTGCGCTTAGGGTTTATCTGTTCAGCTCCATCGCCAAAAATTTTCCCATCCTCGAACTCCTTTGCCTCTTTTAAATCCTCAACCTCAGCCTCTCCAAAACCTTTTCCACCCTGAATACGGTTTAATACTTCTGCCCCCTTAGGTTTATTAAACCTGTCCGCAACAGGATTACCCTTTGCGGTCATATTAAAGCCTTTTCCGATCGAGTTTCGGATTCTGTGGTTTTGATTCGGATTTGATAATCCAGCATACTCCGCATCTAACATAGCAAACCGATCATCATCATCATCAATCTCTTGTCCTCCAAAAAGCGATCTCCCATCACTCGCCATCATATTTCTCGTCTCATCCTTAGCCCTGTTGTTCTTCCGCTTATTACTACTACTAGATTTGCCCATGGCTGCAAATTCAATCGGAATTGAATCACAAAATCAGTAGAAGAATAAGAAAAAGATCAATCGCACATTGGGTGTGTGTTTTTCGCCCATAGTAGGAGAGCCAAGGGAAAAGTTCAAGGACTAAATGATCTACTTATTCCTATGCAGGCATCTAAGCTTCCGATACGGCAATCACAATGACTACATTAGTGTAATGCGTAATTGAAATCCCGAATCTATATCTGATTCATGTGGGGGATTGTTGGAAAATGATTTATTTAAGGTAAATTGAAAGTTACAGTATTGTAACTTTTGGGGCTTATCATTCGGAGATGAATGAGATATAGAAAGTTTTGGTTAAAGAAATTTACCCAAAATAGGATTTCTATTGTTTATGAAGTTCATATGTTGAACATTCTAGAAAAGCCCAGAATGTGTTTTAATTGAAGAATTACTTGGAGTACATTCTTTTGGTTTATGGAAATTACTTTGTGTTATTCCATAAAGATAAGACTTTCATTATTTGGGAAAGTTCTTATGCTATAATTAAAACACAGTTTACCTTATTTTGTGAGAGAATCCATATGCGTATTGAATTGAGAATCTTTCCAGCTGAAAATTATGTTTCCTAATTCTTAGGTTTCGTAGTATATTAATAGAGCCATCAGTCAATATGAAAAGAACCTCACGTTTGTACTCCTAGTAATAGATACATTAAATTGAGAGTGTTGGTGTTTTCATTGGTGCTGAGTGAGTTGAGAGTCAAGTCATTGTGATTGAAGATCGGCTCTACGAAATCCAGGTAACTTTGTATGTTACCTTATGGTTTTATCCTATGGGACTTTGGTGTCATTTGTTGGCCTCATAAGTTTCAAGGGCGGAGACTAGCTCGACTCCATAATGATCTATGCTTTTGTGTTTAGGATATTTAATATGTTGTATGCATAATTATTTGTAACTCTTGGCATGTTTTGCATGATTAATATAACTTGTATTTTATTATTCATGTGTTTTCTGTAATTTATATTCTGTAATTTTATTTACTACAAATTACTGTCAATATAGTTCCTACAGTTCGAGCCATCCATGCATGCTATTTTGATTATGGTATCAATGTACCATAATTTATTAATTCCCAAAATAATTTTAACAATATATTTTACCAACTCAGCTATTCTTAAATAATATTAAGATAATATTGATTCAAAAAGTGTGTGGAATAAACGACGTTGTTTCGTTTCGTATAGTGTATTAATTAGGTAATTTAAAATTTTACATAATTTTAAATTAGGTAATATAGCCGTCATTTTAAATATGGATAAATATACAATTGGATTTTTAATAATGTTTAATTAAGATTTGCATGATCTTTGATATACCAACTCAGCCATACATGTTATTATGATTATGGTATCAATGTACCATAATTTATTAATTCCCAAAATAATTTTATAATCATTCATCTACGATATATTTTACCAACTCATCTATTCTTAAATAATATTAAGATAATATTTTGTAAGATATTATATTTATATATGTTATGCAGCTTCTCAAGAATACACAGAAGCAATCAAACTATTATGTTAAATTCATCATTATAAGGCCCTGTTTACTAGATCTTATTTCATGATGTACTGAACTGAACTGAATTGAACTGAACTGAAGTGAAAATTGATGTATTGAAAAATGGAATCAGCATGACTGAATTAACCTGAATTTCATCAAATTGCATTTTCACTGAACTGAACTGAACTGAACTGAACCGAATTGAACTGAACTGAAATGAACCGAACTGAACTGAACTGATCTACAGATAAGCTCTGGTAAACAGAGCCTAAATTCATCAGCTTAATAATTATTTGGCTTTTCTTGTTCTTCTCTCAGCCTCGGTTCCAGCTCTTGAACGGGTGTTGGATTCGATATGCTCCTTCCTCTCTTGCACTTGTCAAATCACTCGAATGAGTTCACATCAGTTCAGTTCGAGCACACCGCAACAGATGAGCATCCGGAAATCTTATGATCAATATTTACGATGCATCATTAGGTTCAGCTTGTAATTCTATTTCATGGAATAAAAATAAGTCCCGTGCCTCTACACTCCAATGTCTTCCTCCAGAGAAAAACATAGTGATAATCTGCAGCAATATCGGATGTAGGAATCGCTTGGAAAACCACCAGTTTTCACCTTTAAAAAAATGTATCATTTGATCATACATCATCATACCATTTTGTTTGATTCAAAGCAAGTATATGCGCACAACAAGGCCGTCATAATGGAAAAACATCACGAAAAAATTACTTTCCAATAACTGCAAGGAACACAATATACATTCGAAAGTCGAAACTTAATTGAAGCATTTTATCGAATAGTTGAAATGCATAATACGCAGGAAAGGTTAATATGGAAGTCACCAGATAACAATGAAGAAAGCACGGATGCGTACAACAACAGGGATTAAAGAAAACCTAAGGAAGTGAAAATACATAACAAGGCTAACCTTACCGTTGCCGTAACTAAAGCAAGCAAGTTCGTGGCGGCGTGAGACGGAGTTCGATGCTGAAACAGTCAGGTGGGTGGCAAGTGGCTGCGAAATCGAATCCACTCGGCAGCACCGTGGCGGGGATATATGGTTCAATCTGTGGAGCAGGCTGGGTGCCATGACCCGAAGAACCAGCAGAAAAAATCAGAATTAGTGAAGCAAGGTGGATAAAAAGGAACCGGTTACCAGGCCCAGAACAGGCAAGGGGAAAAATGGAGAAGGCGTTGGTTTGGTGGAGGGTGACCGGAAGAAGCAGCTACAAATTGGGTGAAGCAAGCAGGTCGAAAGGTGGGCGCTGAAGGAGAAAAATGAAGAGGTTAACCGGGTACCGGGATAAAACAGGCCCATGGGATAATTTTAACACGTATTCCTCTTATAGTAGTATTGTGCATTAACTGATAAAATTTGACTACGCTATTCATAAATATTTCAGATCACTTAATCAGAATAAAATAAGGGATTAGCAACTTCAGATGAGTAAATTAATACCATAAAAATGACATTACAGTTTAAAGAGAGGTCCACCTCAATTGAGGATGAAAAGGTCACGTGTGGAACTGATAAGCCAGCATTGTGCTAAAAAGACAAAACAATTTTCCGTTTATCAGAATTAATAAGTATGATGTATGATGTATCAGAATTAATAAGAAAAGCTAGTCATAAATACTTGATCAAAATCCCTTTCAATGCATGTCCAATAGACAGAGACAGAGGTGAACATACAGAAAAGGTGAAGTATAAATTATTCTGGTGTGTTAACCATCCTAATCCATTGCTGATACTAAAATGTATATTACAAAATTTCACGTTTACAAACATAGGATAATTAATCATAGAGGAATCAAGACACGAAAACTTAATTATTGCTTTAGGTTAGTTGTGTTTACATTATTTTATACACCTTTCATTGTAATTGAAACTAAAAAGGTAAGGAGATAAAAATAAATTTTCAACAATTACCTATCATCCAGATGATGCTTTAGATAGCTGCATCTTATGATCAATATTTACGATGCATCATTAGGTTCAGCTTGTAATTCTATTTCGTGGAATAAAAATAAGTCCCGTGCCTCTACACTCCAATGTCTTCCTCCAGAGAAAAACATAGTGATAATCTGCAGCAATATCGGATGTAGGAATCGCTTGGAAAACCACCAGTTTTCACCTTTAAAAAAATGTATCATTTGATCATACATCATCATACCATTTTGTTTGATTCAAAGCAAGTATATGCGCACAACAAGGCCGTCATAATGGAAAAACATCACGAAAAAATTACTTTCCAATAACTGCAAGGAACACAATATACATTCGAAAGTCGAAACTTAATTGAAGCATTTTATCGAATAGTTGAAATGCATAATACGCAGGAAAGGTTAATATGGAAGTCACCAGATAACAATGAAGAAAGCACGGATGCTTACAACAACAGGGATTAAAGAAAACCTAAGGAAGTGAAAATACAAAACAAGGCTAACCTTACCGTTACCGTAACTAAAGCAAGCAAGTTCGTGGCGGCGTGAGACGGAGTTCGATGCTGAAACAGTCAGGTGGGTGGCAAGTGGCTGCGAAATCGAATCCACTCGGCAGCACCGTGGCGGGGATATATGGTTCAATCTGTGGAGCAGGCTGGGTGCCATGACCCGAAGAACCAGCAGAAAAAATCAGAATTAGTGAAGCAGGGTGGATAAAAAGGAACCGGTTACCAGGCCCAGAACAGGCAAGGGGCAAAATGGAGAAGGCGTTGGTTTGGTGGAGGGTGACCGGAAGAAGCAGCTACAAATTGGGTGAAGCAAGCAGGAGGAAAGGTGGGCGCTGAAGGAGAAAAATGAAGAGGTTGACCGGGTACCGGGCTAAAATAGGCCCATGGGATAATTTTAGCACGTATTCCTCTTATAGTAGATTTATTATTCACAAGTAGAATGTTAAATGTAATGTTTATTCAATAGTATATGATGACTATTATGGATTTTTTTAAATAAATATTATGGATTCTTTTTTATATTTTGCAAACTTTGATTAATTTAAATTATATCCAAATATTGATATTAATTATTATTTAATAAAATATATTTAATTAATCTAATAATTAATATGATTGTATACTTGATTTTTTTAGACGGAAAATTACTGTTTTTAATAAAATTTAAGACGACCCATAGTTGTCTTAATTTAGTTAATTTAGTGTCTTAACAAATAATTAATTATTCGGGACATCATATTTGAGACGGTAAATGGGCTGACTTAAATATTTGGAGACAATTTAGTTGCCGTCTCAAGACTGTCTCAATAACCGTTTTGAGACACTAAATTCGTCCCAAAAGTCTTTTGAGACGGCCGCATTGGGGACGCCACATTTACCGTCTCAATGATGTCTCAAAAAGATTTTGAGACAACAAATGATGTATTCGAGACGAATTTTGGGTTGTCTTAAAAAGAGAGCATTCTTGTAGTGAAAGAAAATGTTAACAGAAAAAATGTTATTCTAGTGATCAGGGTATATGGTGCATTATTCTACCTGAGTTCAATCACATCCAAATTTATGGAAATAATGAGCTCTTTAGCAGTACTAGGAAAAAATAGCAAGCATTGACAGAATAATTCATGCTAAACAATGATGCAGATATTAAAGTACAGTCAGAATGTATGAAAATTGACCAGTATGAGGAGCATACTGCTCACCAACGTTGGAGTTTTAGGACTATCTTTTGATTCAGAACCATTTGTATCTATATTTAGACTCTCTTGGTCAAGATCAGCTCCATATATTCTATAATCACTGAAGCCAAACTAACCCAGTATACAAATTACAATACAATTGCATAACATCTCCAAAAGACTACCATAACCCAATGGAAAAGCTTAAAGTATTCATTTTTGAGCAGGTGAAAATCCTCACAGCTTCCATATAACAAGGGTGTATAAATTACAGTTATACAGGCAATACTTACAGTCAATACTGATGGATCGAGCATAGGCCAAAGATATTCAGGGGCTGGCATAGTTTTGAGAGACGGTAGTGGAGAGTTGTAAAGGTAAAGTCCATTTACCTACATCAGAATGACCGTCTAGAAGCTGAGACTTGTGCATTAATAGCAGGGATTCAAATGGCATATTATCTGGATATTGAGGAGCTAGAGGTTGAAGTATGTTAATACCAGATTTACACGACACGTAAAAGAGTATAATGTAGTCAGAGAAGTTATATCAACTTGAGTTTTATTCTCTTCAACTTGAAGTTATATCATAAAATAGCATTTTTAACACATGATTGAGTTGATGTACTACAAGTTATACAAGTTACATTTCATGAAGTTATATATTAAGCTGATCAGATACCAATGGTAACTTTCTTTGTTTAATACAATAAACTTGTCTAGAACCTACATCACGTCACAGTTCAGACTCAGTAGTAGGTAAAACACATTCATGATAGAAGTTAAACTCAAAATGTCCAACTAAGTTACCCGCGTTGGCCTTAATCCTGAGATAATTGATGTCAAAAATCAATCTTGAGGTTGCATCTATAGACCTCTTTTATATCATAAGTGCCCTAGATTTGAAACGAAAAATGATTGGAAAGAACGAACCTTCATTAATGAAAACCATTTTCCCGCCTCCCATGGCTGCCCCACCACCCAAATCCCCTGTTGTACCTCCTCCATCTACCACCCCTAGTCCACCTCCGCTAGTGACAACAGCTCCACCGCCAGTACTCCACCCGTGGTCGGCTCTCCGCCGCGATTACACCGGCGCACCTCCTTCCAGCCCACCGCCACCTCCAGCTGATCCCCCAACCACTTCACCCCCACCACCTGCTGACCCAGAGACGACTCCAGCCAGCCCTCCTCTGCCACCAGCTGATCCTCTGGAAAATTCTCCACCACCACCTGTGCCTCGGTATCCACCGTCGCCGAAGAGTTCACCTCCGCTCCGTCAGTCCCCAGAGCACTACCTCCCACTAACTAACAGTCCACCTCCTCCACCGATAGCAAAGCCCCCTGCAAATTCTCCTGCATCTCCGACAGAAGTTGTCAAAATTAAGAAGCAAAAATCCCAAAAATCTATGAAATCGTGAGAAATCGAGAAGAATGAGGGAAGAGAAAATCACAATTTTCAGAAATCCCTCAAATGAAACGACGTCGTTTTAATATCTGAGGGGTAGGGAATTACCCCGGCGGGATTTAGTGAAAGATAGGAGATGGATTTTCAAAGAATACTCATTATAGAGTGCTCTATAACAAGAAAAAGATAAAGACAAATATCAAGATTTGGAGGATGATGAAGGTCTTAAACTTTTTTCCTATTCATTTTTCAAGTATCTTGAACTAATTATTTCTCCCCACTAATTACAGAACTTGAACGTAATTTACAAGAAGCGGAAACATGGATTCTGAAGATGATATACCACTCTTTCAAATGACCAAAAAAACAAAAATAATAACCGTGGTTTTCATAACAAATTCATTACAATGCAGGAAGAAACAACAACAAAACCAAGAATTGAAAGTGGAGATGATCAACAAAGAACCAACAAACACGATGGAAATAACAACAATATTTTATTTTAGTAGTTACTAGTTGTGCTCCACCGTGCGATGCGCGGTGTGCTTGAGCAATATTGTTTTGGTAAATGAATGTAAAAGTTTCATAATATATTGTGATAAGATAATAAATTTAATAGAGATAAAGTAGAATAATACAAATATAATTAAGTACATTGTTTGTATTATTATTGAATAAAAAGAATCCTAAATTTTAAATTGAAACAATTACTAATGAAATAATAAAGTATTCCACCCAAATGAAACAAACAAAATAATCCAAACTTATTACAAATGAAATGGCCACCGAAATAAAAAAAAAATTCTCAAATTTATTGTACTATAATAAAAGTAAGAAAGCACTAAAAATTGTTGACCACCAACACTTCATCTTAATTTGAGTTTTTTTTTGGAATTGTTGTGTTTTCCTTGAATTCCTAATGATAAATCCAAAAATTAGTATTGAATAATGTGATTGATAAAAATTTAAAGAGGTTAGGTTTAAAACTTACCATAGATTCATCATCTTTATGCATGAGTTGATTGATTGTAATCATAGCCTGATATTTATGTTAGACCCTTTCATTATGGAGGTGGCGAAGATCGTTTTAAAAGTGTCTCATCACATTACATGTGTCCACATATTTTGAAGAAAATAGAGTGTGCTGACGATTTAAAATTCGTAAGTGATTTTATGCAAAGCTTCAATAATATAATTACATTATGAATTGTATGTTAATGTTGTTTTTTTTAAATGCAGTATATAACTTCTATGTGGTTGATTGGTTACTCAAGATTGAATAATGGAGGAAGGGTGACATTATTGACGACCAGAAAATTAGTTTTTCACGTTTATGCGTATTACGTAGGTGATGGCATAACTTTTGTTGATCGTTCATGGAGAGATTTTTATTCATCCAATCGACTTTAAGATGCTGCTTTCACCATTTTCAAATTCGTTGCTAAAGATAAATTTGAAATTATGTTATATGGCCATGATGGCACCGAACTTCTTGTTGATTATGTGGAAAGAGGTTTGTATTATTTATTTTTAGTAAATATTTCCTTGTCTTGTTTACATATAAAATATTTTGTATTAATAATGTGTTTGTAATTTTTCGTAACAGGATTAGTCTGGTCCAATCCTACAATGATAAGTAAGGCTATATATTATAAAAAAAATTATAGTTAATTGAATTTAATGTTTGATGTTTCTTAAAGAAAATGAAAAATTAATTGATTATGTAATTAAAATGCTGATTCAAAAATTTTGTAGGTGATTGTTCGGATACAGAAGGAAGTTTGGATGATGACGTGTTATTAATTCATGGATGAGAGAAAGAGACATGTGGAGATACGAAGTGATTGATTTTCCGGTTGAACATATTGATTTTAGTTTTTCATTTTTTGGAATTCTCATTTTCTTTTTTTTGAAACACTTTACGATTAATTTTTGGTATTGAATTATTTGTATCCTTTTGTCGTTGTACATGCGACTGATAATTTTTTATTTATATTTATTTCATTTCAGTTAAAAAAAATTATTATTATAAGTTACATTTTTACTATAGATCAAATTTGCAATGATAAATATTTAAAAAAATTTGGTTCATTAAATTTAAATTTATTTAAGTTCAGATAAATGTATTTAAAATTATTTCAGTTCAAATAAATATATTAAAACTTGTTTATGTTCAGAAATAAATAAGATCTTGCAAACAGTACCTAACTAACACTAGTGCAAATCAGGGGATTTAAGGCGGTTCCAATGTACCAGAGAAGGCACAAAGGAACCGCCTTCTCTGGTTGTGCCTTAAAATTTCTAATTTTTTAAAGCGGTTCATGAACCGCCTTAAAATTTTGACATCTTTCGATATCGAAAACTACACATTTAATGTTACGAATTCGAAAGTGTAATATACTATAACCGCCTTAAACGTAAAAATTTTACGAATTCGTAAATTTTTTTAACCCAGCAGAAATGTTTTTCTCATTCGAAAAACCTTGTAACCCAACAGAATGGTCTTTCTCATTCGAAAATGGTTACAGATCATCAAAAAAAAACCCACTCGCGATAATGCCTACGAGTTCGTAAGCACTATCACGAGTGGGTGAAAACATTTAATGGAGAACTCTAAATTAATATAAACCAATCACATTAGCTTTATACATTATAGTTGTATCATACTAAAATACATCAATCTTTTAAGGCTTCAAGCAAAGGAACATCCATTCTGCGCCATCATTGAGATGAGAGTAACACAAGTTGCCACCCACACAGCCTGATCACCGTAGTTCTGCAAAAATACACGAGAACTCACAAATTCACAATCTAGCTTAAACACACAAAATATCACAGAATCATATACTATTCCAAACTGCAGTCACTTTGTAACCATCTTTTCTTACTGAATTATTACCCAAATAGGTTCATTCTGAATTTTGAAGCATATTTTGGAGTTCTAAAAGTACTACGGTGAAGGAATTATCCTAATAGGAGTTAGGATTATTAAGATATGAATTGTTTCAAGTAGCAGTCAGCTGGCTGCCCAGAACAGCATCCGTCCAGTCACAGCAGACTTACAACTCAATTATCTCCATCATTACTGATGCGAATTCAAACATTTCAGGTTCTATAACCTAGAGAATCTTACAAGGATTTCACAGGTACAAGAATCAACAAAATCAGAGTTGGGGTTAAATAGATATGGGTTTGTAAAGTGAGGGCTGTGCTGTAAACTTGAATGAACAAGGGCAGAACTTCAAAATACTTTTTCTCACTCGTTTCTAAACTAAATTGGACGATTCTTGGTCCAAAACTGTACTTCTAAAACTCAAGTTTTCAAATTTATCAACATTCCTCTAAAATCAATTTCAGATTTTAAAGATACAGTATTTTAAATCCCAGGACTCCAATTAAACCAAAACTTCTCAGATTTCAGTGTTTTCCTAACCTACTTTCTTTCCCAGGACTCCAATTAAACCAAAACTTTGACATATTCACATGATCATCTAACCTCTTGCTTTGAATAAAGAGAATAATACTAATTCGGAAATAAGGTTAGTCACTTTAAACTCCCAAGAAAATAAGGACTAAGAGAACATGGAGTACGGATGTGAAAGGAATGATAATCATCTGGAGAAGAGATATGGTCGTCGTATATTGATTCCTGAAGCTCCGTTCGATTTCAAATCGAACCGGCCACGGAAGTCGAGAAGCACGGCGGTGGCAGCGACGATTCAGGATTGCGCACCAAGTCGAAACGGCGGCACCGACGAAGAAGGACGGCGGTGATTAAGGGCGAAGATGCACGGCGGCAGGGCCAATTCAGCAGGTTGTAACTGTCGGAGATTCAACGATGTCTCCGGTAGTGTGCGGGAAGAGGTCGGTTTACGAAGACTTGCAATCCCCGTCGCCGACCTCTGCGAAGAAGCTCCGGTCGCTATTACACGTAGCGGGGGAGAACGGAATCGATCGGCATTTGGGGTTTTTTTTTTTTTTTTTTCACTTTGGGCAGATTGCGATCGGTGATTTGGGGTTTTCTGATTTGGGGTTTTCTTATAAGTGAATACTAAAAAATCTTTACATGTCAATAACTTAATTAGCTTACTTTTTCAAAATTTAAGTAATTATTTATTTGTTTACATGAACATAATAATAATAATAATAATAATAAATATATACATAATTCGTTGTTTATGGAAAATCAAGTAAAGAAAATTACAATCATTGTCAATATTTATAAAAAACTTAGAGACTCATTCTTGTTAGTTAAACGTAACTATATTTAGTGTTTATATAAAATGTCAAGTAAAAATTGACCTTTAGTCGGTCAAAAATTGACCAGAGTTTCGGTGTAAAATTGTACGAAATAATAGTAACGTACCAAAGACTAGAAGTGATCAAGGAAATTGACTAAAATATCAAGCAAAATGAATGAAAAATCAAATTAACTTAAAGATCAATGAAAAAAATGAATGCTGAAGGGAATTGACTAAAAGATCAATCAAACTGACTAAAAGATCAAGCAAAAATAGTAAATGATCATTCCCTTAGCCATTTGTCTCCATAAGACAGGTTTCACCCAAGACTCTCTCGTTAATATTTCATTAGTTAACTTTAATAAATTAAACTAAAATTAGTTATTATTGGTATATATGTTTAAGTAATGACTTAATGTATAAGTAGTGATTACTCATTGAAATATCAGTGTTCTTACTTTTGAATCAATATAGTTGTTGTCATTAGAAGGTCAATTAAACTTTTCCACTTGGCTAGTTCAAATCAATTTAGTTATAGTGTCTAGAGAAAGCTGAGTAAGATTTAACTTCAGATGACTTGAATTTAGTTAAGTTACCATTGAATCTATAAAGTCAATCAAGGTTGACATTTGTTTAGTTAAACTCAATATAGTTAGAGTTTATATAAAGTCAAGTAAAAGCAATCTTTCATTTGTTAAACTCAATTTAGTTAGTAGTGTTTATTAAAAATCATAAGATTTGACCTTCCATTAGTTTAAGTAAATTTAGTTACCAGTGTTTATAAAAGGTTAAGCAAGTTTTGACCTTTTATTACTCTAATTTGATAATTTTGTGAAGAGTCAATTGCTTGTTAGGTAAGATTAATCATTAAATATAAAGAATCTGACTATTAATTACTGATTATCGAAAGTTTAGTGATGGTTGACCTTAAATTAGTTTAACCCAACTTAATTAGTCTCTAACTCTCTATAAAATGTAAAGTAAGTGTTGGTCTATAAGTAAACTCAGTTAAATTAGTGTTTGTAAAAAATCAAGTAATGTGTAACCTTTCATTAGTTAGCCTTATTTTAATTAATGTACACAAAAAATCAAATAAGAACTAATTTTTGATTATTAAACACAATTTAATGTGTGATAGGATTTTAGTGGTTTAGAATTTATAGTTTAGTGGGTTTAGGGTTTATTGGGTTGAAAGTCAAGATAAGTCAACGGAACCATTTTTCTCATTCGAAAAATAACATGAAACTTCTTTCTCATTCGCAAAACAAAAAAAGGCAGCGGAACTCTTTTTCTCATTCGAAAAACAATGAGTTTTAAGGCACTTTTTTTAAAAACCGCCTTAAAAATACACATGAACCGCCTTAAATTATTTCCGAGGAAGCTTGCGCAAATAGACTGAGCGAAAGGGTCTTTCGAGTTCGAAAAATCCTAAATTTTAAGGCGGTTCCGCGGATTTTGAAGAACCGCCTTAATTCATGTGCCTTAAATTCCCTGCTTTCCACTAGTGTAATAATTATACTAAACACGGCATAGTTGAATAATTAATGAAATGAACCTTAAAAGCAAATGGAATAATCTATAAATTACAATTAACCACCATTACAAAATGATGAGAAACCAAAATCATTGCAGGACATTAAACATTATTAGAAAGTAATCCATATCAATTGCTTTAAAATAATTTATGATAAGTCTCATTGTTTGACTATTATATCGTATATGTTGTACAAATTATGAGGTTTAATTGTAGGATCATCTGAGATGGACTAAAATGGGATGATTAACGAAATGGAGGGTGCATGCACAACTTATCCAAATAGTGGATCTATGAATGCAATTATCCATAATCCAAGTGTCCATTATTTATACAGACATTTCAAAATTGAGTCAAGAAACTTCTACAACAATGTCACAGTCGAATTCGGCGCCGGAGTACTTCGATTTTTCCGTCGAAGCCTGGGAAGCCATGAACGTTGGGTTATTAATTATGAGTTTGAATTAAGTTATTGATTTGGGGATATATTTTCACCTTGACAAACCCTTCTGCCCACACCCCAATCTGGGAATTCTCCAACTTCAGGCAGGTCAGCGACGTCGCCGGATCCTTGCAGCATTTATGCAGTTTCGCGCTCATAATCTCCGCCATTGCAGAAGACGATGACGATGAAGAAGGTGGAGAAAAATGATCAATTGCGATTTTTACTTGATGTTCTTGATTTTCTTTCAGAACAGGGGAATTCGTCTTCACAGTTTGTCCCATCATCTGAACTTTATTGTATTTTCTGTGACTGATATTTTTTCTGATGATATTTTCTTGATCAGTGGTTCCTCGGATGATGGGGTGGTTCGTGGCTGAAGAGAGGCGGCGCCGTCATATTAGGGAAGGTGAGCTTGACGGAGTGTGCTAATTTCCGGTTATCGAACATGCGTAGTGGTTGGAATGATAGGAAGCGCCAAATTGTGGTGAGATACTTAAGGCACATTTTTTTCTTCAGACTATCTGAACTTTATCGTATTTTGTGTGACTGATATTTTTTCTGATGATATGGATAGATGATGATGAATCCTTGTCTGGGATGGAATGATTTCTCTGCAGTTTTTTTCTAAGTGTTTTTGATGATTTATCTGATGATATGGATAGATGATGACGAAGGCTTGTTTGGAATGGAATGATTTCTGTGCAGTTTTTTTCTAATGGATAGATGATGATGAAGCCTTGTTTGGAATTAGTTTCTTTTAATTGGTTGTTTCAAAATGTCTTAAATGTTATAACATGCAATTCTGTGCCTTACACTGATCTTATAGCTAAGTTTGCAATTCTTAAAGTAACACAAGAGTCTGTGATAGGGATTTCTTGAACAGAGCCATTGAAGTTTGGATTTTCTTGACGTTATCTTATCTATGCTCTAGTGTGGAGTCATTTTTGCTTTCTGTATGCCGACTTCTCAAAGGTCATATGATATTTCGAAATTAAACATGGGTTCTGAATCTTCTGATTATCCCAAAATGAAGTACGCGTAACTTATTCAACAGTGACAGTATTAATATAAGGCTTGAGTAGAGATTGTGTTATTATTGTCATTTTTTTAATGATATAATTTGTAGATAGACGGTTTGGTGTTTTATGGTCTTTGTAAATCGTGTTGTTGTGTTAGACAGTTTATGTGAAGCTGATTGTAGCAATTTTATTTGCAGGCAAACTATACGAAGTAATAAAATTATGATGTGATGATGAAGAAATGGATGTGGATCTGTTCTGGTTTGCTGGCCGGATGGGCAGTGCCTGGGATTTTGCATAAGGCTTTTGGTGCAGATTGTGACCATTTCTTGCGAAATCCGAGCAAACCCCATGCTTGTATTTATTCCACAACCTCTTAGGACTTTTGGTTTCACAGAAAACTAATAAAATTGCAAACGGGGACCTCAAAGTTGGTGGCATATGATAAGCACAAGCTTCATTCAATGCATCTTCTACGTAATCATCTGAACTTAACAGTCCAAGTGCAACCGCTGCTTCTCTGAAAGTAGGGTATTCTATCCCATTAACTGTTCTTAAGTCTTCATATGATTTAGGACCTCTAACATGAAGTAGCAGTAGCCTCAAATAATACTTTTCGCCATCACTTGGGCTGACGGCAACTAATCTACCAATCACTTGTTTATTTTTTCTCTTCGACCATAATTTCTTCTGTTTAGACCAAACAAATTACTCCGGAAACTCTTTGTAGAGTAGCTTCATCTGTTTTGCTTGATCATCGTAAACGTTTGTCTTAAAGAAAGCTGTCAACTGTGTTCTTTGCAGTAATTCATTGTTAGCAACAGTTTGGAGTGATGCCTGTTTGTTGAAGCTAAGGAACTGCTGACCAGGTAAGTGTACCTGTGAACAAATTCCATTTACCAAAAACTCAATACATTTTTGAATTACTGTACATATAAACAGATAATTAACTCAATATAATTATCCTATACGTATAAATAAATATTGTGTTATTTTCTTCATTCATGACCATACGTATAAATAGGTTACTGTCTAAATCCTAAAATGGAATGGATTGGTATATATTATAATGTCTATAGATTGATTTTCCTTTTAAATTAAAAAAAGACTATAGATTAAATTCTATAGATCTTCTAATATTACAGAATATTCACTTAGATGTGTACAAAATAAATATTACAGAATATTGTGGTACAACTAACAATATTTCACTTAATATAATTATCTTCTTCTTCTTTAGGGATAAAGAAAATACTTGGTAAGGTATTAATAGTGTGCATCTAATATTGCTACTAAATAAGTGTATATATTTTGTAGTAAATTATACAAAAAATAATGGAAAGATATTTAGCATGCATATGATTCAGTAATTTTAGGAAGAATATTTACCTGTAAAGGTAATACAGTCGGATTCATATGGTTTAGCCGGATTCTCAATGCAGCTTCAGTTGGTCCTACCCATCGACCATCTTTATAAAGATCAATCTCATTAATTCCCTGTAAATAAGAAATGATATAATATTTAAAAAATATATAATATTTAGAATGAAATCATTTGATATCATCAATTTAGTGTAATCTCTAAAAGAGCGTAAAATCACCTCATTTCCAATGAATATAACTTTTCAGGTATATGAATTGATTCAATGTAAATCTCACATCCACCACAGTAAAAAGTATTTGTTTCCCCTTTAAATCGTTTGGCTTTCACTAGTGCAGAATGCTGCATTTACGGCGCCTCATTAACGGCGGTTTTTCAAAACCGCCGTGGTTGGGAGGTTCCGACATCGGAAGCATGTAGGTTGGGAGGTTACGATGTCGTAAAGGGTATAGGAAGGCGATATTATGAGTATTAACGGCGGTTATTGTAAAACCGCCGTAAATATATTGTTTTCGATTTCGTAACTGTAACCGTAACCGCAAGTGAAATCGTATCCGACACCGGTTACGATATCGGAAGCTAATCGGTTGCGCTCACAGTACAGTTACGATGCCTTAACCGATACCGAAATCGTAAACAAATATATTTATAATAAATAAAAAATCATGTTTATTAACCCCACTCCAACACATCCACAAACTCCTTCGTCATCTCTCCATCTTCTCCGACCAAAACCCTCACCGAAACCCCTCGCCGACATTTGTTTCTATCAACTCCACCGACCATTCTGCCATCTAGAACCTCCAACAACATGTCTTCTTCCTCTCTCCGCAAGAAATCCGACATAGCCGCACCAATCTCTCTGTTCATCGTCATCCCGTTCACCATCTTCGCCAAGTACTGCAACTTCAGATGCGTAAGCCGCCTTCTTTTCAGCCATGGGTTTTTTCTGTTTGAATTTGCTAGGCTTAACTCCGTTATGGAGCGTCTGAGCTTTTTGACCGAGTAAGATTTGATTCAGTTTTGATGTGTTTTCAATTAATTTTTTAGGGTTTGGACAATTGGACTAATTAATCGTGTTTATGCAGGCAAATTGCTTTGTACACTAGACCAACAAGTGACCAGTTTAAAATTATAGTAGATTCGACAGGGTAAGAATAAAGAATAAAAGAATTGTTGGTAGTTTTTTAAGGAAATTTTGAGGATGTTATTTACTAATTTGATTATGTGAAGAAACAAGCTAATGTGAACTGCCTGCTTTTGTTGTTAGGATTTATGTGCCATCTTCTTCCTCTTATGTTGCGAATTGGCGGCGCCGAGGCAAAAACAGTGACTACTTTACAGGCGCCATCGCTCTATTTTTCAAGAGTTAGCTGCATTTTCATGCTCATCGCATATGTAGCTTATCTTGTTTTCCAGATGTGGACTCACCACGAGTTCTTCCAGGCACAAGAGGTAATTGTTTTTACTTGAATTTGAGAATTGTTTTGATTGGTTTTAATAAATGATGATTCTTTTGAGGAATAATAGTTGGTAGAGATTATGAGTTTAGAGATGATGCGTATTTGAGTCCTCCGTTTTGTGGTGTTCTTTTGTTAGTATTGAATGGTGTTTCCTTTTATGTTGAGATACTATGTGTTGCTTGTTGATTTAGGAGAGATTTTGTATCAACTTGTGAATTAGGAGAGATTTTGGTAAATTTTGACTAATCGAATTGATGTTTTATGTTTGCAGTCTTCAATGTTGCTGTCCAAGATGGTAACAAGATATCTTGATGAAGGAGTTCTTGATTACATTCAGAACATGAGTAGTATTATGAATTCAATGATAACTTTTTCATTTGTTTTGTACATTTTCGGCCAAAGCTCATGTTTGATGCTATCTGCACTTTATCTGCACTTTGACTTATATGTAGTGTGTTGTTTATCATGGACATGTTGATGCAGAAGGGCATGAAGCTTATCAGGTAAATTACATTCTATATCAAATGTTATTATTATTACTGTCATCAAATTACTCATGGAATTGGTCTAAGAGTTTGTCATGTTTCAAGTTGCAGTCCTTCTTCAATATCAAATTACCTGGCACTCATTTGATCCCTCCAAGTTCTTGCATCTTAGTATTGACTAAATTTTGCAGGCACTTAGTCGCACCTTGCGGGTTTCCAAGAAAGAATGTGCAACTGAAGTTATTAGTCCACCAAAGGTACTTATGTCTTTCTTGGGCAGTGAAGATTTTATATGCCTTACGTAGCATTTTTCAGAAGTCTAAATAGCTTTCTCTGTTTGTAGGTTGTTAACCATATCCCTAGTTCAAAGCCAGTGCATTCTTTGACGAGCTATTTATGTGGATTTCTTTAGCAAGTTGAGAACTTAGAAATCTTTCTCAGTCCCCATCAATGCAGCGCCTGAAGAGATTACATAGGGAGATCATCATGGAGAAACAGAATGACGGTTCAGATGGTTTCTAGTGATGTGAGGAGTTGCACAGGCCAAAAGAAGGAAGGTTCCGATGATCCAGCTGAAGTAATTAAAGATGGGGTGTCTAGCAATGAAGGGAAGGGCTCAAAAGAGCAGATAGAAACTGCTTGTGTTCCCTCTCATAATTTTGCTTTTTTTACTACTCCCTGGGGAGTTTCCGACGTCGTAACCCCCTAGTCTGGACACTTTCCGATATCGGAACCAAAAATCAACCACGGCGGTTTTTAACCGCCGCGACTGGTCGATGACCAGCCACGGCGCAGCCAACCACGGCGGTTAAAAACCGCCGTTAAACGCCAAAAAAACCGCCTTTAAATGGCAGTTCCTGCACTAGTGTTTTCAGTGCTTACAATCGGCAACTCTAGGTAGAGATGAACTGGATGTTGGAACCTTTTCCAATAATCCAATTGGTATCTTCTTTTTGCTACTTACTTCACCTGCAACAATCAAAATTGTCAAAAACACTTTGATGAGAAATTAAAAAAATTATTGTATTATAATAGTGATTACATTTATTAGCCTTATTCAACCTTCGATTTTCAGCTATATTTTCTGTATTCTGGTTTTGATACTTTTGCCTTTTTTGTAAATCTATTTTTCCATACCATGTTCTTTTTTTAGAGCTCTTATCCATTTGATCCTCAGGTTCCATGTCAATATCACAAATTCACAGTCTACAAATGTTGGCGTCAATGAGAGAGAAGCGGCTAATAACATAGACCTTGAAGTTCATTCAAGGTATGATCCCCTTTATAATATTGTTAATGATGCATAGTACTATGCTATTCTGGAATGTTAGGGGTATAAATCAGCCAAGTAAGCAGAGAAAATGCCGGCAATTTTGTTTTGAAAATAATGTAGGCCTTGCTGGCTTGCTAGAAACAAAGGTGAAGGTAGAAAATGAAGTGGACAGATGGGAAAGTCTTGATTTGGGTTGGAAGCTACTAACAAACTGCCCGATAGCACAAACAGGAAGAATATGGCTATGTTGGAAGCCAGATTTGTATGATATATCGGTAATAAGCATTGGAGATCAGTGGATTGACTGCATTTGCCGGAAAAAAGAATTCGGGCTGGAGTTTTACTTGACGGTTGTTTATGCTCATAATAGTGAAGTAGAAGCAGGGACCAAACAACCACTTAGGCTGAAGTTATGGCGTTATCTGGAGACTGCAAATCACCAGGATATGCCATGGATGGTGGTGGGGGATTTCAACTCCCCCCTAAATTTGGGAGACCGAACTGGAGGAGAGGATGTACAGCTAGCTGAGGTGGAAAATTTTAGGGACACGGTGAACTTGATTCAACTGCATGAGCTGAAAAGTACAGGACCTTTTTTCACGTGGGACAATAAAAGGGAAGAAGGCAGAATTTTCAGTAGAATCGACAGAGCAATGGTGAATGAGATGTGGATGGACAAATGGATGGAAGCGATATGTGAGGTAAAACCCAATGATTCATCGGATCATTTACCTTTACTTATACACCTAGATAAACCAAGAAAGTGTTCTGCTAAACGTCCTTTTAAGTTCTTCAATATGTGGGTGAACTCGCCGGACTTTCTTACTTTAGTGGAGCAGAATTGGAGGATGAGGAAACACAGTACTCTCGTGGATCTATTTAAAACTCTGAAGGTGCTGGAAATAGCACTTAAACGATTGAACAAGAGGGAATTTTCAGACATTCAGAAAAGAGCCATGGAAGCAAAAGGGAAGTGGGAGAACCAGTTCAATCTATTACAAACAAATGTATTGGATAAAGGGCTGCAAGAAAACGAAGCAAGGGCAAGGAGAGAATCTATGGAACTAGCTGAAGCGGAGTTCAGTTTCTTACAGCAACGGTCTAAGGAGAAATGGATAAAGGAGGGGGACAGGCCAACCAAAATTTTCTATGCAAGCATGAAAAAAAGGCAATACAGAAATCATATAGTCAGCCTGAAGGTGGGAAGCGACAGAGTGGATGGAAGAGAGGGGGTGGAGCAGCATCTACTGCAGTTCTTTGGTGACCGAATGGGAAAGACAGTGATTACAGAGAGTGAAATTGATCCTTTAGTGGCAGCTGAAGGAAACTTTCTTAAAGTGGAGCAACAAATACCCTTGATAAAGCCGATTACAGATGATGAGATATGGAGAGCTCTGAATAGCATTGAGAATGACAAAAGTCCTGGAGTAGATGGATATTCGAGCTTTTTCTTCAAGAAAGCATGGGGGATTGTTGGTGATGATTTCAAAAAGGGGATTAGGAGTTTCTTTCAGGGTGATGAAGTACCACGGGAATTTAGCAGGGCTGTTTTAACACTAATACCGAAAGTTGATAATCCGCAGTCAGCTGGGGACTATAGGCCGATTTCCTGTTGCCCTGTTTTATATAAAGTCATCACAAAGATCATGAGTAACAGGTTAAGTGAGGTACTCCCTGAAGTGATAAATGGAAACCAAGGTGCATTCGTGAAAGGGAGGAGGATATCACATAATATTCTCCTAGCCCAAGAGCTATTAACAGGATATAAGAAGCCGAGCAATATTCCGAGCTGCATGATAAAAATTGATATACAGAAGGCTTTCGACAGTATAAGCTGGGAGTTTCTATTCAAATGGCTGGCAGTTCTAAAGTTTCCAGGATTGTTTATTGAGTGGATAAGACGATGCGTTGAGGATACCACTTATTGTTTCTCTTTGAATGGTGCGTACACGGATTGTTTTAAAGGGAGGAGTGGTGTTAAACAGGGGGATCCGATATCACCTTTATTGTTTGTAATTGGGATGGAATATCTATCAAGACAGCTTAGCCTGGCGATAAAAACGAAAGCTATAGAGTTCCATCAGAGGAGTTTGAAGGGGGAAATACACAGTTTGATGTTTGCAGATGATCTGTTAATTTTCTGTAGGGCAAGCAAGCACTCAATGGATGGGGTTAAAACTGTTTTGGAGGAGTTTAGGAAGGTTTCTGGCCTTAGGATAAATGAAGGAAAATCTGAGGCTTTCTTCTCGACAATGACAGAAACTGAATCAAAGATGTTGGCTGATACTCTGAATATAGTTCAAGGAAGTTTCCCAATGAATTACCTGGGACTTCCAGTCTCAACAGGGAAGTGGAGAGCTGAAGATTGTGAGAAAATGGTGGAGAAGATTGCAGGACAAATAGGCACTTGGGGTTCCAGGAATATGGCATATGCAGGTAAAGTGCAGCTTATAAACACAATTCTGCTGAGTAAAGCTAGTCACTGGGCAAATGTTTTTCAAATACCTGAGAGTGTGCACAAAACCATTGAGACAAAATGTAGAAATTTTCTGTGGGGCAGAAAGGAAGGGGAGAAAAGAGTTACACCAGTGTCTTGGAAAACACTTTGTATGCCAAAGAAAAGTGGCGGAGTTGGCCTAAGGGATCCTTCATCCTGGAATAGAGCTTCTCTGTGTAAGCTGGTTTGGGATGTATGTCAAAAGAAGGATATATTGTGGCTGAAATGGGTGCAGGCATACTACTTGAAGGATGAAGAGTTTCTTGACTACAGCCTAGAAGGGCACACATATAGTTGGGGTTGGGGCAAGTTGGTGTCACTGAAAGATGAAATTCGTCCATACCTAATGGAATGTGTTGACACGAAGGGAAATTTCAGCACTAGCAAGGCATATGGATACCTCAAAGGGGCAGGCCAAGAAAACCATTGGTCAACGAAAATATTGTGGAAGTCAGGACTACAGCCTAAACACTCATTCTTTCTATGGATGTTGTTAAAAGGGAGATTATCGACCATAGCGAGACTTCAGTCGAAAGGGATAATACCTCATCTGGCAGATGTTTGTACTCTTTGTGGGCACAATGGAGAAACGATGCAGCACATATTTTGTACATGCCAGTTTACAGTGGAGCTCCAAAAACATTACAGGGTGGAGACTGGCGGAAACTTCAGAGAGTGCCTGAGGAGGATGAGAAGAATGGTAGGATGGAGAAAGAGAATAAGATTCCACCGACTTATCAGCATCTTCTATAATGTATGGAGGGAGAGGAATAACAGAATCTTCCAGGGGAAATTTAGGCAGGTGGATGCTCTAAAGGTGATGATTGAAACAGGCTTTGACCCCTCTGATTGATGATGAGGATGGTGTGAATGGATCCTAGTATGAAACTTGGTACATATGTCGTAGGTACCGCACTGATTACCTATGGTATTTCAGAGGTGTTGGGCTGCCGGTGTAAAACCAGTTACCCAGCCTTGGCCCGTGACAATATCTAAAGACTTGACGGATTGGTTGTGGGGATATATCCCTAGTATGAAACTTGTACATATGTGTAGGTACCGCACTGATTACCTTTTGGTATTTCAGAGGTGTTGGGCTGCAGGTATAAAAACCAGTTACCTAGCCTTGGCCCAAGACACTATCAAAAATATTTGACGGACTGGATGAGGGACTATGGCCCTAGTATGAAACTTGTACATATGTCGTAGGTACCGCACTGATTACCTTTGGTATTTCAGAGGTGTTGGGCTGCTGGGTGAAACCAGTTACCCAACCTTGGCCCATGACACTATCTAAAGACTTGACGGGCTGGATCGAAGAAGATTATAAGCATACTCAGACCAGGCTACATAATGGATAATTTGGTTTCTATGGGAAATGAACCAGGGCAGACTTGTGTTTTGACATGTCAATTCACAGATATGCTATGGTGGATTTTCCCTTAATCATATACGAGCTGGAGACAGAAATGGAACGTTGAAGACACCAAAGCTCCAAAGGTGGATGGAATGGAAGCGCATTCATTATAGTTATTCTAAAAGGTGGCTGTAGAATAGTTGTTTTTCTTCTTTTGGTTAGTTATTTATATCCGTTGAATGTTTGGCTTAGAGTGATGGCCAAATCAGTTGTATGAACTTTTTTGAGCAATTTAATAGAAGAAAATATTACATCAAAAAAAAAAAAAAAAAATAAAATAAAAAAATAAAAAATCACAAATTCACAATCTGCACAAACATTCATGATTACAATCCACAAAATACACTATATGAAAACAATATACACTATAGATGATCAGACAATACCTGAAGGGTGATTCTTATTGAATCGTAGATACAATTTTAACCCAAGAACATGCAATAGTAACACACATATGCCTGAAACATAGAGGTAAAAAGTTAACACCATAAAGTATTAAATTATTGAATATTAAATGGATGATATCATACATTATCTGAACAAAACACGTGATTCTTGATTATTTGATTTTAATATGTTGGACAATAAGCTAGGTTATATACAACACGTGGTTAAGTTTATGGTATATACAATTTCGATGATATTTTAATACCATAATGAATAAATTGAAATTTTATTGATATCTTAAGATATGATTAAATGAGCTCACACAATAAATTATGGTAATATCTTAAGAGCTCACACAATAAATTGACGGTAAATTGGAATTAAGAGCTCACACAATATATGTTTAATTAAATTATAGAATTAACCAAGAGTCTTGATACACTTGACATAGGCCCTGTTTACTAGAGCTTATTTCTTGATGTACTGAACTGAACTGAATTGAATTGAACTGAACTGAACTGAATTGAACTGAACTGAACTGAAGTGAAAATTGATGTATTGAAAAATGGAATCAGCATGACTGAATTAACCTGAATTTCATCAAATTGCATTTTCACTGAACTGAACTGAATTGAATTGAACTAAACTGAACTGAATTGAATTGAATTGAACTGAACTGATCTACAGATAAGCTCTGGTAAACAGGGCCATAGCGTGTATGGAAGCTGTTTAAGAAATGGTCGTACAATTATTGTGGTTAATTAGTTATGTCAAATAGCGTAATATGTCCACTAAATTTATCTTAAGAGCCACACAATATTTAAATTATGGAATTGACCAAGAGTCCAATTTTATATTTACTATATTTAAAATATAGACGGTTGGTAATCAATAAATTATGGTATATATATAGTATTATAGATCATTAAACGCGTATGTCCAATTTTAAATTTACTATATTTAAAAAACGAAAGCTTAATATATAGATCATTATATGTCCAATTTTAAATTTACTATATTTAAAATATTGACGGCAACAATGTTACTTTATACGAAACGAAACGACGTTGTTTATTCCACACCCTTTTTGAAGTGAATAACTTTTCAAGTTCCCTTTAGGGATGATACAGTTCAATTTACTTGACTATTGCTATTACAATATAATGAATTCATCTAAATTATTGTTTTTAATTTCTAAGTTTATATTACCTATTTAAGTTTTGTTTTTACCACCCAAATACACCGTGCATCTTGCTAGTTTTGTATAAAAACAAAACCTGCTGCACTTTTCCATTTGAGAAATAGATTTTCGTTTCTCCAAACTCAGAAAAGGGGAACTTGAATTCGTTTGATTTTGTTGGTTTTTCTTCAGATACCAACCTTCTTGCAGAAACTCACGTCCAACCTGACATCTATCAGAGACACTTGCTGTGGAGTAGTAACGATAATAGCACCATCTATTCCAGCAGCTTGGAGATACTGAACAATTGAGATGTGCTCATCGGATGTCCCTTGTGGAGCATCAACAACAAGAAAATCAAGCTTACCCCAACAGACATCCTTCAGAAATTGTTTTGGGGCCATTCTTGCGTGGTCCCCTACATATTACAGCATCGTCTGGATTGGGTAGCATGAATCCAATGGACATAACCCCAAGGTTAGGATCAACGAACACAGGTGACCATCCTAGATTATTCTGGCTAATCACTTGGCCTTCAAGCCCCACCAGCTTGGAAAAACTAGGTATATCTACGTCAAGAAGACCCACATCAAAGTCCATAGCTGCTAGTGCAAACTGCAAACGACAACTGAGCTGAAACTGTGCTCTTTCCATATAAAAAGATAAATAATATGGTAGAATGATTAATTTTATTGATCAGCACCCATTAGTATTTATACAGGTAAAAGACTAGCTAAGCTCAAGAATACTAATTGATACATCTTCTACAATTAGTTCAGAATACTAAGTGATACATCTTCTACAATTAGTTCAGAATACTAAGTGATACATCTTCTACAATTAGATGAATCTTCAATAGTCATCATTAATACCCTCCCGCAAGCTCAAGATCGGGTGCGAACGAGAAGCTTGGTCCTTAGTGATTGAAACCGAGATGTACCAACAACTTTGGTGAAGATGTCCGCAATTTGATCCACCGACCGGACGTGTCGAACAATGAGCTCGCCATCTTGGACCTGTTCTCTAACAAAGTGAAAGTCAATCTTGATGTGCTTGGACCGCTGATGAAAGACAGGGTTGGCCGTGAGATACGTGGCACTAAGATTGTCACAGAGAAGAATGGGAGGACCATGGGAAGGAGCCGACATTTCCTTCAGAAGTTGTTGTAACCAAATGAGCTCAGCTGAGGCAAATGCAATGGCTCTATATTCTGCCTCAGTGCTAGAGCGAGCAACCACGTTCTGTTTGCGAGATGACCAACTGACCAGATTACCACCAAGATAGATGGCGAATCCATGTTGGGAGCGACAGTCTTCAGGATCAGAAGCCCAACCAGCATCAGTGAAGCAGACAAGACGAGAGTCACGGGCTTGGCGGAAGAAAAGACCAGTGTCAAGAGACCCTTTGAGATATCTGAGAATTCTCTTCACGGCTGCCCAATGATGGTCAGACGGTCGATGCATGAACTGACATACCTTGTTGACGGAGTAGGAGATCTCAGGCCGAGTAATAGTGGCATACTGGAGAGCCCCAACAATGTTGCGGTAAAGATGAACATCTGAAAGTGGATCACCACCAGAAACGAGACGTGACCCAGGAACTGCCGGAGATGCAATAGGTTTGGCCCCCATCATGTTGCTCCGATCTAGAAGGTCTAGTATGTACTTTTTCTGGGAGAGCAGAATGCCGGAGGAATTGCGGTGAACCTCAATGCCGAGAAAATAGTGAAGATCACCCAAGTCCTTCAGTGAGAAGTCAGAGTGAAGATACCGAACAAAGTCCTCGATGAAGGTGGAGTTCGATCCTGTGATGATCAGGTCGTCGACGTAGACTAGAACATACACGACATCAGTGCCATGACGCTTGATGAAGAGCGAAGTGTCAGAGATGCACTGTGTGAAGCCGTGATGATGAAGAGCCTGGTGTAGTTTCTGGAACCATGCACGAAGAGCCTGCTTAAGGCCATAGATAGCCTTCTTGAGACGACAGACATGAGTGGGATGTGCAGTGGAAATGAACCCAGTGGCCTGGTCCATAAAGACAGTTTCAGCCAGGTCGCCGTTGAGAAATGCATTGTTGATATCAACCTGGCGAAGCGGCCAACCGCGAGTGACTGCGAGACTCAAGACAACTCGAATGGTGGTTGGTTTGATAACCGGGCTGAAAGTATCGAAGTAGCCCACTCCTTCCTCTTGATTGAAGCCCTTTGCCACTAGGCGAGCCTTATACCTGTCAACAGAACCATCTGGCCTCTTCTTAATCCTGTAAACCCACTTACAACCAACAACATTAGAAGTGGGAGGCCGAGGGACAAGGTCCCACGTCCCATTAGCAATCAGAGCATCAAATTCTAATTGCATAGCATGCTGCCAATTAGGGTTCTTTTTGGCTTGAAGGAAGGTTTTTGGCTCGAAGTCAGAGGAGTCACAAGTGACGGAGTGTTTGGTGGAAATGTGAGCAGTGGGCTTTAAAGAGTTTGTGGCAGCCCGAGTAACCATACTGTGTACTGAAGACTCCGATGGCCGAAAGTAGGACGGGGCATGCGGATAAGGGATAATGGCTGTGGTAGTGGACGGGGAAGGTGGTAGTGGACGTAGCCGAAGATGGAGTGGGGGATGGAGATGTGACTGGATCAGGTGAGGAATCAAGAGAAGAATCATCTGAAAGAGGGACCAATGGAGTGAGAGAAAGGGCTGCCTGAAGTGGTTCAAGATCAAGATCCACAGTAGGCATGTCACGTGAGTGAGATCGAGCATGAGTGGGGTAAGGAAAGGATGACTCGTCAAAGACAACGTGACGGGAGATGTAGGTCTTAGAGGTAGGGACGTGGTGACATAGGTATCCTTTGTGTTTTGCACTGTAGCCAAGGAAGATACAGGATGCAGAACGGAATTCCAACTTGCTGCTGTTGTAAGGGCAAAGATAGGGGTAACATAGGCAGCCAAAAGATTTAAGAAAGGCAAAATCAGGTTGGCATTGATAAAGACAAGAATAAGGGGATTTGTGGTGGAGAGTAGGGGTGATGGTACGGTTATTTAGGTAAACAGCAGTGTGAAAGGCATGTTCCCAGAAGATCATAGGAAGATTGGAGTGAGCTAGTAGGGAGAGACCTTTTTCAACAACGATGCGATTCCGCCGTTCCGCAGCTCCATTTTGTTCAGGGGTATGGGGACAGGAAACACGATGAAGGATACCATTGGTTTCAAGAAAGGTGGAGACATTTCGAAATTCACCACCCCAATCAGACTGAAAAGTTTTGATTTTAGTAGAAAACTGAGTTTCAATCATAGTTTGAAAAGATTGAAAAACAGATAAAACCTGAGACTTTGCAGTAAGAAAGTAAATCCAGATATATTTTGTGCAGTCATCAACAAAGAACACAAAATACCGATTTCCATGAAAAGAGGGAACAGAGGCAGGGCCCCAAACATCTGAATAAACAAGATCAAAAGGTTTATTTGAAATAGTATGACAAGAGGGAAGATGATGTCTATGACTCTTGCCTAACTGACAGGCACTACACACAGGAAGTGATTTATTTGATACAGCCTAGAAGGGCACACATATAGTTGGGGTTGGGGCAAGTTGGTGTCACTGAAAGATGAAATTCGTCCATACCTAATGGAATGTGTTGACACGAAGGGAAATTTCAGCACTAGCAAGGCATATGGATACCTCAAAGGGGCAGGCCAAGAAAACCATTGGTCAACGAAAATATTGTGGAAGTCAGGACTACAGCCTAAACACTCATTCTTTCTATGGATGTTGTTAAAAGGGATATTATCGACCATAGCGAGACTTCAGTCGAAAGGGATAATACCTCATGTGGCAGATGTTTGTACTTTGTGTGGGCACAATGGAGAAACGATGCAGCACATATTTTGTACATGCCAATTTACAGTGGAGCTCGAAAAACATTACAGGGTGGAGACTGGCGGAAACTTCAGAGAGTGCCTGAGGAGGATGAGAAGAATGGTAGGATGGAGAAAGAGAATAAGATTCCACCGACTTATCAGCATCTTCTATAATGTATGGAGGGAGAGGAATAACAGAATCTTCCAGGGGAAATTTAGGCAGGTGGATGCTTTAAAGGTGATGATTGAAACAGGCTTTGACCCCTCTGATTGATGATGAGGGTGGTGTGAATGGATCCTAGTATGAAACTTGGTACATATGTCGTAGGTACCGCACTGATTACCTATGGTATTTCAGAGGTGTTGGGCTGCCGGTGTAAAAACCAGTTACCCAGCCTTGTCCCGTGACAATATCTAAAGACTTGACGGATTGGTTGGGGGGATATATCCCTAGTATGAAACTTGTACATATGTCGTAGGTACCGCACTGATTACCTTTTGGTATTTCAGAGGTGTTGGGTTGCAGGTATAAAAACCAGTTACCCAGCCTTGGCCCAAGATACTATCAAAAATATTTGACGGACTGGATGAGGGACTATGGCCCTAGTATGAAACTTGTACATATGTTGTAGGTACCGCACTGATTACCTTTGGTATTTCAGAGGTGTTGGGCTGCTGGGTGAAACCAGTTACCCAACCTTGGCCCATGACACTATCTAAAGACTTGACGGGCTGGATCGAAAAAGATTATAAGCATACTCAGACCAGGCTACATAATGGATAATTTGGTTTCTATGGGAAATGAACCAGGGCAGAATTGTGTTTTGACATGTCAATTCACAGATATGCTATGGTGGATTTTCCCTTAATCATATACGAGCTGGAGACAGAAATGGAACGTTGAAGACACCAAAGCTCCAAAGGTGGATGCAGATTTGGCAAGATATGCAAGGACAGATGGAATGGAAGCGCATTCATTATAGTTATTCTAAAATCCTAGCAATATCTTGATGAACTAGTTATGATCGTAGCCACTTGCATTTCATATGGGTGTAGAATAGTTGTTTTTCTCCTTTTGGTTAGTTATTTATATCCGTTGAATGTTTGGCTTAGAGTGATGGGCAAATCAGTTGTATGAACTTTTTTGAGCAATTTAATAGAAGAAAATATTACATCAAAAAAAGATTTATTTGATACAGGTAAATGAAATTCAGCAAGTTGACGACGCAGTACTGACTCATGAGGGTGCGCAAAGCGATGATGCCAACACGCAGCAGAAACTCGTTCCTCTACAAAAGCACGAGGACTAGGAGAACGAGTCGGAATTTGATACAGACCGTCTTCAACGATCCCTTTGAGGACCATTGTTCCTTGTAAGGTCTTAACATAGCAATGATCAGCATGCAACGAATACGTTATTATCTTTGCATAACTGACGGACACTAAGCAGATTTTTAGACACTTTGGGAACGACGAGAATATCTTTCAGGTTAACAGGATTAACAACATGCTTTGAAATTAAAGTATGATTGCCCGTATGCGTAATAGGAAGAGACTGAGCATTTGCAACTGTGAGATTGTCTGTGCCAGCATAGGGAGCTGAGAGATTGAGACCGGAGATATCCACAGTGACATGATGGGTGGCACCGGAATCCACAATCCATGGGTCAGAGAGAGCGGACGGACTGTCCTGATAGGCGGCGTAGGCAGCAGGCGGAGAAGAGCGGTGCGCCGCGGAATGACGGAGGCGGGCAGCGGCCCGGTGGTTCGTCGGCGGGAACTTATCAACGTTGAGCCGCTGGTGGCAGTTAAGGCCGTCGTGCCCAACCTTCTTGCAGATCTGGCAGACCACGCGATCGGTGATGCCCGTGGAGTTCTCTGGCGCAGAGCGGTGCGACTGGCGTCGGGTAGCAAAGGCGGTCGGAGCCCCGGTTACAGCAGCGGCGTCGTTGATGCGCTGTTCTTCTTGGAGCAGGAGCCCGAGGAGATCTGTTGACGAGACCGGCGTGGTGTGCATATCGACCGCGGTACGAAAAGCCCCAAACTCCGGTCCAAGCCCGAAGAGGATGTTGTCGACGAGTTCCTGGTCGGAGACCGCGACGTTGCATTCGGCGAGCCCATCGGAGATCGCCCGCTTCTTCTCGACATACTCCAGGACAGTCATCCCTCCCTTGGATAGGAACTGGAGCTGCTGGCGGAGATGTTGCTGACGCGCCCTCGACTGTGACTGGAACGTTGACGCCAGCGCCGACCAACACTCCGCCGTGGATGACGCGCGAGAGACGAGGGACAACATCGGTACTGACAGAGTGGAGCGGATCCACAGGAGAATGAGGCGATCCTTGCGCCGCCATGACAGAAACTCCGGGTTTGCTACGCCGGTGGTTGCGCCGGCGGCCGGAGGGAGCAGAGGTGCGGGAGCGCCGCCGGTGATGAGGAAGCCATCCAGGTCGTATGCTTCCAGTGCCGAGCGGACAGTGCAGCTCCACAAGGTATAGTTGCCGTGATCCAACCGAATAGCCAGCGCCGGAAAATGAAGCGGCGAGGAGGTGGAATCGGCAGCGGATGGGAGAATTTGTGCGGAAGCCATTGGGGAAAAAAAATGGAGATAAACCGTAGCTTTTTGTTTGCTGTAAAAGGTGGTAAATCAGCAAGGTAGAACTGATACCATATAAAAAGATAAATAATATGGTAGAATGATTAATTTTATTGATCAGCACCCATCAGTATTTATACAGGTAAAAGACTAGCTAAGCTCAAGAATACTAATTGATACATCTTCTACAATTAGTTCAGAATACTAAGTGATACATCTTCTACAATTAGTTCAATCTTCAATAGTTATCATTAATATTCCATTATAGTGACCAAATCTGGCAATTTAAACAAAATTGAGATCATTTCAACCAAAAAGACTTAAACAGTGCAGCATTATAGCAAGGCAAAATTTATTATTTGTATTCCTGCACTATATGGGTGAGCTGCAACATGATTAAGCAGAACAAGAACAAAGATGTCAGTAGTTCCTGTACATGTTTCAGCTGAATATATTTCTAATCTATCTGAGACATTAGATCAATTGTAAAGATTAAACTGGCATACTTACTTTGGCAGTTTCACAAACACGACATGAAGCTATAAGCTACATCAAGAATAGACTTTCCTATGTCTCTATTAATTAATAATGTAAGCTTAGGCCGGGCGGGTCTTAAACGGGTCGGGTATAATGAGTAATTTTTATAAATGGGTCTAACCAGTTTAAACCCATTTAAAAACAGGTCTTAAACGGGTTGGGTCATAAACGGGTCGGGTAAACCCGTTAAACCCGGCGGGTTAAAAATAATATTAATGGGTTGGGTTTGTTCAAATTTGATGTACACATCTACAAATTTGATTTATACTAGGTTGTTTAATGTACCATGTTACGTCAAAAATGAAAAAAAGTTTAACAAAAATAAAAAGAATGCTACTAAATTACTAATAATGTAATCGTTATGCCACTAGTGCAAATCAGGGGATTTAAGGCACTTTTTTAAGGCGGTTCCATAGAGCACCTTGGAACCGCCATAAATGTTTATGTCTTTCGAACTCGAAAGACCATTTCGAATGCGAAAGGGCCGCGGTTGGAGTTCGAACTTGAAGAAAAATGATGATAAATTGTAAATTCTTAAAAGTTACAAAAGATGATAAAAGGGAAATGTTTTTCCTTTAAATTTAAAAGATACAAAACAGGTTTATCAAATAATTGTTTTCTACACTTAAAAGATTCAAAACAAAGTCCTAAGTACTTCAAACATTATCAAATGAAATGTGATGTAAAGGATCAAAAGCATTGTCATCATTTGCTCCATCTTTAGTAGTTTCTTCATTTCTCTCTTCCTCGACGGTGGTGTGAATGGACTCCGGCTCTCCATTTCCCATTCCCTCGGCATTTGAAGTTGGATTTGGAGTTGCATTTGAAGTGGAAGGATCACCCAACTTTGCTTGCTCATGGGCTCTCATAAAACCACGCAACACATTCATTTTGCGCCATATCATCTGACAATCAAGCCTCACAGCTTTTCTCATCCTTATCAAACCATCAAATTGGCTCTTGAAAAAGCTTTCTCCACCTTCTGCTATGAAAAAACAGATGTCAAGCAATTCATTAACATAAAGGCCAACAGAAAATAAATCTAATAACCTCCAATAAGATATTAAACTCAATAAATACCTTCTTCCCCTTCGGTGTCATTTGATGAGACTGTTTTCTCCCACTTCCCATCAACAAGAACCCACTTCTTCTTGGTGAAGTAACTCTCATCATAGAATTTACAAGGAGTAGGGGTACTCCTTGTTGTAAACTCAAATCCTTCCCTCGACTTCAAGAATCGAGCAATGAGATTACCATAAGGCAAACATGTAACTGTTCTCTTGCTTTTTGCCACCGCCTCCATGTGACTCGTGATTGTATACCCAGCATTAAATGCACGCTTCTCCCGGATGTAAAAATACATCAACAAACTGCTATAAGTGGCTTCTGAGTCCCTTCCCCCCTTTGGCACTAAGTTTCTAGCAACCATGTCATAAATAATCCGCGAGGTAGGTTCAAGGTCGGCTATCTTATAGTCTTTAGCCTTCTTGGGGTTGTTAGGGGGCATACCAAAGTACTTATGACCCATTTACTTAGGGTTGAGCCTAGGCGGAGTAACATCTTTAGGCCAACAACCATTGGTATAAACGCTAGGAGGTCTATCACTGTCATACCTAATACCCAACAATCTATTTATCTTACCCGTGCTAATCTCATAGTCAATGCCATTAACCCTTGTAGTAAAGCCACTATCCTCATCCTCACATAGATTAGCATAAAATTGTTTGGTTTCATCCAAATATGAATCATGATTCAAAACAAACAATTCATTCATGCCTTGATGATTGAACAAACTCATTATATCTGTCAATCCTAATATTTGCATTAGATTAAAATCCAGCACATAGCAACTCATCAATGAAGAACTCTTGGTGTAGGATTTATAGGAAGAGAAAGCTTCTTGACTTATAAACTTTCTCGCATCAAACCGTTGGTAGGCAGCCTTGGTTGCAACGAACTTCCTCTTCATTCCGGCGCCGGACATCCTTCTTCGACTAGCGTGGGATTTCCGGTGAGATTTCGGGGTGGAGATTAGATTAGGGATAGATCAAACGGAAAATTTGGGGATTTTAAGTTCTCTGTCGCGTAATTATTTTTATATACCTGGACGTCTTTCGATATCGCAAGGAGACCTTAAGTGACAGAATTCAATTGCAATATCGCTGCTAAGGAAAAACGACGGCGTTCGATGTAACCGAATATACGTTCGATATCGAAACAACACTTAGCCTTTTTTAAATTTTCCTTTATAATTGACGTGGCTCCAATATCGTCGAAGTCGCAACCAACGCTAGTTACGCTACCCAACAATTCGATATCGCATATAAACATATGCATCCATGCGATATCGCCCGTAAAAATTATGTGACAATTCCATTGCGATATCGCATATAAAAGAAAAACGACGGCGTTCGATGTAACCGATTATAAGTGCGGTCTCGAAAGAACACTTAGAGTTTTTTAAATTTTCCTATATAATTGATGTGGCTCCAATATACTCGAACTCGCAACCAATGCATCCATATCATTCGATATCGCTTCCCAATATATGCATACCTGCGATATCGAACGGAAGATCTGTTGGATCTCTGTGTCCCCAAGCAAAGCCAGTTGCGATTTCGAACATGTGCATTTACTGGCGATTCGATTTCGAAAATGTGGTAGTTCACTGGTTGCGATATCGAAAGCCTTATCTTTTGTTGCTGTAGTTACCCAAATTTCTAATTTTTTTTGGATTACATTTATAATCTTGCAACATCCAACACATTTTAATAAAGAAAAAACAAACATGTTCAATCAAGAGTGGACTTCAAACATTATTCAAATTAAATATAAACTATAAAGTATTATGTTATAGGGTAAAAAACAACCATAAACAATTAAAGTTCACTTGCGATGCACTATTTCATACTGTTCTTCGAGGTTGACATTTCCTTTCGCTCCACCAACATCATAATCATCATCAGCACCGGAATCTGTGGACTCTTCATCATCGACATCATCATTTGTGCGATGACGTTTTCTCTGACTAAGGGGTACCTCTTCTTCCTCACCGGAATCCTCTTCAGAGGCCTGTCCATCTTCTTCATCCTCATCCTCTTCCTCATCACCTTGCTCTTCCTTTTCTGACTCTTCATCTGCATCGGCCTCGCGCTCAAAGTTCTCACCTTCGGACTCATCAGATTCAGTGTCAGATTGCATAACGACATTCACATCAAAGGATTCATCAATGTGGTACGATGGCTCTCTTTCTCCTTCGAGTCCAGTTATGACCACTGGAAACCCTAACATCTCTCCCATCCTATGCAATTCCATCTCGAAGTTAGCTGCTGCCTTATTCCTTTTCTCAGTCTCCGATTGAAGCAGTCGAAGTTGTAGGTCTAATTGAGATTCCCACCTTTGAGTTTGGGCTATACCATGTCATAAAAATATAGTGAGCAACCAAAAGTACTTACAATCAAAACAGAATGAACAAAAATGACCAATAATGAAATAAATTCTTACCAGGAGTTAACCTCTTCTTCTGGTCCTTAGGGCCATATTTACCATCATCCTTGAGTTCAAGGCCCTTCTTAATCAGCCAACCATGATCATGGAACTCAGATGGTAAAGGAAAACTTTCGGGTTCAACCCCTTGTTTGCGGATCAATGCCGTTATCAATCGACCATAAGGATAGGCCGGCTTCTTACCTTTGGCAGCCTTTATCATGTAATGAAGGATGGAATATCTGGGGTTTATCTTGTGCTCCTCCATGATGAAGTAGAAGAGCATGATATTGTGGATTGTTGCTTCACAAGGATGACCTCCAGAGGGAAATACATTCATAGCTATAAACTTGTAGACAAGCCTTTGCTCACTCGTTAGGTCATAAATCTTATAGTCCGGTTTCAGTTTTCCTAACCCCTTCAATTTATCGCACCTAATGTGAAAATACTTTTTTGCCATCTTTTTCAACACAAAAGGGAGCTTAACATCTATCTTCTTGACAAAGCTTTGTTGTATAAACATGTCATATGGTCCATTCGGATCCGTACCCCTCAAAAAGCTAGCATCCAAGTGAGGACAACCTATAGCCTCGTTGATAGTATACATACTAACCGGAATGTCTATTCCCCTAACCCTTGTCAAATACATGTCATCCTTTACATGTCTAAAATTAGCATAAAACAGAAGAATTTCTTCATGATAGCCATCACCTTCCAATGTCAACAAACCATCCAAATGATGGGGTCTAAACCATTTCAAAATGTAATCAAACTTCAAATCATCATCTAATTGGGTTTTTTTGAATACCTTTGAGATGATAACCTTCCTATGTAGGCGCTTTTGGTACATCGTAGCCACGGCCTCGTCGATGAAGGTTTCTTCATCACTAGATTGTTGGAACCCTCCGCTCCCTGCTGCCTTCCAGGTTCAACTCCGCGGCCTCTACCGGCGGCACCACCACGAGGTGGAATCGACCCACCCTCATTCCCGCGGCCTCTACCCATGTCACCACGAGTTGGATTCGACCCACTATCATTCCCGCGGCCTCTGGCGGTGGCACCACCGCGATTTTGACTCGACCCCGCCATATCAATGCCGCGACCTCTACCAGGGGCCTGCCTATTCCATGTGCTTCGGGGTGGAACTTCCTGGTCTGCTACTTGTCGAACCAGTATTACGGTGATTAGGGATAATCCGTCTGTGAAATTGGAGATTTGAAATCGATTAGGTTTAGAAGAAATTTAGGAATTTTTTTAGAATGTCTGAAGCCTCGTTTTTTTATATGGTCTCAGAACTTTCGAGTTCGAAATGATGTTCGCCCAATGTATAAAGTTCGAAATTTAGTTCGCCCCGGGTCACAGGGCCAAAGACGAAGTTACGTTCGATATCAAAACATATTATCAGGAGTATTACGATATCGATACTCAATTCTTTTACTATATTTAACCTTTCGATATCGACAATTGTATTTTAAATATTATATTTTTCTACTTATTAAATATTAAAATATCCATATGTTTAATTTTATATTTTTATACATTTTATATTACTAAAAATATGCATATTTTTAGTAATATAAAATATGAAGTTTAAATATCCATATATAATAACTCATTGATCTAATTATTCAAATAATATTTTAATCGAAAAGAGTGGATGATTTTAAAAATACTACGTGTTGATACTTATTATTTAACATGAAGTAGTAGTATTAGTGAATGTAAATTAATATGGGTCTACTCTAGTATAGATGCTTATTGAACAATTGGCATATGTATACAACAACTGGCCATACACTTATACACAGTATAGTACAACCCTATGTGTACTTCCAACGAACTATGAAATAGATTACATAGTACTATATTTTTTCCAATAAAGTACTTGAATTATGGAATAATATGACACATAATACTACAACTTCAATCATATCGGTGTCGATTACCTAATCACTTGTATTACATCTCCCATTATTTAACTCATGAAGTATTTCTCACATATTGATCATACCAATTGATCAATTATTAAACAAAAAATTTTGGTCAAGAAATTATGAAAAACCAATAGGATTACAATATAGATACACATAAATACAAGACTTACTTTCTTACTAATTAATTTAATATTTTTTATAAAAATATTAAATACGTACTTTCGATATCGAAAGTATATTATAGGTAACTAGAGCTATCGAAACATTAGGTACACCGTGTTTCGATATCTCACTTACATTAACATTTCAATATTATTTAATCCTCAAGCGGGTATTACCCGCTGGATACCCACGGTGACCCGCGTTGACCTTAAACCCTAAACCCTAAGAATGTCAACTTTCGATATCGTTACGTGTAATATATTAACCGAAATAGGCTTTCGATATCGCAACTGGCATCGGTGGTCCGCGAAATATAGGAGTCAGCTACGTTTTGTGCGGGTCAAACTCACCCAAAACACAACCAAACTCCACAAATTTCAATTTCTGCACATTTAGTGGGTTTCAAAACCTCTACCCACCCATTTTCCCCTCCAATTTCCTTCTCTATTGTATCTCTATCAATCAACCCAACATATGTGTGTTATTGCTTTGGTTTTGCAACTATCTCAAACCTGAAATTGAACTTTTGTTGTTCATTCTTAATACATTATTAGGGTTCTTCACACCTAAAGGGATGTGTTCAAACATCAATTTGCTACTAAGGGTGAGTAATTCATTAATTATGTTTGGTACCCTAGGGTTTGAGTTTTTTCCTCCAACTAGGGTTTTTCTTTAATAACATGTGCAGTGCTATCATGTCATCTTTAATTAGTGTTTTGTATTAAAAATATCCATAAGTTTACTAATATGTTGTTGCATGAGTAATTCTTTGCATGTGTCCATATGTAATAACCTATGGCTATTGTGATGTGTTTGTAGGTATTTTACTATGGGTAACAATAAATGTAGAAAGGATGGTAACGATGAGCAACCAAAGAAGAAGTCTAAACACACTAACAAAAATACAAAGAGTGTAGAAAAGGAACTTAGAAGTCGCAAACTTGCTGATGAGCATTGTCGGATTGTTCAAAGGCGTTGGGATAACCATAATAAGACACCAATGACCAAGGACACAGATTCAAGGACCAATCCTGTACGGACGATCAGTGGACGAATCTGTACGGAGCTGTAGTACACGGTTCTGTACGGACGAATCTGTATGAACGGCGACCTAAATCCTATGCTGCGATTCTAATTCCTATTATGTGCGATTTCCGTTTTTCTTTTTCCACTATTTTCTGGTGAATCAAATTCGTTTGATTCTGCCGCCATGGGCAAGAACAGTAGTGGTAAACGAAACGCGGGAAATAAGCCTAAGGATGTGACGAAGATGGTCTTGGGAAGTGATGGAAGAAGTTTGTTTGGCGATGATGGTGAGTTTTTTCCGAAACGGCCAACCGTGATTGAAAACCCGGGCACTCTGTCAGGATTAAACTTTGAACGGAGAGGAAACGACGGGATGGCTCGCGGGCAGAATCCTATCGCTGGGATGGTAGATGCGGCAAAAAACCCTCGGGCTGCAGCAGAGAAAAACCTTAGCAGCGGAAAATTTGATATAAAGGCTGAGTCAAGTTCCCACAGTGAGGCGATGAAAAAATGGATTCAGAAAGCGTCGGTCGAAGAGCTCTTTGAAAATATGGGGAAAGCTTACGAAGGTTTTAGAATGATTGAACAGAAACTTAAGGAAAAAGCTGGAGAAGAACTATTGAATGTGGCTGAACGTGAGGTCATGGAGAATGGAGGAAAACCCTTGTTTGGATTGGAAAAGGAAAACGTTGAGATGAATCCGATTGAATCTGGGAATAGGACTACATGGCCAGCGGATGAGAGTACATATGATCGGGAAAGCGAAGGGGGCAGCAAGAAATCGATGATGGCAGCCGGGGTTCGTAGGCAGCCGATGATGATAAAAACCGGTATACCAATTTCGAGGTTCTTGGAAACAATGGGCAGAGAGGAGAGTGAGGGCAGCAAGGATACGTCTAAGACAATAGAGCAAGGTGTACAAACAAAAATGAAGAGTTCAGAACAAGCCGAGAAGTCTCATTTAGAGAAGGGTTTGGAGAATGCTGTTTTGTCGACTGTGATCACTCAACCCGAAGGTGATGGTGTTGCCACAGTAGTAAACAAAGTTGGGGAGAATTCACAAGTACGTATACTGAAGAGAGGGGAAGAGCTAGAGACACCATTAAATGAGAAGGTAAGCTGGTCGAAACTGTTCACGAGCCACCAGGCAGAGGTAAAATACTATAAACCTGAACTTGTAGACGGTATGCTTTTGCCTTCTTTTCCTTTGAATGAGGTTGAAAACAGCGTGAAAAAATGGAAGAATGTGGTTGTATGCAAGGTTATTGGTGGTCATCCTCCGATTAAATATTTTGAAGGCTTTCTTAGAAGAATATGGTTTGGTATGGTTGAAAAGGTCTGGCAGGCAAAACCAGGGATCTTTCTGGTGAAGCTTGTTAATGAAAAACATAGAGATGAGGTGATAGAACGGGGGATGGTTTTCTTTGATAAAAAACCAGTTTTTGTAAAGTTATGGAAACAAAAAATGGATTTTGATGAGCCAGATACAATTCCTATATGGGTGCAATTTCCTGGATTGGATCCAGTCTATTGGGAGCCGAGCCTGTTATGTAGATTGGCAAGTGTAATCGGAATCCCCTTGCGGATTGATGAGGCCACATGGCACATGGAAAAGACAAAGTTTGCAAGGGTACTAGTTGAGGTGAACATGGGGAAGGTAATGCAAAAAAGAATTCCATACAAAGATGAGAATAATATCATTCAGCACCAAGATGTGGAGTATGAGTGGAAGCCATCAAAGTGTAGTAAATGCAAGCTGATTGGACATGAAACAGAAGAATGTGTCTGGAAGCCCAAATCCCTTTCGCCTGGAGTGAATGGTAGGACGCAGTTGAGCACAAATAGAGGCAAAAGGGAGAACCAAACTCAATCAGCCCCAAGGGAAAGGGGACCAAGCATAGTTGCTCCTCATCGACGATATGGTAGAAATACCGGGGATTGGGTGGTTGTTGGTGTAAAAAGGGCAGAGAAGAATGGAGACAAAATTGAGGGAAATAAAATGGGCACCAAAGGAACCAATGTAGAACAGAAAAAGGGAGACCGAGAGGCTGTTCTTGGGGCCGAAAAAGAACAGGAAAAGAAAGCAGGGTATGAAAAAGAAAGGGGTGCAAAAAGTGGTGGAACGAGCAGTAGCACAGTTTTGGATGCACAATCAAGAGAGACTGAAGCTAGGGATGTTCCGGGTAGAGAAATAAGGCAACACAGAGAATTGAAACAACCGGTTGAATCGAATGATAGTGTGGTATTGCAGATTTCACAGTCTACAAATGTTGGCGTCAATGAGAGAGAAGCGGCTAATAACATAGACCTTGAAGTTCATTCAAGGTATGATCCCCTTTATAATATTGTTAATGATGCATAGTACTATGCTATTCTGGAATGTTAGGGGTATAAATCAGCCAAGTAAGCAGAGAAAATGCCGGCAATTTTGTTTTGAAAATAATATAGGCCTTGCTGGCTTGCTGGAAACAAAGGTGAAGGTAGAAAATGAAGTGGACAGATGGGAAAGTCTTGATTTGGGTTGGAAGCTACTAACAAACTGCCCGATAGCACAAACAGGAAGAATATGGCTATGTTGGAAGCCAGATTTGTATGATATATCGGTAATAAGCATTGGAGATCAGTGGATTGACTGCATTTGCCGGAAAAAAGAACTCGGGCTGGAGTTTTACTTGACGGTTGTTTATGCTCATAATAGTGAAGTAGAAGCAGGGACCAAACAACCGCTTAGGCTGAAGTTATGGCGTTATCTGGAGACTGCAAATCACCAGGATATGCCATGGATGGTGGTGGGGGATTTCAACTCCCCCCTAAATTTGGGAGACCGAGCTGGAGGAGAGGATGTACAACTAGCTGAGGTGGAAAATTTTAGAGACACGGTGAACTTGATTCAACTGCATGAGCTGAAAAGTACAGGACCCTTTTTCACGTGGGACAATAAAAGGGAAGAAGGCAGAATTTTCAGTAGAATCGACAGAGCAATGGTGAATGAGATGTGGATGGACAGATGGATGGAAGCGATATGTGAAGTAAAACCCAATGATGCATCAGATCATTTACCTTTACTTATACACCTAGATACGCCAAGAAAGTGTTCTGCTAAACGTCCTTTTAAGTTCTTCAATATGTGGGTGAACTCGCCGGACTTTCTTACTTTAGTGGAGCAGAATTGGAGGATGCGGAAACACAGTACTCTCGTGGATCTATTTAAAACTCTGAAGGTGCTGGAAATAGCACTTAAACGATTGAACAAGAGGGAATTTTCAGACATTCAGAAAAGAGCCATGGAAGCAAAAGGGAAGTGGGAGAACCAGTTCAATCTATTACAAACAAATGTATTGGATAAAGGGCTGCAAGAAAACGAAGCAAGGGCAAGGAGAGAATCTATGGAACTAGCTGAAGCGGAGTTCAGTTTCTTACAGCAACGGTCTAAGGAGAAATGGATAAAGGAGGGGGACAGGCCAACCAAAATTTTCTATGCAAGCATGAAAAAGAGGCAATACAGAAATCATATAGTCAGCCTGAAGGTGGGAAGCGACAGAGTGGATGGAAGAGAGGGGGTGGAGCAGCATCTACTGCAGTTCTTTGGTGACCGAATGGGAAAGACAGTGATTGTAGAGAGTGAAATTGATCCTTTAGTTGCAGCTGAAGGTAACTTTCTTACAGTGGAACAACAAACACCCTTGATAAAGCCGATTACAGATGATGAGATATGGAGAGCTCTGAATAGCATTGAGAATGACAAAAGTCCTGGAGTAGATGGATATTCGAGTTTTTTCTTCAAGAAAGCATGGGGGATTGTTGGTGATGATTTCAAAAAGGGGATTAGGAGTTTCTTTCAGGGCGATGAAGTACCACGGGAATTTAGCAGGGCTGTTTTAACACTAATACCGAAAGTTGATAATCCGCAGTCAGCTGGGGACTATAGGCCGATTTCCTGCTGCCCTGTTTTATATAAAGTCATCACAAAGATCATGAGTAACAGGTTAAGTGAGGTACTCCCTGAAGTGATAAATGGAAACCAAGGTGCATTCGTGAAAGGGAGGAGGATATCACATAATATTCTCCTAGCCCAAGAGCTATTAACAGGATATAAGAAGCCGAGCAATATTCCGAGTTGCATGATAAAAGTTGATATACAGAAGGCTTTCGACAGTATAAGCTGGGAGTTTCTATTCAAATGGCTGGCAGTTCTAAAGTTTCCAGGATTGTTTATTGAGTGGATAAGACGATGCGTTGAGGATACCACTTATTGTTTCTCTTTGAATGGTGCGTACACGGATTGTTTTAAAGGGAGGAGTGGTGTTAAACAGGGGGATCCGATATCACCTTTATTGTTTGTAATTGGGATGGAATATCTATCAAGACAGCTTAGCCTGGCGATAAAAACGAAAGCTGTAGAGTTCCATCAGAGGAGTTTGAAGGGGGAAATACACAGTTTGATGTTTGCAGATGATCTGTTAATTTTCTGTAGGGCAAGCAAGCACTCAATGGATGGGGTTAAAACTGTTTTGGAGGAGTTTAGGAAGGTTTCTGGCCTTAGGATAAATGAAGGAAAATCTGAGGCTTTTTTCTCGACAATGACAGAAACTGAATCAAAGATGTTGGCTGATACTCTGAATATAGTTCAAGGAAGTTTCCCAATGAATTACCTGGGACTTCCAGTCTCAACAGGGAAGTGGAGAGCTGAAGATTGTGAGAAAATGGTGGAGAAGATTGCAGGACAAATAGGCACTTGGGGTTCCAGGAATATGGCATATGCAGGTAAAGTGCAGCTTATAAACACAATTCTGCTGAGTAAAGCTAGTCACTGGGCAAATGTTTTTCAATTACCTGAGAGTGTGCACAAAGCCATTGAGACAAAATGCAGAAATTTTCTGTGGGGAAGAAAGGAAGGGGAGAAAAGAGTTACACCAGTGTCTTGGAAAACACTTTGTATGCCAAAGAAAAGTGGAGGAGTTGGCCTAAGGGATTCTTCATCCTGGAATAGAGCTGCTCTGTGTAAGCTGGTTTGGGATGTATGTCAAAAGAAGGATATATTGTGGCTGAAATGGGTGCAGGCATACTACTTGAAGGATGAAGAGTTTCTTGACTACAGCCTAGAAGGGCACACATATAGTTGGGGTTGGGGCAAGTTGGTGTCACTGAAAGATGAAATTCGTCCATACCTAATGGAATGTGTTGACACGAAGGGAAATTTCAGCACTAGCAAGGCATATGGATACCTCAAAGGGGCAGGCCAAGAAAACCATTGGTCAACGAAAATATTGTGGAAGTCGGGACTACAGCCTAAACACTCATTCTTTCTATGGATGTTGTTAAAAGGGAGATTATCGACCATAGCGAGACTTCAGTCGAAAGGGATAATACCTCATGTGGCAGATGTTTGTACTCTGTGTGGGCACAATGGAGAAACGATGCAGCACATATTTTGTACATGCCAATTTACAGTGGAGCTCCAAAAACATTACAGGGTGGAGACTGGCGGAAACTTCAGAGAGTGCCTGAGGAGGATGAGAAGAATGGTAGGATGGAGAAAGAGAATAAGATTCCACCGACTTATTAGCATCTTCTATAATGTATGGAGGGAGAGGAATAACAGAATCTTCCAGGGGAAATTTAGGCAGGTGGATGCTCTAAAGGTGATGATTGAAACAGGCTTTGACCCCTCTGATTGATGATGAGGATGGTGTGAATGGATCCTAGTATGAAACTTGGTACATATGTCGTAGGTACCGCACTGATTACCTATGGTATTTCAGAGGTGTTGGGCTGCCGGTGTAAAAACCAGTTACCCAGCCTTGGCCCGTGACAATATCTAAAGACTTGACGGATTGGTTGTGGGGATATATCCCTAGTATGAAACTTGTACATATGTCGTAGGTACCGCACTGATTACCTTTTGGTATTTCAGAGGTGTTGGGCTGCAGGTATAAAAACCAGTTACCCAACCTTGGCCCATGACACTATCTAAAGACTTGACGGGCTGGATCGAAAAAGATTATAAGCATACTCAGACCAGGCTACATAATGGATAATATGGTTTCTATGGGAAATGAACCAGGGCAGACTTGTGTTTTGACATGTCAATTCACAGATATGCTATGGTGGAATTTCCCTTAATCATATACGAGTTGGAGACAGAAATGGAACGTTGAAGACACCAAAGCTCCAAAGGTGGATGCAGATTTTGCAAGATATGCAAGGACAGATGGAATGGAAGCGCATACATTATAGTTATTCTAAAATCCTAGCAATATCTTGATGAACTAGTTATGATCATAGCCACTTGCATTTCATATGGCTGTAGAATAGTTGTTTTTCTCCTTTTGGTTAGTTATTTATATCCGTTGAATGTTTGGCTTAGAGTGATGGCCAAATCAGTTGTATGAACTTTTTTGAGCAATTTAATAGAAGAAAATATTACATCAAAAAAAAAAGACACCAATGACTTTTGATCGTCATGGTGTAGCTATATCGGATGAGAGAGCGTTTTGGTCAAGTTGGTGTGGTTGCAAAGGTAGACTAAGAGTGGACATAAAACATATTTCATGGAAGAAAGTCACGCCAACACAAAGGGACTCCTTATATGATGAGTCTAAGGTACATCTTTACCAATACCTTTAGTTCATTATCAATTTGTATAAAGTCTTTTTCTTGCACCATTTTTAAAGTTTTTCAATGTTATTCATACAAGGAACCCTTTGAGATTGATGCACCGGATGAGGAAGCCGTGAAAAAAATGGCATTGAACATAGTGTTAAAGGCTAGCCGAGACTTCAAGTATAGATTGGCTAAGGACTACATATTCGAGGGAGGGAAAAGAGTTGGTCAACATCCTCGAGTTAAATACAATTGTATTCTCGAATCGAGTTGGGAAATTTTCAAGGAAAGGACTCTCGATCATGAAGCGGATGTTAGTTTAAAACTTTTGTTATGTGTGCCTTCATTTGCATTTTTAACTTATACTAACACCATCATCTTTATTGTAGGGAACCCGAGATGTGAAAATCAAAAGTGCAAAGGCAAATAAACTCTATCATACTTGAGTAGGGCGGGGTATGTGGGGATGGGAATGAAGATATCATCCGAGAAACGCGAAGTGGACACAACAAAATTGGTTGAGGGGGGGATGACCCGAGAAGCGGCCCTCGAGGAGGTGGTACCGTTGAAACTTGAAAACATTCCACGGCATGAAATGTTTGTTAGAGGAAGGATGACGGGAGATGGAAAATACTCAACACCCGAAGTTGAACAAGTGGCTAAAAAAGTGGTAAGAGGATCTATTATGTTTGGTTTATTAAAATTCCATACAAGGGTTCTCAATATATATACTCCAAATAATGAATATTTTGTTTGTAGGAAGATGTTGTAGTTCAAGAAAAGGAGGGCTTATTTACACCCATAGGTAAGTGTGATATAATGGCTAAAGCCATTGGTAAGGATCATCCCGGGAGGGCAAGGGGTGTAGGTCGCTACTTGAATCAAAGAGACGTTTTTCACATTAAGCAAAGTAATGGAAATTCCAAGCCTTCGAAACTCTACGTTGCCAAGAGGACAATCCAATTGCAAAACGAGACGATAGAGAGGATAAATGTAGATGTTGAGGACTTGCGATACCAAGTACAAGCAATGGCGCAACAAATGGGTTTTGTACAAACCCCCAAAGAGAATCTAGTAGTTGTTGAGCGACGTCCATCGTCAAGGAGATCACATCATTCTCCTATTAACGAAGAACATGATGTTATCAATGGAAATGTGGACATTGAGCCAAAGCGACCGTACGTGGAAAAAGTCAAAGAAATCACTTCCAAGCCAACCCCCATTAAGGTAATTCATACACTCACAATGTCTATTTATTTTTAATAAATTTAGTATTGACTTTGAAATTTGAATGTGATTAGATTTTGACCTACAAGCTATTCATTGATGTTGGTCATAACGAACCCCCAAAACATGTTGCTAATGGAACTTTTGATGAGGGAATGCGCACACACCATTTACAACCCATTCCCGTAGGATTTGGAAAAGTTGGGATAGGTAGGGCGATAGATGAAATGACACTTTTACCAATGCCCGAAGGGGACATCGTTAGGGTAGGGCAAGCGGTGAGACGATTTGTTATTTGGCCCCGTTGTTAATAGTTGATGGAAATTGTAATGACATACCCGTTAGGAAAATACCTTCCGAGTTGAAGAAACCAACGATAGCCAAAAAAAAACCAACCTCTTTTGACCCAAACCACACACTTGAATTGTTGAGGTCACTCCCTATATTCGTTAGAACATTACATGAGTACTTAAATCACAAAGACCAAAATATGATATGTCAATTTTCGGGTAACGAGCAAGTGTTCGGAGTGAGGAGGGACTTAAAGGTTCCTTTGCAAGATTTCAAAGATTTTTGGCATATGTTGGATTTGGACTCCACTATACTATCACTACATCAAACGTAAGTTTCCTCATATTGATTTTGCATGATATTATTTTAACCTTTAAATCCCGTACTAATTGTTTACAATTACACTATTAGCTATATGCATCACAAGTCTTTGCAAAAGAAAAAAGATTGGATAGGTTTCCTTTGTCCCCAATCCATGACTATATTTCAAGGCAAGGCACCAACAAGCCAACGTGCTTATCTTACCAATTTACTTCGTATGAAAAACAAGAAGATATTCATAGGCCCCTACCTATAAGGGTAATCATCTTTCTATATACTTCCGGTTGATAACTTATGTTATTGTCTTATTTAAAACCTAATAATGTTGTCAATTTTGTACTAGTGGCCATTGGCGTTTTGTTGCTATGGTACCTGAGCAAAAGCGAGTTTATTGGATTGATTCTCTAAACTTTCCACCAACCAAAGACTTCGCCGATCTTGTCGAGGTGGTTATGCATGAAGTTAATGATAATACTCTTCAATCTTTTGAACACATACAAATAACGGTAAGCACTTTCATTATTATTGCTTTTCATGTTTTATAAATACTTTCATTGTCTAACTACCGTTCTTGGATTTTTCACACAACAAAGTACAAGAGACAACAATCTAATTGGGAATGCGGCTACTACACATTCATATTTGCCGACAAGTGTGTTGATTCTCTAACGTTGGACAATCTTGATCTTCGTCAAGTATGATCATTTTCTTAATCTCCATGTATTTTCATTACTCATTAAATTTTGGAATATAAGTTGACATTGATTTTTTCCTTTTCTTGTTAAATAACCAAAATTTGCAGATTTTTGAGGATGACCAAACTTCATACACCCTTGCCGAATTAAATGATGCGAGGAATAAGTTTGCACGCCACCTTGTTTTGGTTTTTGGACGAGTAATATCAAGCCCATTTTTTCTCACATAGATCTAGGGTAAACATTAGTTTAGCTGTGTTCTCATCATAGATGGGAAGTTGGATGTTAGCTATAGAAAGGTTGAAATTTTAGCTATTGTAGTGGCTTTTGGTATGGACAGATGTTGCTTTCGAACTCGAAGGTTTAGCTTTCGAGATGTTCGATATCGCATTAATGTAATTGCCTGTTTCGATTTCGAATAAAATATTAACGAAACTTGTTGTCGATATCGAAACCCGTTAATATACTATTCGAGTTCGTATACATTCTCGGGTCTTGTGGTAGGGCCTAAGCCGATTATCCTGGCGATATCGAACAACGCATCGTTCACAATTTAGTCCTTTCGATATCGCTTATTTTTATCACCGATCTAGGTTGCGATATCGAAGTATATTGCAAAACCATGCGCTATCGTACTGATTCTAGGGTCTTGAGGAAGTGTATCGGCCGATTTTGGGTGCGATACCGCTCATTAATCTTTCAGTAGTCCTGTCCTTTCGATATCGTTGAGAATATGGTTGCCTTTCGATATCGAACGTGGTTGTTTGAGGAACTCAATATATAAACAATGTAACGATATCGAAAGAAATATTATGTTCTTTCGATTGCGAAAGGTCCGTAGTTAAATTTCAAAATTCATTTTATTTTCGATATCGAAAGACTGTATTTCGTATAAACGATATTGCATATGTTGCTAGGGTACATGTTTCTTCGATATCGACAACATCTAAACATAGGTCCGGAGAACTACGATCTCGCAAAGATATGGGTTAATACCGGATGTCATTGACACTTTCGAGTTCGAAACATGGGTGACCGAAGGCGTGCTTCAATATCGAAAGACCTCTAAAAGCACGGCGGTTCCAGGAACCGCCGTAAAAGTTATTCTCATTTACGGCACAGCCAGAGAAGGTGGTTCCAATGTGCCTTCTCTGGTACGTTGGAACCGCCTTAAAACCTCCCTCCCTCCACTTGGAGTATAAAATATTTGATGCGGTTTGATTGGTACTAGATTTGTTTGTTTGGTACTATGTTGTTTGTTTGGTACCATGTAATACCGAAAATGAAAATAACATTTAGAACAATTCAAACAATAACGGTTTGATTGTTACTAAGTTTTTTTGTTTGATACTAGGTTGTTTGTTTGGTACTAGATTTGTTTGTTATACATAAACACTCAAACCCGCGAATACCGTGAATCCAACCCGTCCAACCCGTTTATCTTAATTACCCAATTAATCCATACCCATTTATACCCATACCCAAATGAGATTTTATTAAAATTACCCATTTGACCGGTGGGTAACGGGTTTGCCAGGCCTATGTAAGCTGTATTCCCATGTGAAGACCATCATATATAAATCGGTACTTTTTAAAGTTAAACCAAAGAATCAGCACAGAGTCATATTGTTTAATTAATAATTGTTCTTAATAGCGTTTTTCTTCCGTCATCAATACAATCAGGATTTATGTCCTTATGGAAGTACTAAAGCTAAAGCATTTTGCAAAATAAGTTGGTTTTGGTCTTAACTCTTTGTATTTGGGAGTCCAGCTACTTTCATTCCAAACAAATCGGTAGAAAGAGGAGAGAGAATTGAGCCGAACACGTGCAATAAGAAGAGACAAATTCCATAAACATCACATCTTTCAAACAGACTTCATTTATTTATCATTCATAGATACAATGGTGCTAAACATGGACTCAAGCAACAATAACACAGGGAGCAGGACAAGAGTAATAAGAGCATCCACAATAGTGCTCCATAAGTGCACTTTTCTTAATAAGGAGCACTACTTTTTTAAGAAGGTCCATTGTTGAGTTTTAAAAACCACTCCTTAATAAGGACATGCTCCTTACTTAGGGAGTGGTTGCCTCTTTTATTGTGCTTGACTAGCCAATAAAAACATTACTCTTGCCATTGAGTATTTTTTTAAGATAAAGTTTAAAAATAAAAATAAAGAAAAGAATGCTTCTTAAGTGTTGTTCCATTGTTAATGTTGGGTTCTTCCTTAGTTTTGCTCAAAATTGATTACGTGACACTTAAGAAGTGCTCCTTATTTTCAAACTATTGTGGATGCTCTAAGATATGCAAAAGTGCTCCATTAGAGCATCTCCAATGGCAAGCTACATCTTGCATTGCCATGTCATGTTTCAAACCAATGATGTAGCAAGCAACACACTTCAACAATGGTGAGTTACTTTTTTTTTTTTTTAATTCAATCCACCATAAGTGGGGGGTGATTTATTAGGCTCCCCAGACCAAGATAAGCTCAAAATTATTGTTTGATGAATACAAATGGATCAAGAAAAATCCTATCAATTAGGATGAAAAAACTTGGAATGACCAAGAAAAATCCCAACCATAGGATGAAAAAACTTGAAAAACAAATTCTTTCGAGCCTATAGCCACAGATTTCTAATCGATATCTACTCAGCTGATCTAGGTTAGTACTCGACAAGCATAACACCTGCCTAGCACAAGTTTGCCACAGCGAGGATAGCATTGCTAGGGGCACTTCGGTAATCGACAAGCCAAGCAAGGCGAAAAGCCAGTTAGCCCCTAGAATGTGATTCGAAATCTGAGACTTCACACAAAGAACTAATGCGATACCAATCCCTGTTTGCTGATGTTTTGAGAAGTTGAATGACATGTTCCAAGTGACCACCTGACTGGACAGTTGGAGTGTAGTAGAGAGCTTTGGGTGATAACCACTTTTTGAGTCCGGCAGTTGTATCCTGCAAAGAGAGACTAAAAACCAGTAAATAGTTCTAGACATTTATTTCATTCTTATGTATGGAAACTCCCTGGCATCAAGACTAACCAAACCTTTAATTTCTCTAGGGAGATTAAGATGGTTAAAGTCATGATCAAGCATTGTGGTACTGGCTAACTTAGCTAAAGAGTCAGCAACAGAATTTGCCTCCCTAAATAAATGGTGAGCTACTTGTGTTGGTCCCACATTTTTAGTAACATTTATTATTAAATTTAAATTACTCATTACATTACACAAAAGTATTAAAAAATTATTTAACTATTTTATTTATACTTAAGAATTTTAAATAATTATTAAATATAAGTGTTAGTTTTAAGCAAGAATCTTGTATGGCGTTTTATAATTAATTAAAGACCTACATGATTAATCTGAATGCTTTAATTTATTATTTAGAACATTAATTAATTACAAAAAATAAAAAATAAATATTAATTATAAAATAATATAATTAGATTAGATTAATTGTATATATTTTATTACATAATAATTTAGGTACTACTCGAGAAATTTAATCGCTGAAAGAGAAAGTGAAGTTACTATATATTTCTGCAATTATGTTAATATAAATTAAATTATATAATATAGAATATCGTCAACATAATTATAGTAATAAAATATTACACAAAATAATAAAAAAATTCCTGCATTTTTGGAAATATATTATCCAAACTTACTTACTAAAATGCGCGAAAAATAAATGCAAGAATGCAAGAATCGAGGTCTGCCATATTTGTATTAGATAGCTAATTAATGTTCTTAAGCAGACGACCAACCATTTTCTCTCCACCGTCAGATTGATTCAACGGCTAAGATGCATCCCCACAACAGTTGACTTTCCAACATCTTTCTCGCAACAACTATTTTGCGATCAAACTCCACGATTCTGCGTCTTCAGTGCTGCCCACGCTCTCTCCGGACAGTTCGTCCTCCATGATCACCTTCATCCAGAGCCGAGTTTACCCACGTTTTAGCTAATGGTTCCAATTTTCGAGCTCAACTGTGCTTCTATATATATTGGTGCCCAATCATCCAAAGCTCCTCAAACTACCTGCGGCTGCAAACTACACAGGTGGGCAATTTCTTGGTTCTGTCGTTTGTCAATATTACATAGTTAATATGGGCTTGTTAATTCTCTATCGCTTGTTTCTTGGTTCTGTCGATCTTCAAAGGACTGTATGTTCTGTCGCTTTTGAGGTTCTGTGTGTTAGGATCAAAAATTTAACACTTTTCCCGTACTTGTCAGATGGCTTAACTACTTGACATTGATCAAGTGACCTTGCATAGCAAGAATTGGTCGGCAATAGTAACTGTTGTTCTGAAACAGCAAACTGGTATATCAAGTTCTGGCTCAAGATATCAGAAATATGAATTCGTTGATTCAAAGGTTTGACATTCACCATACGTTTGTTGTTTGTTTTTTGTAATAAGATTTTTCAGAATTTGATTTTTTTTGACAAATTTATGTTGCAGGGATCGAAAGTGGAAGGGTTTCTGTTCGATGGTGACATTGACATGTTGAGCAGTAGGCTTAAATTATTTAGCAAGGTTAAGATTACCAATGCGAAAGTGCAAAACATCCCTGAAAAACATCAGAGAAAAGACATCACCAAGCAATGGGTGTTGAATGCAAGAACTCCTATCATGGAAATTCCCGAAGACCCCATAATCAACACCGATGGTTATTCATATGCTTCATTTGATGATCTTCCTAAGTTCATGGACAACAAGCATCTTCCTGTTGGTAATTAATTCTTTACAGTTTCAACATACCCCTTTTCTCTTACTTTTCTTTGACTTATTTACAAAGCCCTAAGATCATCAACCACATTCATTTTCATTGTGTAGATATATTAGCTGTTGCAATCCAGGTTGAGCCAATTAAGCGCGTTGTCAAAAATGGAGTAGAGGGAGATGTTCTATCATTCTCTTATCTTGATCAAAAGTAAGTATATGAATCCCTACAATTCTGCTTCATATCATTTGGTTTCACTCACATTTTTCTGTTCAATTATTGTAGTATGAAAATCGTTCGGCTTTCTTTGTGGGATGACTTCCCCGCGGAACAAGGTAAGACTATGAATGACGACTTAAAAAATCACCCAATTGTTTTGTGTCATCGCCTCAATGTCACTTATTACAATGGTATGAAACTATTTGTTTGTATTTGTCAAATTCATCTTAGATAGCTAATTAATGTTCTTAAGCAGACGACCAACAACAGACAACCAACAATTTTCTCTCCACCGTCAGATTGATTCAACGGCTAAGATGCATCCCCACAACAGTTGACTTTCCAATATCTTTCTCGCAGCAACTATTTTGCGATCAAACTCCACGATTCTGCGTCTTCAGTGCTGCCCACGCTCTCTCCGGACAGTTCGTCCTCCATGATCTCCTTCATCCAGAGCCGAGTTTACCCACGTTTTAGCCAATGGCTCCAATTTTCGAGCTCAACTGTGCTTCTATATATATTGGTGCCCAATCATCCAAAGCTCCTCAAACTACCTGCGGCTGCAAACTACACATGTGGGCAATTTCTTGGTTCTGTCATTTGTCAATATTACATAGTTAATATGGGCTTGTTAATTCTCTGTCGCTTGTTTCTTGGTTCTGTCGATCTTCAAATGACTGTATGTTCTGTCGCTTTTGAGGTTCTGTGTGTTAGGATCCGAAATTTAACACTTCTCCCGTACTTGTCAAATGGCTCAACTACTTGACATTGATCAAGTGACCTTGCATAGCAAGAATTGGTCGGCAATAGTAATTGTTGCTCTGAAACAGCAAACTGGTATATCAAGTTCTGGCTCAAGATATCAGAAATATGAATTCGTTGATTCAAAGGTTTGACATTCACCATATGTTTGTTTTTTGTTTTTTGTTATAAGATTTTTCAGAATTTGATTTTTTTTTTTTTTGACAAACTTATGTTGCAGGGATCGAAAGTGGAAGGGGTTCTGTTCGGTGGTGACATTGACATGTTGAGCTGTAGGCTTAAATTATTTAGCAAGGTTAAGATTACCAATGCGAAAGTGCAAAACATCCCTGAAAAACATCAGAGAAAAGACATCACCAAGCAATGGGTGTTGAATGCAAGAATTCCTATCATGGAAATTCCCGAAGACCCCATAATCAACACCGATGGTTATTCATAGGCTTCATTTGATGATCTTCCTAAGTTCATGGACAACAAGCATCTTCCTGTTGGTAATTAATTCTTTACAGTTTCAACATACCCCTTTTCTCTTACTTTTCTTTGACTTATTTACAAAGCCCTAAGATCATTAACCACATTCATTTTCATTGTGTAGATATATTAGCTGTTGTAATCCAGGTTGAGTCAATTAAGCGTGTTGTCAAAAATGGAGTAGATGGAGATGTTTTATCATTCTCTATTCTTGATCAAAAGTAAGTATATGAATCCCTACAATTCTGCTTCATATCATTTGGTTTCACTCACATTTTTCTGTTCAATTATTGTAGTATGAAAATCGTTCGGCTTTCTTTGTGGGATGACTTCCCCGTGGAACAGGGTAAGACTATGAAGGACGACTTAAAGAATCATCCAATTGTTTTGTGACATCGCCTCAATGTCACTTATTACAATGGTATGAAACTATTTGTTTGTATTTGTCAAATTCAGTAGCTCTTATTCACCATATTAAATTTCATTTTCTGCATTTTACAAATACCTTGGTATTACCGTTAACACTAGGTTTGATTATGTCATCTTGGTGAACCCTCCGGTGAAAGAAGCTTTAGACTTGAAGAATTGGTCTGTGACTTATGCCTACCATCATTTTTTATAAAACAATCTTAACTCTATCTTTTAACTCATTTGTTTCTCTTTTACAAGGGTTCAAAGGAATCGTAAACAAATTCAAGATTTGGTTAATACAGGAGAATACACATCTCATGCTCCGGAATTGAAAGTTGATGCTCCTCATGATATTACCCCTTTAGCCAATATCTAATCTTCTGAGAACGTATTGTTATCATTTTTACCTTTTTGGGTGGGTAGTAAAAGACTAAAAAATCAAAATCATTATAATGCTTTTGTTATGGAATTTCAGCATTATTAGTTTCTGTTTATTTCTTAAGGTTCTGCCGGCTTCTAATTTTATCATATTTATTGCAAAGTTATTTGGGCAAAAGTTAAGTTCAACTTCAACAACATATCAAAAAAGTATTGGTATATGGGGTGTACAAAATGCCACTTGGCTACTTCATCTCCTTTTCAAGAAGATTTCATCTGCAACAATATCAAATGTGGAGAAAAACAAAAGGCTTCACCCAGATAAGTGTTTCTTTGTTCTGTTTTCTATTCAACTGTTTTTACAAGCATTTGAGTAATATTGTTTCTTCTTTCTCTAATAGGTGTCGCCTTGATGCCGATTTGATTGATGATAGTGGGATCATTTCTGCAACTTTGTTTGGGAAATTTGCAGAGAAGGCATTGCAGATGAAAGCCATCGATATCATGAACTCCAAGACAGAGGTACTGATTTTATATGTCTACATCATTTTTTGATGTTTCTTGGTGTTTTGGTAACTGGGATCCAGTGTTGAGTTTGGATTTTTATCATTTAAAGAGATCGTGCTTTAGTGATGTGTACATTCTTCTAAACATAATTTTTTATTTAATATATTAGGCTCTGGAAAACCATGTTAAGGATCTTCATTATGACCAGTTTGATGACAAACATTTTGTTGTCAAACTGAAGTCTGCAACAAAGCTCAAACGTCATGACTCCAACCAAGGGCAGATCTTCAAGGAAGCACTTTCATTCCAGTTTATGTTTTTATTAAATCTTCCTAACTTTTTTAGACTGTTTTCATGTGTTGAAATTCATCAACACTTATTTTACGGCGTCATGTGTATATAGACATCAGTATTCCTTTTCTTTAATTAAGGTCTCTTACGCTCTTCGATTCATATTCGTTTAGTCGTGGTGGTTTCTGATGCTACCAAAATCCGTCCATTTCCCGGGTGTTGAGGCTATCCGGGTCTCCTTCTCGATCAACCCGCTACAATCCTGCAAAACAATCCCCGAGAGGCGTCCCGGGGAAGAGGCTCCGGCGTGATGATGAGATGGGGATAGCGGGGAAGGAAAACGTACGGAAGGTGCTCTCAATGTAAAGTAGAGAGATATAAGTCACATCCCTTGTTCACTATTTGAGGCTAGTATTTATAGCAGAGCTTCGCCTGCTTGAAGATAAGTTGCAGGACCACTTCCCTTGTCACCATCTGTCCTCTTTCTTGTCCGGACATGCCTCTCAGCGGGGAAGGTACCGCTCTGTTGACTCTGGGCCGCAAGCCCTCTTCCTGGCCCAGCAGGGTTCTGGGCCGGTATTATCACTAGCCCCCCAGACCAGTCTTCCGGGTTTCCTTGACGCGGGAGACTGGTCTTATACACTCCTCCTCCTGCTATTTCTTTTGGTCGGGCCCCTCCGTGTTATAATTGGTTTCTGACAACGCCGTCTTTTCCCCTTCTGCATTAATCAGTACCTTGTTTACCGTGTCATCATTGCTTTTCCTCCTTTTGAGGCGGCGTTTCCTATTCTCCCGCCTATATAAGGGGCCTAACCCTCCTTACTAGATTACTTTCTTCGCACAATTTCCAGACGCTCCGCTTTCTCTTAACAAGTAAGCTCCGATCCTCCTCCTTTGCTTCTTCCATTCCTCTTCCACGATGAGCTCCCCGCGCTTTACCACTTCCTCTCTGGATACCGAGGGGATTCAAAATCAATTTGAAATCCAATTCCGAACCCCTGATCCAATCCCCTCTCCGGGTTCCTCCTCGGGTACCCATTCTGAGGCCTTCAGCACCTCCCGGGAGCTAATCGCTCCGGGTATGCAGGTCATAGATGAGGCGGGTTTATCCCCGGCCGGGCATTCCCATCCCCTCCGCAAGGATCAGGACGGGGAGGCTTTTGGTGAGGACGTTGGCGATGGTGCTCCCCCGGGTCCTACCCACGGAGTCAAGCCCTCTGGCCATCGGTTTTTGAATCATTCTGGGGCTCTCCCCTCCTTAGATAGGGATGTTTTAGATTTAGTTAGACGTTGCTTCATCCCTTTTCCGCTGGATGCGTCTTTATCCAAACTTCCCCCGGGAATGTTCGAGCGAGAGGTACCTTGCATTCCCCGGATTCACTTTCAATATGGGCTGAGCCTCCCTTTTCCTCCCCTGTTTTCAGAAATTTTCAATTTTTATCAAATGGCCCCGGCCCAGCTACACCCCAACGGGGTTGTGCTAGTGCTGGCCTTCTTGGTCAATTGTGCGAGGTGCAACGTCTCTTCCTCCCTCCTCCTCTTCCGTTCCTTCTACGCCTTGCGACGCGCTCACGCGTCCTTTCTGGGTGTGTTTTCCTTTGTAATCCGTTCCGGGACGAGGGACTTTGTTAAGGGTGAACCCAAGTCCGCCAAAGAGTACCCCGCAAAAGGTTTCTTCCGTTGTGATTCCCGGGTGTATCCTATGCCCCCCTGGAACGATTCCCTCGTGCCTGAAGATAAAAAACCTCTCTCCTCTCTTTTAATACCAATGATCATAACCTCCTCCGCCTATCTCCCCTAGACATGGATACCTTTTTTAAGACCGGAAACGCGGGCTATTACTGGCCTCGCGGGATATATCCTGAAAAAGTTTGTACCCTTCCACTCATTTCCGCGGTGTGGCCGGCTGGAGGTGCCTATTAAAGGCTTTATTCTTTGTTTTGTTTTATTTATATATATATATGTATCTAACTTTAATTTTCTGTTTGCTGATTTCAGTTCAACCTACTCTATACGCAGACGTCACGCCATTCGCGGGGATGCCTTCTGGGGGTGATAATCAGCAGGGAAATCCTCGTCTAGGGTTGGTCGCTCCAGCTGAGCAGCAAGTGACTCCTCCGCCTGGGCCGAATGCTGCCGAAAACCCCGGGTTCATTCCTCAAAGAGCCCGTCAGCAACGACCACCTTCCCAACAGAGGGCCACGGGGTCCTCCCCTACCCCGGGGAGGAAATCTTTCATCCAGCACCCCACTTACAGTGGAGGGGCTAGCTCTCGCTTTAAGCGACCGCTGACCGATGACAAGGAGTCTTCTCCGCGTTCCCGTCAAAGGTCAGAGGGTGCGGCCCCGCCCCCACCTCCCCTTTCCCCTGCCAATATTCCCTTACAGGATAATTCTCAAGCTATCCCTGAGGAGAGGGAAGAGGTATTCTAACCTTACCCAGTTGCTTATCGCTATTTTTACCATGTTTCTATCCTTCCGGGTAATCTTACTTTTGTTTAAATTTTATAGACCACCGCCTTCGCCGACTCGCTCCTGGCGGATTCCCAACTGGCGGAGGCGCTCAACCGGACGTACTCTAAATACAGCGCGGGTCTATTTGCTAAAAAGGAAAAGGAACTCCGCGACGCCCGGGAGAGGTTGGCCGGGCGAGATGACCTGGAAGCCCGGCTGGAGGCTTCTCAGAAGAAGCTGGCCGAAAGGGAGAAAAAGTTGGCAGAGAAGGAAAAAAAGCTGGTGGAGGTGGAGAAAAAATACACTTCTCTCAAGAAAGAAAAGAAAGATGCTCAGCTTGAAGCCCTGGACGCTGTGGTCCAGAAAGTTCTCCACTCTGCTGATTTTGACAAAAGGCTAGAGGGTATCACCGCTGCCGCCAGTGCGGATGCCTGCCACGAGATGTACCGCAGTCTACGGGGTTGGCTTCCGGGGTCTGCTCGCCTTGAAGCCCAGGCATCCTACTACCGTCCCAAGGCAAGCGGTCAGGAGTTCTGTGCTGTACCTGACAACTTCGGGTATCAGGCTGTCCTTGAGGGGGAGACGGGGGGTACACTGTGGGACTTCCAAGGGGACAAGATGACTTGCTCTACCAATCCCGGAAGTCTACCCGGAAAGTGGGATTCCCTGAGTGCCCGGAAGATGAGCCAAAGGTGGATGCTCCCGCTTACTGCGGTCCTGACTGGTCTGATGCGGACGTAGCTGAACTGGAGAGGAGATGGAAGAGGGCTCACGCTACCTCGGGAGAGAGAGGCCCTGCTGAGGATGATGTATTCCTCTAGTCTTTTAGCCTAAGTTTTTTTTTGTACTTTTATTTTGTAACTTGCCTCCCCGGGAGGTGTTTGTAGAACTCGGCCTTGGTGCCCATTTTGCTTAATACAAAGTTCTGCTTTTAATGAATTTGTCATCTTTTGTAGTCTGAGCGTTACTTGGAAGGAGATCTCCCGCGGGGACCCATGCCTTTTGTTTTCCCTCATCCTAGTTGTTCTTCCGGTACTTACTTCTCTCTCCCCCGCGCTGGTTGCCTCCAATGCTCATTCCTTCAAAGGAAGTTGGCTCATTGGAGGTTTGGAGGCGATCAAGCTACCCGGGCCATGTCTGAGGCTGGGTTGTGTGCGTTTGTCCATGAGTTCGGGTCCGTCCGGGCATTAGTATCATTTCTTAAAGCTGTTGAAAACAAATTTGGCTCGCTGAATCACTGCTTCGACCTAGCTTCTGATCATATGCGGGAGGCCCTGAATTCCCATCAGACCATCGCCGAGTTGCAGGCCCTTCATGACGATTCCAATCATCGTATCGCCAAGGAACTGGGTATGGTGTGGGGCGAACTAGAGCGGGCACAGGAAAAACTTAGGAAATTGGAGACCCGTTCCGCTCAGAACAGGCTTCTCTGCGATTTTGAGAAGGAGAATCGGTTCCTCACTCACAGGAATAGGGTCCTCCAGGATGCTCTACTAATCACCCGGCTATCCTACCACCTTTTGGGTCTCAAGAATGGCTTAGTGGGGGTGTCTCCTCTTACCGATATTCCAGCCAGGGTTCGTAGGACGATTGAACGCATGGAGGCTAACCCGAAGAAGTTTGGTGAGGGAGCTCCCAATCATAAGGCTTATCTGGACGTCGTGGAGTGGCATAATGAGATAACCGCGGGAGAAGTTGAGCCCTACCCCTCTAGCCTTCGTCGAGTCCCTGCCCGGGTGGAGGTGGATGTGGCGTATGAACGATACGAAGATATGACTGTATCCATTGACCCGGAAGAAGTGGCACGCCGGATAAGACGCATCCGGGAAATTGCCGATTCTGGAGTCACCACAAAGGGGGTTAAAACCACTGAGGGCACCCGCATCAGCTGGGAAGAGAAGGGTAGAGATGCAGCAGACTTGTTTCCTAAATACAAGTTTGTTACGTCGGCCGGGGTAAGGAGGATGCGCCTGGCGGAGCCGCTTCCAGAAGGATCCGTGGTTGTTCCTATCCCCGAATTGAACGAAGAAGACGCCTCGCAATTGGAAGAGGAGCTAGCGTGGGTTCAAGTCCCGGATGCCCGCTTTGCCAAAGATCTCCTGTCTTCTCAATTCTTCGGAGGGGGTTTCCGCCCGGGTAACCCTGAGGGTGCTTCCGGGTCAGGTCCCAAGTGGGTATAGTAGCAGATAGAAAAAACTTGTATGTAAAATACTTTGTAACATATCAGCATGTGTGCTTTGAAATTTATGAACCAATGAATAAAAGTTCTTTCGAAAATCCCTTCTCATTAATTCTGTAAGCATTACATTCTTTGGTCCCCGGGCTTCATTCAAGTCCCGGGTCCAATCTAGCGGGGCACCCGAATGGGAGCGACCCATGGGTCCCTTTTACCATCCTTCTTCTCTAAGCCCGAGACGAGGCCAAACGTCGGGACTGTCTCTCCGGGCATATTCATGCTTCCGGGAGGGGGCATATCCATGCCTGGCATATTCATGCCTGACTAGCTAAGGTTCTGCGCGGGGCACTCTACTTCCCGTAAAACCTTCTTAAAGCTACATTCCATCTCCTGGGGATCTCCTTTCCCTGCTTGTCCTCCAGTACGTAGCTTCCGCCCGGGTGTGTTTCCTTCACCTTGTATGGCCCTTCCCAATTGGGTGCAAGCTTCCCCTCCGGGGCTTGGCGGTTCTTGTCATTTCTCCTCATCACCCAATCTCCGGGGACGAAAACCTCTTTCTGCACCCTCCTGTCATGGTACCTCTTTACTCGCTCCTTCACCTTGGCTTCCTGGAGTGCTGCATTCTCTCGCTTTTCTTCCAGGAGGTCCAAGTCAAGGCGCCGTCCAACATCTTCTTCTTCCGGGCGTCGGTGTTGAGTCCGAGGGCTCGGGATACCAATCTCCGCGGGAATCACATCCTCCGACCCATATACCAAGCAATATGGGAATTCCCCGGTGGCTGAGCTTTCAGTAGTCCGGTGGGCCCAAAGAACGCTGGGCAACTCCCAAATCCAATTTCCCCGCGCGCCCTCCAAGCGGGTTTTTAACCCTTTGATGATAGTGCGGTTGGTGACTTCCACTTGCCCGTTCGCCTGGGGTGGTACACAGATGTCAACCTCTGCTCTATGCCATACTTGATACACCATGATTTGAAAGGATCATTTTCAAACTGCGCCCCATTATCCGTGACTATGATCTTTGGGATACCGAATCGACAAATGATGTTCTTCCAGCAAAACTTAACACAAGTTAGCCCCCGTATATTGGTGAGTGGTTCTGCCTCCACCCATTTGCTGAAGTAGTCAATCGCCACAATCACATACTTAGCTCCTCCCGGAGCAGTCGGGAAAGGTCCCACCAAGTCAATTCCCCACCTGCTGAACGGCCAGGCTCCCGTGACCCCGATTAACTCCTCCCGGGGCACATGGATTAGCGGGGCGAATGTTTGGCATGCCAAGCACTTCTGAACATGCTCTTCCGCATCTTTGAACAACGTCGGCCAATAATACCCCAGCCTTAAGATCTTCCTAGCCATTGTGCGAGCTCGCTGGTGACTCCCGTTAGATCCTTCATGCACCTCCCGGATGAGGTGTTGGCCCTCTGCCCTTTCTACACACTTAAGCAAAGGCTGGAGATATCCCATCTTATACAACTCCCCGCCCTGGATCACATACTTAGGCGCTTTGACTCTCAACTTCCGGGCCTGAACCCTATCCTCCGGGGTGGTTCCTTCTTCTAGGTATGCCCGCATGGGAATGATCCAGGATTCTTCCTCATTTACTACCATCACTTGGTCATTCTCCTGGTAGCTCCTCCTTCCTAGTACTTCCATGTACAGTTTTGGTTAGGCTCAGGCTTTAATTCCGAGGAGGCCAACTTGCTCAAAGCATCTGCTTTACTATTTTCCTCCCGGGGAACTTGGACCAGGTTGAAGGTTTCGAACCCGGCTACCAGCGGTTTTACCGTTTCCAAGTACTTCTGCAGGCTCCTCTCCCGGGCTTCATATTCTCCTTTTACCTGCTATACCACAATCTGGGAGTCGCTGTATGCCGTGAGAGCCTTGATGTCCATCTCCTTTGCCAATCTTAATCCTGCGATCAAGACTTCGTACTCGGCTTCATTGTTGGTCGTTTTGAAAGTGAATTGGACCGCATAGGGGTATTCCTTCCCTTCCGGGCTAATCAACAAGACTCCCGCTCCGCTGCCTCCTGAGTGTGCCGATCCATCTACATATAGCCTCCAAGCCGGGACTATTTCAGCCTCGGTCGTCTCCTGCTCTTCCTGTATCCTTGCTTCTGATTCCACCAGAAAGTCTGCTAAAGCCTGCCCCTTGATAGCCCTCATTGGCTCATACCGAATTTCATATTCTCCCAACTCTATAGCCCATTTCATCATTCTCCCTGATGCCTCCGGCTTGAACATGACTTGTTTGAGCGGGTAATTGGTGAGGACCACTATTGAATGGCCCTGGAAGTAGGGTTTAAGCCTCCTTGAAGCATGTACCAGTGCTAGAACTAATTGCTCCAATTCAGTATACCGGGTCTCTGCCCCCCGAAGTGCCCGGCTAACAAAGTAGATTGGGTGCTGCTTTCCCTCCTCTTCTTTGATTAGCACGGCACTTACTGCCTCCCGAGATGCCGCTATGTACAGGAAAAACTCCTCCCCCGGGTATGGTTTCTTTAAAGTTGGCAACTGTCGAAGGTGATCTTTCAAGTTTTGGAACACCTTCTCACACTCCCCGGACCACTCGAATGCATTGGCCTTCCTGAGAATGTTGAAGAAAGGTAGCTGCCTATCTGTCTCCTTTGATAGGAATCGGCTGAGGGCCGCAAGGGAACCTGTCAACCGTTGTACTTCTTTCACCGACCTGGGGGAGGTCATCTTAGCTATGGCCTCTACCTTTTCCGGGTTGACATCAATGCCCCGACTTGACACCATGAAGCCCAAGAACTTCCCCGCTCCCACTCCAATGGTACTTTTGGAGGGGTTCAGCTTTAGATTGCTCAGCTCAAGTTTTTTGAACATCTCCTCCAGATCATTCAGGAAAGCCCCATAAGTCCTGCTTTTAACCACCATGTCATCGACATATACCTCCATGTTCCTTCCCACTTGGTCCTTAAAGAGTTTGTCCACCATTCTCTGATAAGTAGCCCCCGCGTTTTTCAACCCAAAGGGCATCTTCTTGTAGCAAAAGGTCCCAAAATCGGTGATGAAGGAGGTTTTCGCCTTGTCCGCCTCATCCATCTGCACCTGATGATACCTTTTATGTGCATCAAAGAAAGCCAGCACCGAGTACCCCGCGATAGCCTCTTCCAGCCGGTCCAAATTCGGGAGAGGGTAGCTGTCTTTGGGGCAGCATTTATTCAAATCTGTAAAGACGATACACATGCGCCAGCTTCCGTCATGCTTCTTTACTAAGACCGGGTTAGCTATCCACTCCGGGTAGATGATTTCCTCGACCACCCCGGCTCTCTCCAGCTTGTTCACTTCATTCTTTATGAATTCCGCTCTCTCCTGGGCTACAGGTCTTTTCTTCTGCCTGATTGGCTTGGTTGCCAGGCTTATGTTCAGCTTGTGTACCCCCAACTCTGGCAACACCCCCACCATGTCCTCCGGGCTCCATGAGAATACTCCTTGATATCTGGCCAAGAGTTCCTTCAATGCACCTTTTACTTCCTTCGGGAGATCTTTTCCCACTATGACCATCCCTTTGTCCGCCACTTGCATTTCTTCCAACTCTTGGCGGGGAGCTTCTCCATACACCGCCCCTACTGCTTTCTTTGCATCTAAGACCGCCGTCATCATGCAACTCCTTGCGACTGCTTGGCTTCCCCGTACGACTGCCACTCCTTGCGCGGTGGGGAACTTCATTGTCAGCAGGTATGGACAACTCGCTGCCCGGGCTTGGGTTAGCCAGGGCCTCCCTATGATCACGTTGTACGGTGAAGGTGCATCAATAACCGCAAAGTTGCATGTCACTGAGACCCTCTTGCTCCGGTCCTTCTCGTCCACCATACACACTGCGAGGGGAATAACACCTAGGGGAACTTCAGGTTTGCCCGTGAACCCTGACAAGGGAGACAAAGGAGGTTTCAGATTTTGTCTCCCGATTCCCAATTGATCGAAGCAAGAAGCGAACATGATTTCCACGCTACTCCCGTCGTCCACAAACACCCTCTTGATCAAAAAGCCTTCAATCTCCGCCGTTACCACCATTGGGTCTGAGTGGGGTATCTGTGGCGGGGCTGCATCTGCCTCAGAGAAAGTGAGAGCTTCATCGGGGCGAAACCTTTTCCCCTGAACCTCCCCCGGGGGAACATATTGCGTCCGAGCCCGGATAGCGGAAACTGACTGGCTTGCCTCTCCGATGTCCCCGCTTATCACGTTGATCATTCTGTTGGGTACTGGGGCTGACTCTACTGCTTGGACTGGTACGGCGGCTATGGTGGGCTTCCCCGGGGTCCTGTTGCCTTGGTTGCCTTGGGCTCTCCCATTTCCTCTCCCGGGGTTAGGCCTCCACCTTCTCCGGGGTTGCTCCTGAGGCTGGTCCCGAGGATTCTCCTTCTTTGCTTCTGTCACCACGCAATCTCTCAACTGCCCCCGCTCTATCAATCTTTCTATCTCATTCCTCAGCCCTCTACACCCCTCTGTCGAGTGTCCATAAGACTTGTGATAGGCGCTCCATTTCTCCGCATTTTCCCGGGGTCCCCTGGATGGGCAGCGGATCCGGGAACAAATCCTTGTGAATAGCATGTATCTCTGTCCGGGACTTGCTGAGCGGGGTAAAACTATCTGCCCTTGCCCGGTTCACCGGCGCAGGACCCGAATCCCTTCTACTTAGGTCAGCCACTCTCCTCCTTTCCATCTTATCCGGGAGGAATCCCCCCGATTCTTCCTTCCTCTTCCGGGTGGCGTCATTAACCGCACAGTACAATTGCACCGCCATTTGTAAGTTGTGAAAGGTTTCCGGGATGTTTTCCATCAACTTCTGGAACAACGCTATATCCCTCAAGCCATTTATAAATCCGCTAATCACCGCCTTCTCCTGCTGCTGTCTGTCTATGACCTTCATGCTATCGTCCATGTACCTTCGGTAATATTTCATTGGTCCTTCTGCAGCTTTCTGCCGAGTGGCGAGAAGCTCAGTCAGTTGCTTCCCTTCCTTCTTCAACCCAGCGTACCGGAACAGCAGAGCCTTGGAGAAATCATAATAATCTCTAAGACTCTGCCGAGGCAAGGAATCGAACCATAGGAGACAGTTTCCCCTCAGGTAGCAGCCTACCAACTTGCATCTTAGTTCTTCCGGGAAGTCCCGTGACACCATTAGGTTCTGGTACGTCCTAACAAACTCCTCCGGGTCTGTCTCTCCATTATACGTTGGGATTCCCTCCGGGACCCGAAGGCCCGGAGGCCATGGGTATGCCAGCACCCGAGGTACCCATGGGGAAGTGGGTTGAGCTCCGTTCCTCCCCACCAACTTGTCCAATCGCGCCTCCAAAGAGTTGGGGTCCTGCTGCGCCACCTGATAGCCCCGCATCCTATCATCCTCCCTACAATATCTCTCCGGGTAACCGTAGTTCACCCCCATTGACCCATACATGGGTATGGAATACTGGATCGGGTTCCCCTGGGTTCCAGGGGCCTGATAACCCAATAATTCCGCAGGCATGACTGGAAGGTCATACCCGGTCTGCTCCGTCCCCCAGCTAGAACACGGGTAGTAGGGTGGAGCATGTGGAACTAAATTTGATTGTTGTCCAGTAGCCACTCCTCCTTGAACTCCGAAATTCGGGGGGAAAGAAGGTGGGATGGTTGAGGAATTAATTCGCCCCTGTATTCTTGGTGGCTGAACAGCCCCATCTAGATCGATAACTTCCCTTTGATGTCCCCGCGGAGGGCCTGCCGGGTCCCTTCCAGGTTCCCTTCGTCTTAAGTTTTCCCGGGCAGAGAGTACCCACTGGCGGTACAACTCCTTGTTGGCTCTCATGAATTCCAACGCTGCCGATTCCTCCGTATTAGCTAAGGGTTGCCCCTCTTCCGGGAAAGCCGGTCCCCGAGTTTGAGGGTTGCCGGCCAGGTAATGCCCCTCCTTCCGGGTTTCAGGTTCCCGGGCCCGGAGACTGTCTTCCCTAGCGGGCCTAGGCTCCTGCTCATCCTGGTACTCTCTTTCCGAGTCGGCTTCGTCGGAGGCAGTTTCCACATGACCATCCTGTGGTACTCCTAGGTCACGCTGGTGTCTAGCCTCCTCCTGCAACTGCCTCAAGGTCATGTCATCTCCCGAGAGTGGAGGAGGACCACTCCCTGAAGGTGACGCGTTCTTCTTCGGGCGCCCACGCCCTCTCCTTGGCGACTCCATCGTACGAAGGTGGAACTGTCCCACCGGGCGTGCCAATTGATGCTACCAAAATCCGTCCGTTTCCCGGGTGTTGAGGCTATCCGGGTCTCCTTCTCGGTCAACCCGCTACAATCCTGCAAAACAATCCCCGGGAGGCGTCCCGGGGAAGAGGCTCCGGCGTGATGATGAGATGGGGATAGCGGGGAAGGAAAACGTACGGAAGGTGCTCTCAATGTAAAGTAGAGAGATATAAGTCACATCCCTTGTTCACTATTTGAGGCTAGTATTTATAGCAGAGCTTCGCCTGCTTGAAAATAAGTTGCAGGACCACTTTCCTTGTCACCATCTGTCCTCTTTCTTGTCCGGACATGCCTCTCAGCGGGGAAGGTACCACTCTGTTGACTCTGGGCCGCAAGCCCTCTTCCTGGCCCAGCAGGGTTCTGGGCCGGTATTATCAGTTTCTGTATTGCAATGTATCATCCCTGAGCTGCCAATATGAGTTCTTCAAAGATTTATTCCAAGTGTTTTTCTTTCTCTGGTTGTTGATTACAGTGTTAAAATGATACTCCTGCTATGCTGCTTTGTGTCGTTCTTGATTGCATCATCAGATTTCATCCTTATTTAGACTTTCTCTGGTTATTTCTTTTATCATCTTGATTTAGACTTTAGCTGGACCTCTAGAAGTAATTCAGGAGAACTGTTAGCTTCATGCATTCATGTTCTAATTCCAGGCAATGCAATTTTTATAGTTTTATGCTTAAGAGTTTATAAAGATTTGGTGCAATCTCAAGCATCTTATGGAAAACTTGATTCAGTTTCTTGCAAATCTTTTTCATTCTCTGTTTTTATTTTTTTGGTGCTGGTTGTAGCTTACATTGTTTAAAATGATACTCCTGCTGTGTTTTTTCTTGCATTCAGATTTCTTTCATCCCCACGGCAGTCCTTATAGTTAGACTTTCTCTGGTTATTTCTCTTTTCATCTTGATTTAGACTTTAGCCAAAACTCTAGAAGGATATTAAGGAGAAACTCCACTTCTTTCATGAGAATGAGCACAATTTATCTGTTTTAAACTTTAACAATGATTAGAAAACTTGAGAATAAAGAAAGTAATGAGTGCGTGTGTGTGTGAGTGTGTCGATGGAGCTGTGGATATTGGTTTGGTTTGTGTATATTGGATTTTGGTTTCCAGGTGGTTAGCCAGTTCTGCAGAATCAGTAAAGATTTTTATGTTCTATTTGTCACGGATAAGAAGTCGTGAAGAAATTTGAACCTAAATATGTAAAAGTGTGTTTATGGCAATGCTGTTGTTTGATCTATAGGCTGAAAACTGTCAAGAGTTATTGTGGCCTGGGAAAAAAGAAACAATTCTGGACAAAAAGTGTTTTCCTTTAAGTGTTGATAAAGAACTGTGCTTCTTAATAAATGTAAAATGTGTAGTAATTTTCCATCCGAATGCTGCATTGGTGCAAATGATACAAATGCAGATCAGATCACCTGTCCAAGTTAATGTGTCCAAGTGTGTCCAAGTACAAAAACGATGGCGTATTATTCTTATGTCATCTGATCCCGCTAACCATATTTTAACTCGAGTTAAGCTTTTTAAATTCTATTTTTACAATTAAATATTTTCTTCCTGAACCTCACCGTGATTAATAACTCCACCACCTCCCAAACTTTGGGATGGGGTTTCCCTCCTCCCTCCTCCTACACCGCCATCAGCCGCCAGAAGCCAATCTGGATCGGCGATTTTCACCCATATTTCTTCACCAATCACCAATCGCCGGCGAGGATTACCCCGAAATCATATGCTTCCGCGACCTCCTGTGGCGAATTCTAATGGCGTGGAAGGGTTCGTCGGCTTCCCTGACGCGGGAAGCTAACTGGATTGAATGCAAGATGCGGCTGATGTGATGTTGACGTCCAGGGTGGAGCGGTTCGTGGAAAGAGTCGGGCCTGGAGGTGCCGGCGGCGCTCCGGGAAGAAGGAGGAGATGGAGGCGGCGATTGGTGAGTGTTTTCCAGGACGCGAATGCCACAGGATACGAAAGAGAGTGCTTGGCCACGGTGTTTATCAGGATGCCCTGTTTTTCGAAGGCTTTGTTCAGTTTATGGTTGGTTTCCAGGATTAGAAATTGCTTCAAGATTACTCTCGGCTCATGAAGAAATCCGTGCTCTTTTGAATTTTCACAGGTTTTTGTGAATTTTTTCTCCGATTTCGCTTTGTTGGGATAGTCTTGTTTCATTACAAATAGGCCATTGTTAGTGGTTTTTGATTCAGTTCTTTGTAGATGAAGAGCTTAGCATGCAGTAGGCATTTGTTGAGTTTAGAGATCTTATTCTCTGATGGGCACTTTGTTTGGGATTAACATTCCAATTGTAATGTTGGATCATTTGAACTAATCAACTATAATCTGATTATCCTATCCTATCACTGTTATCTTTACATTTTCTTCTTACACTTTGCATTTCACCTTAGCTTAGCCATAAACGTTGACAATTCTTTACCCAAACAAGAGAAATAAAAATCGGATTATTGTTGATTAGTTCAAATCATAAAAATAGCATTTGTTTTCTCTTGAGTTTAATTTTGCCAACAAACTTGGACTTTTTTCAACTTGGTTTTAGACAGGGAAGATTAATAATACTGCTAGTGAGGGGCATGTAGTACAAGAATGAACATATTACAGAACTGAACAATTCATCATCAACAAAATTTCCATTCGAGCTTTCACTTGAGTTTATAGCGTATTATAACTAAACAAATAAATTCAAGGAATCTTTGTCCGTACACCAAGGTTCAAAAAAATATTCAACCAAAATAAAGAATACACGACTGTGAATTTATTAGTTCGCTCTATAGCAAATACATGACATTCCTCCAACACAAGGCAGTGGACAACCACAAAGCTCATTGCACATAGTCACGCTAGAATTTACTTGTGCATTTGAGTTACCAATTCCCAGAGATTGTGTTCCGAAACCTATAAGTGATTGTGTACCAAAACGGCTGAAACCTAAAGGAGAGGAGACACCCATATGAACCTGAGGTTGCACGACTCTTCCAAAGGCCAAAGATGATTGCGCTCCAAAATTGTCGTAAAGCAAAGATGGTTGAGTTTGTGGTGCTGCTCTTCCAAAGGCCAGAGGTGGTTGCACTCTAAAATTGCTATAAAGCATAGACGGTTTGGAAAACATTTGTGCAGCCAAGTTGTTAGAAACTGAAGGCAGTGGCATACCCATGTTGCTTGAATCCAGATGTTGTGCCTACAAAATAAATATAACTTCAGTCGAAATATCAACCGAAAATCACCACATATTTTTCTCACATTCATGAATGAAAAAGAAATATAGAAAATATAAAAAAAGAGATATAACCTGGACATTAGGTATTGAACTTGGTTGAGGGGTTGGCTTCTTCTTCCTCTTCCTTGTACTCTTCTCTAAACCACTTTTCACTCTTTTACCTGATACAGATTTCTTCGGCTTCTTCTTTACGCCTCTAATGTTATTTTCACCGAGAGTATTTTGCCTGTTTCCATCAGCAGTATCCATCTCAGGCTCAGGCAGTGGCTCTCTATTTAACTCTGCACTCTGCATCGGAACATGTCCCACATTTTCTTCAGTTTGCAACATCTCATCAATTTTCTCCAACAATTTGAAAAGATCATCTTCAACAATCTTATAACTGTCCCCTCTTTCTGCTGCTCTGGAAATCAATCTAGTGGAAAGTGCACATAAATTTTTATACCGCATACCATACAAATGTTTTTTCTCCACCTGACCTTCATCAATTTCGGATATTTTTACATTACAACATCCCATTTTGGCTTTTTTGTCCATCGTTTCAATATGTACTTGCATGGAATATTCAGAATATTTCTTAAACTGAAAACCTTCAGAACATGAGAGCACAAAATACCGGCGAATTCAAACTTCCTGCAACTACAGTGGACTTCATTGGCACTTGAATCATATGTGACTGTATGCAGGTACTTCTTGTTCACGGGTTTGATGTCATATCTAGTAATTGTCTCAATTAAAACATGGATATCAAAGTCGGGATCATGAGATCTATTCCATTCAATCTGAAAGTACTTAAAAACCTCAGGTGTATAAATACCAACAGCATGTTTCAATATACGTACAGGCGATGCTAACACCGGGGTACTCACATTAGCCTTCAAATCAGCTTTCAACTCATTCCACCGACGATCATCAATAAGTCTGTCAAAGTGAGTGAAAAATTGTAAAAAGTTATGTTGATAACTCACGTACCTTTTTACAACACTGTTCATGCTCTCACTCCTCTGGGTTGTTGTCATGTCAGCACAAAACATGAATCGGCCATACACCAAGGCCCATTTTTCCTTTATCTTGAACATCCTTTTCAACCAATCATTATCTTGAAGGTTATATTTTTCCAGCATTTCATTCCAAGCATCAACAAAATCTTCTTCCTCTTCAAAGTCATACACACAAGAGCTAAAGTCTCGGGCAAACTCTTTAAACTCAGAGAAAACACCACTCAAATGAATTGCAGCATTCTGGTAAATGTGCCAAATACACAACCTATGATTAGTCTCAGGCGCAGGCCACTTTGAAGCTAGTGCCTTAGCCATTGCCGGATCTTGATCCGTAAGAATAGTTTTGGGTTTTTTCTCAAACATGGCTTTAGAAAATGTTTCAAATAACCACTCAAAGGTTGCAGCCGTCTCATCATACAACAATGCCGTGCCGAAAACCGTAGTCTGCTTGTGATTGTTTACCCCTACAAAGATACCAAGTGGACGACCTTCTCCATTTTTTCTATAAGTTGTGTCAAAGCAAACCGCATCACCATAATCAACGTAATCATTTCTCATCTTTGCATCTGCCCAAAAAATGTTGGTCATCAAATCATCCACATCTACTTGAATTGCATAGAAAAAATTTGAATCCTCCAATTGTCTTTTGTGTAGATATTCCAAAATTCCACCAGTGTCTCCTTTTACCATCTCTCTACTTCGCTTTGATCGTAAATAATTTTTAAAATCATCAGGAATGATTTTTAAGTTTTCTCTTCCACCAGCTTGTTTCACCATAAGATCATGTGATGCTTTTGGTGTTATTCCCACGTCTGCAGCCATTTCAATTTGAATTGCTGCTGCAGGAGAAATCTTCCTGTGGCTTCGAAGCATATAAGATTTATTCGGACTAGCAAGATAGTGGTTGTGTTCCTCGACAAACTCGGTCAGGTTAAATTTTCCACTTTCTGAACGATAGATTCTCATCATTGCCTCACAACCACATCTTGTTTCTGCTCGAGGTTTTTTCACATACAAACCTCTTTCATCTTCTGGTCTAAAACCTTCACAACTGCAACAAAATATCCTAGAAATTAACTCACCGGCCTTGTTACTGTAAGATTTATGATTTCGAACTGAAAATCCATGCCTTAAAGCATAGTCCAAGTAAAATTTATAGGCGTCATCTTCACACTGGAATTCCATGCCAACTTTCGGAACCAACTCCACAGAATTGTTGTCTTGATGATGATTTTCAACACCCTCTGAAGACTCATTACCCAGGTCACTTGATGTACCACATGCATCGGCATCTGATTAAGTGTTATCCCCAAACAACTGTCGGCGACTTGCCATGAAATATATTCACAACCTACAAATCAGTATCATAAAAATTAAACCAGACGTATTTGATTAGACTGAGTTCTTGAGCATGCCTCGAAAAAATTCAGAAAATCTATGACATAGCCAATAATGATATTTAAGCTTGAATTATAAAACACACACTCACACACGACAACAACAACATGAACAACAATTATAGTTCTCTTAATGAATTCAGGAGCTGTCAAAACATAATGTTCAAAAGCAAACAGAGTACCAATCATGCTTATAAAGATTAAAAATATTAATTTGGCAACCATTATTTCAAGTAGGAATATGATAAATACAAAAGTCAGCCCAGAATGAGATTGTGCTAAAATACTAGAATAAATCAACAAACTGCAGAAAGAAGCAAAAGGATTACTGTATTGTCAGGTTAAATATTCGGTGGCTTCAAGAGTACATTTGGGAGAAATCTTTTTTGCACCATTGGTTTTTTGCACCATACACAAAATGCCAAAAATTTTGAATTTGTGGTACCCAGGTGGGACCCAAAACACATTATTTTAATAAATCTCTTCTCTCTCTACCTTTTTCCTTCTTCTTCTCTTTCCTCCTTCATCAATTTTCTGGGATCTTTTTCCGGCCATCAATGGCAATTTCCGGCAGGTGAATGACGATTTTTAAATTTTTGTCCAATTTTTTTTTAAAAAATAGTTTTGGAATCGTGGAAGAAGCGCGATCAATACGATATATATCAAAAAGGGAAAGTCATTACCTTTCGATATATCATTGTATAAACTAGGGGTATTAGAGTGTATTCACTAAAGTGTTACGCGTGTAATTCTACAATGCATCTGTATGGTGTCACGTGTGCTGGGCTGAGGTGTCACTGCACTTTATGTGCATGATTTGTGGCTGAAGTGTCACTCCATTGGCTGTACGGTGTCACATGATTACCACATTATAGAGTACTACAAATATCGAGCAGGGGTGTCATTTGATTAATACTTTTAGTGTGTCAAAGTATACCTTTGAGGTGTCACTGGAGAATTCATGTTTAGTGTTTCGAATTATTCCTTTGAGGTGTCACTGGATACTACCTTTGGGTCTTCCACATCAAAGTATTGTGAAATAAATTTTGTGACAATTTTAATTACAAATTATTTGAAACCACTTTGGGGTCTACCACTACCTTGGGTGTTAGTGAGTACTTCTTAAGAGTCTCACAACTTTGTTCATATTTATCAAGCATTATTTCAATTAGGTTTGCGATTTTTTTAAAAATAAATTAAACGACACAATTTAAATTTCACACTCGAATTTCATATTATAAATACATCTTCAATTAACACGAAAAGTGTTTACTATAGTAGTGGATTGAATAATTTAATTAGATAATACAATATTCTCCATGGCTCAACATGATAGATCCTTGTAATACACTAGTGCTACACAAACTCTAACAATGTTGTTGCGGAAAAATAGTTTCAACATATTTTGAGTTAGATTAATCAATATTATAACAAAGTAATCTATTGTTGCAAAATAAAACGCACTTATTTAATTTTAAAAAAAATTTAACAATTTTTTTCTTGAATTAAACTTGTACTAGTGGGGGAGTGTCACAAGCTAATACATAGGAGTGTCAAGCACTCGTTTCTTGTATTAGTGAAACCACATATGAGAGTGTCACGTGAAAGTAAAGGGAGTGTCATTACCTTTGCATATACTATTGTATAAACTCGTGGTATTAGAGTGTATTCACTAAAGTGTTATGCATGTTAACAAAGAGAGTGACATTAATTTTTTGGTCTTTCACATGTGGGCCAAGTGGGGTTCTCCCATATGACCACTTGGACCCTCATTCATTAATAGTAAATGAGTGTCACATGGTAATGAAAAGAAGTGTCATTAACTCTATGCCTTTCATGGTCATTATTTGAGGTATTAGAGTGTTTTCTTGGAAGTGTCACACACTTGGTTAAATTTCTCAAGTATTCATTTAAGGTGTCATTGGACAATACCTTTGGGTGTTAGTGGCCACTTCTTAAAAGTCTCACAACTTTGTTTGTAATTCTCTATAATTATTAAAACTAGGTTTGCGGTTTTTTTAAAAAATAAATTAAACGACACAATTTAAATTTCAAACTCGAATGCCATATTATAAATACATCTTCAATTAGCACGAATTTTTTTTATAGTAGTGCATTGAATAATTTAATTAGACAATACAATATTCTCCATGTCTCAATACACTAGTACTAAGCACTAGTCCCTCTACACAAACTCTATTAATGTTGTTGCGGAAAAATAGTTTCAACACATTTCGAGTTAGATTAATCAATATTATAACAAAGCAATCTATTGTTGTAGAATAAAATACACTTATTTAATTTTAAAAAATATTTAACAATTTTTTTCTTGAATTAAACTTGTACTAGTGGGGGAGTGTCACAAGCTAATACATAGGAGTGTCAAGCACTCGTTTCTTGTATTAGTGAAACCACATATGAGAGTGTCACGTGAAAGTAAAGGGAGTGTCATTACCTTTGCATATACTATTGTATAAACTCGTGGTATTAAAGTGTATTCACTAAAGTGTTACGCATGTTAACAAAGAGTGTCACATGTTAACAAAGAGAGTGACATTAATTTTTTGGTCTTTCACATGTGGGCCAAGTGGGGTTCTCCCATATGACCACTTGGACCCTCATTCATTAATAGTAAATGAGTGTCACATGGTAATGAAAAGAAGTGTCATTAACTCTATGTCTTTCATGGTCATTATTTGAGGTATTAGAGTGTTTTCTTGAAAGTGTCACACCCTTGGTTAAATTTCTCAAGTATTCATTTAAGGTGTCATTGGACAATACCTTTGGGTGTTAGTGGCCACTTCTTAAAAGTCTCACGGCTTTGTTTGTAATTCTCTAACATTATTAAAATTAGGTTTGCGATTGTCTTTTAAATAAATTAAACGACACAATTTAAATTTCAAACTCGAATGCCATATTATAAATACATCTTCAATTAGCACGATTTTTTTTTACTATAGTAGTGCATTGAATAATTTAATTGGACAATACAATATTCTCCATGTCTCAATACACTAGTACTAAGCACTAGTCCCTCTACACAAACTCTAACAATGTTGTTGCGGAAAAATAGTTTCAACACATTTCGAGTTAGATTAATCAATATTATAACAAAGCAATCTATTGTTGTAGAATAAAATACACTTATTTAATTTTTAAAAATATTTAACAATTTTTTTCTTGAATTAAACTTGTACTAGTGGGGGAGTGTCACAAGCTAATACATAGGAGTGTCAAGCACTCGTTTCTTGTATTAGTGAAACCACATATGAGAGTGTCACGTGAAAGTAAAGGGAGTGTCATTACCTTTGCATATACTATTGTATAAACTCGTGGTATTAGAGTGTATTCACTAAAGTGTTACGCATGTTAACAAAGAGTGTCACATGTTAACAAAGAGAGTGACATTAATTTTTTGGTCTTTCACATGTGGGCCAAGTGGGGTTCTCCCATATGACCACTTGGACCCTCATTCATTAATAGTAAATGAGTGTCACATGGTAATGAAAAGAAGTGTCATTAACTCTATGTCTTTCATGGTCATTATTTGAGGTATTAGAGTGTTTTCTTGAAAGTGTCACACGCTTGATTATATTTCTCAAGTATTCATTTAAGGTGTCATTGGACAATACCTTTGGGTGTTAGTGGCCACTTCTTAAAAGTCTCACGGCTTTGTTTGTAATTCTCTAACATTATTAAAATTAGGTTTGCGATTGTCTTTTAAATAAATTAAACGACACAATTTAAATTTCAAACTTGAATTACATGTTATAAATACATCTTTAATTAGCACGAAAAGTGATTAATATAATAGTGCATTAAATAATTTAATTAGATAATGCAATATTCTCCATGGCTCAACATTATAGATCCTTGTAATACACTAGTACTAAGCACTAGTCCCTTTACATAAACTCTAACAATGTTGTTGTTGAAAAATGTTTTCAACACATTTCGAGTTAGATTAATCAATTTTTTAACAAAGCAATCTAATGTTGTAGAATGAAACACACTTATTTAATTTTTAAAATATTTTAACAATTATTTTTCTTGAATTAATCTTGTAATAGTGGGGGAGTGTCATAGGCTAATAAATGGGAGTGTCAAGCACTCGGTTCTTGTATTAGTGAAACCACATAGGAGAGTGTCACGTGAAAGTAAAAGAGAGTGTCATATGAGTGTTAAATTTAAAATCTTTAATTTCTAATAGTTATATTGTAACCTTTTCTGCAAATACAAAATAAATAAATGTAAGTAGATAAAGTTTTGTACGTAAATCAATATTTGGTGGGAATTATTTTGTAAGTATAAATATATAAAATATTTAGAAAATTAAATTTTAAGAAAAGGGAGAAATGGACGAACCGGTAATAGTATATACAGTGCAAATTTTTTGAATACCGAGCCCGATACGTAATTACGTATGCTACAGATCGGGAGCAAATTAAACGAAGGGCATTAATGTAAATTTTAAATTAAAATGTACCCGTCTATAGGATTTTTGTACTTGTACATAATATGTCAGTTATTTTGGATCAAATAAATTTCTTGAAGTATTTTTTTTTCATTTGGATCAGTTTGTATGAATGATATAAAATCCTTGAACGATATATATATTTTCCATCGGTAATTTCACTTTCTTGAAAGATTTATTATTGTTGATGAGATATTTATATAATATTGATTCATGATGTATTTAATTTTGAGAGAAATATATTTTTAAAGATATAATTTTACTTCAATTTGGCTTGGTGTAAAAATTATTCAAAGAATAGTGTAACAAATGTTGGGTTTGGGGGAAAAACTGTGTTCTAAGGTTGAGAAAATGAGAGGGACCCAGATAAATAGTCAGACAGACTCCTATGTGTATTGAGTGATACTCTGTAAAAATTAGAAAGTTTTAGTGTGTGTGATACTCCAATGAATAAAGCGTGACACTCTAATGAATAACGAGCGAAACCAAATCTATTCACCGGACTGAAATTTCTGGTGTAATCTCGGACCCCACATGCTAAAGAAGAAGATGATAGAGGAGTGAGAACATGGGAGGAGAGAGGAAGGAGGAGAGAGAAGAGAGGAGAGAGAAGTGAATTGTTTATTAGATGAGGGACCCGTCGAAACCCCACACTCTTGGCATTTAGTGTATGGGGCAAAAAACCAATGGGGTAGAATATCATTGTTCGTAAATTTGTCTTCCGTTTATGAAGAAAAATAGCACGATTATATTTACAATGACTTACTCGTGTGACTGCACCGATGGGCGATGGTTGACAGAGAGAGTTTCTGGGAGGAGAGTGGGAAGAATTTTGACGGTGGAGGAAGTTTTCTTCGAATAATTAATTGTAAAAATAGAATTTTAAAAGCTGCGTAAAAATAGAATTTAAAAAGTTTAACTCGAGTTAAAATATGGTTAGCGGGATCAGATGGCATAAGAATAATACGCCGTCGTTTTTGTACTTGGACACACTTGGACATATTAACTTGGACAGGTGATCTGATCTGATACAAATGATCTTCAACATGATTGCCCATTAGTGAATGTCCATATGTGCTGCAGATTCTTTTTATTCAAACACTGGATCCAAACCTTAGCCAATTAAGAAGACAAAATAACAGCAGACCAATCTAGCTGTAGTAGGCCGGCGGTCTAATGCTGTACAACACAAATGATGTACACAAATGATCCTCATATTTGCTTGCGTACTTGTAAAGCCAATTACACATATGATGCATGCAAAAATCCAACTTATGCAAATGCTTAGACATTACCAATGCATGCAAATATCTATCTGGTCATCTAAACAACACTTAAAATAAAATATGTTTGTAGATATTTTATGTCTTCTAAAATTCTTCTGTTGAAATACTGCATGGTACATATTTTAGGTGTAATATGACTTTCTCAAAATGGGATTGAAATGAAAAAACTTTCAAATTTTGGGTTCAAAATTTGGAGAATTCTAATTCTAGGTAGTTTGCATTTGGCAAATGCAAACTAGAGTTATGAATATTACAAATTGACCCTCAAAGTCTGTGATAATTATAAATTAACCCACAAACTTTGTAATGAGCAATATTACAAACTCTAATTCAATTTATATAAAAGGAAAATTAAAATTTTCTTGATATAAACAAATTGAATTACATTGCTATGTGGACACCGGTGCAAGCATGTGTGTTGCTAACAAAAATGTAATACCCAAGGAACACTGGGTAAATGTAGAAAGACCAATAAGAGTAAAAATTGGAAATGGATCCCACATTATACTCTCTAAGGTCTGAAAATTCTTAATATAATGATAGCAGGTGAAATATTTCATATTCCAACTGTATATCAACAAGAATCTGGAATAGATTTATTATTGGAAATAATTTGTCTGTTGTATCATCCATTTGTCCAATACACAGATAGGATAATTTTCACTCTAAACAATAATCATGTACATATAGGAAAAATAAGAAAAGCTCTTAAAGTAGGAGTTCCAGGTTATTTAGAATACATGAAAAAGAAATCTAAATTACCAAAACCAGAAGCGTTTAATATTAGCCCTAATAAAATTGCTTCTCTTTTAAGGAGAGGGGGGGGGGGGGGGAGGGGGGGTATATATACTAAAGAACAAAAACTTTTTGTGCTTCAAAATATAAAACTTTGTAAAATAGAAACACTTTTAGATTCCGTGTGTTCAGAAAATCCAATAGACCCTAACAAGTTAAAATATTGGATGACAGCAACCATAAAACTAATCAACCCCAAGACAATTGTAAAGGTTAAACCAATGCAACATAGTCCTAAGGATAGAGAAGAATTTGGAAAACAAATTAAAGAATTGCTAGAATTAAAAGTAATTAAACCTAGCAAATCACCTCACATGTCTCCAGCTTTCTTGGTAGAAAATGAAGCCGAAAAACGCAGAGGAAAAAAGAGAATGGTTGTCAACTATAAGGCTATAAACACAGCTACAATAGGGGACAGTCATAACCTTCCTAATAAAGATGAGTTATTAACTCTAATAAGAGGAAAGAAAATATTCAGTAGTTTTGATTGTAAATCAGGATTCTGGCAAGTATTGCTAGATGAAGAATCACAATTATTAACTGCTTTTACATGTCCACAAGGTCATTACCAGTGGAATGTGGTACCCTTTGGATTAAAACAGGCTCCAGCCATATTTCAGAGACATATGCAAAATGCATTTAGAACCTTTGAAAAATTCTGTTGTGTTTATATTGATGACATTTTAGTCTTCAGCAGTAATGAAACAGAACATCTGTGGCAAGTAGCGGCAGTACTTAAAAAATGTGCTTCTCTGGGAATAATACTCTCAAAAAAGAAGACACGGCTTTTTAAAACTAAAATCAATTTTCTAGGACTAGAAATTGAAGAAGGGTCTCATCGACCTCAAGATCATATCTCGGAACATATTCAAAAATTTCCAGATATCCTTGAAAATGAAAAACAGTTGCAGAGATTTTTAGGAATTCTCACTTATGCTTCTGATTATATTCCTAAGCTTGCTCAGGTCAGAGCACCATTACAAGCAAAGCTTAAAGAAGATATTCCATGGGAATGGAAAGATGCAGATACCAATTATATGGTAAAAATAAAGAAAAGTTTAAAAAACTTTCCTAAGCTTTATCACCCACAACCTGAGGATAAACTGATCATAGAAACTGATGCATCAGATTTATTCTGGGGAGGAATTCTTAAAGCAGAAAATAATGGTAAAGAATATATTTGCCGATACACTTCAGGAAGCTTTAAGGCTGCTGAAAAGAATTACTATAGTAACGAAAAAGAATACCTTTCTGTTATTAGAGTAATTAAAAAATTCTCTGTTTATCTAACTCCTTGCAGATTTTTAGTTAGAAGAGATAATAAGAATTTTACTTATTTCCTAAAAATAAATCTAAAAGGAGATAGAAAACAAGGTCGTCTAGTTAGATGGCAAATGTGGTTATCTAGATATGATTTTGATGTTATTCATATTGCAGGTACCAAGAATTATTTTGCAGATTTTCTTACCAGAGAATTTCAGCAAGATTATAAAGATTAATACAAATGTTTTTAATGTTTGTTTCTTTGTGAAGCATCCACCATGGATGAAATAGAACAGCTGAAGCTGCAAGAAGGACTTTTAGCCCAAGAACTCGAGCTGGTCCAAGCCAAGCTCAAATATCTTAAACTGATCAAATCAAGAAAAGAACAAGCTTCTGAAAATAAAGTAAACAAGGTCATCTTATCACCTTCTTCTCAAAAGAGAAAGATAAGGTTATTCCAACGCAAACGGTAGTTGGTAAAGAATCAACAAATCCGTTGAAGGCTGTGGATTTGCGAAAAATCTAGAAGGAAGTACAAACTTCCGTCAAACTGGTCACACCAGTAGAATTTGTTTTAAAACCAAATCAGGGAATTCCAATCCCACAGACTAAAGTTACACCTTTAGCACCGGAGAAATCCGCTGAGGGAATACCAATCCCGAAAAAATTTATGCCATATTATGTGGTATACAATGGTCCAAATGCGGGTATATATTCCGACTGGAGTTTTACCAAGAAGGCAACCGAAGGAGTGTCTAATATTGTTCATAAGAAATTCAAAACTTTCCAGGAAGCCAGAATTTCTGCTGATTTATACACCAGAGTGGAAGAAATTGGTCCACTCTCTCTGGTTACTCATGAAGAATTCCTTCGTCCAAATACTTTTGCAGCAGCTCTTCAAAAGAAAAGGGATACAAAGGTTATTCTAAGAAGGCTTCCTTCTAAAATGGAACCCAAAGAAGAAATTTCTACGGAACTCACCAACAAGTTAACTGAAGCGGAATTTGAATACTGCTACAGGCATGTTCGTCTGGCTGATGAATCCAAATATGTAGAAGAAAAATTCTACACCACGGATCTCAAAAATTTAAGTTATTACAACTTTACCAAAAATGCTGATCCCGAGCAAGTTTTTGAAGCTTTCCAGTATGGATTAGTTAAAATGCTGGTCCTTACTGGAATACTACAGGTCATTTGATCTAACATCCTCAGCATCTAATCCAAATCGGCATTTGCAAAGGGGAGAAATATCATTCATCCACCACAATGGAATGCAAGATAGATCCCGAGGATTTATTGAATCTATCAGCAAGAAGACTTGAAGGATTGCTCCAGAAAGTTTTCAGTTTCAGCTCAGAAGACGGACTATTTGTCAACTATCAAGATTCCACCATCTTGATGTACAGCAAGTCGCCCAAAAAGATCAGCGAAGCTGATGAAGATAAGTTTGTCAAATTCCAAAATACTTTGGTTAATCCATTTATTGTGGGAAAACATATGCCAGATCTTTGCAAGAAGATGAAGAATTACCGCAGTAATTATCTATGCGGTAAATGCTCAGAAGAAAGTGGATCATCCACCAATCAAGACAGTGACCTATCCACCATCAGGGCGGCCGACAGTCCTATGGACCCCTCCACTTCTAGTGACAGCAGGTAGTGGGATATTAATGCATCTGCATTGAGTGGATGCAATAATGCAGTAGTGCGTCTGCTTTAGGTAGATGCAATAATGTAAGTGCGTTTGTACGTAAGGGATGACGCACCCCTCTTTAATAATGCAGATCCTTCCTTCTCTATAAAAGGAAGTTCGTTTTGAGAATTATGGGAGCGCCCCTCACTTCTGCGCCTCATTGTACTTTACTTTCAACTTCTGTAATCTCCTGGAGACGACACTCGTCCAGGCTTCTGTCTGATCTTTGGATCTACTATGTGTGAATAAAAAAGCCCTTTAGGGCTCTTGTAATTTCATGAGAGTTTCTATAATCTTTATCTTTCTTTCTTATTATTGATTGCTGTATACGTGCTTATCTGTTATAATGAAACCTGGAGTCCGTAGAATAGGGAGTACCGCTTAGGCAGGTGGCCGTTTAGGGAAACAAGGTTCGTAGGATTGGTTAAATTATAAACAGAAAGTATGATAAAAATACACTCTTGATAATAAAGTAAAGAAGGTAAAAGGAACTTGCATAAATTATTTAGGGTTCTAAAGTATTTAAAAATTTAAATCTTCACCAATTGAAAATATTTGTATGCTCAAATGAGTAAAAACATTTGTAAATCTATTCTCGACAGAGAACTAACTAAAGAAGATAAGCAATTATCTAAATTTCGTAGGATTGGCCCTTATAGTCAATCTAGATATAGTTATGGAGTAAAATTTTGTGAAAAACATCAAGTTGGTGTTTATTACATGAACACTTATAAATGATGCATAAATTGTATCAAACAAATCAACCAAGATTCCGCAAGGGAAACTTCCCGAACCTAAACCTGGTATCAGAGCCATAAAAACTAATAATAATTTGAAAGATTCAACTTTGAAATGAATCATTTAAAAGATATAGAAGAAACAATTGATGAAAATCAAGATGTTTCTAATGTTCAAACCTTTGAATCTAATCAAGGATTCATCGGAAGTTTTTTAATAAAACAAGAATTACTTTCAAAAATTAGGTCCTCAAGACTTAATTTAAGAAAATAAAATATTTTTAATATATCTCTTTTAGAGAAATTAAAAAGGAAAAATAGCATCTACTATTTTGTAGGAACTAAAGAAATGCATGTAGATATCAAAGATACTACAGGAGCAGTATATTTACCTTTAATCACTCGAAAAGAGATTGAAGAAAATTTATTAAAAATAGATAGTAAAATTAGATCCACTATCTCAATGATACACTTTGGTGCCGTCAAAATTCTATTGAAATCAGAATTTCAAGAAGGAATAGATTCTCCAGTTAAAATGGTTTTAATGGATAATATAATAAATGATAGACAGGACTGCATTTTAGGTGCGGCTAGAGGAAATTTAGCCTACCAAAAATTCATGTTTACAGTATGGCCCTGTTTACCAGAGCTTATCTGTAGATCAGTTCAGTTCAGTTCAGTTCAGTTCAGTTCAATTCAGTTCAATTCAGTTCAATTCAGTTCAGTTCAGTTCAGTTCAGTTCAGTGAAAATACAATTTGATGAAATTCAGGTTAATTCAGTCATGCTGATTCCATTTTTCAATACATCAATTTTCACTTCAGTTCAGTTCAGTTCAATTCAGTTCAGTTCAGTTCAGTTCAGTTCAATTCAATTCAGTTCAGTTCAGTTCAGTTCAGTACATCAAGAAATAAGCTCTAGTAAACAGGGCCTATATCCTAAATTTGGAATTAGTCTAAATACAACAAATTTAGACAAAACATTATCTTTTGTTCATAAATTTGAAAGAGAAAATTTAATGAATAAAGGAGATAAATTATTTAGCTTAACCTATTTGGTCGCTTATGCTTTAACAAATAGTCATCATAGTATTGACTATAAAAAGAAAGAATACATTGAACTAGAAGATGTATTTTCACAAGTAGGAACTGTAGAAGAAAAACAGTTTTCAGAAATAACTCCTTTAGATAACTCTTGGGCTATGGACATAGCTAAAGATAAAAAGATAATGGGAGAAAAATATAAATCCAGAGTAATACGAAATAATCTGGAAATAGGAGAACCATCTCGTAAAAGTTTTAACGAACTCAGTAAAAAAGACATATTGTTAAGTGTCTCAAAAAGAATTGACGATTTAGGTCGACAATTAGAACATATGTCTTGAATGAGTATGACAGAATTAAGAGAAGATTTCAAAATCTTAAAAGCTAATCTAGACGAAATTCTAGTATTACTTAGACAGATAACTTCTAATGAAAATGAGCAAATAGAAGCTGTAGGCGCAAAAGTCATTACTGAACTAAAATCTACAATTTTAGAATGCAATTGCAATAAAGAAATCTTAGAAGTTTTAGGACAAAAAGATTTCTCAATATCTCCTGTAATAACAGAAGAAAATCCAAAACCTTTAATTTTAGGAAAATATTCCTACCCCAATCATGGAGTAGGAAATGCAGAATTAAGATCCTCTGGAAATCCTAAAGCATTAACTTGGCCATTTGGTAAAAATGATAAACAACCGATATGACCAATTATATACCAAAAATTGAAAAAATCTTTTGGGATCATCTAGAAGGTGATGAACTACAGGTAAACGAAGAAAACTTCGATTTACTTGACCATGCTCTTAGGTTGCTAGAATTAGAAAATGATGAACTAGCAAACCAAGAAATAGAAAACAGTCCTAAACTCAAACAATTGTTTGGAATTGAAGACTTAAAAGTCTTAAATGATGAAGAGTCAGCTAGTGAATCTGAAATAAGTGAACTACAAATTAGTGACTCGGATGAAAAACCTGGAAACTTTAATATAAACAAAGTTAAAGAAGAAGGTGAAAACTCATATATGGGCTCTAAAAGAAGAATAACTAATCAACCACGGTATTTTCCAGAAAGTGCAAAATCCAAAGTTGGTAGTTCAAAAGGATCAGATGATAATTTCCTAAATATTGACTGTCAAAATAATAGGAAAGAAATCATTGATAAATGGGCAACAGAATTAAGTTTAGTAATTCAAACTAATTATCACGAACCATTTTGCTATTAATAGAACATAAGAGCAAGTCCAACAGCTTCCCCAAGTTGGGGAATTTCAATAAATTTAGGGAATATGAGCCATTTTTCAGCCCCAACAGATTCCCTATCTCATTCCCCAACTTGGGGATTTTGAAGAAATCTACATGTTGCTTCCCCAAATCTGTAGAGAGAAAAAAAAACTTGGGGAAGCAAAATTTAATGCTTAATGCATTTATGTTGATCATTTACCTCTCTTTATTAGTTTTATACTTTAAATACATATATTTCAAATGTGATTATCTTTAATTGTATATAATAAAGAATTATAAGAAATATATATTATTAAATTTCATATTTTGACGAACAAAACAAGATCATACATGACTATGTTCACATGTTTATAAAAATTTGAATATTGTCATGTGAGATCTTGTTATGTTCGTTTTAATGCATATTTTAATAATATATATTTTTCACATTTTTTTATCATACGTAATTTAAAATATTAAGATTCCAAAATATACTTGAATGGTGAAAAAACAATAATAAAGATATAAAATACTGAAATTTAATGCACATGCATTAAATTCTAATCCCCACACTAGGGAAGCTGTTGGAGTTGAAGCAAAAAAAGATAGGGAATATGGGATGTAGTACTATATCTTGGAGAATCTTGTAGGGAAGCTGTTGGACTTGCTCTAAGAGTTTAGGAATAGCAAAAGAATTTATAAAAAACACCATCTGGACAGATGCTAATAACAACATTCCATATAATATTCTAGATATAGTTCTAGATGTATTATATACTATGTTCTTAGGAATTGATTTTTCCGGTGACAAAGAACATGAAAAACAATTAGTACAAGAAAAAGCTAAAAAACGACTAACAGAGCTACTACTCTGTGATATATGTTATTTAGAAGATTTCAATTGTGATTATGAAGTAAATCTTTATAAATTAGAACAAAATGAATTTCTAGAAATGATACTTCATTATCTAAGAAAAATCCCTTTGGTAGGAGAAAAAGCCTTAGAAAGGTTTAAAATCGAAACTTTCAATAGTAGAACTACTAGTTACAGTCTAGGATAGGCTATGAGGATAGTAAAAGACGAATTGTCAAAATTCTGTTGCCGACGTTCTCAGCCCACCACTCTTGACTTTCAATAATTTCCTCAGCATGTTGGCCTTCTTCGCCCGAACCTACAGCTTCATTCCCAGCAGCACCTTCATCCCCAGTTGCAGTACACTGTGACAGCCTTGCTGTTAGCTTCCCATTTCATTTCGAAATATCTCTATAGCTTCAGCAGCAGGCTAAACAAACACAGAAAATATAAAAATTAAAAGATGAGGAATGCATAAAACATCAGAAACTAATGAAAAATAAAACTTACATTGAGTGAATTAATAAGAACTCAGAAAAAACTTAAAAAGTTTAGTAAAAATTGTTGTGCAGTATCAGGAGAAAATCCTGTAGAATATGGCTGTAGAACAGAATATAAAAAGAAGAAAAAATTCTTTTCTAAGAAAAAATCTTCTAAATATAGATTTATTAAAAAGAAAAAGAAATTCCAACCAGGGAAATTCTTCAAGAAAAAATCCGATACAAGATCAGAAAAACAAAAATTCTGTCCAAAAGGAAAGAAAAATTGTAGATGTTGGGTTTGCAACATAGAAGGACATTACGCTAATGAATGTCCTAATAGGCAAAATAATAACAAGATAAAATTGTTAGAAATTGCATATAAAATGGGATATGAACCCATAGAAGAAAAATATGATGAAATAGAAAAAGTTTACATCATAGAAATAGATTCTAGCTCCAGTGAAACAGAATCAGATGAATCAAATCTATCTGATTAAAACATAGGGGTAAAGATATAATAATAAATAAAAGCAGAAACTAGAATGTAATACATTCTTGGAACTCATTCAAAAATAACCCTATGATTAGAAAAGTTTCTAAATTCCATCACAAAACTAGAAAGATTTCTAGTTTTCATCACAAAAAAGTAAAATTTTCTATGTTTTAATCCTTTCTGTTACTGGCTTACTGCTGCATGCAATCTTTGCTCCACATTCTCTGCTATATGCAATTTACCCTTGCTTGATGATCTTTGCTTTCTTTCTTTTGTGTTGTATTTTTAAAGATAACATTTAGCATCTGCTATAAATATAGAAGAATATATACTTAACCAACACAACTTTTTTGACATCAGTAATTGATATAAACAATTGGCATTCACAAGTCTGGAGCATAATATTTAACTTTAAAATCCTCCATCTCAAATTCACAGCCAATGTTCTTCTCTGAATTGCCAGGTAAGCAAGCAAAGTGCCACTGCAGTCCTTATAGTTAAATCGAAACTCATCATTTGGGATTAAGCTTCCATGGCAAAGAGAGAAACTATTGAAGCTTTTGATTTATTGCTAAAGGATTTGATGGACAGTGAGGAGGTCTTTGGTGGTAAAACTGTTGTCTTTGGTGGTGATTTTCGGCAAGCATTGCCTGTGATAAGTAAAGGTACTCGAGATAGTCAAGTGACTGCAAGCATTGTTAATTCATCCTTGTGGACGTCAATGAAAGTACTGAGACTTACAGAAAACATGCGTGCCCTATTGGATCCTTCGTTTTCTGAATATTTACTCAGGATTGGAGAAGGACGTGAACCGAGTGACAACTGCGGAAACATAGTTTTGCCAGAAGAAATTGTTATTCCATTTACAGATATTGAGTCATCTCTGGAAAGGTTAGTTACTTATATAGCTATTGTCTTTCTATAAATATGAACTTATGTGGTATTGCTAATGGAATTTGGTGACTCCTCTTTTTTAAGTGAATATGGATCTGAATGTTTTCTTATTTGTTTTTTTTTTATAGGTTGATTACAGGTGTGTTTCCGGATTTGAATGAGTACACACATAATGCACATGAGATGATCAATAGGTGCATTCTTTGTCCCAAAAATAGTTTTGTTAATGACATCAATGACGTGATGATAAAGAGGTTTCCAGGAGAGATCTTTGAGTATACAAGCAATGATGAAACAGTTGATCAACGACAACAAGGAGACTATGAGGATTTTCTTAACTCCTTGAATCCCAAGAGTCTTCCTCCTCATAAATTGCAGTTGAAGATCAATCGCCCCATTATTTTGCTCAGGAATTTAAATCCATCTGGACGGTTTATGCAATGGAACACGTCTAATTTGCAAAGGGCTCACTCCATTTGCCATTTATGCAGAAATTGCTACAGACCAACATGCAGGTAAACAAGTCTTCATTCCAAAGATACCTCTTCAAAGCTCAAGTAGTGACATACAAGGGATACCTTTTATACGCACTCAATTACATGTTAGATCCATTTGCCATTTATGCAGAAATTGCTACAGGCCAACATGCAGGTAAACAAGTCTTCATTCCAAAGATACCTCTTCAAAGCTCAAGTAGTGACATACAAGGGATACCTTTTATACGCACTCAATTACCTGTTAGATTGTGCTTTGCAATGACGATTAATAAGGCTCAGGACAAACATTGGATTTTGTTGGAATATACTTGGAAGAGCCAGTATTTTCTCATGGTCAGTTATACGTTGCATTGTCAAGGGCAAGAACAAAGCACTGTGTAAAAGTTCTCATCACGCCACCAACTTTAGCATAAGCAAAAAGTAATTGCAAGACTATCAATGTAGTATTTAATGAGATTTTCACTTTAGCTTCTCAATGTCCTTAATAGCTGCTACCTTTACATTTGTTCACAAACACTTGTTGTTTGTTTATTGTACATCATTAATGCATTAATAAAGTTTGAATTTTCTTGTTTGCCATTTACAATATCCATAATCGTTTCATGTAATATTAATGTCCTATTGGTTAATATCATTGAAAACATATATTTCACTTATATAATTTGAATTTCAATGTTTATTAAACTGAGACAATTGCCTTGCATCGCACTGGCTGGCATTAAAACTAGTAGAGCATTACTGCTCGTATAGCCGTGTGGATTGAAACAATGCTTCAGCAGTATGCAGTATGCCTAATGTAGGCCCATAGGATAGGTTAAATCAATTTGAGAATGTCATTTTAAATGAAATTCGGACACATTTGTATAAGTATTCCTATTCGCACGCAATTTAATCTATTCCTATGCGGTAAAATAATTTTGTAAAACGTATTTTATATCCAATGTTATTATTTATTAAATTTTGTTTTAACGTGTAAATTACAAGGAAAAAATTATTAACTATGTACTATGAGTAAAAACAAGATACACGTATACACCTATTTATTAAATACATTTAATCTAATTGTTTATATGATAAGTGAATATGGAAATGAAAATCGTGGGAATATTATATTAATTATTTGTGATGGATGGTATTGAATTTAAGCTTTATATTTTGATATGATATTTGTTTTAAAAAATTTATTTATGAAAACTATTCGAGTAGGATAAGTTTTAGGATACATATGTTAAACTTTATTTTATATTTTTAATGTTTGGAATTTAATTTTAGTTTTTATAATGTTATATTGAATTTTATAATACTAGGCATAATAAGTTTAAAATATATTAATTATTAATAAGTAATGGTTGCATTTTATTTTTTATATAACATTTAATTTTATGATATTTCATAAGTATGGATGTGTATTTTATGTTATTTTATATAAGATTACATGATAAATATATTTTTTCTATAAACATTAATATTAACTAGTTGTACTCCACCGTGCGTTGCACGGTTTTACTTGAGCTCTATCAATTATCATTTGATTTTATAATATTTTTACCCAATATAATCTTTGTATTACAAATTTAGTTTGAATTAAAAATTGTTCTAATTGAGTTTAAATTTTGATATGAAGTAAGAGTAACCGTAGTGATCATCAAGTAGAATAAAAATATAAATAACTGAACAGTTTAATAATTAATTATATGAATAATTTTAAAAGTAGATTAATTCATTGTATTTGACTTAGTATAAGAAATAAATTTTAAAGGCTTAGGCTTTTTTTAGATTAATTCAGTTAAGTTCATTTCAATTTCGTAAAATATAAATGAAATTCAGGTTAATTAAGTCATGCTGACTCTTTTTTCTAATACATTAATTTTCAGTTCAGTTCATTTCAATCCAGTTTAGTTAAGTTTAGCAAATAATAAGGCAAACACTGTATTTTCTATAAATACTTTTTTATATAGTTCGATTTCTCCTCGGGAAAACATAATTGTAAAATAGTATAAATATAATAAAAAAATTCGGAAGAAAGAAGAAAGTGTTATGAAGAGTATGAGAGCATCTCCAATGCTACCTTCACTTTTAAAAATATCAATTGACATGTAGGATTGAGAGTGAGAAATTGCAAAAATCATCTCCAACCCAAACATCAATGTAGGGGTCAATCATAGGTGGCATATGATGTGGATTGAAGGTGTCAATTACCCTCTCTATATATTGATGCTCACTTTGAAACCTTCAATTTGACAACTTAACAAATATAGAGTTTTAATCATTACATCCTTCTATTTTTAAATTTGAAACATAAATGTAATATTTAATTTAATGATATTTTGTGACAATTTGATGGTTGCATTGGAGAACCAAACTTCAAAATGAAAACCTTCAATCCTACATCATATTGACACCCAATAAAATTTAAACATTTGGCAACTATTTTTACTCTTGACCCTCTCACCATTGGAGATGCACTGAGGGCATAAAAACAGAAGGCAATAAATGTTCCTTTAGGGATACCTAAAATATGTTTACCGAATTGGCTTGAATTGAATTGGCCTTATTTAATAAACATTTTTAGTTTAAAATAATCAATATGAGAGAAAATATTACATGAGAAAAAAGAACTTTTGGAGCACGAAGAAACTCATGAATTAACGGGAAAATGATGCAGTACCTTATTCCTCAAACCGAATTCTAAAATCGATTGAATCATATCTATCAATATGTTGACTTAACAAATAGAGAGTGAAAATTGAAAACATTATCGATACATGGATTATAAAGCAAATTGAAATAATATTAAAGCAAATCGATCAAATCGAATAAATGGAGAGTGACAAATAACCGAGTTACTTTTAATAGGAAAATTGGTTGTGGTTAAATCATTAATCGTTCAAATATTTATATGAAATTTTCTAAAACTAATTGTATAATAACTAAATCAATCAAATCATTGAGTCCAAAAAAAAACAATCAAATAATTTATAAGGTAAATAGTGATATCCCACTAAAAGAAAAATCAAACTTAATTTTGTAAATAAAATATAATGCAATATACTTATGTGATGCATCATTTTGTTAATCTACTGCATATATGGTAACTAATATTAATTGTCAATTTTCTAAAATAAATCTACGTATAATCAATCAAATTCAAAGCATTAAGTCATATGTAAGGTAATTGGTTGCTATCAAAAGAGAATTAAGTTTAAAACATAATATTTTCCTTACGGAGATGTGCATATACACAAATTTACATTATTAAAAAAAAAAATCAGCAAACGAAAATAGAAATTAAAAATTGCAAAAAGTAATTTAAAATTATAAGGTCCCATCAAATTTTTATGGTAAGATGTGGACTAACAAAAGAAGATAATACATGCGTATTAAAAAGAAAATTCGTAAATAAAAGGTGACAAATTATTAACCATTAATTGGAATAAAATCTGATTGGATCTTGTCAATGAAATGACATTGAGTTCGGGATTTTTTCAGTCATACCCACTTCATTCCTCCCACAGTCCCACTATATGCATCTACATTCATAAGCAAAATTATCTTCAGGATGGCCCCTCTGTTAGGGGTGTGCATGAACCGGTCCGGACCGGAAAAATGGACCGGACCGGAAAAATGGACCGGACCGGACCGGAAAGTAACGGACCGGAACCGGATATAAGGGATTCCGGTCCGGTCTCCGGTCCAAGCATTTTAGGAATTCCGGGTCCGGTCCGGTCCGGTCCAAAACCGGATATTTTCCGGTCCGGACCGGCGGGACCGGTATTTAATATAATTTATGTTTTTAAATATTTATTAATTAATTTATGTGCTATTTTATTTTTGGTCATTAATATTAATATTATTCTATCAATTAAAATTATATTTATTGAAATTTAGAGATTTATAAAGGTGGTTTTTACTTGTTATAAATTTTTTACTCTCATTTTTTTTTGAATAATATTAATCTTTTGTGAGACCATTGCATCTTCTTTTAATATTTAAAAATCATGCAATCATGTTTCACACACTCTATTTTAATATAACTCATTTTTATTATAATTTTCATATTAATAAATTTTTTGTAGTAAAAAAGTTTAATTTTTAAAATAAAAATAAAGTTTAAAAAATAAAATATTAAAATTCCTGTCTAACCGGTCCGGTCCGGTCCAAACCCGGAATAATTCCAGACCGGTCCCGGTCCAAAATATCCCCTTTCCGGTCCGGTCTTCGGTCCAAGATTTATGAGCATTCCGGTCCCGGTCCAAACCGGTTCCGGTCCGGTTGCACAACCCTACTCTCTGTAATCAAAAAAATTTGAACTTTGTAGTTAATGGAAGTTTTAAAATTCTGATTAACACAAAGAAAACAACTGAATCTATTTTTCAAAAAGCGATATTAGTTTTCAACAAACACGTTCACGAGTACTCTGTACAATACAGCTTCTCTTACATCACCGTCACAATGATGGGGTATAATCCAAAATCCGAACCTATATTGTTTATTCGGGAACAAACAAAATCTCCAAATAAATGTTTTAGCCCACATTGAAATTAAGAAATCTTACCGTTTGGGGTTAGAATCCAAAATCCGATCTATATTTCATCCATATGCAAGAGCTCTAACATCAACGGTCATCCATCATCCGTATAAACTCATCACGGACCGAAAAAAAGATAACGTCGTACTTTTTCCGTAGGTAATTTGAAATCAAAATTTTGAAAAAGGCAAGCGGCTTGTCGATAGTGAACTGAATTTCTGAATTACATATCTGCAAGCGACTTGGAAGTAAATAAAACAGGAGAAAAAGAAACGTGAATGTAGTCTAAATCCACCAAACACTAACCAAAATTTTCCAAAGTGATCAAATAATCAACAAATTTAAATAGAAAAACTCTAAAATCTAAGTACCAAGAAGTAGCCTCCTATCTCCAACTTGAAGAATAGTCCTCTGAATCTAGAGTGCAGAGTTCGCACAGATGTTCACCATTAAATAACCGTTTCACCACACAAAAACTAAAACAAAAAACCCATATATACAGGCCGAAAACATGAAATCATACAAGCAAGCGGCCGGATAGCCGTCGTGACTACATAATTGTAGTATATACACGTATGTCAATGCCCGTTAATGCAAATATTACGTTTTTCAAATATGTTAATTGCAGTACAAAAATTGCCTAAACAACTACGAAAATTATGTCTAATCATGGTTTTATATATGTACTTACTAAATACCAAACAAAGAGAATATTGATTTGATACTTATAATTAAAAGAGTGCAATATTTAATACCATAAATACTTTAAAAAAAATACATAAATATTTTGTACCATAAATTAGTAAAATACCTAAAATATTGTTATTGAAACAAATACGACGTGGTTTATTCCACACACATTTTGGAGCGAATAACTATTCTAGTTCCCTTTAGGGATATGCGTAAGGTTTGGCATACGTAAATACAAGTGAAAATATTTTACCACGCAGGAATAGATTATAATTTTACAATTATGTCGGAATTTCATTTAAAATCACGTTGTCTGATTGATTTAACGTACGCCCATAGACATACATTAGAAAAACCGTTTTAAATATTACAAGCAACTCCTAAAACAAAACTGTTGGAGATGCTCTTAAACGACCAACTTCAAGCAATCAGCAACACAAAACCGTAGTTCAAACGGAATATATGGCTGAACTGGGTCGGGCCCTTAGGATTAGTTGCGCAAGCTTCCTGGTTAGGACAACCTTTATATGAATCTGATTTTTTCAGCGGACTTCGAGTGGGTACCGGGATACACGGATAGGCTAAACAGAATCAACAACCAAGAAGAAATAAATCATTACACACTAAGAACAATATGTTGGAATAGTGTCATTCGATCAATGTGCATCGTTCTAAATAGCTGGAGGATTAATTACGAAGATAATTTATAGTGTCATTTGATATGTGTATATATTGTGATGGTAAAATGACCAAATTACCCTTCATGGTGATGGGTGATGGAATATGAAATCTATTGGGTCTTATTAACAAAGTGTTATGCAGATCAATGAGTTAAATTCCATGAGGTGAATCACTTCATTAACTTGGTCGGTGACTTGAGTAGATATGGTTGTCTACTCGAGAAAGACAAGTTTAAATCCTTTAAGAAATTTAAGGAGTTCAGAAATGAAGTTTAGAATCAACTTGGCAAGATAATTGAAATCCTTCGATTGGATTGAGGCGTTGGATATTTGAGTCAAGAGTTTGTTGACCATCTAACAAGAAAGAAATAATCATGTTAGATATGATTTTTCATGATGGGTCAAGCCAATCTTCCAGGTAAATACTTCTATAAGGTATTGTTCACACTGAACAAGGCATTGTCAAAAGTTGAAGGAAAGACATCATATGGGATATGAGAAGGAATGGTTACTTAAATGTATTTTCTCATTAGATTTGGGATTACGAAGCATATGTGAAACGATGTTTTACATTAAGTTTGCACTAAGTCTAATAATTGTCTTTTTATACAAATGAGACAATGGGGTACTTCTACTAATATTCTGAGAACTATGAGATGTTGCTCAAGAATGTGTCCTTTTGGAGAAGTGTCATCTTTCCAAAATGACAAGTGGGAGAAATTTAGACCTCGATAGCTTTCGAGGTGAGCAACAATCAGAACCGAAAATATCGATCTCTTCTTTAGACGTGGTGAAGATGAATACGGTAAAGTCTTAGAGACTACTGAAGTTACTCATGTGCCCCATGTAAGTCAATGGGATGTAGTGTTTAGACAAAAGGTACATTTATGTCCTTACAGCCGAAACTATGAAATCACATTTTAGAAATGGTGAACCTATGTGACATACAGTAAAGTTTTGACAAGCCCTAACTCCACAAAGTGGTTGAAGACCATGAGATTTGGAATAGATATTTTGTATTAAAATCAAATTTGGAATTTGATTGAAAGGGTACAAACAAGTCTACAATGTAGATTGTGATGTGACCTTTCTCCAGTTGGAATACTTAAGTCTATCCGAATATCTTAGAAAACTTAGCTCAGTGCGATTTTGAGTTCTAACAGGTAGAGATCAAAATTAGCTTCCTTGATTGGATTTTGGAAGGAGATGTGTATTTTATACAGTCTCGGAGCTTTTGTAATGCTAGAAAAGTATGCGAGTTTCAAATGTCCATTTATGGATTGAAGCGAGTATCATGGAGTTGGAAAGTACATTTTAATGAAGCAATTTAGAATTGGCGTTCAACGAAATGTTATGAAATCTTGTATATACAAGAAGGTCAGTGGGAGCAAAATTGAATTCATAGTCCTGTATGTATTGAAAATGACAATCCAAAACTGTAGTATATGGAGACTTAGTTTGGAAAGCATTTTGCAATAAAGGACTTTGGAAATGTAGAGTGCAACTTGGGCATCGAGTTCTACAAGGTAGATTAAAGATGGTGATTGATATGTCAAAGTACTTACTAGGTAAGGTGTTCGACACGTTCAATTGAAAGATCGTAAAAGATTTTCTACCCAAGATTCATGGCATAAATCTTAGCAAGATTCAGTGTCTATCGAGACGTGATGAGCAAAAGATAAATAATATGATCTTTTTAATGCATGGAGTTGTAGATTTTATTATGTTTGCTATGACATGTACTACATATGATATTTCGTATGCTTATAGCACAACGATTCAGTGTCTATTTCGTATGTAGTGTTTATCAAATAGACTAAGGTGAGGCACAATATTGTGTGGCCAAGAAAAGTTCATAGTGTCTGAAATGGACTATGGATTCCTTGATCTATGGTGAAAATGAGTTGGTTGTTAAATATGCTAAGTGAAGCTATGTTGTTGATTTTACAATAAACTGATTAAATTGCTGCTTTGGAAGTTGCAAAGGGAATGTGATTGAAATTGGATATTCATCACTCACCCGTCTTAGCTAACTCAATGACTCTCTATTGAGATGATTGTAGAGTCATTGCTTAAGCAAATTGAGGTAAGAGAGCACCATGAGTCGAAATTCATACTCATGATATTTCACATTCTTCAAGAGAATGGTGAAGTTATCATATGCAAAAGGAAATAATGGATTTGATCCATAATCTAAACCTCTTCCACAAATATTGCATGTTGCTGCATGTTGCCTAGGGCTCATACATTTGTGATACGAATCAAGCACTTTGGATAGTGGCTGTGATTTTCTGTAATGTTCTAGTTATCACAGTTTGGTGATTTTAGACATTGAAGATTGAACCGTTTATAAAATTATGAAATTATTATTTCATATTCATTTAACTTGGTTTAGTGTTAAATGAAAGTCCAAAATCAATTTACATCTCCAAATAGGTTATCAAGAATATGTCTTGGATAATGAAAGCCTATTTAGTGAACTGGAGTGTATGATTGATTATGTCCCTAGTCCAGGTCATTGAGAATGGACACTAATGACTGAAAAGACTAGTTTGCAAGTTGATTCACAGTGCTGTTTCATGGGCTGAAGGACATGGGATGTCATGAATCGATTGCATGGATGCAAGTTGGGAGCTTGTATTGGACTGACCCCCGCTATGAAAATACTTTAAGATATTTAGAATGTTATAAGTATTTCTTATTGACTATTGGAGCATATTCCTCGTACCTGAGTAATTCAATGTTTGCTTGCTTGTGGATTGATTGCTTTGAGGGTTGTCAAACGTCGTGCCGTGAAAGGAGGCTATAAAGACAGCTCTTGGGTGACATGAATCGAGTAGAGAAAACTTGGATGTACAAGAGTGGGATTGTCCTCTCATTTTATGAGATTGTTGTCTTATGGGCCTCTCAGAGAGTTGGGACTGTAAAATGCATGGTCGTGCTCATATGGATTATGGATTAATCATCTGTCTTAACAGTTTTACTCAGGAATTCGAGAAACACATTTGAACTTGATAAGGATAACATAGGATCTTACCTTATGTTCGAATGAAGACATTAAGCGACAAAGGAATATGAATGCACACTTGTTCCAAAGGACAAGTGGGAGATTGTTGGAATAGTGTCCTTCGATCAATGTGCATCGTCCTAAATAGCTGGAGAATTAATTACGGAGATAATTAATTCAGTTATTTAAGTGATCGAAATGTTTAGCTGGAAACCGCTTTCGATCTGCTAGCGTCAATGATATTGAGCTCGCAGCTTATTATAACTGAACCTATAGGGTCACACACTAAGCATGAAATTGGACAAAAGTAATTATCTATTAGTCTTGGTCCTCTTGGAGTCTAATAGTAATTATATGAGAATTGAGACTTATTGGGCTAGGCCCATGTTGACTAAGGTTTATGAGGATTCTGTTTTACAGGAATAAACAGAAACAGACAGACAATTGAAACAGCTCATGTGCTGAGCGCCCATGAACAAAAACCTCATAGAAACCTCATCGTCAAGAGAAGAACAAAGACTAGGTCTTTGGTTGCTGATCGAGTTCTAAGCTGACAGCGGTGAGGCGGTCTGATCGTGCTGTGTGGATACATATAGAGGGATCACGTTTGGGATTCTCGTCTCCGTAGTTGATGGATCATATCAAATCCGACGGTAAAGCACGTTTCAAGAGGTACTCTAAACCCTACTTTAGATTCATACTAAGTACATGCATGAGATCCTGGATTAGATAATTGATATTTCGCTAAGTTAGACTCAATCAATTCCCAACACAATAGCAGCATACCTTCGTTAGCGTTTTCTGGGATTCCCTTATCCATGACCAATTTATTGTTGAACAATATCTTCTTAGAGCTGAAACTTCAATATTTCTCTCCGATTATTGGATGAATGAAGAACTATTTGGGAGAGTCGGTGAACGTGAGCCCAGAGATTGAAGGGTAAATCCGTAATCTTGAATGGCTTCCAAATTCCAATTGTTATCTCCTTTCTCTCTTTCTTTTTTCTTCTCAAAACCCAGAAGTTTGAAGTACAGTTATCAATGACTCCCCTAACTCTAACCCTTTACTCTCTCCCGCCATTTTCAACAGTTAACAGAGCTAAACCAACAATCATGTCCCGAAGTACGCCGCCGCCGGCGAATCCCAACCGGACGAAGGCGAGGAAGAAGCAAGATGATGATTATCACGCCACCGTGAAATCTCTCAACTCCAAAGGCCGGTTCCCCCGCAAATCACTGGGCCAGGTGAATACGAGACTTTCTTCTTCCTTTTCAGTAATACATCATTTAATTGAATAATGGGGGTGTGTTTTGCAGCATTACATGTTGAATGATGGCATAAACGAGGAGTTAGTGGGCTCAGCTTGTGTAAAAGAGGGGGACCTTGTGCTTGAAGTTGGTCCTGGCACTGGTTCTCTTACCAATGCTCTTGTCAATGCTGGAGCTACTGTCCTTGCCATAGAGAAGGTTCGCTAACATATGCCCTCCTCGCTCTCGTAATATTTATCTGTTGTATACAAATTTGTATGTTATCAATACAGCTGATGGAGTGATATTATTCTTGACTGATATTCTAACAATCAAAATGTCTGCATCCATAAAGCTAGTATTTAATGATATTGGGAGATTAGAAGATATGTATATCAAAATATCCATATAGTAAAGTTGAATGTTTTGTTTACTGTTTGGGTAGCTATTTTATACCCCTAAAGTAAAGAGGAATACATCTGGGCCTGATTTTCATATTTGTGGTCTTTCTTAGGACCCTTATATGGCTGAGATTGTGAAGGAGCGTTTTGCTGGTACAAATATGGTGAAGGTAATTGCATAACAGCTCCACTTGACTCTCTCTCCATTTCTTAATTTATGCACTGGTGTTTGTTGTAAAAAGCTTTTGTGTGAACAATTATATCAAGACGAACTCAATAAATCTCTATATTCATACTTTGTATTATTACATTTGCAATTTTGTCAAGCCATTACATCGTGTAAACGGATTCTAATAGTGATGCATACCTATAGTTTCCAGCTATTTTACTCTGAGGGACAGTGAGCTTGATTTTTCTTATCATGTTATAATTTACAGGTTCTTCAAGAAGATTTCACGAGATGTCATATACACTCACACATGTCCTCAATTATGCAAGATAGAAGCTCTGCACATTCAAGATCACGACATGCAAAAGTATAATTTTAAGTTCGTTGCTAATTTTCACTTTTGCTAATCTTCAGAAAGCATTGGTTTGATAACCCCTACCCATATTATTATTACGCGAGGAGATATGTGAAAGGAAGCCCTTTATGAGCCTATTTATTGAATGACTTTGTCGTCTATTATAGAACTAGAAAACAAGACCCATAATATTCGTATGTGAATGTCCCTCCTTTAAACTGAATGGGCTCAGCAAAAGGTGCTATGCTGGAATCAAATTTCTACTCTCTCAGAGGTCAGTGCATGACTTCTGTTGAGCTCCATCTTAGGTTATGGTTAATTTTGTACTTTATTGCTGTGTTTTGAATTGCTGCAGCACATTTTCGTGTTGATTATCCTTGCAGTTTTTCTGCACTTGAGTTGCACAATAGTTGTGGGTTTCTTAGGCTAAAATTAACGTCTTGAGGACATAACAGGTAGTTGCCAACATACCTTTCAACATCAGCAAAGATGTAGTGAAACAACTTCTTCCAATGGGTGACATATTCTCAGTAGCTGTTCTCTTACTACAGGTTTGTTTTATGATTTGATTTCACATTTGCATGTACTCGTATTTAATGTGCATCTTCGTCTGATAATACTGCTTGTAGACAAGACAAGAATTTTTACTGAAGTGCAACATTGTACAATCAGCAGTTGGCACTTAAAATCTAATGTGTCATCTAATCTTTAGGTGTAGGAAATTTGAAGTGTTCAAGATATTCTGAGTAGATAAACAAAACTGTGTATACATTCTAATGCAGAGTCTTTTTTTTTCCAAGCAGCTCTTATCATATATGCTTTTTATTACTGTGTATTATTCCTCTCAACCGCCATAACTATATTGTTCTTGCATTCAGTCTATAATGATCAGTACAAAAGGGGAAAAAAACAGAAAGAAAGAACTAGATATTGAATACCAGAATCGAGAACTGAATTTTATTGCGGTGTTGTGAGCAAATCCAAAAGCATGGTCTTATGATTTTAACTGTACTTTATTTGGAGGTTAAATCTACCCTGCTATCCAGGATGAAACAGCACTGCGCTTGGTGGATCCTTCTCAGAGGTCATCAAACTATCGACCTATTAATGTTTTTGTCAACTTTTATTCAGGTAAATAGAAGCAAGATGGATAAAATATGAGAAGAAGTTTCATAGTCTCTTGTAATTGTGATGAGAAGTCTAATTTTTGATAAATATAGATGGACTTATGGCCTAGTCTTGCTATTTATACTTTCAACTGGTGAATGTACCATACGAGTATTACCAACTTTGCTGTAGCTGATTCCTTCTATGAAACTCTTGCTACAGTACTCTTTTTGTTCTTTGTATTTCCTCACAACATTAGTTTGTTTCTCTGTATCTTATTCTTTTCAGATCCTGAATACAGATTGAAGGTTCCAAGAATAAATTTTTTCCCACAACCCAAGGCAAGTGTGATTGGTACTTTCCTTTCAAAGCTACGTAACAATATAATATTTCATCCAGCTATGATGTCTGGAGATTTGTCCATATGCGATATGAATTACCTCAGTATTCATTTGTTTTCTACCATTACTGATAACAGCAATGCTTTTCCAGGTGGACGCGGCAATTGTTGCCTTCCAGCTAAAGCAAGCTGTAGACTATCCGCAAGTTTCATCCACAAAAAGCTTCTTTTCAATGGTTCTCTCCACTCTTGATATGCTTTTGTTCCCATAGTGTTTACCTTTTACCCAGCTATGATTACGTGAATCTTGCCGGTATTTTGATATTTTGCCTGACCACGTTAAGTTGGGAAGAAAATGATTGCAGTCAGAATTACTGTTTCTGGCTAACAGTGTGCCCACTTTACAATTATTTCAGATAAATTCTGCATTTAATGGAAAACGCAAAATGCTGCGCAAATCTCTGCAGCACATTTGTTCTTCTACCGAGATAGAAGCAGCTTTGGCTGAAGTTGGTTTTCCTCCTACTGTAAGTTTTATTGATTTATCTTAAACGTATTTTCCTCCTTTAACATTTTTTTGTAGCTTCAAGCCTTCATAGATTACTTTAAGTCTTTTATTGAATGCAGTCAAGACCTGAGGAGCTTGCTTTGGAAGATTTTGTAAGACTGCACAACATTATTCTCAAAGCCTAGGCATTATGATTAATTACTGAGGAAAATCAGAAGTTTTAGACAACAGAGTTGAAGGAAGATTCAATGGTGCCAAACAATTTAGAATAACTTTTATCCCATAGGGTCAGCATCTATGCTGTATATAAGAGAATCTAACTTCGCATATGATATGATGATCTATTAATCAGTGCAAATTTAAACCGTGAATTCTATACTACTGAATTATATACTAATGATTTTTTACAGACTCCAAAGATTTTTTATTTTTTATTTTTTCTATTTGCTTGACAGGTTACAATTTTATTAACCAGAAACAACTTAAGCTTCTAAAACAGTAAAAAACAAGATACTTTATTCTCTTGATTAACAAATGTCAAAAAACAACCCGTCCAAGTTGTAGGAAGTTTTATTAACTACACACCCTAAACCCTAAACCCTAAACCCTAAAGCTATACAGAGCATCATCAATGAAACCCTATCCCACTGTGCAGCACCATCTATGATATTCTCTTCTATTGATGATATTCTCTTCCGCAATAGATCGACTTAGTCCAAGGAAAAGGCCCCAAAGCAGTACCTGCAGAATCACAAAGTGAAATTTGTAAATTTATTCCAGGACACTTTTTTATCACTCTCACAAAAGAGAGAAACCTAATAGGCCTGTCTAGAATTTAAGTTTTAGCGCCTTTTGTGTAAAGATCTTTTCAAGATCATACATGTTGTAAAGACATTCTTGCCAATTTGAGCTTCATAGAACAGATACGCGAACCCTATTAGCCATCATCCCGGTGACGATTTGATTCAGAAAGAAGAAGAAAATAATGGAGAAGTAGAAGAAAGACGCAGTGTAAACAAAACAAGAGGCAAGAGAATGAGAACCCAACACTAGCACAGCAGTCAACAAATCTTCCTTAATGACTTGTACTAAGCAACATATGAGAAATAGTTGTTCTATTGTAGGAAAACATGGCAATCTTGCTGTACTGCTGCTACACCAGACACCAGTTGATATAATGTAGTAAATTAGTATAGTTCTTATTATACCCACAGCGCACAGCCCACAGGTTCCTAGATTGTCAAGTTTTATCCTAATTAAAGGAAAGGATTGTGTTCCCTGAAACACTATGGTAGATATATTTAATATATATATATATATATATATTAAATATATATTGATATAAAACACATTACTTGTTCTCACTCATTTGAAAAACAAATCAAAGTTTATCTCTCTATGATTACAAACAACTAAGTATATGAATCATCAACCAGCTTGCAAAAGCTCCTGGGATAACTAGACCCAATTTCTTAAGGACATTCATCAAATTTAGATTATTAGGTCTATTTAAACATGACTTAGAAATTCATGAACCACAATGTTAACTAAGTACTTGTATATTCTCTCTTACAAAGAGCATTAAGTTTTTTTTAACTTTGGTAAAGATACTTATATGCCAAGAGTGAAGTGCATAAATGTAGACAGAAGCGGGAAGAATTACCGGTCACTGAACTTTTCCACAGCATCTGATGCATAAAGAAGCGTCTCACTGGCTTTCTCAAGAACCATGTAAAGCTCCTTTCCTTTTGTAGTCCTAGCAATCACCCAAGCATTATTTTTAGCCCTTATACACATTTCCGTATCTTTCTCGATGCTCACACCATCCCATTTTCCCCTGTGCTTTTCCAAATCAACCTCTTCACGAAGCTTACTCAGAGCGGTTAAAGATTCCTATCAATAATTTAAAGTGAATAAGTACATGTCAATTCCAAAAATTATAAACAAAAACCAGAGCACTACCAAATTATTAATGCTTAGCCCTACTGTGGAAAAACTCAAAGGACTTCAAATTGAGCTGTTTATCAGTGAAAAATGCATCGTGGACAATCAGAAAATACACTATTAGAAGTTCATAAAACCAATATAATATTGGGTTTCAAGCAAATTTTGGCAACTTACCTTAGACAGGGTTGTTACTTTTCCAGGCGGAGAAGCTCTAGATATATGTCTATCCCCATCAACCAGCAAGTACCTATACCCAGGAACATGATATGCATTCTCCCCACCCCATCCACTCGATAGTTTCTCTTCAACTTTCATCATCTTAAACGCTAACTGAAATAATTGAACATTACATTAGTGTTACCAAATGAGCAGAGAGTCTCAAGTTTCAAATTATCACAAATTATGCTTTGGATTGTAGGACTCCAACTCAAAGCGAATCACTTAGGTGAAAACTTCACCATGCAAACCTTAACCAGAGGATAGAACAAAAAAAGCAACATATAAAATAGGAGAAGCTTCGTAATTTACAAAAGAAAATTAAAGGACTGTTAGAGAAACTCTCACATCATCAATAATTTTTTGCTTCATTAAAGAGATTCCTTGCTCTTCATCAAGAACAGATGTTGCTGGAATTAGAAATATAACGCTGAGGCTCCTGTGCTGGTAGGCACATAAAAACATCCTCTCCTCTGTATGACTAAGAAAAACTGTTGGGTGTTTTTGAGCAGATCTACCATTTGCAGCACCCCAATGATCAGTAACAAGAAAACAGTCTTTGCCTCTAAACCACTTGTCAGGCTTCATAGGCCTCATTACATTATCATTACGGTCTCCAAAATAAGAAGTCTCGTGTGAGCCATTATGCTGATCCAGAATTATATCAGGATTTTGTAATAAAGGCCCATAAGGAACACTAGGAGTGACGTTTCCTTTGCGCAAATAGGACCACGAACTTACTCCAGAAGGCAAAGCTCGTGAGGATAGTCTTAAAACAGCATAAGTATATAGGTTTACAGTGTCATCCTAGCAAAATGAAATAATGAATGAGTGGACAGCAAAATGCATTTCAAAGTTTAATATGTCAGCCTGAGTACTTTTTAAGACTATTTAAACAGTCATGATATAACATATTTGTGAGGTACCCAGCAACTTTTCCTTAAAAAGCACATGGCATTCCTTTTCGGAAAAGGAAAAAATACAGTAGATTTGTTAGTGAGAACCAAATAGATTTACAAATCAGCTCTTTCAATTTTGAACAAGTTTTTTTGGGTGTGATTGAGAGGGCGAACATACATGAGATAGATTGGAGGATACAAGTAAATCCTGGCACATGATTAATGAGTAACATGGAGAGCTCCCAGTACTTGTTTCTAATGCCTTCACAAGTGACTGCAAAGATGAGACAAGAATTAGCCAGCCAATAAAATAATAATATTAAGACAGCAAGTAACCAACATTTTCTAAAGCGGTGAACACATTTCTGAGTATGCAACTTTCATCTTTATATACTGCTGGCAGCACATAAAACATTGTCAATCAGTTACGTTCACACGGATGAAATCCAATATTTTTAACAATTAACATTGTCTATTTATTGAGTCTCCTCTTTTCCACTTCTTTTGGGTCTCTCCCCAGTTATGATTAGAAACAAAATAACAAAAACAAGAAAGGTATTTAGTAGAAAACATTTCATTAATTTACCATTCACAACAATTTACCGTGTGAGATTATACATAAGCTGATCTTTTCATTCTAGATTTTACGTTAAAAAATGAAAGACATCCTCTTTTTTCCTTCTATTTTATTATATCCATATTGTCACGGATATATCAATATCATTGTAATGCTTTTTGCCTTCTCCGTCTAAGTGTTGGGATCAAATATTCATAACAATATGTGCTTTCCTATTTGAATAAAAAAAACTTCAACTTCATTATATTCCTGCTTATATTCATCTGAAATTTTATGTAATTTGGTTTTCTAAGTATGACAAATAAGGTAGTTTATTATTTTTGTACCCCAAGCACATTGAAAATTTGTACCAGAGTAAGCATAACCACACAACTATCAGGGGCAAGCTTTACCAGTAAGCCATTAGCCTTGCTATACAAAAACAGCAGAAACTCAATATCATTCCTCCTAGAGACAACCTTGGGGGGAGGTAAAAGGTATGGGCTGTATGGAGGATATGGTAGTTACGGGAAATCTAGTCCCTATCACAATGAAAGATTTGAAAAACCTAACGAGGATTCCAAGACTATGAGTCTCAAATATTCTAGTTTAAAATCTGTAAGGCCCTGTTTGCTTGAGCTTATTTTAGCTGAAATGAACTGAATTGAACTGGATTGAATTCAACTGAAGTGAAAATTTATATGTTGAAAAAAAGAATCAGCAATTAACCTAAATTCCATCAAATTATATCTACAGAGCTCTGGGTGAGTCCCATTCCAATTTGTTTAAAATTGGGTTTCCAGAGAATCGTTTTCAAAGTTGATGACCTGGAATTTTAAGAACTTAAGAAAGTTCTTTTGGATACCCTAAAGACGAATGAGACAATTGGAATTCAGACTATCTTCTTGAAAATAAATTTTTTATCTTCTAAAATGGACACATTACTAATAACTAATAAGGCCACAGGTGCTCATTACTTCTACACACTAAGGCTGTAATCTATCTCATCATAAGGAGTAAAGGAGTCCACTACATAAACCATTTCCCATGTCCTTTTTATGTATTTACTTCCTATCCCATTATAATCTTCAAAAACATGCTTTTATACAATCTTTAAAATGCGTGGTTCTTTGGTTTTATGAAATTACAGAGTATAGTTTATTCTTCAAAACATAAATAACACGTGAATAATCAAACAAGATTCCATGGAATAATAAGATTAGCATTTGAG